>OZ010594.1:78347926-78375426 GCA_963932145.1 Acanthosepion lycidas | reverse complement strand
ATAGCGTACGGGGACGTTCTAATGCTAAGCAAAATATTTGGATACAGAAAAATCTCATTCGAAAGAAAGAAAAGAGTACGAAACTACTGAAATATCAATCCTCCTATACGGCTGTGTATGCTCGACAATCTCCTCACAGATGAAGAAGAGGCTTGAAGCAACAGATATGTGATTCTCTGGAAAAAAGCTGAGAATACCATGGCTGAACATGTGAGCAACAACGAAGTTATATGGAAAATGTAAATAAAACTGTCACCGATGCGTAACATCTGAAAGAGACCACTGAGATGTCCAGGGCACATGAGAAAATCAGGCTTAGAAATTCACAAGACAATCTCAAGCCAAGAGGGACAAAAGAAAACGAAGGCATAACATACCTAGAGATTAAATGGATCACGGCCAGGGTAATGTTTAGCAAAGATAGCAAAAAAAAAAAAATACAAAGAATAAGAAATTGCGGAGAGCCATAATTACATACGTCCTGAAGGGACACCAAAAGTTGAAGTAATAAACATGTATAGGAAGATTGCGTAAGGAAACGTATCCCTCTAAGGGTCTACTTTGAAAATCAGAATAGAGAAGCATTAATAAGAATATGTAATAAGTATATGACAAGATTGAGATATAAAACTATTAGGTTGGTGCAAAAATAATGACGTAATAATGTCGTTTTTTGACGTTAAAAATACGTCAAAAAACGACATTATTACGTCATTATTTTTGAAGCAACCTAATATAAGCATGATACACTTATAATATACTGCTTCAGAATATTGAAATGTTGTCGCAGCAGCGCAAAATGATATAGTAGACATTTCAGGTTATTTGGGAGTCTATGGCTAGAGATATTATTATTATAATCAACAGTAATCGTAGTAGTTACTCGTTTCTGAGTACATCCATCTATTAGAGCTGATAGCCAGTCCATGTTGCAGACTGCAAACCAGGTACAGTTATGTTTGCTCAACACCAACTGTCACTCTGTAGTTTATATTGCAAATATGCAGAGCGGCCCGCATTTCTAACTTCTGGGAGAGAGTGAATGATCTCTACAAGTACGCATTGTCTAACAGTTGTATGGACCAAGTTGCACAAAAAAGGAAGGTGTCCTCACGCAGGTTCCACACACTGGAATGACATCCCTATATGGATAACATCAAGAGCCATCTTCCTGGCAAAATGAACGTTCTAATCATTCGAACACGACACCATATTATTTATATATATATATATATATATATATATATATATATATATATATATATATAAGAAAAACAGATCATTTTAAGGTACCATTATAATAATTTATTTTACCAGAGTCCATTTAAAGGACGGCGGATCATCAGATAGCACTTTCAGAAATGAAATTAAAATTGATGGGTAGTTTAAGTTTTTGTAATTTAACAGAGCGTGTAAAAGGAGTAGTTAAAGAGACATGGTAGAGTATAGGGAGGGATTAATTTCATATCTCTCTCAAGCATACTTTATATTGGGGGAGGAGGAGTGATCAGACCTTGACCTATTTAGACGGTTAATTTAACGGAAGTGATATATAGAAATGGGAGGGGAGTAGGGAGAAAAGCAAAAAGAAAAAGAAAGAAGAGGGAGAGGGAAGTAAAGAGAAAGAGGTTTTAATTGGGTTTTAGCAATTTATGTAAAGAATAGATTTTTATGCTTGATAGTAATTTAGATGTCTAAAAAAAATTTGATGTTTGCTATCAATTTAAATATTTAATTTTTTTAAACAAATAGTTTAGGGATTTAGTATAAGTTAAATACTATATTCATTAACACATTTATAGAAAACATTAAAAAATATTTTAAATTATAATACTTTGTTTACCCAACCAATCGTATTTTTTTTAAATTGTAAAAGTAGTTACGGTAACATATTTATTAGTTTTACTTTTAATCTAATCTATGAATGCAATTTGTCATTATTTTTATATGGGTAATCTTAAAGTTTAGGTTTAATTATGGAGTAATATTTGAGGGTAATATTAAAGATTTTGCTTTCTTCTTATGTATATTACATACATATTCATGCAAATCCCATATATACATACGTTTATTTACATGCACAAATACACACAGACACACATGTAGCGATATACACAGGTAACTATACATATTCATACATAAATTACATACACATACATTGAGAAACAATTACATATATTTTTATATTTGAAATTTATTTAGATTTTTGTTTAATTTCATAGTTAATGTTAAACGTTAGGTGACTTCTGAAGCGTTTAATTATCTCAAAAATTAAGTTAATATTTTACTATTAATATTGATAGTTAAAGAGTGGTATTGTTAAATTTAAGTTAAATTATTAATTTAAAATGAAAATACCTCCAGATGATAAATATACACTCTCATAATACTAATTATAGAATATTAAATGAGAAAGTGAGATTAAATATTAATAAGAGTAATTTTAAAACACCATTAAAATAACCTTATGTCATTCCATTGGAATACATTCTATGCACACACACACACACACACACATATATATATATATATATATATATATATATATATATATATATATATATATATATATATACATGCATACATATATACACATGTACATACACCTACATACACACACACAATTATATAGATAAACAAGCATATAAAAAGAACTATACCCATAAACATCCACACATGCATATGTATTTATATTACTATGTTATACATATATTCACACATATTACAAATATTAACACTCAAATATTTACATCTATGTACACATACATAGACAGCATGCAAATTCATATCCAAAATAATATATATATATATATATATATATATACACACACACACGCACATATACATATCCATACATATACACACATATATATACAAAAATATCTAGCCAAAAACTACGTTTGCACCTATACATACCACATACACATATATTCATACTCATATATAGACATATATATATATACACATATACATATGCGCCTACAATTCATACAAACACATGCATATAAACACCCTTATCGAAAAGGTCTATACGTATATAAATTATTCACATATAAATGTCCAATACATATATAAATTAATCGCATATAAATGTCCAATATATATATATATATATATATATATATATATATATATATATATATAAGTTATTCACATATAAATGTCCAATATATATATATAAATTATTCACATATAAATTTCCAATATATATATAAATTATTCACATATAAATGTCCAATATATAAACTATTCACATATAAATGTCCAATATATATATATATATATATATATATATATATATATATACAGAGAGAGGTAGATACAGACTTATACAGAGACAGATAAAAATAAATATAGATACAAAGAAATAGAGATATACATAATTTTCCCATGTTGAATTTATAATCACTTTCAAAGAAAACATTATTTTAAATGAATGGCTGCCTGAATTTCCCTTAAAATCGAAATGATGGCACTAAAGCTACTTTAACTTAAAATAGATGACATCATTATCAGCTGCCCATTGGTAAAGTTAAATTAAGGAAAAACAGAGTGAAGCATTTTTGTTATTGTTCTGGCGACTATCAGTCTCATTGTCGACATTACTGTCTGTTTTACGCATCCATGTTTGTTGAGCTGTCATGTTATCCGGTTTTCCGACCAAATCATTCATTTTTCTCTGTTTCGTAATTTTAATATAATTGCCTTTCACTTGTACTCTCTCATTGTGCACGCCACACTTCCTTTATGGCTACACGTGAGGATCTCTGTATGCTCGCATCATTGTCTGTTTTCGATATGCCCTCATTAAAAAAAGGATATCCAAGAATTTCCGGTTTCCTCTGGATTGTATTCAAGTCCCAGACATACAAGAGCTAATCGTGTTTTTCTCATTCGAAACATATGCACACGTGTATATATGTATGTGTTTATAATTTGTCGGTGTATATTGATATATTAATATGAATAGGTAAGCATGCATGTTTAGTTGTATATGCATTTTTGAAAAAAGAAAACAAAATTAAATTCAATGACATATAGAGAAAATAGGTCGTGAAATTGAAGTAGTAAGCCATAATAAGGAAAATGCATTTGATATTTATACGATTAGAATTCAGAGCTTCATCACGAAGACGGCATTATGCATATATAAGAATTAATAATGAGTATCCAATTTATATATTACCAACAATATGTGTCTGTGTGTATATATATATATATATATATATATATATATATATATATATATATATATATATATGTGTGTATAAACATACCCACATTTCTCACCCACACAAGACAGACAGGCTTACGGAGGTGTGAAGGCCTCACACTTATACACTCACCCACACGTATATACACACTTTCACACATCATACTCACTCACTCCCAAATGAGCCAAATGATAACACACACCCGCAGTAATGTATAGGCTTACACATATCATACGCACTCACTCACTAAAAACCAAATAACACACACACAAACACTAAACAGCGACACATCCCCTTACCAGGTCCAATAAAACTGTCAAACTGACCAGAGAATTCAGAGCAGCATGTATCTATCCAGCTCTTATCTCGAATAACAACTTAAAAGAGACTGTTTGACCAACAGAAAGAATGTTAAAAGATGCATGTTAAAAAGATTAAAAAAATAAAAGAACAAATGAGAACTACAGACAAAATTTCAATTTCTCCAGCAAAAGACTCATTTCTGTAGTTTACTGCTACCAGCAAGCGGAAATATTTCTCCTCCCGATGATGGCCATTTTGGTCGAAACTAGTTGAGGAATTTGAATGAAATAACAATAAAAAAAAAACGAAAGAATATTAATCTACAACCCAGTGTGTCTAAAGATTTTAATTTTTTAATTTTTTTTATTGTTCAATATATATATATATATATATATATATATATATATATATATATATATGCATGTTTCATTAAATAATATAGTTTTGTCTATTTTAATTAAGTTCCTTTCATATTTTCTGATAAGCTTAATAACATTATTATTGAAAGACGAAAGAAAATCACCATATTGATACATGTTTAAAAATATTGATAATGGCTTATGTAAGTCGAAAGCTTAGATTGGATTTAAACAGGAAGATGATATGAAATAGAAAGATGTTGATACGAATTAAGTCAATGAAGTTCTGTTGAATCAGGGAATTCAAACTTGAACGGACATGCGGCGTAAATGGATACAATGTATCGAACATGTCATATTTACAATTCTATGGCTTTTACATGTGAATCATATATTCAAACAAAATTAGACACAGAATGGAAAAACGGAGAACTTATGAAGTAATACAATACTTAACAAATCCTATTTTACAATATAAATTAGAATGCAAAACAAATTATAAACTTTTATATTATTATATTTTAAAATATTATTAAAAATGCCAGAGAAAAATAATTAAAACCAAATAAGAATAAAATAAATGTAAAACAAAATTAAAATAAAATTAAAATGAAATATAATACAAGGCTAATCGTATTACTAGTTAGAATTACAAATATAAATGCCTAAAAACTAGTATAAATTAATGATGAAATTTAATCCCTAACAACTAGTATAAATTAATGATGAAATTTAATCCCTAACAACTAGTATAAATTAATGATGAAATTTAATGCCTAAAAACTAGTATAAATTAATGATTAAATTTAATGTCTAAAAACTAGCATAAATTAATGATGAAATTTAATGCCTAAAAACTAGTAAAAAATTGATGAAATTTAATGCCTAAAAACTAGTATAAATTAATGATGAAATTTAATGCCTAAAAACTAGTTAAAAATTGATGAAATTTAATGCCTAAAAACTAGTAAAAAATTGATGAAATTTAATGCCTAAAAACTAGTATGAATTAATGATGAAATTTAATACCTAAAACTAGTATAAATTAATGAAGAAATTTAATTTCCTAAAACTAGTATAAATTAATGATAAAATTTAATGCCTAAACCTAGTATAAATTAATGATGAAAACAATGAAATTTTTAAGATAAACATAAGATTGATTCTAGGGTTAAGAAATTTAGCAAGATTGTAAAGTTAATTCCTTTATATGCTTACAACTTAAGACTGTTTCCTATCTGTGATTCAACAAAATGATACAATTTGAGAACTTAATTATTTCCATATTCTGCTGTACACAGAGGAACATGGTTCATTCAAAGACCTACAGATTCTAGCTAGTATAGAATTTTCCATTTAACTTCCGCTGTTTTATTTTCGTCTTTCAGTTTCCAAAAATATTTAGAAAGTGAAGTCATATTTCATTTATCTGCATTATAAAACGATGAGAGATGGTTATAGAAACGTTTTTAAATTCATTCATTGTTCTTCCAACGTAAATTCGTTCGGAAATCTTGGGATTTTCAACTGATGCAACCAATGCCCGTTATCTAAAAAGTGTTTAACATAAACCCTTGTGTATATGTGTTCTATTACATCAGTAAAAATTACATTGTATAATAGGCTTTAAGTATTGTATTGCTTCTTAAAGTGTCCTTTTTTACATTCTATGGATTATTTTATATGCATTTATACCGCGTTTCTGTTACATTTGAATTCTAAATCAGCACAATTTCATTGGTTTAATTCGTATCAACATGTTTCTATTTCTTATCTTAACTTTACTCTTCTTATGAATCTGGGTAATTTTGAAGATACTTATCTATTTTTCTTGACTTGCTTTTTTGATTTTTCTCTTGGTAGTAGGATTCATTTCCTATGTTTCCTATTGACTCATTTTCTTTTTCTTTTTTATTGATTTCTTATCTTGTTTCCTTCATATAAATCCTTTTTTATCTTTTATGGAAAATGTTCCAAAAACGGAAATGAAGTAGTGTTTCATTAATCGCAATTTTGAATAAAATCGTTTAGTACCATCATTGTTAGCCAACTGAAGAAACGTTTGATTTTAACGTTGAAACAAAATCTGCAATGTTGTAGTAGATTCAATTTTGTATGTTCTAATGCAACCGTTTATAATATATATATATATATATTAGGTTGGTGCAAACATAATGACGTTTTCTCACATAGTAAAACATGTTAGAAAACGTCATTATTTTTGCACCAACCTAATATATATATATATGCATACATGTATATTTGCATATATATATATATATATATATATATATATATATACGGACATGTATATTTGCATATATATATATATATATATATATATATATATATATATATACGGACATGTATATTTGCATATATATATATATATATATATACATACATACATGTATATTTGCATATATGTATGTGTGTGTGTGTGTGTATTTGCGTGTATATAAGTGAAAATTAATACATTAATCACAACAATGCTGAACAAAAGAGTGCAAAACATACCGAAATAATCAGAGACTATAAACCAGAATACATTTACGATTCTATCAAAACGCACAAACGTAACATTTCAATTCCGTCCTATTCTATTCAAAATTCCCACCCCTGTCCCACCAAGGAACTAAAACGATTAACGAATTAATTACATATACATACATACATAACAAATACAGCATTATATCATCCCTTGACCTTATACAAATATTAAAACCGAAAATCCTAATAATGAACCATAGCATCACTTGACTTTGAAAATCAAATCACTAACGTTCCTAGAGAAACGAATGATATTATTTTTAAAATATATAAAACAATTCATTTCCGTCCATGTAAAATTAACACTAAATTAATACGAAATTTACTTTTATCCTGTACCACTGAAGTCGCATTCTATGACCACAGAACTAACATATATGTACGACGAGATGGCGTTTCTATGGCTTCAGTTCTGGTTCGAACCTTCAGCAACTTCTACATGGTCCATCTAGAATCTAATATATTTATTACCACCAATAAACCCTCCCTCTATCTAAGATATGTAGATGAAATTGTTATTTTAGTTAAAAGAAAGAAGAAATACTTGAACTCTAAAAACACTGTCCTTATGTTCACATATGAACTTAAAGATAAGAATATCCCATTCCTCGACATATCAATAAACACAATTTACTACTTCCCCATAAAAATATGCAATCATCAAAAACTCTTGCATTCTCAAGTATAAGAGTGAATGTCCTAATTATTACAAAATATCACTCATACAGAATTTAATTAACGGAGCGTGCATAAAGTTTTTCTACACTGAACACAAAAAGTATTAAGCTGACTCATTAATAATAACTACCCAAACTTCATTGTAGATGAGCAAATAAGACAGCATACGTCAAATAAAACATGGTTCTTCAGCAAAGGAACCTAAATATATCAAACACTTATCTAGATGCATGCTAACTAGAAACAGAACTAGAAAATCATAAGTAACTTCATTCATAGCAATATTTCTCCCATGGATCCGCAAAAAAAAAAATACCATTATTCATACATTATACAAAATACAAGCAATTTAATTATTCATAATATCTCCTCACGAACTGATGTACTACGTAAAACGAAGATCATGTATCAATTCATATCTCCCTTGAAAGAATGTATCTCCGACAGAAAAAAAAAAATTATGTTGGATATACGACAACATTATCAAGTCGGCTTACTCTACACATGCCTGACCACTCGTCTATCGAGAGACATTTACACCAACATTCCTGTCTACATTCTCAGTATAGAAAAATACTGATTGATAACAACTATCCTACACCAAAGAAAATAACAAATCAAAGCTACAGATCCTCGAAGTAATCTTTATTAAGATATTGATGTCGACACTAAATAGAATCAGCTACGAATACTGTAATAAAGTTCTAAAATGCCTATAAAAAAGAAAGATTTTCACGCTTTAATGCGCGCTCGACAATGAAATTCCAACATAAAAGACAAAAATCCATAATTGATAACTTTTCACGTTTTAATGAACGCTAAGCATAGCTGTCAGCCATAACATTTAAACACAAAAGAAAAAAAAATCAGTAATGGCTATACATAGTTTTGCCTTACAAACTGCACCCTTGATGATGATCTCAGAAAGAGATGGAAAGTGATTGGGGAAATAAAAGTAATTCTCACTGTTAAAGTGCATTACTTGTCTTGTAATATACTGAAAAGTATTCATGAATATGAAATGAAAGGAATGATAAAAATAAGACATAATGATTGTAATTTATTCAGTCAGCCATCATATACACACACACACATATATATATATATATATATATATATATATATATATATATATATATATATATATACATACATACACACACACACTCGTGTGTATATATGTAAGGGCTATTGAATAGAAATAATCATGTGTCTGAATGTAGTCGTGTGGGTATTTTTAATATTGTTAGCATTTTACTCATTGTCTGATATTGATTATTTTTTTTATTTTTTATCATATTTACACTTGTATTTATGCGCACATTCGTAGTAAGTAAGTATAAAAGCTATACGTAATTTTGACATTAACATATGCTATATATATATATATATATATATATATATATATATATATATATATATATATATATATATGCGCAATCTACCTTACTATCCGGGTTACAACCGCAAGGTCACTTCAGACAATTAGAAGAAATAATTCAGTGGATTTCAGCACTATATACGTAAGCCGAAATGTAAAAAGAATGATGAAAGTGGGAGGGGAAAAATATATAAAAAACAGGAGGGAAGGAAAGAGATGTTAAGAGAAAAAGAAGTGGGAGGGAAAAATTTATTCAGTTACTTTAATCTGTGTTCATCCATACCAAAAGGATATTTGCTCAAATACCAGCATTTAGTTACAATCTCAAATGTCTTATTAAGCAACACATCCTTGATAGAATATGTAGCGATAGCGAACTTCTCTTGACACATTCGGCAGCAGTTCGCACGGACTCTGTCCGGCTTCATCTTTCTAATTATACTCTACTTTATACTTGGATTTTCTGCCGTTTATTTTCTGTCAACCTCTAAATGCAATCGAGTTTAGTGTTACACTTGTGGCTCTCCAGTCTAAAGGGTGTAGTGTGGTTATAAAACATCATCTTAAACGGACCCTCGGTACAACTAGTACATGTCTTAAGACCGTTACCGTCGCTGACCTCCGTAGAATAAATCACTCCTTTGGCACTCACCCCTCCTAATATTTTTATTCCTGCAGTTGCATGGCTTTGTCTTTACTCCTCCACCCCTTTCCATCTCTATTAGTTAAAAAGCCTTAATGCAAGCGATGTTCAACATGTTACCAGTACAACTGTAACTCAGTTTGACTGTGATTGTATTGAACACCTTATCCAATGGAGAGGTCTTTGGAAAATGTTTATCCAAAGAACTAAATAATATTCTACCAATCTTGGTCTTCAAGAGGTTAAAGAGAGGATTGAACCACATCGCATTCCTGATCCTGATCCTACGTACCCGCCCCATAACATTTCTCTTTCTTTCCCCATTTCATAATTCTTTTTACTTTCTGGTGTTCATATATAGCGGGAGAATCAACTGAATTGTTTATTCTTCTACTTGCCTGAAGCGACCTTGCGGTTGAAACCCGGGTAGTAAGGGAGATTGCATTTTAGTGATTTTGCAAATACTTTTGCTTTACATTTCCGATTGTGGAATCTTTAGTGTTTATACATTTAGGCGCAGCCTTTTTCAGCCTCCCTTTAAAATATATCATTTTATATTATATATTGTATACTATATATATTACGGGCGCGTGGCCGAGTGGTTAGACGATCCCAGCGTGCGCCACCTTTAGAAAGTGATGGAAAAACATACCACGGGTTGACCCAAGCGTTTTGTGTGTGATCAAGTAGACGGGGCATTTGGGGGCTGTCGATAGCTCTGCTAGCACGAAGTCACAAATCATCGTGCCCGAGGGTTTGAGTGTGCTGGCCTTGTTCAAAATGTTGATCATGCTAGATAACACGATCTCTCCTAGAAACCGTAACTAAGGTCTGCTCAGCATAGTTGCAGTATAAACTGCAGGGTGGCTCCGTGGGTGTTGAACAAACACAAATGTGCCTGAGCGAGGGTCTGCAACAGGGATTAGCTAGCCGCCCTAGTAGATGGGCATCCTGGAATACGAGTGGCCAGCTGTTTATGTATATATAAAGGATATTAATATCCTAAAATAAATAATATTCTGTTCTATTCCGTAGTGAGTCCTCTTTTAAATTACATGTTACGTATAATAAAATTATATTCCATTTGTTTTCTTTTCATCTAGAGATTTTATATATATATATATATATATATATATATATATATATATATATATATATATATATATCAAAGTGTATGCGTGTGTGTGATCGGATGTTTATGCGTTTCCATAGTTTTCATTCCATTTCGATGAACTTTTTTTGTTTGATAATTCTTCAGTGCCGGTTTTGAGTCCAAATTGTCTGAAAAAAATTACAACCTTGAATTTGAAACCAAAAGAAAAAAAAAAGAAAAAGAAAAACCGTAAAACTCATTTTTTGCACTTAGTGCAAGAATTAAAGTCAATATTTAATGTCTGTTAAAAACAGCTTACAGAGTTGAAACCAAATCAAAAAAAAAAAAAAAAGATTATAATTATAAAAAGAAATTATGAATAAAAATGATCGTATATTATTATGATGCTCCATGGAAGGGTTCCTTCCTTACAAATTTGAGAATAAAAAAAAAAAACGCCCTTTTCAATGTCACTCAATTCTCATTATTAACCCCCACCCTAGTTGGGGGTGTGCCTCACTTGCACATAAATATTGATTTTCAGGTGGGCTGACTTTAAATTTAAACTGCTCGAATTGTACGGCAAAATTCCCAGTAATGAAACACCCGGTTGAAGACCGATAATGCTGCTAGTATGTGTGTGTATATATTAGGTTGGTGCAAAAATAATGACGTAATAACGTCGTTTTTTGACGTATTTTTTAATATCAAAAAACGACATTATTACGTCATTATTTTTGCACCAACCTAATATATATATATATATATATATATATATATATATATAGCGTGAACTTGACAGGCGCCGTACTCGGTTGATTCTAAGTTCACCCTGCCTATATGTACAAATCCTGCATATCGAAACTGAGCTCCCTTCACTAAGAAACGGCAATTTTAAACGTCTACATGTATAAATATGTGGTCTGTGGGTGTGCATTTTCTTTTTAATTTCGTTGATGGTTTGGAAAGAAAAAAATGTTGAATGGCGAAAGATGACCTCTGTATCGTTTATCTTGTTAACATTGAGGTTCTAAATGAAAATAGACTCACATATTACGAGCGTGGATTTTTTTTTTTAAAAGTAAGATGATGGAATTGATTTACAGCTCAGAGACATTTTAACACATGCACGCCAAGATTGAAACATTTTATTCATAGTAGTTTGGTGTTGGGTACAGTCATAGAATATAAACCAACATCCATTTTAACTTTCGGACTGTTTCAACATCAGCGGTACTCTCGACATATTTCCTTGAATACGACGATAGATGTTCAAAAGTAACTCGAACATAACACACCAATGTCGACGTGTTCTTCTTACAAGCTTTTATCTGACATCAAGCAATTCATTCCACAGCAGCAGAAACACAAGGTAAGGCTTAACAGATATCCCCTGTCCATTCTTTTGAAATAGAATATATTTAAGCGAAAGTCTACTGCCTAATGTTTATGGTTGATAGTGGTTTAAGAGAGGAAGAAAACGCAGAGTGTGTGTTTATGATTATGTCGTGGTAGATATGTATGTGGATATTGAAAATACCCTGATGATTTTAAATTCAATTCGATACTTTTGCTGTCACTATTCGTTTATTATCATGGGAATTTCGGGAGCCTTTCTCACTCCAACTATGGATTAAATAACAGTACAGATTTGACTATTGTTTTGGACTGTGTCGAGTCTACGAGAAAGAAAATTTCAACCAGATAAATGTGGTTCGTAGAATGCTTTGCACCATATTTCAATTATCTTTTTTTCCTGTACAGTGTGGCTGGTTCTACACAAACTTTCGCCACTATAAACAAATCATCTGTGTGGGTAGTCTAGAGATTCTGTGAAATTAGTAAAACTCATACGTCAAAACCAACGACAAATTCTAGCCACACAGATGAGCTGTGATACAGCGAAACAGGCCTGTATGTGGATATACCATATTAATACAATAAGCCCTCGTCTATTCGATCGAGCACTATAGAGAAAAAGATTATTCCAAAGACAGTAATCGTCACAGATATTAACGCATTGCTCTTCATTAATGAATCGAGCACTGTTAGCTACTGGAGTTTGTATACAATACATTCGAATGTTCTTTTCTCAACTTAGGGGTAGGGTTTCGGACTGATGACAAATCGGTAGGATTTAAATCCCTGCTTGAATCAACCGGATGTCTAGCGACAGTGATGTGAAACAGGCCTGTTTGTGGATGAACATATATATATATATATATATATATATATATATATATATATATATATATATATTTATGAGAGGTAGAGAGGAAATGTATATATATATATATATATATATATATATATATTATGAGAGGTAGAGAGGAAATGTATATATATATATATATTTATGAGAGGTAGAGAGGAAATGTATATATATATATATATATTTATGAGAGGTAGAGAGGAAATGTATATATATATATATATATATATATATTTATGAGAGGTAGAGAGGAAATGTATATATATATATATATATTTATGAGAGGTAGAGAGGAAATGTATATATATATATATATATTTATGAGAGGTAGAGAGGAAATGTATATATATATATATATATTTATGAGAGGTAGAGAGGAAATGTATATATATATATATATATATATATATTTATGAGAGGTAGAGAGGAAATGTATATATATATATATATATATATATATTTATGAGAGGTAGAGAGGAAATGTATATATATATATATATATATATATATATATAAGAGGTAGAGAGGAAATGTATATATATATATATATATATTTATGAGAGGTAGAGAGGAAATGTATATATATATATATATATATATATATATATATTTATGAGAGGTAGAGAGGAAATGTATATATATATATATTTATGAGAGGTAGAGAGGAAATGTATATATATATATATATATTTATGAGAGGTAGAGAGGAAATGTATATATATATATATATATATATATTTATGAGAGGTAGAGAGGAAATGTATATATATATATATATATATATATATATTTATGAGAGGTAGAGAGGAAATGTATATATATATATATATATATATATAAGAGGTAGAGAGGAAATGTATATATATATATATATATATTTATGAGAGGTAGAGAGGAAATGTATATATATATATATATATATATATATATATATATATTTATGAGAGGTAGAGAGGAAATGTATATATATATATATTTATGAGAGGTAGAGAGGAAATGTATATATATATATATATATATATATATATATATATATATGAGAGGTAGAGAGGAAATGTGAGAGAATGTATGAAAGAGAAATAGAGAGAGCCAGATATATATAGACTGATGTCAAGTTTCATTTATTACTGGTCGAGGTTAAATTTGTTTAATTGCAAGAAAACCCACTTCTGGAGTTAGTGAGTATTGTCCAAGTTTTGGCATTTAGTATGACAAGTGAATAAGGCCTGTATTCATGACAGTATAAATTGTACAAAAGGTTCTAATTCTTGAAACTATTACAAAGTCAAGGCAGACCGAATGAAATAATTTTTTTTTTTTTTTTTACGAACTGTTATTTGAAATGTACCTAAAAAGTGAGATAGACAGCATTCAACTTAATGTATTAATTTGCTTAATGTCATTTCTCTATTCCCGTAATCGGAATGAAAAATGCGAAGAAATATTTAAAAAGTAGAAGAATAATAGCTATACAGTTTCCTGGATGTTTGTAATAGAAAATGCAGATCCTAAACATTTGGAAAATATTCATACTGAATTAATCCTGAAATGTTTTAGACACACACGCGTTATATAACTGTATGGTCCGTGTTGAATCAGAGTAGCAAACGGTAGTATTACAGTGCTCAATAACTCAGTGAAAAAAAAAGTAAGAATAAAAATAATAGGTAGAGCTTTTACTTTTAAAAATAACTATATATATATATATATATATATATATTATTTTTTTTTTTTATAAATGTAAGAGACATTATTTTTTTTTTAAATTCAACTATGACCAACATTGTCCGAATCTTTACGTTCTGGCGCTTTCAACTATAATTCTAGACATAAAACAGTCCATAATGAAAAACATTTAGTTTCAACTAAGTATTGATCGTTCTATTTTCCAACAGGTTTATTGTATGTCTTCATCAGTTATTGAACAGATAGAACATTGCAATTTCTAATTTGATGGCAAGTTTGTATTTATGGTTTTATATTTTTAACTTTTTAAGTAATCATCAGACAATAATAGTTTTTGATTTGATGGTTAAAGATTCTGTGTGCGATAAATGAAAAGGTTTTTGATTTTACTTAAATTTCAAAATACTTGGAATTTTTTCTGCTCAGTCATTTTTTTTTTTAAGCTTAGCGCCCCGAGCAAGGCATGAAGCCACTAGGATGCAGTGGGGTTGCAGAAGATTTGTAGCAAGAGCAGATAGGAGTGATAGAAGAAAGGATGAAGGGAAGGGTAGTGTGTAGATCAAGGTAACAGGAGATGTCGAGTGACATTACATTTGAATAGTTGGAGATTAATAGCTATCAGGGAAACAGTAATTGGGAAGGGTGTTCCACAGGCGAGAGGTGCGAGGTATGAAGCTATTGGAGTAGAAGAGACGGCTACATTTTAAAGTTTCTACAGTGTAAGGGTGAGAGCGTGATGCCAGCCTCGTAAGGCGCTTGTATTCATGGAGACTGGGGACCAGGGAAAGCAGCTCATCGGAGCAATTGCCATGAAAGTATTTCTAGAAGAGACAGAGAGAGGCGACGGCGCGTCTGTGAGATAGTTGCTGCAAGCGAGACGCCAGATCTGGGCCAATCACATTACATATACGTCTCTGGATCTTGTCAAGAACTCCGAGGTAAGCAGAAGGTGCCCCAGACCATATATGGCAGCAATACTCCATGCAAGGGCGAATGGTCGTTTTGTATATTTGAAGTATCGATTCAGGGGAGAAAAATTTCCTGGCGTGGCACAGAGAGCCAACTTTCCTCGCCGTGGACGATGCAATTGACTCAATGTATTTGTTCTATCTCATGTCAGCAGTCAACGTGAGACCGAGCAGACGTAGGGAGTCACTCTCAAGAAGTTGACTATCAGACATTCTAATGGGGGGCAGGTAAAGATATCTATGGTGGTTAATGGAGAGTAGTTTAGTTTTAGAGGCGTTAAATTTGACCATCCAATTGTTGCCCCAGTTAACAACCGATTGGAGGTCTATTTCAAGACGCGCGGCCAGGTTAGTCTTGACCGCGACACTAGATTTGGTTTTGAGGCAGGAGTAAATTGTAGTGTCGTCCGCGTAGATGCCAACTTGGGAACCTATGGCGTTAGGAAGGTCGTTGATGAAAATAAGGAAAAGTGTGGGGCCAAGGATGGAGCCTTGGGGAACACCTGCGTTAGTGGGATAGGAACTGGAGGAGAAACCGTTGAGAACGACCTTGAATTCTCGATTTGATAGGAATGATTGTATCAGATCAAACAGTCGACCAGTAATACCGTAACCCTGGAGCTTACGAAAAAGGCCGGCATGCCAAACCCTATCAAACGCTTTGGAATTGTCTAGGGCCAGTGCACGAGCCTCACCATTATTTTGAAGTGCTTGGTAGACGGTTTCAGTGATGGCCATAATCACGTCAGCTGTAGAACGGGCGTAGCGGAAACCGTATTGCTTGTCTGAGAGAAGGTCGTGTGCGGTAAGGTGGTTAACCACTTCTGCGTTGATTAGGGCTTCGAAGACTTTGCCGAGGAGACTAATAGGACGGCAATTAGTGGGGTAAGAGGGGTCTCCAGAGTTTTTAAACACAGGAACAATGGATGCGGACTTCCAGCAGTCGGAAAAGCAGGATTCCTTGAGGCAGTAATTATACAGTTTAGAGAGGGCGGGTGCTAGCTCAGGCGCGCATTTCTTCAAGACAATGGCTGGTATGCCGTCTCCACCACTAGCCTTGTGGGGGTCTAATTTGGAGATAATACCCAGTACTGATCACGGGGTTATGTGTAAGCCGCTCAATAGGGCCTCAGTTCTTAGAGAGAAGTCAGGTATAGTTACACAGGGAGAGTCAAGCGTCGAGTTATACCAGAACTTCCGAGCAAGGCATTCATATATATATATATATATATATATATATATATATATATATATATATATATGTATACACACACACACACACACACAGATGCTTTGGATAGGTCTCAGGTAGAATGAATTTATACTCACAAGTGGCAGAAAGTTAATGCCCTCTTCAATTTTGATCTTTCATCCCCCGACTAGTCTTATCTTGAGTTTTCTTACAGATATTATACACGATTAGTGCATTGTTAGTGAATCAATTTTAGTTGCCATCATATTACTAAGCGATGTTGTAAGGGCTAACTGTATATGATGCACAATTTATAGGCGACATTTTTTAAAAAGCTGGTCTGGTATAATGTGCTACGGCAAATACATTCACAAGTTTAAAATTGCACGAAATTATATAATTTATATTATTCTATATTATACTTCGTTATAAATTATATAATTGTATAGTGACGAGTAAAAAGGAGTCACGATTAATGAAATGAAGGTCTTCATCAGTAGGCAAATTCAACAATTATGTTGATAGTTTAAACCGACTTCAAAAACATAAT
Source organism: Acanthosepion lycidas (assembly GCA_963932145.1). Lineage (NCBI taxonomy): Eukaryota > Metazoa > Mollusca > Cephalopoda > Sepiida > Sepiidae > Acanthosepion > Acanthosepion lycidas. Next base: position 78,357,597 of record OZ010594.1, on the reverse strand, counting down.
TTTTCCCTCCTTCATTTTCAGTTTCCTTCTCTCCCTCTATCTTCATTTTGCTTCCTTATAAATTTTATGCGCGTCTTTTTATATGCGTTATTTTCAAATAAATCACATTTTATTATTGCTTAGAAATGAACGGACACTTCGCTGGATGTTTCAGACAATAATAAATTGTTTCTGTTATCTTATTAAAATATGGTTTACAAACAAAACAAATATTGATGGCTGGGGTTAAGGATCTGATTCTTTTCATTAACAATTGCCTCTTTCGTAAGATCAGATATAATTTATTAGTTTTTAAATGCTTAAATTTAATGTTTTAAATTTCATCATTTTTCTTGTTTTAAACGTTGTTAATGCTCATCGATCCGCTAGACATTGAGTGAATACTGCCGAATCAAAGTGTTGTTTTTTTTAGACTTCAGTTTCGTTTAAACTCGTATTCTGCTTACTAGTGTTAAGATCTCTCGAGAACCACCCTTCAGAATTCAGGGTTTTATAATTTGTTTTTTTAAACTTTTCACCCCAAGCGAGGCGGGAGGGCCACTAGCACGCAAGGGGGTTACAGAAAGTGAGAACAAGTGTAAAGTGGCGTGAGACAGGAAAGGATGAAGAGAAGGGTGGGAAATAGATCAAGGTATCTAGAGATGTCGATTGATATTGTATTTGAATATTTGGAGATTATAGCTATCAGGGAAGCAAGTAAGAGGAAGGGAGTTCCACAGGCAGGAAGTGCGAGACATGAAGCTATTGAAGTAGAAGAGATGACTACATTTAACTGTTTCCACATTGAAAAGTTGAGAACGAGATGCAGACCTAGTGGTACGTTTAAATTCAGGCAGTTTGGGAACTAGCGAAAATAGTTCGTCGGAGTAGTTACTGTCAAAGTATTTGTAGAAAAGACAGAGGGAGACGACGGCACGTCAGTGAGAGAGCGACTGTAAACGAGATGCAAGATCAAGGCCAACAACATTGCATATTCGTCTCTGGATTTTGTCGAGGACCCTAAAACGAATAGCGGGACTCCAGATCATATATGACAGCAATATTCCATGAAAGGGACGAATAGTTGATAAATAGATTTGAAAGATGGACTCAGGCGAGAAAAACATTCTGGCGCAACACAGAGAACCAACTTTCCTTGTGGTAGTTGAAGCTATTGATAAAGTCTACATTGAATTGAAATTCTCGATTTTGGCGTCATCTGAACTGATTTCAATATCCCATCCTTTTCAACACAGCTAGTTTCATACTTCTTATCTGGTTTACTGAAATTAATTTATTAGTTAAATTTTTTTTTTGTTTTACTAATGTTACCCCCAATATAAGGCCCAAGAACCAATCAATGTAGAGGGTTACTGTGTGGACATATTAACACAGGAAAGAACAAGTACTAGGCGTATAGAGCTGAATCAGACTTTAGAAAGAACCGGAAACCCAATCCTAATCAAGAATCTGCATGTTCTTTGCTGTCTTTTCGCAAGGTTTATCTTCAGGTCTGTCCGAGGGATAAGTATTTCTTAAAATATCAGATCTTCAAAATCTTTTCAAATTTAAAAAAAAAAAAAAAAAAAAAAAAAAAATAATAATAATGAAGGAGCTTACAGTAGAATTTCTAATCAATGAGTCAATATGATATTTCCGATATTTTTTTTTTTTGTGGGGGGAATGACTGTTACTGACTCTGAAAGTGACATCGGCATTATGTGTTCAAATTCCTGCCTTTCCAAGGCGTTAACGTTTACATTAATATGAATCTCCCCCACCACCACCAGCAATGGGCTGAGTGAACTCTCTAACCTTGAGTGGAAGGTAGTCTACGAGAAGGAATATTATACATTCAAACCGAAGAGAAAGTCACAGTAAACAATTCCATTCTCTTCACAAGTTCACAGAAAAAGAAATGTATTCTGTGGCTAAGTATGATTGATAACAATCTGGAATGGATATTGCGCTTACAAAAATTGTTCTCACCTATTTTGAAATACAGCCACCGGCAAGAAATTCAATAAACATTTCATATATTCGGGGCTTGCTCTAAGTTTCTCTGTCAGACGATTTTTAAATAAAAGATTTTGAAACAATGGGGATAATTTTCAGCATTTCCAAGATATTGCTAGTCTGGTAAATAATTTCCTATTAAATGAGTAAAAATCACCATTTTTTTTTATTGATTTTAGCATTTTCTTTCTTTCTGCCACTTTTTCTTCCATCCTTCTGTCTATATATTTTGTTTAGAAACTATTGAATTACAACAAATTATTGATTAATGAAAACATATCTGGTTGTTCCAGACAATAAATTGATTGCTTTTTAGTTGTTTAATCTAAAACAGATCTTAATCTTGGTGAATGCCAAGAGTTCAAATTTTGTACGGCAAGATTACACTTGAGGCAGAATTCTCATTAAATTTTCTCTACATATTTTACCAAGATTTGATTTATGCAAGCCAAATCAACGTTGATTGTGACAGTTACATGAAATAACACAGGTAGATTTCGCATGGACTGCATTTCACAAAATGTCGGCTTGGTTTTAACTTTGGTTTCACGCATCAAGCTCATTATTGTGACAGCAAACTTATTTTCATTAAATGCAAAGGTTTATTACTAATCTTAGATTTACACGCAGTTATTTTCTATAATTTGATCTAAAATTTTCGCTAAATATTCGATCTATGACCATGTATATTCCCGAATGAATTAAGTCCCATAACATGCAAGAAGATGATGGCTGTAAAAAGAAAAGATTAAAATGCAAAAAATAAACGCATTTTCATAACTACGTTTATTTATTTGGGAAAAATATATTATATAAAAAAGCCTGTAATATTTCTAAAATATAGTCTAAATTTATCTCGAGTAAAAACTTTATCAATTCTCCCCAAGCAAGGCAATAAAGTCACTAGGATGCAAGGTGTTACTTGGTGTTAGAGAATATTAGAAAAACTAATTAAAATAAAGGGGATAATAAAATAACAAGAATTAAGATAAGGGAAGCTAAAGACTGACATTTCATTTAAACATTTGACTATCAAAGTTGATTGGGAAGTAAGAATTTCGCAAGCATAAGTGCGATAAAAGAAACGTTTATAGAACTTACCATTAAAACTAACCATTTCAATAGTAAAATCCTATGAGTTTGACGCCAATCTAGTACTTGACTTAAATTCATACATTCTATGTATCATAGAGGAAATTACATCATAATTACCATGAAAGTATTTACAGAAAGATACGTTACGGGGGTATAAAAGGGAATGAAGCCGTAGATGTTAGGTTAGGACATTGCAGATTATTTGGATTTTGTCAACAATTTCTAAATATATAGAAGGAGTACCAGACGAGATAGGACAGCAATATTCAAAGCAAGACCGAATGTTAAAGTTTCTAAGCTGCTGACTTAACAATTGATTCAATATAGTCTTTCCACTTCATATCAGCTGAAAACGTTACTCCGAGATATCGCAGTGATTAACTCCTCCTGGCGGAGAGCATCAGCCATGATGACTGAATGTAAAAGTTTGTTCAAATGATTAAAAAAAAAAAGATCAGTTTCTTTTTTTAGGCTTTAAAATTAACAAGTCACTTCTTGATCCATCTAATAACAGATTGTGGGTGATTTTTATTTTTATTTTTTTTTTTTAGATCAGCGGTCATTTTGACCTTATCCAACCAATCAGATTTCCTATTAATATAGGAGTAAATAGTTGTGTCATCGGCATAAATACTGAGTTGAGAACTAATGACATCAGGAAAGTTATTTAGAAACAACAGAAACAACGTAGGTCCACGGATAGAAATACCAGCATATATGCAAAAAGACCTAGAAGTGTAGCTATTTAAGATAGCTATCATTTCACGAGAAAACTGAATCGGTTCAATGTATTGACCAGAAATACCATAGCCTTTCAACTTCTGAAGACAAGTATGCCAAACCTTTTCAAATGCCTTCAAGTATATATATATATATATATATATATATATATATATATATATATTAGTCGACTCTCCCGTCAAGTTCGACGTATGAGGGTCAAGCAGATCAGTTCCTAGGAAACCGACAGCCCGACAACAGCACATAAGATTTGATTATAGTGGTGAAGGTTTCGTGCAGGACCAGCCACACTTTTTGAAGGGCTGAATCCAGGGACCTGGTGCACTAAGTGCTACAAGCTCCCCAAACGACCCTCCGCAGGTTTTGAATTCAGAGTTGTCCTTCTCCTAGACCAGTTGCCATCCAAGGCTATAGACCCCAGTCTGTCCTGCTATTTACCCATAGCTGGAGGGAGAAGAAGAGGATTCACACCTTTTCCAAGGTTATTAGCACGCCAGTGAATGTAATGGATTCCACTGGAATTCGAAATCAGCTCTGCGATTTCTCAATCCAAGCCGCTCCACCGTGCCTATATATATATATATATATATATATATATATATATATATATATATATATATATATATATATAATCGTATTGTCGATTAAAGCATGGAACGGCCATTTAGCATATATCTGAAGTTAGTATAATTTTTTTAAAAATGACTTAAGTTATCAAAGCTTACAAAATTATTGGTATGAAGTCCTTCATTCTCTTCTTTGTTTCAACGATACATTTAATGTCTGATGTTAAAATCTAGTCTACATTTCAATTATTTCTCAAAGTCAATCTTAATTAACTTGGATCAGTTAAATTTTACTTTAATGAATTCCAAATAATGTTTCCTTGCGCAATGAAAATCGTTCAATGACGAAATTGTACCTGTAAGTGGCCATTGGTTTGGTATTTATGAGGTTTTTGTTTAATGCAATCTTCCTCTATATATTTATGGAAAAATGATTCGAACGCACGTTATGAATGCACGTTTATGTTTGTTTCTCAATAGGAAAAGGAAGCGAACATATTTGACGGAAACCATATAAAATTGATATTCAAGCCTTTTTTTATCTTTATTTAAATCATTACTTTCACTCTGAAGATATTTGCTTTACTGATTTTGACTGAATTTTTCATGTATTTTTTGAAATTCCTAATTGAAATAAATTGAAACAAAAAATATAAACATGTAAATTCTTTTCAAATTATAAACTTCAAGAAAACAGTATATTGTCTGATGTTGACAGAGAAATTACCAACTGAAAAGTATCTTTTATGTTTAAAATATTTCCAGTAATATCAACACAAAGTATCTTTTAATGTGTTACCACTATGCTGATTCGCAGAAACCTGGTTTTCAGTTTTTATATGCAATATATAAGATTGTTATACCGCAGCTACTAATAATCTCGTAAATTTGCTAGAGAATAAACGTGGTTATATTTTTATATTCCCCTATCTCTTCAAAACCTAGGCTAGTAGGATCTTCTTCTCATATGGATTGTCACGCCTTCGTAAAAAGAAAAATATAAAAATACTTTGCATTCTAAGTTATGCTTCATTTTGATTAGTTTCCACAAAAGGAACAAAAAAAGAGTCTACCTAGCTATTTAAGCTGGTGGAACTCTTGTGATAACAACATTTAACTTCGATTCATGCAATACAACATAATTACATGCGGTCATTTTTATTCTTGTGCTTCCATGGTACATACGAATACTGATAAGCGTTGGTCAAGTGGTGATAGCTGTTGCATTTTAATGTTAAAGGTTTAATCAAAATTCTTTACGACATTTGTGTATAAGCCATCAAGTGCCTAGAAACCCAATGGAAAAAAAAATTGTGAACTTCACCATAACGTTTCTCTACCCATAGTATTCTGTCGAAAGAGTTTCTCTTGATGGACATGAGGTGCGCGGATCTATCATAAAATTTATTAATTTTTAATGACCATACTCTCATTAAAGCTGACAGAAGGATCTTTAATATAAACGTGTGAAAGACGCCAGATGTTCCATAGCGGTGCAGACAGTTTAATGTGTTAAAAGATTAAGGACAATAGAGTGCCGACTACCTACCTTCATTTGTTTTGACGCTATGAAGGAGGTACTTAGGACAGTGCGTCTCTATTGATGATGAGATGAACAGATTTTATAAAGCATCTACAAGATTCTGCATGGGTTGTATACATTCCAACATTCAAATGTAGAATTCAACGATTGAAAATAAAAGGCACGTTAAGACTAGATTTGGAATTTGATTTTCATTTCTGAATGAATTGTATGTTTTTATTAAATCCGTTGTCATTAAAGATGAAGGAATATGACGCCTTGACCGAATTCGAACAATATGTTATGACTTTATCCTAATTTACTTATGTCACTAAAATATGTGGAATTTTATGCGTGTTAAAAGCCTACATAAGCAGGTGTTTAGCCTAGAACCTTAAGCATTTTCCCTTTGGGGGCTATGAATGTTGCTATATGGGAATTTATCCCTAGGCGATCGAGAGAGGAAATGTACAGGAATAAAAACAATTTGTCGCATCATGTATGAAGATACGGTTGCAAAGTTTATCTCTTTCACGTTGTGAGGAATTTTATCAGTGTCACGTAAAAATAAAATCACATGTACTTTAATGTCTGAGAAAATAAAATGTTTTATTGGAAATTTATTCACTGTACATATTAAAAATTTAACTGATTAAATCCCTCTTTGAACATGCAAGCTGTGTCGTTAATTCGGCTATCGCGTATTATCCAATATGTTATTAATTCTAGTAAACGTCAAATTTTATCCGGGCATGTTAGAATCGTACAGGCAATTTAATTGGACAATGTAATGAAAATCAATTTAATGAAATAACGATTATGTTTCTAGTGTCAAAAAAAAACAAAAAACTATTAACCACTTGCTACTGAATAGTTTACCTTAAGTAGAGACAACGTTTTTTTTTTTTTTGGTCATCATTGTCTTCTCTGGAGGAAGACCAAGTTCTACTTGTTAGAAAATAGAAATATGTGTATATCTAGAAATTCTTGTTTTTCAGTTAGGATTCTATTTCGCTTATATAGTCCGAATATTGTAATATATTGGTTTATATACATTCAATGGCCACCACGATCTTAGCAACGTCTACGGAGATTAAATTGGCTTCTCAGTACACGAGCATTTTTATGTATACTCTCAAACAAGATTTGATATTCCGATATCATCTGGTACCTACTCACTATTGTGGGAGATTATATATATATATATATATATATATATATAAGACAGAGACGATTTCTTTAAATATGGATGCATGGTGAGGACTTTCTGCATTGCTTTAATAAATATATAAAAATTACAACAGCATTAAATTCACACTAGAATATTATTTTACAAGTATTTATTTCTTAGATATATCAACAATGACATATCAATGTCACTTTTCACCAAAGCACATTCAGTTATTTTATTTAAACCAATCTACAGTACCCATAATCTAGAGCCGATTTTTCACATTTAAAAAAATTAAGAACGATATACATATAGGCTTGATCTCCTAAAAACAATCAAAGAATCTATAAAAACTTGGTTCCTCATGCACTAGACAGTCTTAATCTACACAAAAAAAACAAAAAAAAAACAAAAAAAAAACAAAAAAACAATTTTAAAGTCGCAGCAGAATCTACCTGATTGATTGCAATGTCTGTAACCGAGAAAATTATGTTGGTGAGACTGGCTTAGAATTTCGGCTCCAAATCAACTGTCATAAAAAGACAATTAGTATCAATACTAATTATTCTACTATAACACAACTTTTCAAATTATCTAATCATAGTACGGACAACGTTAGTTGCGTCCTTCTAGATGCCCCCCCTTTAATTCTCTGAGCAGGTGTAGTAATTACACTTAAGACTACCCCAAATTAGGAATAAATAAAAACCTAAAGATTCTCAATGATTATACGTTTTACAAAATTAACAACTAAAACAGAACCTTTTTCCTTTTTTAGTCTTAATAGTTGGACAAGACCGGATTATAATCGTATAAATACTTACATATTTTTCTACATTTCTACTTTCATTTTTATTTTATGATCATGTATATGCATCCATTGTATAATTATTTAGGTAATTTTCTTTGTACCATTTCCTTTGTTTTATTATTAATACTACTATTTGCATAATCCTCATATACTTATTGGCGCGTGGTCAAATGGTTAGAACTTTCGCTTTCTGACCGTTCGATACTTCAGGAAGGAGACTTGAAGTTATCGGAATTGAAAGAGACCGATCCCAGCGCTCGACACCTTTGGAAAGTGCCTAAAAAACATACAACGTTGAGAGTGAAATATGTGCTGGCCTTGTTCAAATTTTTTACTCTCGCCCAGAAACTGTCACTAAGGTCTGCTCAGCATAGTTGCAGTATAAACCAAAGAGGGGCTATGTGGGTTTTGAGCAAACACAAATGCGCCTAAGCGAGCGTCTGCAATAGCGATTGGCTAGCCGCCATAATAAACTGGTATCCTCGAATACGATTGGACAGCTATCATTATTATACTCTTATCCCCCTATCGTCACATAGTAGGCATATACGCGGACGACATTACTATTTAATCCTGCCTAAAAACAAATCTAGTGGCGCTGACGAAACTAACCTAGCCGTTTGTCTCGAGAAGGACCTCCAATCGGACTGGGACAGTAATTGGCTGGTGAACATTAATGCCTCAAAAACAAAATTGCTCTCTATTACTTACCACAGAGAACCATCCTTACCCTCTCCACTCATTAGAATGTCTGATGCACAGCTCCATGAGCGCACCTCTTTGCGACTGCTCGGCCTCATATTGTTCCATCTCAGGTCAGCAGTCAAATACATTGAGTGAATAGCTTCGTCCACCACAAGGAAAGTTGGTTCCCTGTGCCAGGAAATTTTTCTCGTCGGAGTCGATCAACCATTCTTCCTTGCATGGAGTATTGCTGGCATATATGGTCTGGACCCCCTTCTATTTGTCTCAAGGTTCTTGAGAAAATCCAGAGACGGATATACAATGGCATTGGCCTTGATCTGGCATCTCCTCTGCAGTCGCTCTCTCACAGACAGGCCGTCGCCTCATTCTGTCTTTTTTACTTTCATGGTAACTGCTACGATGATCTGTTTTCGCTGGTTCCCAGACTTCATGAATTTAGGCCTTCTTCTAGGCTGGCATTTCGCTCTTACTGTCGAAACTGTGAAATATAACCGTCTGTTCTTCTCCAATAGCTTCATGTCTCGCACTTCTCGCCCGTGTTTCCCTGACGATTTTTTAAATATGGATGCATGGTGAGGACTATAATCTCAAATTATTCAAATGTAATGTTAATCGACGTCTCCAGATGCCCTGATCTATCCCCTATGCTTCTCTTTATCCTTTTCTCTATCACTCCTATTTGCTCTCGCTCCAACTCTGTAACCCCTTGCGTGCTAGTGGCTTCCCGCCTTGTTTGGGGTGAAACGCTTAAAAAAAAAAAAATCGCCTTATTTGTATGTTACCATTTATATTAGGTTGGTGCAAAAATAATATCGTTTTCTCACATAGTAACATATGTGAGAAAACGACATTGTTTTTGCACCAAACTATTAATATCCTTTTTATGGTAATAATTATTATTAATGCAATTCATGTGATATTCTTGCATATACACACTAGTAAGACGAATTAAAACCAAGAGTTGTCAAATAGCGCCAAGTGAAGAGAACGAGAAACAAGAATGAAAAGTATGTAGCAAAGGCATTAAAAATCTTTATCAAGTGCGGCGACCAAAGGAATGAAGAT
>OZ010594.1:78258025-78328025 GCA_963932145.1 Acanthosepion lycidas | reverse complement strand
AGAGTGTGGGAAGTGAAACGATATTTAGAAAAAAAGCATGCCACAGTATAAAGTAAGGATAAAATTACCTTAAAAAAATATGATGAAGCATGCGCGTTGTTAATGATTGCATTTAATTGGCTTTAATTCCAAAAGCCCGGGAGAACAATTTCATTATTAGGAAAGAATGAAATATTAAGTGTAAAATGAAAAATCGATGTTGCCAACTTAATGCCAAAACGTAAAACAAATTCTCATTATACCATTATCGTATGCCCTATACAGGATGATTGTTCAGGCGCCCATATATAGAGGATGGATAGTGTTATAATCGCTTGGCAAATAGACTCTATGGGATTAAAAGATGACACCTTCTTGTTAGCAGTCAGATAAATTCATGAACTCTTAGACAAATTATTAATGAAAGCGAGAAGAAAGGACTAAGCGTCAGTTCTAAGAAGATAATATATGGCCGTCAGCAGGAGGTTCAGTGAACTACAAATTGGAGATATCAATATGAAGCACTGGGTTGGTGGTACCCAATCCTCACTTCCCAGACATAAAATGATTTACTCGACCTTGTGGATAATGAAGGATTGAATCATTTTCATTTCCTTCCTTGTGTAGCGATTATCCGTGTCAGCTGATAGTTTATTAAATTGTAAGATTCCTGATTTGACACAAATTTGGATTTGGCATTTCTTTTCTCAATGGATATCAGCTCGGTGAAATACATGCCTCGAACAAAAAGTCAGTGAATGAAGATAAATTACTTTTTAAAGAAAGATGACAAGAAAAAGAGCAATGTACACTATAAGACAGTGGCCACTGCTTGCAAAAAAAAATTACAGACGGAGAGAGACGACTGAGAACGACAGGAAAGGGAAGACACCCGTTAGACTGTTCATCTCTCCATCACCTACGCCTCATTTTGGCTTCCCTCGTCTATAGCAATAGGTTACGACCCGAAACAAATATGCTTACTGCTACTAACTCTCATGACCATAACCTGTCGGTGACCAACTGGCCAAAGGGTTATTTTTAAGCCACAAGGGTTTGACAGGAAGAAGTAACACTCTGAGAAAGATCCAAGTACCTGTTATAAATTGCAATGCTACTTTAGTCCAGTGGTAAGAAGGCATTTCCACTGCTTCTTTCCGAGAACCGATAGGTCGTTCTACAGAGAATACCATGGACGGAACATATAAAAATGAGGAAAGTTTAAGCAAAATAGAAGCAATGGACACTTCTACTTAGAATCAGAAAGAGACTGTTAATATTTCCGAGACACATCATGAGAAAAGAGGGATTGGAAAAATTGACAAGTACAGGATATTGAAGGTAGGAACGACAGAGAGAAACAGCTAGTCCCCTACTAAATAAACAAGTTTCAAAGTATGTCAGACTGAGAAGGATATTAATATATCAAACATTACTCAGACCTACAACTAACAAAGAAGCTGTGGATAGCTATGATCGCGTATGTCCTGTAGGGATACGACACATGAAAAATGTATCATTAAGATGAGTAGAAAGAAAATTTTGCAAAAGGGAGAATTTGTATTTTCATAACGAGTACATTATTGTCAACAATTCTTGGAGAATCTGTATTTTCGCATAAGTAAAACAACACGTGCTATTGTCTTAACTATTTTCATTTTATATATAGAATTAGATTACACTAGACACTAGCGAAAAAAAATGGAGAAGCTGACTATAAAAAACGAATTATTTCCCTTAAGAGTTATTTTCAAAGTCTCCTTTGAAGTATCCGCCCCTGACCATGTATTATTTGACACAAAGTACTTTCCACAATTGGTAGCTAGAAAAAAGATACAATTAATAAGACTTGTTTGAAATTCTGTAATATTTGTGCACTCACACGGTTCTTGTCAACTCGTGTAAATACGGATATACGCAAATAGATATACACACACACACGCATATATATATATATATATATATATATATATATATATATATATATATATGCGTGTGTGTGTGAAGATGCGGGCTTATATATATATATATATATATATATATATATATATATATATATATATATATGCATTTAACTCTTTCAGTTTTAATATATTTAAAACGTGTATTATAAGATTGTCAAGCAAAAGCCTCTAGAATAAGTTTAAACACGACCGTTAACGGCTACTTCAAAACAGTTAGTGTAATACAATAGACCTTACTACCCAGAGTGCATTATTAACCAGCATAAATAAATAGTCGATCGAAAAAAAAACAAAAAAAAAAACACCTGTCCCGAAGATTACATTCCAGTGTGAAACAAACTGTAGCCGCTCGATGTTGGCATCAGAGTGAGTTTATATTTACACATTGGCTATCCGAGATTTTACGATTTTTACACATAAATATAGCATAATATAAAACTACAGTTTTGTATGTGTATATATATATATATATATATATATATATATATATATATATATATATATATATATAATTGTACAAAACAACACTATAGATAAAAACAAGTATAATTTATGAGCTTATATATATATATATATATATATATATATATTACGAAATGGACAAAGTCCGACAATTTATTTATTAAAGACATCTATAACGTTAAACATAAAAATGTCTTTAATATATATATATATATATATATCTTTACAAGTATTATTTCAGTAATTAGGATTGTTTTTACTGTTTGTTTTGGCAAGTATTTTAGTATTGTTTGTGAGTAGCTGTTTAATGTTACAATGATATGTATGCTTATTAATGTGACATCTGTTGGAATTCTGTTCCGATAAGTGACAGATCAGTCTGTGAATGTATGGTTGAAGTATATCTTATGTAAAATATTTTGGATGCTGTTTTTTATTTTATTTACAGAAAAAAAATTCTCCGAATGGACACGTATATTCATACACAACTTTGATCATATATAGAGAATTGGTAGTTTGGGATATATTAATTTGCTAGTTTTGAATCGCATGTTAATAGTGTTATATTTATGTATTTTTTTTAAATTTTCATATTATATATGAATGCCATAAAAAATAGTTAATACTAGATAATACAAATTTCAAAACATTCTACAGAAGTGCAACTTCCTAGCTAAAATCCCTTGTAAATAAAATAAAATGCGTTTTATATCTACATGTTTCATATTGCTAACAATGGAGCTTGCGGATATATCAGGTCCAAACACCAGTTCTCGTATGATCCATGAAGTTAAGCAACGACAACTCTGGTGAGTAACCTGTTCAGCGTGACCGCTTGAGCATTCCAGGTGTTTTAATCTTGTATGTGCGCGTGGTTTAATGAATAACGGCTCGGAACTGGAATTCGGTTTTGTTATACAGTGTAACCCGGATATAAGAGAGCTGTCGGGACCGGAGAAGAAGTATCTTATATCAGGGTTGCTCTTATATCCGGGTTTGGTCTATTTTGTTTAGGTAAGTATGGCTCTAATTTGGTACCAGAGAAAATCTCTCTGATATCCGAGTTTCTCTTATACCCGGGTCTCTTATATCCGGGTTACACTGTATTACCTTACGTGCAAATTCCCTTGTTAAAACTATGTATTCACTCCAGCTCTAAAAAAAATGCAGTCTTCTTTCAGATAATCAAAATGGCTTTCGTTTCTCTAGATCAGCTGCTGATGTATTAACGACTAATCCTGAAAGAGTCTATGAAACTTTAGATTTTTGAAGCTCGGGCTGTTGCCTTAAACATCTCGAAAGCATTTGACAGGGTTTGGCATATCGGAAAATTTATGATATTTCTGGATAAATCTTTGAAATAGCTCAGTATTTATGAAATCAGGAAATAAAAGTAATCCTAGGCAGACGGTCCTCTAGACCTTTCACTGTTAATGCAGAGTGTCCCCCAGGTCACTAATTTTGGACCTACGCAGGTTTTAATTTTCATCAAAGAACATTATAATTGTATCAGTTCCCAATTCTATTTCTATGCTGACGATACAGTTATTCCTAAATCGATATTGTCAAATTGACAGTTGATTTAAAAAAAAAAAAAATACTTACAATCTGATATTAACTAGGACAAGAAATGGTTTGTTAATTTTAACGGCTCAAAAACGAAATTGCTTTATCAGTCATCCGAGACAAACGTGTCTGTCTTTCATCAACATGACCGATGCTAACCTCCAGGTGAGTGACTCATTGTGCTTTCTCGGGTAATATTTTCTGCTGACATGAAGTAGAAATATATTGAATCCATTGCTTAAATCTGTTGTAAGAAAGTTGGTTTACTGTTTCGTGTTAGATTCTGGAGAGAAAAATTGTCTATCTTACATATTTATGATTCTCTTATTCGCTCTTGATTTGAATAGTGCTGCCACACTTATCCAACTATATATTTCGAGATTCTTGATAAAATCCAAATAAGAATCTGCAATCTTATTTGCATGTCGACTTCATTTCCCAACCGCCGTAATGTAGCTTTTCTGTGCCTTTTCTATAAATGATTTCATTGTAATTCCTCGAATTAACTTTCTTCTATGGCAACTAGATTTAATGAATTTAAGTGTAGAACTAAATTGTTAGAAAAGTCTCATAATTTTACAGTTGAAATGGTTACATTTACCCGTAAGTTCTATGATAATCATTTTTGCTATAACACTTCTCGCTAGTGAAACACTTCAGATTTCTTGCTTCTTAGTAAACTTTGATCTATAATTTAAATGTGATATCAGTCGTTATCTTCTACCTTCTTAATTCTTGTTCTTTTATTGTTCTCCCTCTTGAAAAGTATGTTTTCTTATTCCCTAACACTCAGTATTTTCTTGTTTAGGGGGAAATGATTTAAAAGATATATTTGATAATTAGATGTTAATGGCTACATTGAACATTCGATATTCATTGATAGAAACTTTTTTATAAAGTCTTTTTCTCAAAATCTTCAAGAATGCTTGAATTCACAAATCCATTAACTCTTATCGACCTTTCTAGTACTGAAGACCGTTTCCTTCTAAACCTTTTGATTGAAGTAGTGAAGAAAAAAATGTTTTAATCCTACTTAAATATGGTACTCGTTTCGGTTGTGTTATACAATGTTCGCCCTGTACAAGTCCCATGTGACACTCGAGGTAAAGGGTTTACAGAGTAGGAGAAAAAAAAGTTTCTGAGGATATGTGGGGAAGATAACGGTTAACCCTGGACATGAACAGGTTAAAATCTTAGTGATGTGGAATTCATCCTCTTCGGAGTTAGATCCGCAAAGTAGCAGTTCGTGGGGAAAAAGCTGTTGTAGTAGAATTTACATCTCATCATGGGAATAGCGATAGATTAGCAAGAGGCATGAAACATTTTGTCTGTTGGCAAAAAAGCATGTCAGTCAGTTATGTACCATGCATGATACACGCTTAGGCGATCATGTATCTTTCGATATATGACTGACAAGGCAGGTTTTTTATCCTAAGTAGGTTGCCATTTCTTTCTACGGTTGGCCAATTGCCGTCCGAGGCTATAGAAGCCGGTTTGTCCTGCTATTTACCCATAGCTAGGTGGAGAAGAAGAGGATTCAAACTTTTACTAAGGGTATTAGCACGTAAGTGAATGTAATGGATTCGACTTGAATTTGAACTCGGCTCTCCGATCAGAGCCACTATCCATACTCCACAGCGCTTGTACGAGGGAAGATGAGGCGCTATTAAACTTTTGCACCCGCCGCTGTGACAATGGATACATTTTCGTAGCAATTTGATGCCAGAATTTGAAAGAAGACGAATCACCAAACCTTTGAGTTCACATAAATTCCTACAGGTATTCAAATATCACCACCTGTTTTGGGGGGGGGGCTGTTCATGGCTTTAAATATAGCCTGGGCACGCTAGATTCCTGCTGACACCAGTGTTGAGATCTACAATGTTCGGAGAATGGTTGACAGTATCATGGGGAGGTGCGAAAGTGTAATAGCGCCGAGAATAATTCATCACGGACATCACGGACAAGGATGTGTAGACGCATTTAGATTCAACCGAGACAGCTCCATCGCATATATGGTAACAGTAAGTTCATTTTCGACACGATCTGTCTATTAAATGTAGAATATAGCAGCTGGTGTTAAGTACTTACTACAGCGGTACAGAGAACCGGTCATCATCCCCGCCTCTTTAACAACGGGTCATATGTTACACTTCATACCTGGATTAAGCTTAAGTTCTCAAAGGCGCTCAAGTCACGGTGTCTCCCAGAGGGAACACCTGTTTATTGACGAATATTTAGGTTCCGCCCGATGAGGATGGAACGTCACCATTTTTATTTTCTATGCCGTGATCATCCGAGTTATCTCCCACTGAGCTGTTAGAGCTTGGTTTGAAAAGAGATCAGCTGCCAGACCATGGTCTTCTACAATTTTGGACGTCCTCCCGCCCCACCAAACAGTTATATCATCAGTAACTGTTGGAAGGGTTCAAGTAGATGCAATGCATGGCATTCACATGAGTCTCTAGATCAGATAAGAATTCTAACAAACATGACACACCTTTTCATGGAAATAGTTTTGTTTTGAGCATCTTTTGGAAATTTATAAAATTATTTATTTATTGTAACAGAAAAGTTGTCCAAATCGTCTAACAGCAAAATTGCCCCCCGCAAATTTAATGTTAATATCGAAAATGCCTCTAAACTGATTAAGTTTCTTTTTGCCAGTTTTTCAGATAAGACGTTGCGCCATCTTGACACTATCTTAAGAATCACTGAAAAACCCTTTTGTGTTATTCAGCTAAAAAGAGAGCAGATTAAAATTGTTAAGCATGATACTTCTGTAAAGTTTAGAAAGTAATTATACATTCTTATGGCTCAGAGTCCAATAGTGTTATAAAAACCTCGGACAATTTCGGTAAGATATCCTTATCTTTTCTAAGATTCAACGTTTCGGAGTTCATTGTAATTAGTGGACATTTTTTCCGTTACATGATTTAGACAATTTTGCTGTTACACCCTGTTTAGGCTAGAAAGTAGGGATATGTCTGCAAAAAATTATATTACTGAATATGATTTGAGTTCTTACTGTGTTATTCTGGACTATTTTTTTTTTTTTTTTTTTTTGACATTGGTATTCATTCAATATAAGGACCAAAAGGCACTCAAACACTAAAGGGTTACTAAATAATGTTATACAAGTGAAAGCAAAACCAGTAACAAGTATATCTTTTGAGTTTATATAGGAAAGGTAGCAATTAATCTAGAAAGCAGCCATTCGCAAATCTGTTCCACAAAACAGTTCTTGGGAAGAAGCTGCCTGAATGGATTTTCAATTCTTACTAATGGAATACGAAAAGAAGGACAGTGACTCGTCCTAGTTTTACGTGAAATGGCTGGCTTTAGATATGAAGGTTGTAATTGATAGAACTAACGATTGTAGCTTGTCAGAATGTTTGTCTATATCGATAAAGAAGAATAAGCTTGTGATCTTTCACCTTTCGGGAAGGGGCTTTAGTCCGGGCAGTAATTTCTCAGACGCTTTTGAACTCTATCAAGACGGACATATTAGAAGTGGGTAGCACAGATTAGGCAGCATTATATTATTTATGTGCTATAAAGAGTCAAGGACTTACTGAAGCGGTACAAGTTTCCGGCATCTCGAGGAATAGATTTTATGTATGAGATCCACTTGAAGTCCGGGCCGAAATAAGCGTTCAAGGAAAGAAGCCTCCTTGAGCGAGCGCACCTTCATTATGATAGGTAAATTTCAGAGTCTGCTCGGTAATGGTTGAACGTCACTAGTTTTCTTTGAACGCATTGAATGTTGAAAGCCAGTTCTTCCTCCACTGAGCCGCCAGGCTTTGTTCAGAAGAGAGATCTGCTGAGAGGTTCTGGGAGACACACGTACACAGCTGTATATCATCTACGTAGCCATTCGCTAAAGTTCTGAGTATGTACTAATTAATGCATGATGAAATTTCCTTATATAGTTAATGTATATAGATTATGATTCACTACTATGTGCGACTTCTCATCAAATATATATATATCTTTCCCCCTCTTCTCTCTCTCTCTCTCTCTCTATATATATATATATATATATATATGTGTGTGTGTGTGTGTGTGTGTCAAAATATATAGAAAAATATGAAATACCACGTTAGGTAAATAATCAGAAGTTCTTTAGTATTTTTGTTTTTATTTAAACAAACAAAAAAAAACAGTGCTCAATACAAAAGTAGAGCCTAAATTATAATTATTTTAAAAAAATATGATTCCGTGACACAAAAGAGTTCTCATGTTTCAAAAACAAGAGACAAAAACTTCAATAAGATTATTAAAATTAAATTCCATTAAAGTATCAAGCTCTGTTTCATATTTAAGCGAAATATTTTGAATAACTAATCTTGAAATTTCCGCATCCTTATAAGCATATTCATTCGTAAAATTAATTACTTTGGAAACGGCTGAAGCAATAATTTCAGTAAGGGTCGTAAGGGTTAACAATTTGTATCAACATATCAGTTACTTTAGGAAAGAGGTCAAGTCAAACTATATATATATATATATATATATATATATATATATATATATATATATATAGGTACCTCCACAAGATCGCTAAAACAGAGCATAGCATGATGAAAAAAACACCAAACTTGACGAAAACCTTTTTTTATCGTTTAAATGTTTATGTTATTAAGAGGAAAGATCAAAGCATTTTTGAGGTATTTTTTACATTTTTTTTATCGTTCCTAGTACGTCCGAAATTTTCTTGAAAACATTTTTTTTTTTTTGGAGTCAGCAAAATTGACCATTTTTTCCATTTTCTACAAAAACTGGAAATCTCACTTTGAAATACTTTTAAATATCAATTATGTTTTCAAAACTTTAAGAAAATCAGAAATTATAATGTTTATTTAAAATATTTTGAACCAAGCTTAACTTAGCTTCGGCGCCGAAAAGATGTAATTTGAAAATTAAACAAAGCAGGTCAAACATTCGCGTCACTTGGCAGGTGATGAATGACATATTGACAGATTCCGTGAGACTAATTTCTTCTACGGATGGAGAAAAGTGAAATAATTTACATTTAAGTGAACAAAAGATTTACCTCGTTAATTTTAAGGAAAACTTTTAGCGCTCTAATTTTTCTTTTTGTACTTAGCTTTCACTTTTACGTTTACGATGCTTTATGGAAAATATATTATAAAGAAATTAAAATAAGACTGTTAAGAGTGACATTAGATTTCATGAGAAAGGTATCTAATTAATTTATAGGTACCTTTCTCATGAAATTTTATCAAATTTTATGTACATTTATTACATTTGACTGTGTTATTTGTATTTCCATTCATTTTATTATTAATTTCGATATTTCATTTAAGGAAAAATGTCATAACAGATTAATATAAAAATAGGATCATATAACCTCAGTTGAAATTGAAAAATCAAATTAACTTCTCTACACGTGTTTTGCAAAACTAAAGGCTTAACAGCGGAGAACAATGCTTAACCCAAATAAAGCAACTTAATTGTATTCTGCTTGGTCTTCCATACGTCATAATTACAGCCTGATTATAATAAAAAAATTACATTTCTTAATTGTTGCGGATCACCTGATTAGTCAAAATGATACAATTTACAACGCGCTAAAAAAGATAAGGAGACTTAGGAAACCTGATGCAGCTTTTAACTAATTTTATAATATTTTAAAAAATTAAATGTAAAAATCTGTTATAATTAAGAAATAACATAATTGTATCAAAAATTCATTTTTCATCGAAAATATTTTTTGCTTTCAGAAAATATTGTATATATATATATATATATATATATATATATATATACGAAAGCGCTGGACAATTCGAAGTAGAGAGTTACGATAAGAAGAAGTTATATATGGCTAGGAAGGGAAAATAATGGTTGACTAACCGCGAACAAGTTAAGGTTGTCGTGATCGGGGAAATATGCTCTAGGGAGTCCGTTCCATTGGGAAGTGGTTCGGGGAAATAAGCTGTTTGAGTATATGGAGTACAGATGTTTGTTTTGTGAATGAATATTAGGCAGGGAAGCAGACACATGTAGCTGCACACATAAACAACCCGAGTTGATTCAACTGGAGATACTGCGGTAACCGTTTCCGTCATCTGACATCAATAGCCCAGCCATCCCCGTAGACTACTGCACGGTCAAGAAACCATTCACGAAATGGCATTACAATAGACTCGATATTATACAGCTTCTAATAGGATTGCTCTTTCGAAGTTATTCCAAGTTTCGTATCACTGGATATCAGGCGGATGACGCCAAGACTCCCCAAAAACGTTTACCTCAAGCCTTCTGAATCCTGGTGCAAATAACCCAGGGAAGATTTAGGCGCGCGCTACTCTGAATGTGTGTCTCGTTCACCTAAAGATAAGGGCAACAGATGTCTTCCTTGGGTCAGAAACATCGTTCCTTGAGTACCAAGAAAAGCTCGTTCATATATAGGAGAACTAAAAGACATTAAGAGAAGTAGGGGTGACGAAGGTTGATTGGATGCATATGTATATCACCTAACCACATTTGAGTTAGTATCAGGATTATAGCTATTAGACTGAGGCCATACAGAGAGAAAAGAGAGAAAGAGAAAAGAGAGAGAGAAAAGAGAGAGAGAGAAAAAAAAGAGAGAGAAACAGAGAGAGAAAAAAAGAGAGAAAAAAGAGAGAGAAAAAAGAGAGAGAGAGAAAAAAAGAGAGAAAGAAAAAAAGAGAAAAAAGAGAGAGAGAATAAAGAGAGGAAAGAGAGAGAAATAAGAGAAAAGGGAGAGAGTGGGAGACAGGTAGAGAGTGCGAGAAAGGGAGAGAGTGGGAGACAGAGAGTGAGAAACAGGGAAAGGGAGAGAAAGGGAGAGACAGGGAGAGAGACAGAGAATTCATTTCTGTCACCGACAGAGCGGAAATTGAAGGGGAAAATTCATTCG
Organism: Acanthosepion lycidas; assembly: GCA_963932145.1. Taxonomy (NCBI): domain Eukaryota; kingdom Metazoa; phylum Mollusca; class Cephalopoda; order Sepiida; family Sepiidae; genus Acanthosepion; species Acanthosepion lycidas. Next base: position 78,317,147 of record OZ010594.1, on the reverse strand, counting down.
AATCGTTTGGCCAAGAGGAAAGGTAATAGATTTAGTATAAGCGATATAGCTATAAACATTTATCTTAGTACAAGTTCCAAGATCCGCCTCTTCGGAAAGCATTAAGATCACGAACCAGGTCTTCACGCCAGAGAAACTTCCATTAACTTTGTTATCAACAATTAACATTCATGTGAAAGTAAACAGGATAGAAATTGAAGAAAAAAATAACGCAGAAATTTTGAAAAGAATAAATGAATAAAAATGGTAACATGAAACAGTTAAAATAATAAAAAAAAAAGTTATACAGAAAGAGATTGTTGATCCTTCAAGATATTTGATTAAAAACAGATGTAAAACATTCACGAGAATGAAGTGTGGTAATTTTTTGTGTTTTCAGTTTAATAAAATGCTTTAGTATAGGTGCCAGCACAGATTTGTGAAACAAATAGCATCCCACCATGAAATAAATGCCTCAAACTTAACAAAAATAAGGAATGACCAGAGGAATTTTTGATTATTAAATTATATTTTTCATCCTTTTTATAACTTTCGAAAATGTTATTTTTGCATCAACCCTCGGGATAAAGATTAGAATAGGAAAAGGTAATGATTCTGTACTGAAAATCACTGATTATAAATTCTAGCAAAAAATAAATGATTGTTTGATTTTAATGATACAATGAAATCTTGTTCAGAAATTAATATTTACGAAAACTTGCGAAAAAAAATTATGTGTGTTACGTATTTACTTGTTAGGAAATTTCGAGAAATCACATTTAGTGCCACTTAATATTTATATTAAATAAATGCAAAACTCCTTGGAGAATTTAAATCACTTTTTTTGTAAAATAGAACATCCCAGTTGCCAGAAATCTGTATCGTAGAATAAAAAAAAAGAAGAAACAATGAAACTAAGAGATTATTTTATTGCTTTTATCAAAAGTTATTATGGATACTATTGTTTTAAGAAAAAAAAATCTGAACAATTTTTTTTTTTTACAAGAATTTTTTTCCATTACAAAAATTTATAAAGTTTTATGTATTATTTTGTGACTTTCAGATGATAATGTTATTAAGTAAAAACTATATTTACTAACCATAAATGGAAAACTTTATTACAATTCATTGAACACCAATAGTTTAAAAATAATTTAGAATTTTTGTCTGCATAAATGTGGCGATTTTTGTTAATACGGACGACCATAAACGACATTAGAAATTAAGAATGATAGCAATAGCAGATTTAAAGTCAAAGTACATGAAATTCAAAACATTAGATTACAGAAAATAATTAGCTGATTTGTTACGATTACTGGTTGTTTACAATTATATAAAAAAGGCGCACGCATAATATTCAAGTAATTTTTTACAGATATGTCCCCACACTCCTAGAAATATTAGTTAAATTTCCGTCTGTTATTCAAGGTATCAACATCTAAAATAAACAGCTACCGAAGTGTTAAAAAGATGCAATTCTGTGATATTTTAAACTAAAAGTAACATTTGTTTCTATTCAGATTAATCAAACTACAACTTATATTCAAAAATTTTAAAATATTTCAACACGACGTCGAATTGTTACACAGGTACCCATGACAGGTCGATTAAGGGTTTTCGAATTATTTATGTCTGCTGCATTATCCGATAGATTTAGACGGCCCCCACAGATAAATTACAAGCAATAGAGGTCGGGGAAGGTGCAGGTCACCCAACTGGTTCTCCCCTGCCTATCCTTCATATAAGATATCAGCCTGCGCATCGTGAACAACGTGATTAAATGTCCTGGAGACCCATCATCTGTGGATCATTACAATTGCAGGAGTTAACGCTGCCTTACTTAGAAAAACAATAGATTTAGAGATTAATTTTTAAATTGATTGTAACAGAGTACGTTTGTACATAATTGTAAGAGAACGTGTTTCATTTCCATTTACAAAAAATTCAAAATTATTCATCATATTGGATAAGGTCGAAAGTATTTGGGAAAAAAAATCAATACGGCGCCTTCCATAATGAATTTAAGATCAACATTTAGGAGGTCGGAAAAAAAACGAGAGGATTAAAATAAAATAGACATATAACCAGATTATTCAACCAAACATTACATATATCGTACAATGTGTAAATTTCCAATTTATATTTTAAAATTTCAAGCGGGCATGTAGTTTGTTTATGCTTTGTCAATTGCACAGTATAGTAGGGTCAGTTTGGCACTGCCTAAGACAAAGAGCAACATGATGAAATTCACCCCGTCATAAGTTTTGAAACGGCATGCTCTATAGGTTACTATATTTGAGCCGGAAGCCCCAATAAGAAAAAATCAGAATCTGTGGTGGGACAATCTGAGAAGAATGCAGAGGATTCAGAAAAAGCGAATGAGATTACGAAAAAAACGGGAGGACTGAAAAATTAAACTCGTCATTTTAATGAGGAAAAATCTGCCAAAATTGTTGTTAAGAGGCACAGATGCAAAATGGAGGCCAGCATTAATTGCCTTGAGTAGGTAAACGGCAGAAAGACTTATATCTCCTCAAATGTATCTGCACCTTGTCATACAAAAAGAACAGAGAGAATGCAGTCAGCCAATTTCTACGACGACATCACACATTACAACTGAACACATAACCAACAGACTGTAACACACTTGATAATTATGATTAGGGCGCAATAGAGCGTAAGAAAAACGAAAATTCTTGCAACATATATCTGAGATTATATATATATATATATATATATATATATATATATATATATATATATATATATATATATATTAGTAGCGGCCATAATATAAGGAACGGAAACAACAAAGACATAAATATGTGTATTACTTAAAAAGTAATGCATGTGTAGCAATGAAATTTTTACCGAATAAAGATTAGGATGTAATGCATAAATATTATACAAAGTTACAAAAAATTACATAATAGTTTTTTGTTTTTTTTTTAAATAAAAATTGAATGGAACAAAGGAAATAAGCTACTGGACAAAAATTAAGGAACAATCTTGTTAATACTTGATTGTGAACAAAATATCAACAAAATTTAAAATTTGGTAAACATCCTCTTATTTTCAATGACTTCTCTGCCTCTGCATCGTCGACCACGTGATCTAATTAGTTTCTTGCAAAAATCAGTAGTAATTCCCTCCCATTCGTCTTTCAATAACTCCCATAGGTGATCCTGGTTTTTCGGGTTTCTTTTCCGAGCCCTTTCTCCAATTATCTTCCAAACATTTTCTATTGGATTCAGGTTGGGGCTCTGGTCTGGCCACTTTATTAGGACGATTCCTTCTTCTTCAAATAAAGCCATAACCTTCTGAGCCTTGTGGCAAGGTGCATTGTCCTGCATGAAAATAGGAGATTCATAAAGATTATGGTGTAATCTTGGTACCACATGCTGCTGAAGAAGCCTTTTGTAAATCTCAGCATTGATATTGCCATGTACGCGGATGATAGGGCAAACTCCTACAGATGAAATCATTCCCCACACCATCACACTGCCGCCACCAAACTTAACGGTTTTCTTGACACATTGAGAAGACAGTCTTTCGCCTGTTCTACGGCGTACGTAAGTTTTGCCCTCAGAACCAAATATAGTAAACTTGGACTCGTTACTGACATGAGCTGTATCCCATTGTGCGTCAGTTCAAACAACATGTTCTCTCGCATACTCCGGGCGGCACTTTGGTTTCGCTTTGAAATGAGAGGCTTCGAAGCTGGAATACGGTCATGCAATCCTGCATTTTTTAACCTGCGAACAACTGTTTTTCTTGAGATCTTATCTGTCTCTCCATGAAATTTACGGGCAATTGATGTAGCAGTTTCAAAAAGGTTTTTTGTAGATATTCTAACAATTCTTCGATCTTCTCTTTCCGATGATTTTAGAGGTCTGCTGGTTTTTGGTTTTGCATCTAATGTTTTATCGGTTTCATACCTGCTAATTACACCTATGAACACTATCAGAAATTTCTGAAATTAACTTTTGTCTTCATAGTTAGCGATGAGTTTGTTCGTCAAAAGAGAGCGTTTTTCGTGTAGAATTTGCCATATTGCTTAAAAATAAATTCCTAATGATAAATGAACTTTTACTTATTGTTGAAAAGGTCAATCGAGTTTAACAATGTAAATTAAAAGTTTATGCAAATTATTAACATCGTTCCTTAACTTTTGTTAAGTAGATTATTTCCTTTGTTCCATTTAAAAAAAAAAAAAAATAATTATTATGTAAATTTTTGTAACTTTGTATAATATTTATGCATTACATCCTAATATTTATTCGGTAAAAAATTCATTGCTAATCCTGCATTACATTTACGCAATACACATTTGTCTTTATTGTTTCATATTATGCCGCTACTATATATATATATATATATATATATATATATATATATATATATATATCTCGCTTCTTGAAGTAAGATATATTCACTACAGGAAACAATTTTAAATGAACATTTCATTTCTAAATTGGCTTGTTATAGTTAAGGGAAATTTTACGAATTGATGCCAACGTGTTGAAGGCCAAGTGAAATGCAATTTTCAAAGACTTTTGAAAGAGGATATTCCTAAAAAAACAAAAAAAAACAAAAAAAAAACTATTTTTGATATTGAAATCGGGTGTACGCGCTCGGGTCACCACATTTTAAAAAAAACACTCGTCTTAGTGAAAGGTCGAGTAAATACCAAATTATTATAAAGTAGATCAAGCGCTTTTTAATCCCCGAATTCGTGGGAGAATTGAACTCAAATTTCGCATATAAATTTATTCCACAATATCGGTCTTACTTAATCAGCTAATAATTTTCTCTAGCTGTAAATGTTTAATGTATAATGTATAACTAATTGTAATTAATATTTTCCCCGTCTATATTTCTGAGATGAGGTATTATGTACAGTATTTACATTATGCAGACTATTGTCCTCATCTTTGTCGCCATATTTATCACAACGTTTCGGCCGTTGTACGCTCCGCCTTCTTCAGGTGGTTGGAATTTCGAACTGAACCCTTTATTTCGATCACTGGAGTAGACTGTTCTAGTTCCACGTGCCATGTTTGATGGATGTCAGTTATCAGTTATCTCCTGCTAATTTTCCCTCTGAAATTTCTCCACTGCCTTAACCGGGTATTGAACTCACACTCTTTGGGTCTGTCACTGGATCTAACCAACGCCTTTATCCACTGTGCCATGTGTCCTTGAGGACACATGGCACAGTGGATAATATAAATACTGTAATATTTTCCCCATCTTTAAGTTATATTAATTTTATCTTACAAATTTTATCTTGTCTCTTTTTCTGTCACTGATGAAAAGAAATGTTTGTACGGAAAATATAAGATCTACGTAAATCAAAATTCTTTCAATCAAGAATTACCATTGTACTTTTAAAACGTAAGCTGAAACATTAAATCAATACGTAAGTGCAGCGATCAATATTGAATCTTTAGTTTGTTGATGCCTATCGCATCTACTCCTCCCGAGCTACTGCGATGAGAGCAAAACCAAGAGTCCTTCACAGGAGATAGCTTAAAATATTAAGCGAGCGGCAATTTTGGATTAAAAAATTAGAGTTACTCCCCTCGAACATTCAAAGCAAAGATATTGTCTATCATAATATATTAATTCATATTTAAATTCTCATAATCTGTCAACTATGTATCTGAGCTCAAAGAAAATCGTACCCTGTGCCAATCTTTTCTAGGTCTTTTGAATGAGCTCTGAATCATTGAAATCGGACCATTGAATATTTGCTTGGGCACACACAGTGTGTGTGTGTGTGTGTGTGTATATATATATTGCAAGAAAAAGAAGAATATGCCTATAAAAAGGCTCAAATTTCAAGAATTAGTTATTAAAAAAAAATAAAAAATAAAAAAATAAATTCGCTTTTTTAAATTTATTTTGTCATCAGTAAATTATGTTATAATTCTTTTTTGATTTTTTCCCATTTATTCTCGTTACGAATAGTTCTGGTTATATATATATATATATATATGTATTGGTAGAATTGTATTGTCTTATTTTCTTTGTATCGCCTTTTATTGTCATATCTTTAATTATTTTTTTTATTTTATTTTATTTTTTTTTTATGTGGCCCCCGTTCATTTTTTCGTCTGTGTTAATATTTACGATGGCTTCGTATATAATTTTTTACTTATTCATTAAGTCTTCTGTGGGCAATTTCCTTCTACTTTGCAGCTACATTTAGCGTTTCATTTTGCTTTACGGTAGTTTTGATTGATTTGTTGGGTACCTTTTCTAATGTGCTTCATTATTATTTTCTCCAATTTATCCGTCCATCTCTAATTTTGCTTGAATTTTTTTTGACAATGTTTGATAAATGTACTGTTTTTAGGAATGTGTTTTTAAATAACTTAAGAAAAGTTTCTGTTTTTATTGTATTGTTTTAAGTTGATTCGAACAACTTATTTCTTTTTCTGTTTATTTTCTGGGAAATATTTTAGTGTTATTTTGAAAATTCGCTGTTTAAGATTTTTTTCATATAGTTTTTATTTTCTTTCAATATTTTTAGGCTACTACAATTTTTGTAATCTTTTTATCTATTCATATGGGTATTTAAGTACGTTATGGGGGGTTTGAATTTTTGTTAATTTATGTTGGTGGTTGTTTGGGTTAATGTATGATTTGTAGATTCCATTATTTATTTTGAGTTATTTCTGAGAATTTTTTTTTTTTTTCAATTTGATTTTATATCTCTTGCAAATCTTAGAGTTTGAAAGTTTTGTATTATTTCAAATATTTGTATGTAGTTCTTCCGTTGTCTCTATTGCTATATAAGAGCGTAATAATGTACAAAAGTTTAATATGAAATTTAAAACTTTTCAGATTTGCGTATTCTTTTCATGAGTGTTAGATTTAAGTAAAATATTCCATAAGGAAAGGTTTGAAATTCTCGAAATTTTAATTTACTTATTCTTCATTAAGTCAAAGGGAATGTTCATTCTGAAATTATTCTATATTGTCCCGACAAGTGTGACATGCTTGCAAATGTAAATTAAGATATTACCATAGATAAATTATTCAGAAATATATTTAAGTATGCGCGCGCACACGCATAAATACGCCCATGCGCACATTTTCATTGCATGGCATTATGCGATTAGCATCAAACTTTGAAAATTTATCACTAAATGTATCCATTTTATCATTTCGCTATGCAATTTATCATTGCTAGAAATGCATGGAACCTGGGTTGTAAATCTGTAGAATTTATGAGCTTCAATGTTGAAGGTAGTTAATAAAATAACCCCACCATAGACAACACAAAAACTGAAAATTCCCTGTCAAGTGCTTCGAAATTGTAATTCAATAAAGCAGGTCGTTAAAATTCTAGGTCGGTAGTTAGAACAATCTTGCAAAACGTGTCCCTTTGAATTTGTTAATGAGAACCTTCTGAAGAAATAGAAAGGGTTTTTCATAAGTCGTACTACTTACATTTAACTTTGAAACAGTAAAGTTCGGATTGAACTGTAGTTGGATTTGATACTAGATATTAAGCCAGGTCGATTGATTTGTTGACTTGATCTATGAAAAGTTATTATTCCATACATTTCTCTGAATAGAACAATCTTTTTGCCTAAAGCTGTGTGACCACATTTAAAATATTTCATAAAAATTCCTTTAACGTACATTTGATCTAATAAATGCAGAGAATGTCAACATTTAAAATCTATGGAGAGACATTTTGCATACGAAATTGAAACAAAGTGTTTTACCGATTTCTCACCAGAAAACAAAACTAATGTATATGATAGTAAAACTCGAATGTTTTATGCATCCGTGGGTTCCAGAGATGGAGCCTAAACGATATACAATACCCCTACACATTTATGGATATGTTGTACCTTGAATACCTGCCGTGTGCAATGCAAAAAACTCATTAAAATTAGACAATGTGTTCTTGATTTGGACAGTTGTTCTGTTCTAACACATTCAGTATTTGTTTTCGATATAATTTCTTATATCAGTCCACGTATATAAACATACATATATTCCATTTATTATGCGTTTGAAAAATAATAAAAATGCCTGATACATTATACCACAATTATTAAATAAATTTAAATATGCATAATACAACATTTATTTATACAATTCGATACACAAGGACTTTTTTTGTAAAGAAATATCTCGGATGTTTGGCAAGTGTTCTATAGGTGAAGAAGCCATGTGGATGTGTTTGTAAAACGTAATCTGTCGGACGTGATGGTAAATTGCACGCTGGTTTGCCGCCGTTAAGTATTTTGAAATTTTGTGAGCAATAAACAAGTATGTGTAATAAAGAAATATTCGGTTGAAAAAAAGTTTATTTTTGGAGGTTGGGGGAATTATGACCTTTTGAACTTTTAATATAGTAAACACTAAAATTTGTATAAATTATCACTCCAGATCTACTATTCAATATCTGTTTTCAATTCAAATCTAAGAAAAGTAATTTGTCTTGTAGAGCAATATTTGCATTAAAGGTATATTTTCAAATTGATGCTAGCTTATAATTCTGGAACAATGATAGCCCTATTTCCTCCTGATATTGACCATTTGTTTGTTCTGAAAGTCTTATATTTGATAATTTAACATTTATCGTTGAATTTCATTAAAACAATGTAAATCAGTGAAATGTTTCAAATTCTGAAAACATTTCCATTTATTAATCTATTATTGTATCTGTTGTGGGAGGCTCCACCTAATTTGCATAGTAGAGTACCGACCATATAAATATGGTTGGTACCGGGAAGAGAGGGAAGGAATCAAGAGATTCTGAGACCGAGAGACTGTCGAACACTCTGCGTTAGCAGAGGGGAACCCGGACGAGGCTTTGCCGAAGGGCAAGGTTTCGTCCGGGGAGGTTGAGAGGGCCTGGACCCGTCTAGGCGGGTTCAGAAAGGCCATATTTTGGGCCGAGCCTACGGGCTCGGGTATACCCACATTAAAACGGCCTTGTGCCACATTCAATCCTCATGGGTGGATTGATAAATACATGAATCAAGAGATTCAACCAGAGACTCTGCCCGACTGCGACTCAGTCAACACATTCTCCAGGAACGGTCTTCCCAGGAATATACAAAAGACTATATGTAAATATTGTGTACACTTTCTTGTTTCAATACATTTTCTTCTAAGTACATTTTGTGTTGCATTATTATTCCATGCATTAGTCAAGTTTCAACAGTATCTGATCTACTTAATATTGTTTAACGTGAGATACTTATTACAATAACTTGCATTGCAAATACAAAATTAAAATATGTGTAATTAATAATACAGTTGATAATATTGTTACGTCATTATTTTGTGTTATGAACTGCGTTTAAATAACCCAACGGGGTTAATGGTGGTCTACTTTCAAATAGAAGTAGCTGGACATATTTGTTCGTTTTTAAATTGCAACCCAACTTTCGCAAATTCCACGCATCAAGTACTTTTGAGAACATGAATTTCCTTTACGGTAAATCCAAAGTGAAACTTTTCAAGGTGCTTCAAAGAATCTCGGCTGCAGTGAGGTCAGGTGAATTACCACACCACTTGCCAAATCTATCTAAGCCTTTACAACATACACGCGGATCTGAAACTGACGCACGCATTTCTTCGGGAGTTATTTAACCATGAGGGTTAAAATATATTAAAGCATGAGTTTGAACGCCATGACAACCAATTATGAGATACCATTTGATGGTGTTATATATATATTATATATGATCCTTTCGATCAAAATAATCTAGCCGCAAAATCACACACAATATTTATATTTTTAATATTCTTTGCTCCTAATAAACAGTAGAGCAATTTTCTAAATCTATATGACCTATGACAAAAACATTGAAAAATTTAGGTTGGATTCGCCCTAAAAACATAGCCTCCGACCATCTACAAACTAAAATTGCAGGAAAAATAGAAAGCCTTAGAAAAAGAATGAGAGGAAAAACTTTATTCTTAAACAAATTAAAGATACAACAATTCAAGGAAAGACAAAAAAAACCAAAAAAAACTTAAACAACATGTGCCACCCCCATCGCCACACAAGGAATTAAACATCGAAACAAACTTAACTTAGTAAGAAATAACATTTCATAAACAATTATATACTTTCCTTGAAAAAAAAAAAAAAGTGTTCAAAAAAGCAATTTACCTAATGTATTTATCGCAGTAATGTACGCCACTGGAGCATCGTACACATTTTTTAAAAGCAAGATTTTAAGCCTATTTTCTTTTCAGCTATTATTACATGCATGCAAGTATATTTTTATTTCTTGTTATAGTTTATACCAGTTTATTTAAGATATAACAATGACGACACGTCATTTAAATTTGTAAAATTCGTTTGCCTGTTTTAGTCCAAATATTTTCATATCAACAATATATGCGTAGGTGTGCGTGCTCGCATTTATGCATAATTTCTTAACCGCTGATGCATAATGCATATTAACTTCCTCAGACTAAACACAAGTACCATCTAGTCAAACAGCAAATGGATACTCATGGTAAAGAAGAAAATGTGTACTCGTCGTCCCAAGGCAGACCGTGCACTCGTCGTCCCAAAGCAGTATAGTTTTCTTTAGTATTCTCTTCATCTTTGTTATATTCTCGACACATGACTCAGTGGATAAAAGCGTTGTTTGAAGTAACTCAATGACTTAACCCAAAGAGTTGTGAATTCAATATCTGGCTACACCTGAGGTGGACAAAATACTTAGGGAGTTGAATTAAAAGAAATAATTGTAACTGAGATATCCGGAAGAGGTATGGCAAGTGGAACTAAAAAAATCTACCCTCGTGAATGTAATAAAACGTTCCATTCGAAATTTGAATTACCTGAAGAAAGCCGGGCTGTACAACGGCGGTAACGTCGAAAATATAAGAACGACGAGCACAAGTGTTCGAACAAATTAAATAGTGTAAATATAGGATATAATTCCTATAGTTTAAGAATGAAAATAATTAGGAAACATTAACCGTTTCTAAATGTGTAATCTATGGGAAATATTGAGGGATTATTATAAAGAAAATGTCTCTTAGATGTATAAGAATGTATAGACGCGCGCGTGCGTGCACATCTGAATCTTAATGGGTCACGAAATCTATCTTTGGTAACAAAGAAAAGAAAAAAGAATATTGAGCGGTTACGTGACATACGTCGTTTACGGCGATTGGACGGTTTCCTCAAAGATGAAGAGACTCGAGGCGATAGAAATGTGGTTCTACAGAAGGATGCTAAGGATAACATGAACCGAGCGTGTGAGCAACGATGAGGTCTTAGAGAGGTTGCAAACAAGGAGGCTTATACTTAATATCAGGAAAAGGCAGCTGAGGTTTCTGGGACACACAATGAGGAAGGAGGGCCTGGATATTCTGACACTCACGGGTCGAATATAAGGAAAGAGAGACAAGGGAAAACAACGCGTGCTATACCTAGCGGACCTAAGCAAGTGGATGACAGTATGTCGTCTGGGGGAGGTGGGGAGAAGCAAAGGGAAGGAACTTGTTGAGAGCTGCAAGGGATAGAGGGAGGTGGAGAGCCATGATCGCCAACAACCTGAAAGGCCATGGCACATAAAAAGAAAGATCTATGCGGGCGTGTGCCAGGAAGAATTGAATTGACAGAAATTAAAAGAATTTTCTAACAGATAGAAACTTACAAATCTATTTGCGATATAGCATATTTCTGTTAAATAGAAATCATTGAAAACAAATCTGTTAAGAAAATAATTTAAAAAGTCGAACGTCTTTCTTTAACATAAAATACTATAAATCATGCAGATTCTGTTTCGAGTTTGCTGTCCATTCAATGGGTGACATTAAAACAAAAAGGACAAACACGAGAGACAAATAATCGTAAATCTTAATGTCGCTTTTACAGTATCAGTGCATTTATGAGCAGATAAATCCCCAAGCCTATTCCCTTGAGAGGCTATGAACAGATAAAACAGTTTGGCCTTAACTAGTCAACCATTTCTCTAGGGTCTGAAGTCAGAATCACTTTAAGACACATCTTCTGATGACGAATCACAGAGATAGCAAACAGGAACATAAAGTCAGCCTTTCTCTTGACGATATGCCACCAACGTAATAAAAGTAGCGTCTTTTAGCAGACGACTAAAAAGCGTTGTTCAAAGAGATAAAACAGTAAAGAGCAAACGGGTAAACTTATAAAACATCATGTATCCATTTTATGCCTGCCTCTTTGATCTTCTATCCCTGATACATCGGATGAAATTCTTTACCAAAAACTTTCCGAAAAAGGGTACAGTTTGTGACTAAGAATGGCTAAGCATTTAACGATAATTAACTAGGAATAAGTGGTCAGTAACTTAAAACCCGATTAGTTGAAACGGACATGATAATACTAAGATTTTATTTTAATATTTAATCTAAGAAAAGAAAATATATATTTCAACAATATTTGAATATTGTTATTCCAGTCAGTAAATATCATCCAGAAATCTGTAAAAAGGGTTTTTTTACAAAATATAAGAATACAAATACGATATACGGCTGATGTAATTTTGACCTTGAAAAGCTTTTCTATATATATTTGAATTATATAGAGCGTTTGGTTCGGTTTATTTTGTTTAACGGCACATTAACCTCAATCGGTTATTTAATACGGACAGCATTTTTAGGATAGATTCGTATGAATAGAATATGTATTATTTGGTTTAGATTGGTTTATTTTGTTTTACGGCATATCATCCTCAATGGGTTATTTAATGCCGACATTTTTTATTGCTGGTAATATCTTGTTTCGTCAAAAATCAGACTCTGGTAATATATTTCCTTCAAAAAATTATTGTTGGTAATAATTTTATCTAAAAAAAAAAAAAAGAGTATTGCTGGTAATAGTTAACTATTTGCCCATAGTTGGGGCCCTAACAGGTCATACCACCCCGAGTCAGGGTACACCTGGGAACACCAGCAATAAAGAGTTGGTTTCACGCTACTTAAAACCTCCTGATCAGAGGCCTTGCTGCTGGACGTTGTTTAACTTCCTACCCAGGACGGAATTATATACAGTGTAACCCGGATATAAGAGAGATTTTCTCTGGTCGCAAATTAGAGCCTGTGTTAATGTATATAAATTAGACCAAACCCGCATATAAGATAAACCTGCATATAAGAGACTTATTCTCCGGTCCCGACAACTCTCTTATATCCGGGTTACACTGTAGATGGAAACGGTTCAATTCTTGTGGGATCAATTTCCGCATCGTGATCTTAAAGTTGTAAAAGAATTGTCTATTTTTATTGTTAATTCTTGTTTATTTTGCGTGCTACTCAAACACGTGTCTTAATATTTATACTTATAAAGAATATTTGATTCAAATACATTAAATGCTCTAATTATTTATATATTCAAACAAACATTGTCTGCGATGCGTATCTTAAATATTTTCCTTGATAAATTAGATTTGTATCTTGAACCTGTAAGGTAAATATTCTCTTAACATGATTTTTGATGTTAATGATCTGGAGTAGCTACAGCCATTATCAAGAAGGAAAGACATTAAATGTCACTCAAATTCTGTTTAATTTTTATTGCTAAGGAACAAAAGAAGAGTAATTAGGAGGACAGTAGATAGCGATTGACATTGCATTTAAATTTTGAAGCTTAAAGTTGTCTGGAAAGCATGGGACCGAACGAGAGTTTACTACAAGCGAAAAGTGCGAGAAAAACAAACTTAGCATAGAATTTAGTTACATCTAGCAAATTCAACTGAATTGATAAAACCTCGTCAGTCTATTACTGCGCTTAAAGTCTAGATACAAGAGAAAATAGGACATTAGAATAATTACCATGAAAGTACTTATAGAAAATGCACAGAGAGGCAGCATTACGGTGGTGGGAAAGTGAGTGAAGCCGATACGCCATATTCGGACCAATTCTGATTCTTTGGATTTTATCAAAGTGCTTTTCATAGGGTCAGCGGGCCATATATGACGGCAATAGTCTTAGCAAGGGTGAATGTTAGCATTGTAGATATGCATGATAGATTCTGAAGAGAAAATTTGTCCATCACAACACAACGTCTTAACTTTCTTAGAAGCTGATCTAGCAATGAATTCAATATAGTCTTCATATCAGCTGAGTATGTTAGCCGGAGGAGGCGTAACGAACCATTCTTCTGGAGGTTAGCGTCAGTCATCCTGAAAGAAGTCGACAATGGTTCTCTCAGATGATTGATACGGAGCAATGTAGTTTTGGTGGTGTTAAAAAAAGCAGTCTTTACCCTAGTTAACAACATACTAAAGTTGTTTTGGATATAATCTGCCATTTTGAACTTGAACCGATTAGATTACTATCGAGACAGTAGTAAATGGTTGTGGAATCAGCGTAGATACCAAGTTGAGAGCTGATGTCATCGGGATGGCCACTAATGAAAATTAAAAACTAGAACCAAATATAGAGCCAGCTTCATTAGTAAAAAGAGCATCTGGAAGAGTGTCCGTTCAGGATTATTTGAATTTCCCGATCTGGTAGATAAAATTGGATCTGTTGAAATTTTTGTCCAGAGAAATCTTAACTTTTCAACTTGTGGAGAAACCTCTATGCCAAACCCCGTCGAAACGTGTCCAAAAGATACCGCTGGATTTATACAATTCGTATCTAGAGCCTGATAGACTATTTCAGCCAATATCATCACTACACCAGTGTTTGACCTAAAGAAACTAATTCCATATAGCTTGTTTAAAAAAAAAAAAAAAAAAAAAAAAAAAACGCAAAGCAAAAACAAAAAAGCTGTGTTATGTGAGATGCTTAACCAAGTCAGCATTGATTAAGTCCTCTAGGAGTACCCCCAAAAGAGGTAGAAGTCCGATAGTTGGAATATGAAGTACTGACAAAAATTTAAAAAAATGAATTTATAGCAATATCTCAAATCTAGGAAAATGGTGATTGAATCAAAGGCACTGTTTAACACTTAAATGTTTAAAAAAATATTTTTTATGAACATTTAATTGTGTAGTGTAAGAAATTAAGTGAGTGTTTTTTTTAATGATATTCCCGACTCATGAAAACGCTAATGTAAGCAGATTCCACATTTACATTACGCATTGCAAGAGAAAAGCCCTTTTCTGCTAGCAAGCAGTTTTCTAGCGATAAGTCTATGCGTCAACAGAACGTTTAACAGGTTTCAAATATGATAGAGTAAAAACTAGGTAGCTCCCAGAGATCGCTAAGAAAAGAGCATAGCATGATGAAAGACGCCAAACTTGGCGAAAACAAAATTATATCGTTTAAATATTTGTTATTATTAAGGAAAGATTTGGGGTATTTTTTTGGGGGGGGGTATTTATTTTATTTTTTTTCTACATTTTTTAATCGTTCCTAGCACGTTCGAAATTTTCGTTAAAAATATTGTTTTTTTTTTTTGAGTCAG
The DNA here is from genome assembly GCA_963932145.1 of Acanthosepion lycidas. Taxonomy (NCBI): domain Eukaryota; kingdom Metazoa; phylum Mollusca; class Cephalopoda; order Sepiida; family Sepiidae; genus Acanthosepion; species Acanthosepion lycidas. Next base: position 78,301,770 of record OZ010594.1, on the reverse strand, counting down.
AAAAATTGACCATTTTTTTCCATTTTATAAAAAAACTGGAAATCCCACTTTGAAATTTTTTAAAATATCAATTATCATTTTTTTCAAAACTTATTTTAAAATCAGAAATTACGTTTATTTAAAATATTTTGAACCAAGCTTAACTTCTGCAGCGAAAAGATGTAATTTGAAAATAAAAGAAAGCAGGTCAAACTTTCGCGTCACTTGACAGGTGATGAATGACATTGACGGATTCCTTGAGACTAATTTGTTCTACGGAAGGAGAAAAGTGAAATTATTTACCTCGTTATTTTTAAGGAAACTTTCAGCGCTCTAATTTATTTTTTGTATTTAGCTTTCACCTTGAAGTTTACGATGCTTTATGGAAAATATATTCTAAAGAAATTAAAAAGACTTAAGAGCGAGATGAAATTTCCTAAGAAAGGTATCTAATAAATTTATAGGTAACTTTATGAAATTTTATCAGAAGTGTATATAAAATACTATAATTTTATGTACATTTATTGCATTTTATTGTGTTATTTGTATTTCCATTCATTTTATTATTAATTTTGATATTTCATTTATGGAAAAATATAACAGATTAATATAAAAATAAGATCATAAATTTCATGAGATGATACCGACACTGGTAGGTACCCTTCTCAGTTGAAATTAATTTTCGCAAAAGTAAAGGCCTTGGCAGCGGAAATAAATGCTTAACACAAATAACGCAACTTAATTGTGTTCTAGTTGGTCTTCCGTACTTTATAATTGCAGCCCGATTATAAATACAAAATTACATTTCTTAATTATTGCGGATCTTCTGATTAGTAAAATGATACAATTTACAACGCGTTAAAAAAGATCTATCTCATAAGGAGACTTAGGAAACCCTAAGCGGCATTTAACTAATTTTATATTTTTAAAAATGTTAAATGTAAATAATCTATTTTAATTAGGATATAAATAATTGTATTAAGAATTCATTTTTCATCGAAAAAAATGTTATGCTTTCAGAAAATATTGTCCATATTCATAAAATCAACTAAAAGAAAATAAAAGCATTTGAAATTAAATAATAACTTTGTCTTATTGAGTTTTGTATGTTACAATTCAGAGATGATTTTCAGGTAGGTGGGGGCCCAATTAAAAACAAAACAAGAAAAAAAAAAAAAAAAAAAAGAAACATGATTTGCATTCCTCAAAGCTTTTAACTATTGTAATCACTAAACCTGATGCGATCGAATTTCTAGCGTTTTCATAAAACTTGTTATGGGGGGGGATAAATAAAAGATATTTCTGCCATGACTTTAATAAATTTAAAAAAAAAAAAAAAAAAAAAAAAAAATATAATTTCGATCATCTTTGAATAGTTCCTGAAATTTTCATTAATATCCGACAATTATTTTTGCAAGATTTTCCAAATTAATGTTTGTCATACCAAAAAAAAAAAAAAAAAAAAAAGAAAATTTAGAATGTTCTAAAAAGGAAAAATTTTAAATTTTTAAAATAAACTTTGATCTTTCCGCTTAATAATAACATAAGCATTTAGACGATAATATTTTGTTTTCGGCAAGGATGGCGTCTTTTTCATCAAGCTAGGCTTTTTTTTTTTTTAGCGATTTCTTGAAGGTACCTAAGTAAAAACTCACGGGACTGGCAGTGAGAGGTTTTCACTTTCAGACTATCACGGACAAGACTTGTTTGGTGAGATGTTTCGAAATATTTTGAAAAATTCATCGAAACCTCGAACCGTTCTTTCCAGATACAAATCGAAATGTTGGATAACAACAAATAAAGTCAGTTAATTATTTTGTTCACTGAATAATGAGCTCATGGATTGATATGAATAAAATTAAAAGAAAATACTTCCGGAAAGATTTGAATCAGCCTAATTAAATTTCCATGACCTAAGGTTACTAACCGTCTACATATTTTAAAAAGAATTATATTTTCCAATTTAATTTCCATCTATTTCACATATATATATATATATATATATATATATATATATATATATATATATATGGTGTAAGAGAAAGTAGTGTATCAGTAAAATAGTCTAATTTTTAGATTAAGCTTTGAAACGGTGTATATATCTTACTGGAATTCTCCGATGTTTTTATAACATTATTGGATTCTATTTTGAAAAATAATGCATTTAGCTCCAAGAGGAATTGATGATCTTGCTGTTATGACCTGATCCATATGTCCTCTCTACTGTTCCCTCTTTTTTCAACTTATTCGCAGTTCTCTTGATGGTTCTTGAAGGGACTTTGAATATGGAAGCCAGACTATGGAATATTGGTACCGTTACTGAATGATATTTTTCGTTTCAACAATGCTCAGTTTGGAGGACGTAGTGAGGGCGCTGACAAAATGATTTTAACGTGTTCTCTTTAAAGCAGAAAAACTCAAACGCCTTTAACAATTTCCTACAACAAATGGTGTCAAGATGGCTAATCATCTTATCTGAAAACCGTTAACAAAGCAACTCAGTTTAGTGGTTTTTAGATTAAAAAAAACCGTTAGGAAGAAAACATCGAATATATTTATTTAATAATTAAATATCAGAACAGAGTAAAATAGTATAGTTAATTATCTCGGTGTGTGTGCATTACTTCTTTTTTTTTACTCATTGTGTGGATAAGTGAATATGATTTTTAAAATATTCAGAAGCTTCTAGAAGAAAAGAAAGCTATTGTTTACAGTCCATATACATCATACTTGAATCATTAAGTCCGTAACCGGCCACTATGGCCAAATCGATTCACCGCTAACCTTTTATTTTTGCTCAGTACTTCAGTAGTCAACCTGAAGAAACGAAGCCGTATTCCTTGTCTGTAAAAAGGCTCTGTGATGCGAGATGCTTAACCGATTCAGCATTGATTAGGGACTCTAGGACTTCCCAAAAAGCGGTAGAAGGCCGATCGCTGGAAGAGTCTGACCTACTGATAATTAAAAATTAATTCAAAAGTTTTTAAAAACTGTTTGAATCAAAAGGCACCGCTTAACCTTTAAATGAAATCTATTTTGCATAAACTCTTGTGTTTGAATGTAATTGAATATGCGAATTTTCACTTTCAAACACATACGCTCATATGTTATGCTACCAGAATTTTCTCTTACAAAGAGACATCTGTATACAACAAAAATACGAAATAAAATTAATACATATTTTAATCTTTGATCAATAATGATCATTATAGAGTAAATAAATAAAACTGATACCGATTAATTTACAGTTTAGCACCCGTGCTCAGTTCCCTTAAAAAAATTCCAGAATACTTATATTTATGTGTAATTAAACATGCTTCATTCAAAACTGGCTTGATAAATTTGATAAAATTTATCTTTTTGGTGGTATCGACAGTAAAATTTCGGATTCATTCACGTCATTGGGGGCAGCCATTATTGTCGTTGTTTGTATACATACGCTACGGAAAGCTAAACGCGGAAGAATGTGGCTAACGGGCTTTTTTCTGATCTGGTCTCAGTTACTGTGTAAGACCTATTTACATATACACGCTCAGTTGTGCGCTGCGTGCGCAATAATCAAGGCGAATATTACTCATAGCTATCCTTCAGAAAATGTATGTAAACAACGCCAGTAATAACTGCCGCGACGCGAATATATCCAAAATTTTACTGTCGATAAATCCAAAAGTAGATTTTACCAAATGAATCAAATGAAGCATGTACATTTACAGATAAAATATAGATTTTTCAAGCTAACTTTGCGCGGGTGCTAAACTGCAAATTAACAATGATACCTAAATATGTCGATGTATGTGTTTATCTGTATTATATATTACTATCTACTATATAGTTCGTTAGCTGTAATGGACAGCGAATAATTTTTTTTATCCTTGAGTCTTAATCTGTTTTTTGTTTTTTTTAGAACTGTTTACAGAGAAATATTTCATATTGTTTATTGCTTCGAGCACTTATGCCTCCGATTTTAGCCATTTTCAATGTGTGTGTAGTGGGGTGGTAAGTTTTGTGGTAAATGATTTTATGGTATACTTTTGTTTCCTATATTTTATTGTAGTAGTCATTTTCGTAATAGTAATTTATTTCTTAGAGAGTGTTTGCTTAGTTTCTCAACGTAGCCATGGCGTTTTGCTATCGTTCAAATGAGATGCTGTCGAGGGAATATATATTTATGAAAACTACTAATATCCTCAAACATTTCTTCAAGCATATGTTCTTATTGAACATATCCAAATGTATTGGCTGTGTTCGGAAATTAAGTAAAACCTACACTAGGAATGACATTTCTGATACGAAAATATACCACTCGCGCAACACATTGCTGGATGAAGAGCTGGAAGTGATTTCTTATACTAGTTACCACGAGCGGTTTAGTTATGACTAAAACTGATGCCGAAAAAGAAAAAAATATGGTCATAAGAAAAACTGAAGAACTTAAAGATATTCTTTGTCATATACGAAACATGCATAAAAGTACTGATTATATATATATATATATATATATATATATATATATCTCTTAAGGAAACGAACTATAATTTAAAATATGATACAAAGTATCACAGCGTTTAACATTTTAGGTTAATTTACGACAGAAAATTCTTCAGAATAGATATAATCGTTGGCAAAATAAAACAAAAGAAGTCTAAAAGAGGGGAAAACATTCCTAATTATGCATAGAATTTAACGACTCGATTCCCCGAATAAGGCCAACTTATATATTAAGTCTTTGTTTGCACGGGACACGACGTTGGATATTAATAATGACAGACTCAAAGATGTCTAAATGCAATTTGGACAGTTCACTGTGGAAGATTAAGAAATACTCGGCAGAATATTCCGTCCTGCAAGCAATAGAACTCATCAAGTGCTCGGCGACAGCGGAGTCATAAGAAATGTCTGCCGAAAGGTACCTACAATTTTAACGCTGTGATACTTTTGTATCCTATTTTAATAAATTAGGATTCCATTTATTTAGGATCATTTTATCCTGGTGTGGCAAAAATAATCAGTTATATATGACTTACCTAAATTTTTAACGCTGTCATACTTTTGTATCATATTTTAAATCATAGCCCCTTTCCTTAAGGTGATATATATATATATATATATATATATATATATATATATATATATATATATATATATGTGTGTGTGTGTGTGTTAATACTTTAAACGTAATTTTTTTTTTTTTTTTTTTTTTTTTTTTTTTTGTGCGTGGACATTCATGTTTTCGTAGACGCATTATTACACAGTATATTCATTTTCCTCTACCGGCCTGAATATTCGAAAATAAATTAAGAAAAACATTCACTTTCTGGCAGGTTTCGAATCTGCGTACCCTTGGGTAGAGTTAACTGTTAAGAGACCCAGGTTCGAATCCTGCCGGGAAGTTCATATTTTTCTTTAAGAAAATTTCTCGAATTAAGGCCGGTAGATAAAATTAAGTATACATTAAAAAAAAAAAAAAAAAAAAAAATCCGGAGTGTCTGCTTAAATATCCAAGAAAGGTAACGTTGAAAGTGATAAAATCTATTACAGTGTAACCCGGCTATAAGAAGCCTGGATATAAGAGAAACCCGTATATAAGAGACTTCTTCTCCGGTCCCGACAACTCTTATATCCGGGTTACACTGTTAAAAAAAAAAAGAAAAAAAAAAAGAAAAAAAACAAAAAAAACAAAAAAAAAAAACAACACAAACTTTAAAAAAAGTATTCAGTTATAAAAAATATATTGCAAAATGTTTTTCCCAGATATATATATATATATAAAAAAAAAAAAAAAAAAAAAAAAAAAAACTTCCGTGCTCACTGTATAAACACGAAAAAAATATTCAGAATGTACGAATAAAGAAAAAATGGATTATTTACATTATTCGGACTGTTAGCCTCATCTTCATTATCATGTTCACAACGTTTCGGCTGTTGTACGCTCAGACCTTCTTTAAGTGATTGCAATTTCGAACTGGACTCATTATTTCGTCCACCGGGGTAGATTATTCTAGTCCCACGTGCCATGCCTCTTCGGGATGTCTCAGTTCCCTTCAACTCTTCTTGTTTGGTTCACCATAGATGTGGCCTGGTATTGAACTCAACTCTTCTACTGCATCTAACCAACGTCTTTATGCACTGAACCATGAAGAAGACCGGAGCGTACTACGGCCGAAATGCTGTGAATATAGCGATGAATATGATAACAATCCGAATAATATAAGTAATCATAATACCCCATCTCAGAGATATAGACAGATAAATGGAGCACTAACAGAAAAAGGTATCACAGTTTCCAAGTTAATTCACAGCTTCGCCAGCGTTGAATTACATTTTTAAAGTGCTTGAAATATCGATCAACTTAGTGCGTGGTTTGGTCATGAATCAGGGCTTCTTGAACCGTTCTTATCTGTTTTCCATAAATTTATTCTGCGATATAGGAAAAGTTTTAGTTGCATTTGTTAAAACTTTACTTAAACGAGACGTTGTCGACAATCTTGAACAGTGGGGATAGCAGAATAATTTTGGTCTCCGCAGCTTCTTGCGAATAGGCGTAATTAAGTAAGCATCACTCGTAGTTTTGACGACTTGTTTAAGAAAACCACTCGAAGATAATTGCCTTCTCGTCGCGTCCACGCGTCCTGCAAGGCGTATCTTCACACTGCAACTGATAGACTTTAGCAGAACAAAGTTTATGGGGAAACTGATAAGCTGTAGAAGATTGTAGGCGAATTTCCCCGGGTGTTAATATTTTTAGGCATGCGAAGGAATTTTATCAAGCAGACAGAATGAGTTGTACAAAATTTAAATTCTTCTCTACAAGATGGACCGATTTCGCCATGGAACCCAGTTGTCAAAAACGGCACGATGTAGATTGATGGCGACTCTGTTGTGTAGGATGTATTCACGTTGCATGGATTAGATGCGGTAATCCACCTAAACACGTCATTGGCCAATTACTGTTGCTTCGCTCTGATTCCTTACCATTTGCACCAATTCACGGACTCCATGTAACCCAACAACAGTATGCTATTCCATCAAGATAATATATCGTGACAGCGGGTTCAATTTATTCAGTAGTTTCAAGGACATTCTGACGAATGATGTGACGTTCATGTTAACCCGACACGAACTCAATCGAGTATATATAATAAAAGGGGTGGAGACGTATATACACGCACAGGAACCTGCAAATATCAGGAAGCTGTGAACAGCTATGGCGACCACATTGCTCACATTCTGAGGATTTATTCCGATCACATCGAGTTACTGCCAAAATAGATTCTTCCCAACGAACATGAAGAAACAGTAGACAGCTATCAAAAACATGTGAAATCGATGACGCTTCTGGTTTCTTCACTTCAACGAGAAAGAGAATGTCTCGTCTGATAACCAATATTTAACATGGCTTTTGGCATGTCGCTTTAATACACCAAATGAATTTGTCTATAAGCTTTTATTAAATGATCTTCCTTGTAGCTGATTATATATAAAGACACACATGAAATCCTAATACAATCTTTTTTTTATCAAGTCACCGATGAAGGTGATAAAGCCACTAATATACAAGTGGCTAGTGAAGGAACCGGAAACAAATGATAAACCTATAGTCTTGTTCAAAAGATCAAGGGTGGGAACTGAATACTGGACGAATCTATCTACTTTTATTGGGAGAGAAAAAAATTAAATCGTAATCGTAATTAAATATTTGAAGTTTAGGGGGAGAGGTTAGAAATACAAAGTTTAAGTAGAATTTAGAAGAAACCGTGAACAAGGGATAATTCCCTTATCCTGTTAAAAAAACTCGAGGAATCGGAACTTCTCTATTCCTATTGAGAAAAAATATATAAATAGTGAATAAAATTTTAGAGGCGGAGATGTTGAAAGTATAGGGTTGAAGTAGAATTCAGAAGGTACCAGAAACCTAAATCTAAAGAGAAATTAAGATAAATCTATTCTAAAAACCGTGTATGTGGTTATTTTTTTTTTAGTGACGAATTCAGGGCGGTAAATATGATTAATACTGTTTAAAAAAAAAAAAAAAAAAAAAAAAAAAGCATTTACATAAATTGTATATTAAGAATAACGTATAAACAGAACAGAAACTATATTAAAATATAGAATTGTATTTTTTATTTTTTTAAATACTTTCGCCCCCAGCAAAGCTGTGAAGTAACCAAGAAAAAGTTACTGAGTATTAGGGAATATGAAAAAAAGGACACTTAAGGAATGAAAACAGTAAAAGAACAAGAATTATAATTATAGATAACGATTGACATTGCATTTGTTGACTGTAAAACAATGGAGAAAACGGAGAAAATAAAATTGTTCGAAAATTGTTAAATGATTATTTAGTATTATCTAGGCCTTGGTGATGTATGTAACTATGTATAAGCTTGAAATGAAATCCCTGGTTAATTTCGTATTTTTTTTCTAGCTGCTCGAACCAAATTTGTACATTCATGGGGTCACTGACTTATAGAACTGTGTGTAAGAACAACTGTACATAAGACAAAATGTTTATTTAAAAAAAAAAAAAAAAAAAAAAAAAAAAAAAAAAAAAGAAAAAGAAAAACATTCAAGAGATAACGGAAATGTTTAACTAGGGCCTTGCTATTTTTTGTGTGCGCTTCTCTTCCTGGGCTGTGTTGAGACACATAAACGATTGAGAAAGAAAACACTGAAAGTCATGATAAATGGTTCCTGTTGACAAGGAACGCCGCTGTGTTCGAGTCAAACGAGAGTCAGGAGAGATGATAAAACAGTAAGTGCGAAGAAAACCTGCATCATAATTCTTGCATTGCGCTTAACGTTTTCGTTGGCGAATAGACAAAACAAGGGACAGCTTTCTCACACGATGTAACAGGCGGATAAAATTACTTCGCGAAAGACCACTACCGAAAAAGTTAATTCTTTCCTTCGAGACTCATAATTCTTCTCTTCTTTTATTCCGATTTATTTGCATTCTTCAATTGTCCTTTCTTCGTAGCTTCATTCTACACAAGTTTAACAATAATACTCATGGTGTAGTAATTTTTTTTCTTCTAATTCTTTTTTGTTTCTTTTCTGGTCATTCTTTGATATTGCCATTTTTATTTCATTCTTTATTTCGTTTTAAGCAGTGATTAGTTTTCGAAATCCTCAAATTTTATTTTCTTTATTTTATTCGTTATATTCTCTACTCATGTCTTTTCTGTTTTCAGAATTATTAGTGTTTTTTTTTCTTCATTTGTTTTCTGTTCTCACCAACCTCTTTCATATATTTCTCTGATAATTTCATCAGTTGCATCTTCAAAAAACTTGTTTCAATCTACAATTTTGAATGCTTGCTTCTGAATCCGTGTATCTTAAATGTTTTAATTTTATGATAGCGTTCTTTTGACGTTGCTTTTATTTATTAAAACTTAAATCAATTTTATTTCTTACTTACAGCAGTTTGGTAAATATCAGGCGGTCACCGAAAAACTGCAGAGTTTGAAAATGTCATAATGTTAATTTTAATCATTTTTTTTCATATTTTTTTCAGGTTATATAGCATAACTTAGAGATTAAAATGGCTACTTAAAATATCCAGCAACGAATAAAACATTGATTTTTTTCTATTCCAATGAAACATCACTTATTCAAACTCAGAAAAAAATACCGGCAATATTTTAACCTCAGAGTATCTCCTAGCAATAACATAGTTCGGAAGTTAATCGTCCGGCTTGAAAGAGTTGGATCAGTTGGCGATCTTCCGGGAAGAGGTCCTAAGCGCACTGTGCGTACTGACGTAGCAGTGGAAGCTGAACGACAGAGTGTCCTTGTCGATGCATCAGATGATACCTGTCGTCTTTTTTCTTTTTATATGCCGTGTCCCTTCAGGACGTAGGCAATCATCTTACGTAATGGCCCAGTACTCTTTTCTTTGTTACCAAAGAAATATTCCTATCTCGTAATATTCTGCCTAGATTTTGGAATGCGTCTTTGGCCATCCCAATACATCTTCAGACCTCAGCGTCGCACTTACCGTCTTCTGTCAAAATATTTCCCAGATATTTAAATTTCCGAACCTGCTTGATTTTACTGTCCGACCTGTAAAACGCATTTCGGGCTCATCCTTTTATTGATGACCATGCATTCTGTCATGTAGTTTATCCTTAGTCCATTCTTCACCTTCACTAACTTCTGTAGGAGGTTTTGTAATTTTTTTTTCCTTTGCTCTGCTCAAGTAGGTATCATCAGAACATCGCGTCAGAAGTTTCTGAAACTGGATTTAATCTTTCCATACACGATTCAGATGGTCCAGACTTTACTATCCCAAGATACACAAGTGTCTTGGAAAATTATTTTCGTTTTATATCATTCAGTCTTTTAGTGACCATCCTGTATTACTGGATGCAGATGTCAGTGAAACAGATTGATCGATGAAGCAGTCTGACATTTTCTCAAGAGTCGGGGGGGGGGGGACAAAGACATTTTTTTTTTAATTGCTTGTAATAAATTGAACTATGAATAAAAATTACTTTCTTGAAATCATTTATCTTCAGTAAAAATTATATTGCGAAAGGATACGAGAAACTATTCCGTAAAATGGACATGAAAAAGATTAAAACATAGAATCTGCGATTGACTTATCTTTTGATTCATTTTACTCAAAGAAAGTAAATAAAGCCACGAAGGCACAAAAGCTTACTGAATATAAGAAAATTAAGGAGAGAGAACAATAATTAAGACAAAATATAGGCACAGACGGGTAGATAAGGTCTGGTCAATACTTCTGGAAATGCAAAGCGTAATACAGTTTTATATGTTGGAGTTATTTCCAGAAGAGAGACACGGGAAACTATAGACAACTTGACAGATGAATAAATTAATATTTTGAAATCCTAACCTTTGTTTGGTAGGTATGTATATGAATGGAAATACACTTGAATATATGTATTCAAATAAACGATCTTGCTTATAAAAATTCTTATTTTCCTCTGAATTCACACGTCAGTGTGCATGTGCGCGCGCAGGTAGACGTTATTTAGATAAAAAGATTTACAGAGTCACTGAATTCAGTGACAAATTCAGTGTTCTATTCCCATCTTGGCCAAGTGGGAGAATTGATTCAATTTTTTTTGTTATATTTATCCATTTTTTTGTTATTTGTATTTTCATGTTGGTCACGAGGCCTGAAATTTTTCAGCCCTCCAGCAGTTTGCAATGAAAGTTCCGAAAAATCACTATAAAGTTTTCATAATTTTACATTTTTTTTGCCTGTGCTTTTAGCCACAACGAATCAAATTTCTTCGTCCCCTCCTACTTCATTCGTCTATCGACTTATCTAGAAAAGCAATGAATTTATTCAGAATGGTACATGTTTAGAACACTCTTCAGCTGCACTGTTTGATTTCATTTTTCATCTTTATTTATGAAAAGCATAATTTTTGCATTTCATTCCCATAGGCTGGTAGAATAATACTTGTTCTTGAAGGCTTGAAAGTAAGTAACCATATTCGTTATCATCATCATCATCATCACTATTATTTCTATTGATTTCTTCCGAGTACATATTTATTTCCGGTTCCCGTTCAGAGACCTAAGGTTAAAAATGGCATCATGATATATTACACTGATCAATTAAAAAAAAAAAAAAAAAATTACATAGATAAAGCCCTTCATAAGTTGTAGGGCTATACTTACGAGAACAATTTGTTGTATTTCTTTAAGACATAGGATTCCAGGAATCCATTCAATGTTCCACATGCCACATTTGAGATTTCGATTTCAAGGTCCTTGTATTTTGATAGATTGTGAAGATCTTCAAAGTTACATTGCATTCTGCAGGGACTGCCATATCAATAAGGAGGTGGTTTTTGTTTGCCTCTCTAATAATAATAATGTCTGAGCGATTAGCTTTGAGTGTTCTTTCATTATTATGTTATTGACCAAAAGATTAGTATGTCGAAAAAAGTGATGCTGAGGTACAAATATCCGTAACTTAATATACCCATCATCAGTCAGTGATACGTCTTATCCCAGCACGTACATCATAGTCACATGTAGGTGATATGACAACAGGATTTAATAAAAGCAATGCAAAACCATTTAGGTGGGTTACAGTTAGAAATAACTTCAGGTCAGGTAACAGCGTAGACAGTTTCTAATTCAAGGTGATCCGAAGTATGTAGATGCGACTCCGATGTCTGTGGCTGCCTCATCTTTCAAACTTGTAAAAATGGCTTTCTACACCAAGACAATACTCTCACTGTTACCCTCGTCTATGAATAGAACGCCGCCTTCCTTTGCATCAGGATATGTTTAATTTTAATTTATTATTATTAATTATTATTATTATTAATTATTATTATTATTAATTATTATTATATTATAATTCTTTCATCCTCCTCCTCAGCATCATCATCAGCAGTAGCATCATCTCCAGCGGCAGCAGCAGCTCCAGCATCAGCAGCATCATCAGGGGCAGCATCATCATCATCAGGGGCAGCAGCAGTAGCAGCATCTCCAGCAGCAGCAGCAGCAGCGGCAGCAGCAGCTCCAGCATCATCATCTCCAGCATCAGCAACATCTGCAGAAGCAGCATCTCCACCATCATCTCCAGCGGCAGCAGCAACTCCACCATCATCTCCAGCGGCAGCAGCAACTCCACCATCATCTCCAGCGGCAGCAGCAACTCCACCATCATCTCCAGCGGCAGCAGCAACTCCACCATCATCTCCAGCGGCAGCAGCAACTCCACCATCATCTCCAGCGGCAGCAGCAACTCCACCATCATCTCCAGCGGCAGCAGCAACTCCACCATCATCTCCAGCGGCAGCAGCAACTCCACCATCATCTCCAGCGGCAGCAGCAACTCCACCATCATCTCCAGCGGCAGCAGCAACTCCACCATCATCTCCAGCGGCAGCAGCAACTCCACCATCATCTCCAGCGGCAGCAGCAACTCCACCATCATCTCCAGCGGCAGCAGCAACTCCACCATCATCTCCAGCGGCAGCAGCAACTCCACCATCATCTCCAGCGGCAGCAGCAACTCCACCATCATCTCCAGCGGCAGCAGCAACTCCACCATCATCTCCAGCGGCAGCAGCAACTCCACCATCATCTCCAGCGGCAGCAGCAACTCCACCATCATCTCCAGCGGCAGCAGCAACTCCACCATCATCTCCAGCGGCAGCAGCAACTCCACCATCATCTCCAGCGGCAGCAGCTCCACCATCATCTCCAGCGGCAGCAGCAACTCCACCATCATCTCCAGCGGCAGCAGCAACTCCACCATCATCTCCAGCGGCAGCAGCAACTCCACCGGCAGCAGCATCTACGGCAGCATCTACAGCTGCGGCAGCGATAGCATCTTCAGCAGCAGCGGCAGCATCTCCAGCAGCAGCGGGAGCAGCTCCACCAGCTTCAGTAGTAGTAGTAGTAGACGGCATACAACCTGTCTGTTATTCCTCCTTCATGGAGCTTTGCACATCGTTATTTTCTTGTTTTGTGGTCGAATTTTATGACGTTCAGTTTAAAATCGAACCAGAATAGTTCATAAAATCACCCCGAATGTTGATCGTGTCTACATTCATAATGCCTAGCCAATTCCATCCTTACATTTTCATAAGCATCCTGAGTATATCTTGGTTATATAGCTCAGTTCTTTTTGCAGAAGACCATTTCCGCTTGTACACTTCCCAATTCTATTACATTCTACAATAAGAATGCTCGGTAAAAATTTTAAATTCAACAAAATTCGTCAGGTCGTTCATATTTTCTTGCCATTTTGTGCATCTTCAAAATAAATTTAATTTTATTTATATCTTCTAACGTTTTAAAAATTACTCGGGAAGCATGGCTGCTTCACAATCTCTAATGAAAACGAGGCCGTGTGCGCGGCACTAGAGATAAATCCAATGCTTTAATCCTACCAAAAATAACATTCGCTCAAGGACAACCAGTTCGGAGTATCGTTAATATTTAAAATTAACAAAAGTTTCTAATTCATATTAATTCAAAACTGTTTTTCCTTCAAAGCATTTATATTCAATGAATTAAAACACGATCTCAATCATGGCCTCAACGCAATATTATGCTCGTAAGGATATATGCATACTCTCAGCGATTTGAGAAAATTATTAATTTATTCTAGGCTGCCATGTTCACAGTCCCCTTCCTCTTTTTAGATTAAACATTAATTTATTCAGAAGAAAGTTTCCTGCTTAAAGATTAACAGCAGATCTTCTATTCGGTTGGTTTTACTAGCAGGAATACACAGCGTTGCCTGGCGAGGAAATAAACTTCAAATATAATAACATATTTCTTCCGACATGAAACAACAAATATTATTTATGCTATACATGGAAAGGTATTGAAGAAATATTTTATTCATAAATATGTGCCTTAGACTGATAGGCATACCAGATACAAACATTTCTCCCATTGGGGCAAATATGAAAAGGTTGGGATCCAACGGTAGAACCGATTAAATAATGGATATTTTAAAACTATTTTAAGTTGATTGTATTGAATTAAAATAGTTACATTATATTATACTGAATCGATTGCTAAGTCTGAATCTATTTTACTATTCGTCCTTGCTTTGAATATTGCTGCCACATCAGGTCTGGTGCTTCTATATATTTAGAGATTCTTGGTGAAATCCAAAGACGAATCTGCAGTGTTATTAATACTGACCTGGCATCTGGGTTTCAGCCACTTACCCACCGCCGTAATGTAGCTTCCCTGTGCATTTTCTATGACTATCTTCATGGTAATTGTACTGAAACTTTCCTCTAGGTATCCACACTGCATTAATTTAAGCGGAGTCTTATTGGCGGCAAGGTCTCATTTTACAGTTATAAAAGTATAAATTCTATGCTAACCGTTTCTTCTCTCGCACTTCTCCCTTGTGGAATTTCCATCTGGCTTCTTGCATACCAGTCAACGTTGATCTTCAAAATTTTATATGCAGTCTTAATCATTATCTTCTGTCTTCATTCTTGTTCGTTATTGTTCTCTCAATGTTTTACCCATTCTCTAACACTCATTAATCCTTCGAGTCTTAGTGTCTTCATCGCCTTACTTGCGTTGATTAAAAAAAAAAAAAAAAAAAAAAAAAAAAAAAAAAATGGTCAGATGTTGATAAAATTTTTCTGCATATTTGATATTCAGAACAGATGGACTCAGATAATTGCAGAAACTTCAAAGTTTTATGCTGTTGTAATTGGTGGATCTTTTAAGTGGACACGTCTTCGATTATTTAAATTCGTACAAATGCCCATCTTATCCACATCGACATAACTGTAGACAAGAGCTTGGCACAACAGCCCAACAACAAAGCCGAATACATTAATATATGAATATAAATAAAAAGTCATGCCAAAAATTTAGACTCAACGATTTTCCACTTTATCTAGCTCGTCGATAGTGAGATAGATATACAAGAAATTAAAGCGTGTCGCTTAATAGTACATGACATTTTTAAAAGCGAAGCAACCGGTTTCGCTCCGGCTCTTCAGGCCTCTACGGGAGATTTAACTTAGATTAAAACAAGAAAATGTGTAATGAAGAGGAGAGAGAGAAAAAAAGATGAACACAAAGAGCTAGAGACAAATAATGTGTTTTAGGGTACCACCCCCGGATACTGTTGATTCGGTCATCTGCAACAAGATTGTAGAGTTCAGAAAGGTCAAACTTTGTACAGTTAAAAGTTGCCCTGTTTATCTTAGACAGGATTGTAGTTGCGGTGGTGACTACATAGGGAGAATCACTCAACGTCTGGACATGAGAATCACACAGTAGATATTCCCACTAAGATCATGAATCACAACTTATCTTTGAATGACCGCGTCCCAAATAATTATGGCCCCGCCATATGTGAGCACCTTTTAAATAACAGAGAACGGGCTGCTAATCTTAGTGCTGACTGGTTCAGTTTGAAGTCGGACGGCCGGCTGAACTTCGGGCGTGGAAGAACTCGAACGAGTCTACGCCGAAGGGCGGAGTCTCTTACGGGGAGGTAAACCGACCGTGAACCCGTTTATGCGGTTCAAAGGGCATCTTTTTGGCCGAGCCCACGGGCTCGGAGATCCCACGTTAAACCGGCCTTGTGCCACATGATGCCCTGGTGGGGGGACTAAATAATAGTGCTGACTGGTTCACTATTCTGTCCTGGTCGCACTCTTTCATCTCAAGGTGCTGGAGGCACTTTATATCGGGTCCCGCAAGCCTTCCCTGTGCAAACAGAGTGAATGTTTGTTCGGACACAATGTTATTTGTCTCCTGCCCCTTGTGTTTTCTTCTTGTTTTAATCTAAGCTAAATCTTCAGTAGAGGCCTGAAGAGCGGGAGTGAAACCGGTTGCTTCGCTTTTAAAAAAAGTCATGTAATATGCTATTAGGTTGGTGCAAAAGTAATGACGTAATAATGTCGTTTTTTGGCGTTAAAAATACGTCAAAAAACGTCATTATTTTTGCACCAATCTAATACAAACTCATTTCTTTAATTAGATTTTGTACCTTTAAAAATATTTTCATATATATATATATATATATATATATATATATATTTTTTTTTTTTTTTTTTCCAGGAAATTTATTTGTTTATGTAAAATATTCTCAGCCTAATAACTAATGTTGCCGTCTCAAAAATATATTAAGTGTTGAATAAGATAAGTATGCTGGAGCTTTGGAAGCTCAATCGTTAATATGACGATGACAAACAGCGCCTACATGGAATTGTAATGGCTATTATGAAAACTGGCTTTCTACAAAAGTAAAATACGTCACCTATAGCAAGATGAATCTTCACAGAAATATCAAAGAAATACTGTACGGAAAACGACCCGAACAAAAAATTTGAATTATCGATCAAAAAATTAAAACGGCTAACCTCGTCAAAATTAACACTTCCGCTGCTAACTACGGAGATCTTCGTTTTTCTTATCTTGCTCCAGCTGGCTAACTACGGAAACCTGCGTTTTTTGCATACTGTTGGTATGAGTGTCCCGTTGCGCCATCTATCGTAAAATCACAAAGGACAATGCTTCAATGCGTATACCCATTACTGATCTGGTAAGTCATTCCCAGGTATATCCATGAAAATGGAATGCTGTAAAACACACTGGTGCCAGTTTTCTGTGTAAGACAATATGTAGGTTAAAATTTGGCATTTTCTTTAAAAATGGATGGCCGGATGGAGGCAGCACTGGGCAAATGAGTAGCAGTGAAAGTGTTAACACACCGGAAAAATTAAAACTACAAAAATTAAAATCTTACTAAACTATCCGTAATACACTAGTAGAAAATACAAGCATAATAAACTCATCCATATGCAATAATTAATAATGGAAGCTCTAATAAAAAGAAAAACATTAATAACATTAACTCTGAACACGGTCACATTGTGCTGACAGTGTTTGGAAAATAAAACCTCTATAACTAAATAACTATAAACGATAAAAAAATCGAAAATATTTAGAGCGATTTTGCGAATTAAATGATAATCTACAAATATTGAGTGCCTACTTAGCTAGTTAGATGAAAGTACATAAATATTAACCCCCCCCCATTGCTGGTGTAAAAATATAAAAATTCGACACATAATTAAATCACCTTTTGCTGGCAATAGACAAATATTTAGCCTCCTAAACTGAACAAACAATGCTATGCTACATTGAATACTATTCTTTAGCGAGTACACATTATGATGTTGCATAAAAAATTTAGAGCCACCTTGGATGATTAAACGATATAATTATCTATAAAATATTAGATATATTTGTCAGCAAGATCATTATTATAGGTAAATATTCTGGATCCCGTTTGCCAGTCAAACTATATATACATGCGTGACACACAACATGCGTGACACACAACATGCGTGACACACAACATGCGTGACACACAACATGCGTGACACACAACATGCGTGACACACAACATGCGTGACACACAACATGCGTGACACACAACATGCGTGACACACAACATGCGTGACACACAACATGCGTGACACACAACATGCGTGACACACAACATGCGTGACACACAACATGCGTGACACACAACATGCGTGACACACAACATGCGTGACACACAACATGCGTGACACACAACATGCGTGACACACAACATGCGTGACACACAACATGCGTGACACACAACATGCGTGACACACAACATGCGTGACACACAACATGCGTGACACACAACATGCGTGACACACAACATGCGTTTTAATGTCATAATCAGTGGCGAAAGGTAAAATTGATATCTGAGCATGTAATTCCTGATGAAGTTCATTGTTACGAGATTAATGAGAAAATTCTAAAATCAACAAAAACGAGCTACTTAAAACTTATTTATAATTTAATTCAAATCAGTTTCGTATTTGCAAAGTTGTGTATCGCTTCCTTTTAGAATATATTAATATCGCATCAGAAATAGTTTTTAAAGAATTGAAAAATTAATCTATTAGGTTGGTGCAAAAATAATGATGTAATGTAGTTTTTGACGTTTTTTTTAACGTCAAAAACGACATTATTACGTCATTATTTTTGCACCAACCTAATAGATTCACGAAACAGCAGCTACATTTGTGTTCATTATTTTTCTAGCTCACTCGGCCTTATACCCTCAAACTTCTTTCACTCGGTTCTTCTACGTGCCCTCTACAGAGGGTCTGGTATACGGAAGCAGCTGTCTTTTTTACTTGCAATACTCTACTAATATCTAGTTCACAATTTACCATAAGAAATCAAGAAATCAATTTGTAAAATTAGGTAACTTCATGAGATCGCTAAAAACAGAACATAGCATGATGAAAAAGACGTCAAACTTGACGAAATCAATTTTATCGTCTAAATGTATGTTATTAAGAGGAAAGATCAAAGTATTTTGGGGTTATTTTTTTTAATCGTTCCTAGCACGTCCGAAATTTTCGTTAAAAATCTTTTTTTTTCGAGTCGGCAAAATTGATCATTTTTATTAAAAACTTGAAATCACTTTAAAATTCTTTTAAATATCAATTATCATTTTTTCAAAACTTTAAAAAAAAAAATCAGAATCAGAAATTATGTTTATTTAAAATAATTTTGAACAAAGCTTAACTTAGCTTCTGCGCCGAAAAAAATGTAATTTGAAAAGAAAACAAAGCAAGTCAAACTTTCGCGTCACTTGACAGGTGATGAATGACATTGACGGATTCCTTGAGGCTAATTTGTTCTAATGAAGGAGAAAAGTGAAATAATTTACATTTAAGTGACCAAATTAATTACCTTGTTATTTTTAAGGAAAACTTTCAGAGCTCTAATTAGGTATAATTTATAGTACCTTATGAAAATTTATCAGAAGTGTATATAAGATTAATATAAAAATAAGATCATATAAATTTCATAAGATGATACTGATACTTGTAGGAACCCTTCTCAGTTGAAATTGAAAAATCAAATTAACTTCTCCACAAGAGTTTCAAAAAAATAAATATACATCTCAAAAGGACATTTACGAAACTGAATGCAGCTCTTTACTAATTTTATAATATTTTGATAACTTAAATGTAAAAATCTATTATAACTACAGAAATAACGAATAATTCTATTAAAAATACAGTATTGAAGTTAAATAATAGACAGAAACTCAATCAGCGTGATGTTTTTTTTTTATTGCACGCATGATGCTTCCGGTCTTCCGTAGATTTAATTTACAGTGTTATTGACACAAATTATATATATATTTTTTATATACTGTTCGTTAGTTTGTAAAAAGATTTGGAAATTATAATTTGCAAATATATATCTACTTAATAACATTCGTTAAATTTTACAAACTTTCCCCTTATTTTAGAAGAATTAACATTTAATGTAAAAATAATATTTTAGAAATAAGAAATAATTGTTTTAAAAATTAATTTTTCATCGAAATATCTTTTTGATTTCAGACAATATTGTCCATGTTCATCGAAATAAATAAAAGCAATTAAAAGCTTTTGAAATTAAATAATTTTTTTTTGAGTTTTGAATGTTACAATTCAGAGACGGTAGATGAAATTAAGTATACAAAAAAAAAAAAAAAAAAAAAAAAAAAAAAAAACATGATTTGGTTTCCTCAAAGGCTTGTGCTTTTAACTAATATAATCACTAATCTTCCCAAAATTGAAATTATACAGTTTTCGTACAATTAGTTAGGAAGTGGGTAATATATATGAAAAATATTTCTCCCATGACTTCAATAAAAAAAATAAGTTCCATCATTTGCGAGTAGTTTGTGAAAGTTTCATTAAAATCCGACAATTATTTTTACAAGATTTTCCAAATGAATGTGTATCATACAGGAAAAAAAATGTGTTATTTTTCTAGTTCCGGTGATACAAAGAGAAGCAAGGTTTAAAAAAAAAAAAAAAAAAAAAATTTAAAAATTAAAATAAACTTTCCTCTCAATAATTACATAAGCATTTAGACGCTAAAATTTTGTTTTCGTCAAGTTTGGTGTCTTTCATCCTGCTACGCTCTGTTTTAGCGATCTCATGAAGGTACCTATGTAAAATGATCAGAATTACAAAAAAGCACTTTAAAATATGTTTTTCTTACACAATAGTTTATCCTGGAAATAGGTTTTAGAGCCTCTTTTACAGTTAAAGTTTTAGCATATTTTTCAGGACGCAGTCGATCATGACTCTCCACCTCACTATCCCTTGCAACTCACAAGTTCCTTCTGTCTGCCACCTCCCCAGATTCCGTTGTCATTAAGTTGCTTAAGGCAGCTAGGTATATCATGTGTTGTTTTCATTTACCTCTTTCTCTCTATTCGACCCGTGAGTATCAGAATCGTCAGACCCCATCTTCCTTATTATATCTTCCAGAAACTTCAGCTACCTCGTCCTGATATTAAGTATAAGCCTCCATCTTGTTTGCAACCGCTCTAAGACCTCATCGTTGCTCACAAGCTCGGTCCATGATATAGTTAGTATCCTTCTGTAGAACTACATCTCCGTCGCCTAGCGTTTCTTCTTTAAGTAAATCGATAAACATTCACTGCCGTAATTAAGGTCAGATGTCACGTAATAGCTCAGTATTCTTTTCTTCTTTACCAAAACCTCCCCATGTTTAGCACATACTTGGCTATTTAAACGGTATAAGGCAATCTAAATATTTAGGTCATCTTAAGAGACTTAAGATATCAAGAACGTATAGAAATCTACATAAATATTTAGAGCCTCATTTTCGGTTAAGTGAGAAAAGACTTCATAACCATTTATCAATAACTTTCGCAGTCAATAATATAAGAGGATATACATAATTACATCACTTATCTCACTATGTCAAACATTTGCCAGTACAAAAATATAAATATTTGGAATTGTACCATTTAAATATACAATGCCACATCGATATTTATCGCCTATATAGGTTAATGGATATATTACAATATAAATATTTACAGCCTTCTTTGCTGGATAAATGAATTAAGGCAACAAGTATTTAGACATTTTTTTTTTTTTAGATAATTAGAACAAGAAATAATCAGTGTAGCCTATTCATAAAGAATATTTGCAATTTAGACTATAAAACACTACATAAATATTAGGTTGGTGCAAAAATAATGCCGTAATAATGTCGTTTTTTGAGGTTAAAAATACGTCAAAAAACGACATTATTACGTCATTACTTTTGCACCAACCTAATAATTACAATTTCCATATCAGTGTAAACAATATAAAGCTATGGAGATAGAGTTTTCTTTGCCAGGCATTTTATTTTTTAAATAAAATGCATAAATATAACCTTTTATAATGCCTCCCTTAGTTAAATCATAACTACTTGCATATTAAAAAGCCTCATTTGCTAGAACAATTTGCTGGTTAAATTATAATGCCAGTTCTACAATATAATTCTGAATAAAATATATTGTATCTATATATATATATATATATATATATATATATATATATATATATATATATATATATAATATTCTTATGCCAGTTATACAATATAATTCCGAATAAATTGAGTAGTTTGCCGATTAAATTATACAATGGCACACAATGAGCCTCCTTTGCTTGTTAAAGAATATAAAATGACAAATAGAACTTTCTTCGGTTAAACAATATAATGCAAAAATATTTAGGTCTTCTTTTAAGAGTTAAACAATAGAATGTCAATAAATAGGGTTTACTTTGGTAATTAAAGATTTAATATCGCATATATATGGCGCTTGCTTACAGGTTAAACAATATAAAACATTAGGTTTAACGATAAATTACCACATATATTCAGAGTATCGTTTGCTGGTTAAACAACTTGATACTATATAAATATTTACAGAGTCCCATGCCAATGAACGTATAAGCTAGATAAAGAGTTACTTTTCGGTTAAATTGGCAGCTGAATGATAAATTTCTACATAAATATTTAGAGCCGCCTATTCCAGTCAGTCAGTAATGTGCCATGCGTGATACACGCTTAGGCGATCATCTAACATTCGATACATGACGAGGCAGAGTTTTTTTTTTCCGCAGTAGGTTGCCATTTCTTTCTGCGGTAGATCAGTTGCCATCCAACGCTATAAAATCCGAAAGGCTTGATGGGGGTGGGGAAGAAGAGGATTCATAACATTCCCAAGGGTATTAGCACGTAAGTGAATGCAATGGATTTGACTGGAATTCGAACGCGGCTATCTAATTCCTATCCATTACGCCACCGTGCCTCCGTTGTTGTATGTATCTATAATATGACTGGCGACGGACTATCAATGCCACAAAAAAGTTTTTTTGGCAATAAAGAAAAAAAAAGTTTCATTTTTATGTCTACCTTGGAGATTATTGGTGTCAGGCAATCTTGTGTCATTGATTTAATTCGAATACTACTATTTGGTGACACATAATATTAAGTAAACTTAAACAGGCAGAGTCAGTGCATTCTGAAAATACTTCCCAATAGAAATGCCAGTAGGAAAAATACATGCAAATCTCATTGTGTAAAAATCACGTAATCTTAGAAATATTGTAGTTGATAAATGAATAGCTTTTGTGACCTTTTATATAAAATCTAGTATTTTTCCTTTAAGACAGTTTATAGTCATATATTGCTGAAAAGAAAAGAGCAAATGCCGGTTTTTTTCTATTTTGAAAGGGAATATGAATCCATTGCTATTTTGATACAAAAGGAACGCAATCATGCTATTTTGAATTCTTATATTGAATCATGATTTTCTACAAAACGAATGAAAAAAAAAAAAAAAAAAAAAAAAAAAAAAAAAAAACAACAACTTGTCACTTGTAAATTCATATGCAAAAAAGATTACTTTGAGAAAGTAATTTCATACATTTTAAGCAAATAAAATATATGCAGAGAGAGAAAAGGCAGAGAGAGAGAGAGAGAGAGAGAGAGAGTGAGCAGGAGAGAGATGAAGACTGTAAGACACTGAGACACAAAATGTCAGCAAGACCGATAGACATGAAGAGTCACAGACAAAATGAAAAGGAAATAAACACAAAGTCACTACTTCAAGCATGTCAGAGATGGGGAGACCGAAAGAGAGGCGCAGGGGAGACCGAAAGAGAGGCGCAGGGGAGACCGAAAGAGAGGCGCAGGGGAGACCGAAAGAGAGGCGCAGGGGAGACCGAAAGAGAGGCGCAGGGGAGACCGAAAGAGAGGCGCAGGGGAGACCGAAAGAGAGGCGCAGGGGAGACCGAAAGAGAGGCGCAGGGGAGACCGAAAGAGAGGCGCAGGGGAGACCGAAAGAGAGGCGCAGGGGAGACCGAAAGAGAGGCGCAGGGGAGACCGAAAGAGAGGCGCAGGGGAGACCGAAAGAGAGGCGCAGGGGAGACCGAAAGAGAGGCGCAGGGGAGACCGAAAGAGAGGCGCAGGGGAGACCGAAAGAGAGGCGCAGGGGAGACCGAAAGAGAGGCGCAGGGGAGACCGAAAGAGAGGCGCAGGGGAGACCGAAAGAGAGGCGCAGGGGAGACCGAAAGAGAGGCGCAGGGGAGACCGAAAGAGAGGCGCAGGGGAGACCGAAAGAGAGGCGCAGGGGAGACCGAAAGAGAGGCGCAGGGGAGACCGAAAGAGAGGCGCAGGGGAGACCGAAAGAGAGGCGCAGGGGAGACCGAAAGAGAGGCGCAGGGGAGACCGAAAGAGAGGCGCAGGGGAGACCGAAAGAGAGGCGCAGGGGAGACCGAAAGAGAGGCGCAGGGGAGACCGAAAGAGAGGCGCAGGGGAGACCGAAAGAGAGGCGCAGGGGAGACCGAAAGAGAGGCGCAGGGGAGACCGAAAGAGAGGCGCAGGGGAGACCGAAAGAGAGGCGCAGGGGAGACCGAAAGAGAGGCGCAGGGGAGACCGAAAGAGAGGCGCAGGGGAGACCGAAAGAGAGGCGCAGGGGAGACCGAAAGAGAGGCGCAGGGGAGACCGAAAGAGAGGCGCAGGGGAGACCGAAAGAGAGGCGCAGGGGAGACCGAAAGAGAGGCGCAGGGGAGACCGAAAGAGAGGCGCAGGGGAGACCGAAAGAGAGGCGCAGGGGAGACCGAAAGAGAGGCGCAGGGGAGACCGAAAGAGAGGCGCAGGGGAGACCGAAAGAGAGGCGCAGGGGAGACCGAAAGAGAGGCGCAGGGGAGACCGAAAGAGAGGCGCAGGGGAGACCGAAAGAGAGGCGCAGGGGAGACCGAAAGAGAGGCGCAGGGGAGACCGAAAGAGAGGCGCAGGGGAGACCGAAAGAGAGGCGCAGGGGAGACCGAAAGAGAGGCGCAGGGGAGACCGAAAGAGAGGCGCAGGGGAGACCGAAAGAGAGGCGCAGGGGAGACCGAAAGAGAGGCGCAGGGGAGACCGAAAGAGAGGCGCAGGGGAGACCGAAAGAGAGGCGCAGGGGAGACCGAAAGAGAGGCGCAGGGGAGACCGAAAGAGAGGCGCAGGGGAGACCGAAAGAGAGGCGCAGGGGAGACCGAAAGAGAGGCGCAGGGGAGACCGAAAGAGAGGCGCAGGGGAGACCGAAAGAGAGGCGCAGGGGAGACCGAAAGAGAGGCGCAGGGGAGACCGAAAGAGAGGCGCAGGGGAGACCGAAAGAGAGGCGCAGGGGAGACCGAAAGAGAGGCGCAGGGGAGACCGAAAGAGAGGCGCAGGGGAGACCGAAAGAGAGGCGCAGGGGAGACCGAAAGAGAGGCGCAGGGGAGACCGAAAGAGAGGCGCAGGGGAGACCGAAAGAGAGGCGCAGGGGAGACCGAAAGAGAGGCGCAGGGGAGACCGAAAGAGAGGCGCAGGGGAGACCGAAAGAGAGGCGCAGGGGAGACCGAAAGAGAGGCGCAGGGGAGACCGAAAGAGAGGCGCAGGGGAGACCGAAAGAGAGGCGCAGGGGAGACCGAAAGAGAGGCGCAGGGGAGACCGAAAGAGAGGCGCAGGGGAGACCGAAAGAGAGGCGCAGGGGAGACCGAAAGAGAGGCGCAGGGGAGACCGAAAGAGAGGCGCAGGGGAGACCGAAAGAGAGGCGCAGGGGAGACCGAAAGAGAGGCGCAGGGGAGACCGAAAGAGAGGCGCAGGGGAGACCGAAAGAGAGGCGCAGGGGAGACCGAAAGAGAGGCGCAGGGGAGACCGAAAGAGAGGCGCAGGGGAGACCGAAAGAGAGGCGCAGGGGAGACCGAAAGAGAGGCGCAGGGGAGACCGAAAGAGAGGCGCAGGGGAGACCGAAAGAGAGGCGCAGGGGAGACCGAAAGAGAGGCGCAGGGGAGACCGAAAGAGAGGCGCAGGGGAGACCGAAAGAGAGGCGCAGGGGAGACCGAAAGAGAGGCGCAGGGGAGACCGAAAGAGAGGCGCAGGGGAGACCGAAAGAGAGGCGCAGGGGAGACCGAAAGAGAGGCGCAGGGGAGACCGAAAGAGAGGCGCAGGGGAGACCGAAAGAGAGGCGCAGGGGAGACCGAAAGAGAGGCGCAGGGGAGACCGAAAGAGAGGCGCAGGGGAGACCGAAAGAGAGGCGCAGGGGAGACCGAAAGAGAGGCGCAGGGGAGACCGAAAGAGAGGCGCAGGGGAGACCGAAAGAGAGGCGCAGGGGAGACCGAAAGAGAGGCGCAGGGGAGACCGAAAGAGAGGCGCAGGGGAGACCGAAAGAGAGGCGCAGGGGAGACCGAAAGAGAGGCGCAGGGGAGACCGAAAGAGAGGCGCAGGGGAGACCGAAAGAGAGGCGCAGGGGAGACCGAAAGAGAGGCGCAGGGGAGACCGAAAGAGAGGCGCAGGGGAGACCGAAAGAGAGGCGCAGGGGAGACCGAAAGAGAGGCGCAGGGGAGACCGAAAGAGAGGCGCAGGGGAGACCGAAAGAGAGGCGCAGGGGAGACCGAAAGAGAGGCGCAGGGGAGACCGAAAGAGAGGCGCAGGGGAGACCGAAAGAGAGGCGCAGGGGAGACCGAAAGAGAGGCGCAGGGGAGACCGAAAGAGAGGCGCAGGGGAGACCGAAAGAGAGGCGCAGGGGAGACCGAAAGAGAGGCGCAGGGGAGACCGAAAGAGAGGCGCAGGGGAGACCGAAAGAGAGGCGCAGGGGAGACCGAAAGAGAGGCGCAGGGGAGACCGAAAGAGAGGCGCAGGGGAGACCGAAAGAGAGGCGCAGGGGAGACCGAAAGAGAGGCGCAGGGGAGACCGAAAGAGAGGCGCAGGGGAGACCGAAAGAGAGGCGCAGGGGAGACCGAAAGAGAGGCGCAGGGGAGACCGAAAGAGAGGCGCAGGGGAGACCGAAAGAGAGGCGCAGGGGAGACCGAAAGAGAGGCGCAGGGGAGACCGAAAGAGAGGCGCAGGGGAGACCGAAAGAGAGGCGCAGGGGAGACCGAAAGAGAGGCGCAGGGGAGACCGAAAGAGAGGCGCAGGGGAGACCGAAAGAGAGGCGCAGGGGAGACCGAAAGAGAGGCGCAGGGGAGACCGAAAGAGAGGCGCAGGGGAGACCGAAAGAGAGGCGCAGGGGAGACCGAAAGAGAGGCGCAGATCCGGCAAATGAAAGATGGAGCGAAAGTGATATGAGCAAGAACACATTAGAAATATTTCCTCGTCATTTCAATTTTATTACCTATTCTGACGTACATGTTTACTTATCACACTTAAATATTTTCCTATATATTTGTCCATCTACTTTTTCTAAATGATTTTATACTTTCAAATATATAATGTTTTCACATGCGTGTAGTAACTTTAGAAAAGATTGAACTCCATATACCTAAATACTTTGGCCATTATGGCATATATTTTGATAGAATTAAATATTTAATATGAATAGAAAATTAAACAAAAATCACGATTGCGAAAAGTTCAAGAAATTACATTGAGAAAATTAGGGAGTCGAAAATAAAGTTCAACATGGAAAAAGAACGAAACTATTTTAAACATGGATGCAGACAAATCAGATATTCAACTATTAAAAAAAAAAAAAAAAAAAAAAAAAAAAAAAGGATGGTTTAGAAATTGAAGTCGGAAAATATCACAGTAGTCTTTAAAAATATTGAATTTTCTTTTTGTCTACAATTTTTATAAGCCTGCTATTTTGTAAAGCGACATTATACGCAATTGCATTCTTCGATATTCTTTAATAAATCAAGTCGCATTTCCAATAATAGATTGGTTATGCTGTTTGCAATTTAAAATATACCCTCCAGGGATGTGAAATCACTGGTTTTGAAAACTCAACAGAAAATAAAGTTGAATCAAAGTAATAGTTAAAAAAAAAAAAAAAAAAAAAAAAAAAAAAAAAAAAAAGCGAATTTGGCTTTATAATAATAATGAAAGACCATGAGCCACTATTAGGGGTTGTTTTTTGCGTAATCTCATCTTCTGATCGCTGTAGTGCATTTAGAATTCTATAAAATATCTTACTATGAAATGTCTGCTTATACTCTAGATGCTGACAATGCATAAAGTCATTTCTGTAGCCGCTTATTTTTTTGTTTGGTTGTGCCTTGTACATAATGTTATAAAAATTAATGTCAAGGTAGATTTCCTAATTGTAACACTCGAGAAAAGGGTATATGAATACCCTGAACATACGTAATATTATTTACATTGTTCAGACGGTTGTCTTCAACATTATTACCATATTCATGAGATTTCGGCAATTGCACGGGCCGGCCTTCTATAAGCGAAGGAAATTTCGAAATAACCCCTTTATTTTGTCCACTTGGGTAGTTTTTTCTAGTTCCACATGCTATTCTGGATGTCTGTTATCTAACTGTATCTAAACGCTTCAAGATTTTGTTCATCACTGCAGTAGCCAGGGATTGAACACACAACACTGTGATTCAAGTCACTGGAACCAAACAAAGGTTTTGTCGATTGGTCAGGTGTCCTTGAGGAAACGTCTTGATTATGGCAAAGAATAGGGGGGGCAACAATTCGAACGATATAAATAATATCATTACCTCATCTAAGAAATAAGAGTGTATTTGAGGGAAAGCAGTTGATATTCAACCATAGTAACAAAATATAAAAAAAAAAAAAAAAAAAAAAAAAAACGAATGTGAGTGCGTTTTGGACAATAAAAAAAAAATTAAAATTTTCAGACACACTGGTTTGTATATTAATATTTTTTGTTTTATTTTTTCAATTATTCCTCGACTAGTTTCGAGCAGCAATGGCCTCATCAGGAGAAAGAAAATTCCTGGTTGTTAGTAGCAGTGAACAGTTAATTTTGGTCAAACTACTCGATATATATATATATATCTCATTATTTATATGCGCGGTACTTATTAGAAAGCGCTCAATATCAGAGATAAAGCTAACATATTTGCTTGGATAGATGTGAGTTTGTGACCCTGGGTTTCACGCTTTTGCGATCGTCAAACACAGGGTCACAAACTCACATCTATCCAACCAAATTATATATATATATATATATATATATATATATATATATATATATAATTCGTATTTTGCTTTGATAAGGTCCACATTAGACGAAACACGTCAGCAATTACTAGTTTTCCTATTGTCATTTTTATTCATAAATATTGTCTTTACTGGTTAAATTGGAAAAATTTTCATATATAGTTAAACATCCTATAGCTAATATACTACATACAAATATTTCAAGAAAGGACATCAATGAGTAGTAATGAAATATAGAGATGTTTGAAAGGACAATAGGTTTGACCACGAGGATTAGAAAGAGTAAGGAAAGCGACAAACCGGTAAAAAAATATAATCTTTAAATACACGAGTCTGATTAAATAAACATTAATATTTTAAAATTAAATAAAAATCAATTTGACACTGATCTCTAATGTGCAACACTTCAGAATCAAGAAGTAGAGAATATATTTACGAAAATAAAAACTTAATTTTTTTAATGAAGGAAAAAAGCAACGAAATGTTACCAGTCTGATTTGTTCGTAAAATTTTAACATTATAATATCAGCATTAGTAATTGACATTGAAAGTCGAGGACAGACAAATTCAAACTACGTCTGAATTCATTTGTTCGAACCATGGAGAGTTTATTTCGATTTTCTATTCTAATATTTCATTTACAATTTGACTAGTATTAAATTCTTTAACTTTTCAGCAGGAACTCGTTAAAAAACTTGCCTTTAAATCTCACGAAGCAAGCAAATATTTTGAGCAAAGATACATGCGCCATAATTCTGCTTTTTTTTTAATTCTTTTTAATATTTATTATAGCTATTGCTATTCAGTACTTATTATTTGGTAGGTGAAAATTTTGTCATTATGATTTGAGGAACTACTATAACGGCCATATTTTTCAGAATATTTATTTGCTCGCTATACATAACCAATGAAAAGTTAACTTTATCAGATTTCAAAAGAAACATTATGAATATTATTCGGATAGGAATCCGCTCAATGTATGGCAGTATTAAATAAATTGAATTTAACTCGTGTTTAGCTAAGAAATATGTTAAGTTAGAATTTTCTAATGTAAGAACTTAAAGGAAGAATGAAGTGATAAGATAATGCGATATAAAATTTGTCGGAAATATGACTATTTCTATTTCTGTTTAATCAATATATTGGATAAAAATTTGTGGCTTTGTATCAATCCTGAAGAACATACCTAAAGTACGTTCCTCGAAAGGCGTAATTTGTTTTTGAGGCGGGGTGGCAAATAAACAAGCAACATAAAAAGAGGGTGGAAGTAGCAACTGATACTTTAGAAAAGAGTTGTGGGGGGGTAAGATTTCCTGTCTTAACCCAGATATTTATTCCCCACCATGTTTCAGCCTCGAGTATTCAAGAGCAAATTTGCACTTGTATAAATATGGGTTCCCAAAATATGGGTTCGTGAAGCACCAGATTTCCTCAAATATCTTATCGGGTGACGCAACAGTATCACCAAATAGAACAGCAATATAGAAATATTGAGAAATTAACCGAACAAAGCAAATAGAAAATAAAACTTACATGTCCAGCTGGCGTCTCAGTAGAGTAATAGCAGCAGAATGTGAATAAGGGGGGACGCTATTCTTTTATAACTATTTCTTAATTTGCATACATATTTTTTTTTTCACTCTCTTCTTCTCCGTCTTCTTCTTCTCCTTCTCCTCCTCCTCCTTCTCCGCCTCCTTCTTCTTCTTTATTTTCCTCATTCTCCTCCTTAATCTTATTCTTCTCTTTCTTATTTTATTTCCTTTGATTTCTAGTGTCTACTCATTTCATTCTGTTTGTTTTATTCCTCTCCTCGCACAGACAATAAATTGTACATATGGGGACTAGTTAGTATTTTCATGGAGACATTGAGATTTTATGGTGGATGTAGTGAAAAGGTACGTAAGAATATCTTATTATCTTGTTTTGGTGCAAGGTATATTGTTTGTATGATTGGGTCAGCGTAAGTGGCTAGCTAAGTTTAAAGTTAAGACGGAAGATGGTCCTTTTTCCCTTCCCCATTTCGGCCTTGTGCCACATTTTCTGTTTTATTCAAAAATAAATACAGTGTAACCGGGATATAAGAGAGTTCTCGGGACCGGAGAAGAAGTCTCTTATGTCCGAGTTTCTCTTATATCCGGGTTTTGTCTATTTTGTTTAGGTAAGTATGACTCTGTCCAGCTTTTGGAATACGTCCTTGGCCATTCCAGTACGTCTTCGGATCTCTCCTCCGTCAAAACACTTCCTTCTTAAATATTTAAACTTCCGCACCTGCATGATTTTAGGGTCCCCTTCAAATCACATTTCGGTCTCCTTCTTTTAGTGATCACCATACATTCTGTCTTCTTGTAGTTTATGCTTAGTTCTTTCATCTCGCTTTTCTTTGCTACCTTCTGTAGAAGATTTTTAATTTCTTTTCCGTGTCTGCTAATATTACTGCTTTATCTGCAGATCTTATGTTAGTAAGATTGTAGCCGCCAATGCAGAATCCAATTTCCAATTCTATCAGAACTGCCTCGCTGTATAGGTTGAATAAGTCCGGTGAGAACATACATCCTTGCCTCACACCCCATTCTATTTTTGTATATTCACTGAATTCTATGCGTAAGCATACCTTTCTGATAGTATAGTTTCTTGATTATTCTAATATCTTGCCCGAATATATCAAGGTTGTTGATCATTTCCAACAGGTCTTTGTGGCGTACATTATCGAACGCCTTTGCGTCATCTATAAAACATATTGCGTACACTAAGACTGTGTTTAGCGTCCGTGAGGGAAACAAAGAATGAGGGATGGAGAGAGTAAAACAGAAAGAGAGAGTGGCATAGAGAGTCACGGTAAATGATTAGAGGGGGAGTAACATTTTAGACAAAGGCAGTTATTTTGGAGGCAGTGCTTAAAACATATTTTGTGATCCTAACGTTCTATTTCTTGTAATTTATTTACACAAACTTTGAAATATGCCTAAACACCTTCTCTCTCTAAATTGTACTAAACCTGTCGCTAATTTATCATGTACGTTATTTTATTTTATTTTAAATAAACTTTATAATTTACATTCTGCTATAAAAACACAACATGGACACCTCGAGGTGGTGTAATGGTTAGAAAGCTTGTCTAGCTAGAACAATTACGACTGAGTAGTGATTTCGATCCTCACTGAGTACCCCCTAATTTCGGCCTTGTGCCACATCTAAGCTAAGCTTGGAAAACACAGAGCACCTCAGCGTGGTGTAATGGTTAGCAAGCTTGACTCGCTAGATCAGTTACAACTGAAAAGTGAGTTCGATTCTCACTAGATGCCCCATACTTTCGGCCCTGTGCCACATCTGAACTATGCTCGGAAAACAACTAAAAACACGACATTGCATTTTTTTAATGATTTAGTTGATTATTTAAAAAGAAGATAAATAAAATAAAAGATAGATAAATAGAAAACAGAAAAATTTGAGAAGTACACGCTGTTAAAAATGTATTCAGTAAAGAAACATATTTATAAATTAAAACGTGTAATTCTTAGCAAAGAAAAAGTAGAAAAATTCGCCAATATTATAGTGTTTCCAATTTTAAGTCAGTAGTCGTTCAATTAATATTTTAAATAAACTCTGACAAAACTAATATATGAATTATGAATAAATGATGATTTTATTTAAAATTATTATTAATAAAACAGAGCAATATATTTTGTTTATCATGATCTAAGTGTGCTTAATAGAAAGGAATTGGCGGTTTCTCAAAATTCCTTAAAGATAAACTAAAGGAATGTTTTATTGTGTGAAAAAATCCTACGAAAATTAGTTCAAACAAATGTTTGGGCTAACGTTTAATTTATATGAGCACACAACAAAGACAGTTGACATGCGTCCAATTAAAAAAAAACAGACAATATAAATTTATTATTAACACACAAAATAATGATTGAATTAAACAAATGAAGTGAATTGTGTACCAAATGATACCAAATAACATATATGTAAAAATAATCAATAGAAACGAAATACGCCTTTTTACAATAAAAATTATAATTCTGCATGAGGTGCTCAGGAAAAATAAATACATAAAATGTAGAAAAGGAGAAAATACTTCACTGAATAGTTTTCAAAGAATTGGTACAATTTTCAAAGCAAATTTCGTGGTATCAGCGAAGAATAGAACTGTGACACTATTTAGCGGTTGCGTGAAAATTAAAAGCGAGAAATAATTAAGTCGAGAAGAAGCTGAAATAATTATGGCGATAAGAAGCTATCACGAAAGACATACTTAGCGATGTTATTTTTTTTAACAAAAGAAAAATGGTAAAGATTTTATTTTCATTGGCGAAGGAAAGTATTTTTTTTTTCGCAGAAGATAGAAAATTCGTAAGATCTCGGATCTCTCGGAATTAATTTATGCTACGAGGCGGCGAATAAAAGATAGCCATCAGCCCATGGCAATAATGAAAATTTCAAATTGGTCAGGTGGCCTACAAAACAGAATTCTGGAAGATAATCGTAATCAGGTCACGTACTGTCCGAGAAAGGCATCAGCTGAGGCCACCCAAGAAAAAGGGAAGAATAAACCATTAACTATCTTTCGGAGATATCATTTAGTTTTGAAAAGAGACCGCTTGTTTATGTTCAGACCCTGGACATGATAACAGTTTGTTACCGGGACAGATAATTGGCGACAGGGTGCGAAGACGTCTAGTTGACCACCCATTTGACGCTTGGCGAAAATCTCGTTGCTAAGTTCCAGATGACATTCGGTTAAGATAGAGATTAAGGACCACACTACGAGTCGTAGGGGTCTGGCTGAGGGAAAAAAAAGAAAAAAAGGAAGATAATTTTTTTTCCTTTGAGCGATAATTGTAAACACCCGCGCTGCCGAGCGTCATTGGCTGAGTGGTGGCGTGAGCGGTGGGCGAAGGTAAACATATGAGAAGGAGGGGAGGTCTGTTGACGCCTATGAGGGGATTGGTGGGAGATACCACTATGAGAAAGAAGGGAAACCTGTTGACGCCCTCTGAGGGGATTGGTGTGAGATACCAATATGAGAAAGGAGGAATTTGGGAGGACGAATCCCTTAAGAAACCCACTGGAGAAGAAAGTAAAGGACTTCTAAAAATGGAAAGTGATAAATTTTCCTGTCCAAAAACAAAGAAAAACCTTATTGTGGATTTAGGATTATCAAGGAACCCCAATCACGACAGGCCCACATCCGGTTTTGGTCGGCGTCCATATAAACAGAGTCGCAGCGAGTAGACGACAATTAGAGAGTTGCAGTTGGAGAGGAGACGCAGACGCAGACAGAGTTGAGCTGTGAGCTCTGAGACCAGCCTCACAGGAAGCTGACTGACGATACACGCATTCCGACTTCGACTTCTAACCAAGAACAATTTATTTTTGAAGAACGACTTAGACTCACACCACCAAAACAAATTTTACGAATATCACCTGAAGATACAAAAAAAAATGTTATCGAAAAACAACTTAAGATATTAAGACTCGCCTAACAAACGCAAAGTGTCACGAATCCATAGAAGCAGTTTTAGAGAAAGACGCAGTCCTGTATTCAGCAACCAGATATAAAAATATTTGTTATTCTTTTTTAACACATTTGAACTTTTCGAGTTGTTACTTTATTTTCTTTTAGATATACTTGTGCGATGTCACCTTTGCTCGAATTCGGCTTGCATTATGTCCCGGTGAGTGATTGATTTCCTCTACCTAAGATCAAATCACAACGTGGGTAGGTTAGACTAGAAAACAAAGCAGTTACTTCGGTAACCAGACGTTGGAGGCGTGCTGGGAACGACAAACCTGATACCGAATCTAACCAGATTCCAATCCGAATCAGCCAAGGGTTAGAACTTCACGGAACAATCAAATCACCCGAAGATTTTTCCTTAATGTGGGAGCGACTTTGATGTCCCTTTCAATCGTCGCCTGGTGGTTGTCAAATTTCTTCTATGTTGTTTTTCTTTTTGGATCGGGGAGACCTGGGTTCCAGCAACGACGGTTCGTCGACGCCTTTAAATTAAATCCAAGCTCTTCTTTTATTACCTAGAGATAGGTTGTAAATTCACTTCTCAGAATTTGAGGGGAAACCTTTAAATTGGTATTGGATGGAAACAAACGCAGCTGTTTTCCCACATATCGAAATGTACCAAAAATATTTTTGAAATTCAAACATTAAAACCCAGTCCAGCGTAGCGACCGCTTTATCTCAAAGAGCAGCTGATACAGACTCAAGCATCTTAAATTTTGTATTTCCTCTGAATGATGTAAGAAA
The DNA here is from genome assembly GCA_963932145.1 of Acanthosepion lycidas. Lineage (NCBI taxonomy): Eukaryota > Metazoa > Mollusca > Cephalopoda > Sepiida > Sepiidae > Acanthosepion > Acanthosepion lycidas. Next base: position 78,266,720 of record OZ010594.1, on the reverse strand, counting down.
CCAGCAGTTTTTGTTTTTGCATATAAAATTTATATTGGATGACAGACCTTTCTTGTGCAGACAAAATTCTAATGTATCGTTGAACAATTTAGAATGAATAATTTTTTTTACAATATGTTCAGAATTTAATTGTACAATATTTTTACAACACAGATACAATATTATAATTATATAAAAGGAATTTTTCAAAATGTTTGAAATTTTAGTTTTGTACAAAGAACAAATTGCATTTCTTTATTTGGTCATTTACACAAAATTTTAGTTCCACATTACTAACACAACTTGTATATGAAACATTTTACAATTGTTAAAATTTAAAGGCCTATTTATTTACGGAGTTAGAACAATATTTTATTTTTTTCCTGTGCTGGTTTCGCAATATTTGAACACTAAATAGTTTTCCTTTTATTTATTTTATAACCATCATTTCTGGATTAAAGAATACAGTCCATTTTTACATTAATTCACAAATATGTAAGGTGAAGAGCCTAATACCAAATATAAGGAAATTTAGGGTCATATTGTTTTTATTTTTCATCTTAGCTAATCTTTTAGATTTTCTGAATGAATCAGTGTCCCTAGTGAGTGGCGGGAAACAGGTTCATTTTCAGATACTGGATTTCAGTTATGGATTAAAGATAATTTCAAAGGATGAAGATGGCTTAAACAGTGAATTTGAGAAAACCCACAACTCTTTTAACTATAACTGAGCGAACATTTTTTCTCATCATCCGATATTATCTCAGTTACTCTTCCTAATTGCCAAGAAGGTAAATGTTTAGCTGGATTTTTTATGATTACATCATTATTCACCTTAATAATATTTTCATATTTGTTTTTACGCAGATGCTTACATTGTTCTCTTAATTTTAGAAAATATTCAATATATCACAATTTTTAAAATAAATAATTATTAAATGGCCCCTTATCTTTTGGGATGTAATTACGTCTTTCATTTTAGGCGGTTTAGACGTAATAATACTTTCACCATCAAGGTTTAATATCAAGTCTACTTTAGAAAGAGGATATAAAAAGCAATTATGGGGTATTAATTTCCAAACCTGAACAGCGATAAGTTAGTGCCCGGGAATTTATTGCTTTTTTGTTTATCCAAAAGAATCGTGAGCAGTTCGAAATACTCCACTTGAAATCTTTCTATGGTTTTATAAAGACATTGTTTGACAGTCTTGATCATGCGTTCCCATGTACTGTCCATCCTAGCTAAATATAAATGTAATGTGAGGTGCTTAGTTCTAAAGTTAGAAAATCTGTCTAAAAACTCTTTAGAGTCAAGAATTGTGTTAATCATCGTGCATCCAGTTATAAAGGACTTACCATTATCAATATAAATGTGACTGGATATATAATATTAGATAATCTTATGAAGGCTATCACAAACTCTCAAGTATTCATTTTCTTAACAAGTTCAATAGGAATTGCTCTTAGATTCATACGACTGAAGATTAATATACTTAACTTATTTCCACCGTTTTAATTTTTAATTATTAAATGTCCTTATTCCCGACTTGAGAAAATAGTTTCATCAAGTTCACTCTATGTTTAGGAACATTAATTAATTTTGGATTTTTAAATGCAAGGGTATTAAATTTTATGCATAGATAACAGCTGGAAATGTAATTTTTACTATATCTTTTCATCTATTTTTTTATCGTTACACAGTCTTCCTATCTGTTTGCTTATGTTGTCTATGTTGTCAAAACAATTAACAATATTATATAATTGCGTACAATTATTAGAAAACGACTCAAACCTTAAGTCGTCCAAATAGGTTTGAATTTTAAATGTAATTTGCCTCCGAGTCAAGGAGCTAAATTCACACATTTTTCTTAGTAATTGGTCATTGGTGGAAAAGTACAAAGTGAAGTATTAATAATTTTGTTGTTAAATTCGTGTGATGTTACACGGGTCATACCAGTATCCATTAATTCAAGACACTCTACTAGTTCTCCTGGTACGATGTAACCAATTACTACCTGCTACATACAGGGGTTATTTGTAACTGAAACGGTTCCCCCTCACCAGGATTTATGACAGAAAATGATGTCTAGTTACTGAGCTGGCATAAAAAAACGCATATCTATCACAATAGGGTAGACAGGGTTACATACCTATATATACAGCCACTCCAGGGGTAACACTCCATCGCTGAGCTGAGACTTTCCTCGATATATCAACAGTCAAGGCAGGTGTTCCCCCAATGGAATCAACGACTACGTTTCCGTGACCAAGGCGAGACTTCAAGCGAGGGAATATACGGCTGTGGTTTTATATGAAGAAGACACTCTATACGTCAGGCATGGGAAACGTTTGGGCCGCATGGGGTACAGTACATCATAAGGCGGGCCGCGCTACTAAAAACATTAAAGTATCTTTGATACTTGTTGGTTATCTGTTGCCACATTTAAATTATGTTTCTTGTCCGTTATCTGTCACTATCTTTTAATTTACGTATATTTTATAAAATTAGATGTGGTATTTAAGGTGTTTTTTAATTGTTTTCCTCTTTTTTCAAAGTGCTTTTTTCAGATTTCTAAATGAATCTTTGGTATAGTATAGCTGGCCAATCATATTCGAGGATAGTACTCTACTAAGGTGACTAGTCAATCCCTATTGCAGACACTTGCTCAAGAGCATTTCTGTTTATTCAACACCGACATGACCAAAACTGGTTTATATTGAGCAGACCATAGTTATTGTTTCTGGGAAAGAGCGTGTTGTCTAGCGTGATCAACAATTTGATCAAGGCTAGCACGCTCAAAATCTCGGGCACGATGACTTGCGTCTTCATGCTAGCACAGCTATAGACGGCCCGCAATTTCACTCAGAAACCTTGGATCAACCCGTGTTATGGTTTTCACGTACGTTCCTCGTGACAAATCGACCATGGTGAGATTCGAACTGGGTCTCAGGGTCAGATTGCCAACGTTCTAGCCATCGTCCACGTGACAATATCTTTGGCGTAGTACATCTGTATTTGTAAAGGTTTGCGACAGCTAACCCAAAAGTATTTCCCAACAAATGCATCTGCTTTAGAAATGGGGAAATTTTGATTTTTTTTTTCTTTGAAGAATGATTCCTTGTATAATTAAAAAAAATGCTTTCTTGGTATAATATTTTCATTGATGACAGAATAATTAACACATATTGCTGCATGTGATTTGTTTCCACTATATTCATTTGAGTAGACAATATATTCGTAATAGAAGAATAATTAACATTGACATTTTTGAAACAAAAGATGCTTACACGCATGAGCTTCCTTAGAGAAAATTGCCAATGTTTTAAAATACTGAAAAATTACATTTAACGAAATGTTACAAAATTCAAGAAACATTACAGTTAATAATTTTTTATGCATGAGAGTGTGAGAGTGAAGAAGTCAGGACGAATAGAAACAAACATTTTAGTAAACATTATTTTCCTCGTGAAATTAGGCGTTCCATTCAGAAAACAATTCGAGCCGCATATAACGCGCAGGCCGCTACATATCCACGACTACTATACATGAGTGATTTCCTATTCGACTTTTAACCAATATATATGAAGTAAACTGGTCATGTTATAAGCTGAACGGCGACCAGAGAACCACACCAGTTCAGGAGAATGATGATGATAATGAAGACATTACATTTACGCTAAATAAATCATTGCATCAGTTGACCACAACAATCACTCGTGCGGGTTTAGTGCATTGGAATCTTGGAACAGATGGTTAAGCATTTGTAAAATTCATAAAATTAATTTTACCAGGAATGCCAGCATCCTAATCCCAAAATAGAGTAAAACTTTCAGGAAAGATGAAGTTAATCATATGGTCTTGTCGGCATCCGAGTTTCGGAATTGTAATCATCTCTTCCTATTCGCTTTCTCTCTCCTGGTGTCGGTGGCGGAGATCGATGTCAATCTGAGAGAGTTTGACAAGGCTATAAATTTGATTTTGATGAACAACACTACGCGACGGAGAAGCCTACAAACTTGACCAGAAGCGCCTCCCACGTGGCTGAAAGGGGATTGCGACAGCAAATATCTGGCAAACTTGATTGCAGCGGGCTGTTGGAAGTTTAGTGTTTCAAGGGCCGCCTTGCTTAAGACAGCCGAGCTAGCGCTGTCCTCTTCCGCCGGTTTAGATCGTGTAAATCTTTGCTTATTCCGGAGTTCGGATCTTCAGGTGTTGATCGCGTTCAGTCTGTTCCCTCCTCCTCGACCATACCGCCATTGGTGACCTTACACGAATTGGGCCTCCAGACAGCTTCGCTCTTGGCATAATTGAGACAAGTTTTCCCTCTACTATGACAAGGAACATATATATATATATATATATATATATATATATATATATATATATATATATATATATATATTACATTGGATATCGGAGTGAACAGTTCGTTACCAAATGTACCACTTTGACTTGTTATTACTTTAATGACAATAATAGAAACCAATCAATAAATAAGAAAACAATAAAATTTATATTTACTTAACCACCGCCTCCTCCACAAATTCAGGTTATGACACAAGGTCGGTTTAATGTGGGGGACCGGAGCCCGTACACCCATGCTAGGAGCAAAAATTCCCGAGCCCCCGAATCCGTCGGTTGCGCTGGCCTCGGTGCGTGCACAGTTCCCTCTCTCTAGTGCATTGAGAGGTCGCGGCCTTAGGTAGCTGTCCCCCAGGGCCGGCATCTCTCAGTAAAATTTTCCTCAGTTGCGACTCTGTTATTTGACGGTGTCGTCCCGAGAGCACTCTGCCCAAGGATAGACGCAACTGAGAGATGATAAGTAACGTGTCACAAACCACTCGAGAGAGAGAGAGAGAGAGAGAGAGAGAGAGAGAGAGAGAGAGAGAGAGATTTACACAATTTATTTATAAAAGTATAAAATTATCATAAAATATATGGGTAATTTTTTCTTATTATTGTTGTCGCTAAAAATAACTATGTGAGAGATTTATAATAAAGGAAGAAATTCACTACGAAATTTTATGGAACAGTTTAAATTAAAATATTCCATATCAGAGAATCGAACATTTAGTTACGCATCTCATCTAACGTTTTTACCAACAGCGTTCCTTGCATATCTGCTGTCGCCAAACTTTAAAAAAAAAAAAACAATCTCACAGACGCTGTTAACTTTGTTTCGTTTTCATTATATTTAGAAATTGCTTATAGGATGGTGCATATATATTACAGTAGTAACTTTACAAAGCCAACGGATTATCTCTTAAAAAAACAATGGATTATCTCTTTATAAAACCCTATGCATTGTCTCTTTTAAAAAATCGCAAATTATTTCCTTAATATATATTTACATATTTACTGTGTTGGATGTAATTCCAGTTTTATAGTCCTTTGTAAGTATATATATTATCATTATCATCATCATAATGGCCTTGAATTTTGTAATCATCATCATCATCGTCCCCTTGCATTTTGTAATCATCATCATCTTCATCATTCCGTTGCATTTTGTAATCGTAGGGCGGATCTGAATGTAGAAGCCACACTTTTTCCACAACTGTCTATCAACGGCTGCCATCAGCGATTCCTGTAAAGTTATACATGTCCATTGTTTCATATTGTCCAACCAGTTTTTGCGTTGGCGTCCTCTCCTACGTCCACCTTGAACGGTGCCTTGCATGTTGACCTCGCACAAGCTGTCGTGCCTTGTCCAAACTACGCCATTTTTCTCCGTTTAACAGTGGCGGGGAGAGGTTCCTGGTATCCCACATAACTTTCAAACCTTTTCTGCACAAACTCATTGTTTTTTGTTTCCCCAGTATAAAATTTCAAAGAGTTTTCTCATGCATTTGTTCTCAAACGCTTGGATCCTTCTCTCTGTATCTGTCAATAGTTTTAACGTTTCATATATATATATATTTATATATATATATATATATATATATATATATATATATATATTACTTTATTTTCCTTTAATAATTTTAAAATTTATATCTTATCTATATTTGCTTCAAATACATACTCAACGGAACCCTCACATAGGCACACGCACACACATATATATAAATGAATGATGCTATTTTAGAATTATATACACATATTAATATTGCAATATTAAAACACTGTTAAGTTTTGTACATTCATATATTTATATGACATCTGTTTAATATTTAAAACAATTCAAATTTCAAAGTTCGTTTTTATTTCGACAAAATACTTATGTTTTGTACATTATACAAACGCATTTGACAAGAAACGGTACAAGGATCTATATGAGCTTCTAGGGAAATAAACCTATTTGGAAAAGATGCTAGAAGAATTCATAGCTTCTAGTGGCAACAAATCGCCTGCATACGGATATCAAATGACTTGAGTAGCTACAGAAATGTAGATAGGACCATGAGACATGTTTGCCTCTCCTCACCAGATGTAGACAACCTCCATAAGTGTTCCTGTAGGTGTAATCTTAAATATATAAGATACAAGTATGATATTGCATTGATGGCCGACAGGGTAGTGGAGGAAAGAGAGAAAAAAACACTAACAATGAACTGCAAGATAGAAAGTATGGTCCTCAGCAAGAGGAAAATCCCAAGATGAGAGTTACAAACTGGAGGATAGAAACATCAAGCAAGTGCAGAAGTTATTTGGGATTCATTTTAATGGAGCATAGAAAATGTGACATCGCAATCCGAAGTACGCATTGGACTCGCGAATGACGGATTCCAGAATTTAAGCAAGGTGCTAGAAAACGAAATATTTCGTTAGAAACTAAGAAAAGAATGTTAGATGTGTTATCCATTCTCTTCTATGGCAATGAATCCTGGATAATTTTCCTCGGGGGGAGGGAGAGAAAACTGGAGCCAGCATAAATGTGGTTCTACCTGTTGAGACTGAAAATTCTATGGACAGAGCAAGTAAGCAACAAGGAAGTCTGAAAAAAATAAAAGAAAATGGCAACAGAAAGAACAGAATTAGTTATAAATAGCTGAAATTTATTGAACATCAAATGGTGAAGCTGGGTTTGGAAAGTTAACCCCCAAGGGCATATTGAGAGCTAAGAGACAGGGCAAGGCAGTGAGCCAACTACCTGACGAGCTTGTGTGAATGGGTGGCAAAACTGGGACGGGAACCTTAGTAAAGAAAAAAAACTGTTAAGGGCGACACAAGAGAGGAAGTTGGGAGAGCCATGTTCACCTATCTTCTCAACGTACGCAGCACATAGATTAAGTCCAGTTAAGGAGCATTAGTTCAGCATGCTACCTGATAACAGACGACGATATAAATATTATTTATAATTATTTAAGTACCTCCACTGAATTTTCGATACCTAAAGATTAAAATTAATTTTAAAAAATGAAAATTTTTTTTGAAGTTTTCCTTTTAGCTTCAAATGAATGCTAAATGATTAAATTTACTATTTCCAGTAAGAAAAATATTGTGTCGTATTTCAACTAGAAATTATATAGATCGGAATCTCAACTTTTTGACCGATTTTAGAAAATCGTTACTATTTTAAGAAATTTGTAAGCAAAAAAAAAAAAATTAACCGTTTAAAAATCTTCCAAAAAAAAAAATATATATATATATATATTTGTGACACGTTATTTGAGTAAAATTAGCAAATTTAAAGTCCAATTAATCTGATCTGAAATAAACATTACTTACGTATAGCATAAAAAATTAATATACAATCATTTCTTAATGACGGGTCCGGTTTGTTTAGTTTTTTTATTAGATTTTTTTTATCTTTATTGATGTATCGATAAGTTCCGAGGTAATGACAGCCAGTATGGATGACTAAAATTAACATAAATTTACGAAATGTAAGAGGACCAATTTTTTTTTTGTCACTTAATAACAATATCAGCTAACCGTCTTGAATTAATGTAGAATTTTAAACGATTTATTAATACTATAAATTATTGAATAAAAATTTAATAAAAAACATGAAAACAATTCTTATAGAAGTTCATTATTCATTGTAAAAAGTTTTCTTAAGACAATAGTGTTCTGAATAAATTTTATTTATAAAAACAATTATAAGTGTTGTAATTAAATAATATAGTTTTATTGCATTTATTTTACATTTCAGAGCTGATTTTCTGTGAATGGGATAACTGATTTAGAAAAAAAAAATGATGATTTGCATTCTCCAAGGAGTCTTAATTTTAACTAAAAAAAATCCCCGCCTTAAAAATTGAATTACTCGAAATTTCATGAAATTAAGTGAGTGTAAACATAAGTTAAAAAAATATATTTTTTATCAGAATTTTCTAAAACAAAAGATTCAAAAATAATTTAATTCATTTCTGAATAGGTTCTGAATGTTTCATTAATATTCGACAATTACTTGAATTTTGCAAGAATTTCAAAATCATTGTGTCTTTCACCGGAAAAAAAACAAAAAAAAAACGCAAAAAACTAATCGTAATTGTAACGTCCACCGCTGAGGTAAAGAAAAATAGATTTTTAACCAACATTTTGAACGTGCTAGAAAGGATTAAAACATCAAAAATTAAAAAAAAAATACTTTGTTCTTTCTTCTTAATAATAACATATGCATTTTGATGACAAAACTTTTTTTTATTGAATTTGAGGCATTTTATGTCATGCTATGTTGATTGTGGAGGTACCTATAAATTATTGATTGTGTGAGCTGATATTATCGAGAAAAATCTGTGAATGTTTTTGGATTTTGAGGCAGAAGCT
>OZ010594.1:78243025-78248025 GCA_963932145.1 Acanthosepion lycidas | reverse complement strand
TTTCGCAATTTTATTTACTAATTTACTTTTTGTAGTAACGATTGAATGTATTATATATATATATATATATATATATATATATATATATATATATATATATAAATTTTGAACACATATTTAAATAATTCTAACTTATAAACATGATTGTCATGTTGTTACTTGGGGGCACAAAAGAACATTTTCTTTCATGCTAATAATTAAATCACATATTATTTATTAGATTTGTCTGAAAAAGTAAACAATTTTGTATTAATTTGTGAAAGACGTATCGCTTAATCCTATGTTTCTCTTTAAGATGCACATAATGAGAACTGGTAGGTTGATGAAGATTTTCTATTTCAAATGATATTTGCCTGTACATGTTTTGCTATAATGTATGGTATTTAATTTGAACAAGTAGACGTTTATATGCAAAAACATTTTGTTCAGTCTATCCAAATATACCAATCACGATTCATTTGTATCTGTCTTTGATTTTTCAGTTCCCAGTATCACCGATGCAAGAAAGCATTTACCTTACGTGAATTTTGACCATTTGCCTATATAAAAACCTCTATTGCTCGTACGTGTAAATACACAGAATATGAACAGGGAGAACACTTGACCTGTTATAGTGTATATAACTTATACCTGGTTTATGTACGTCATTATATATGAGGACAATATTTTACAATAACAATAACCAGAAAACAGATTTTTGAATGGGATTACATTGAAACAAATGGCATTTTGATTGAAAATCAAAATAAGTTATGCATTTTCGAAAGCGTTTATTTCAATTATTTATTATCCTTAATATTGTTATTGCACTTCTTATGTCTTATCCCTTTTTCTCGTATTGGAAAAGTCAATATGAACAAGCTTCCGTCTCACCAATCAGGAATACCGGCGAAAAATTCACATTCAAATTTCACTTGGAAAACAATACTACACAAAACCTCAAATGTACATTTATCCCGGCTAATTTTACTATCTATGATTTCGACAAATCAGCTTACTCAAAATTCCACTGTTTGCCTGTGCATATTTTAAATGAGTTTTCCCCGATTTGTGTACACAAGTTGAGTGATAACGCGGCAGAAAGCATGAGGGAGATTGAACAAGAACAGTCAGCACTGCAAGACTTTGAACGAATCTTAAGGAGCAATACTGAATATGATGTCATAGATATCGGTGTTCATCTCGGTTTGTACAGCCTGCTAGCCGCCAAGTTAAGGCGACTCGTCTTCGCAGTTGAGCCAATGAAGTTCAACGTTAAAATATTTCACCAAACAGTGATTATTAACCGAATTGAGACACTGGTGACACTTGTGGGAGGTAGACCGCTTTCGGATGACTACAAAACAATCCATATGACGGCATTCAACAATGGTATAGCTTCCTGGATCAAGTATTCCATTTATAGATACACACCACGGAAAAATCATATTATCGCGACCGAGGCAGCGGAGACAATACTGATGGATGATTTATTAAATGCCGTTCCTTTCTACAAGGCAATTATGGTTATAAACATTGATGGGAATGAGGCCACTGTTATTAAACGTGGGCAGAGATTTATTGATTGCCTCGATATCGCATACATCTTTATGAAATGGGCCAACTTGTTGATAAACGACAAAAAATTCATCGTCGACTTCTTTTCATATAGAAACTACGTTGCACACACATCGACATCAGATTTTCGGGAACTTTCGTTTCATTCTTTTTATAAATGGCCGCCGAATATAGTTTGGAAGAAGGATAAAAAAAAGATCCCACAACAATAACAAGAAAAATAAAACATTTTTCTCTTAAGAATTCGAATGTCAGACAAAATATCTTCTATTACTTTTTTTTTTATAATTATCCCTTTTTCTCAATATTGTTCGAATAAAACAAATGAAAAATATTATGAATTATTAATAGAAAATAATATATTTAATATATGTTAATTGAATTATCCTTATTATCAGTGTTTATTTTTATTTATTTTGCTTTTGATACAATAATTTACCAAATCTTTCAACAGAAACATAAATTAATTAAGGTTTTTATTCTTTCTTTTTATGTGTCGTGTCCCTTCATGATGTAGTCGATCATAGATCCCCCCTAGTAGGTCTCAATAAGTTTCGTCCCTCTGCACCTCCTCCAAACTACGTCCTGTCATACATTTGCTTAAGTCCGTTGTTTTCCCTTGTCTATCGTTCTCTCTATTTGACCTGTGATTATCAGAATCTCCACGCCCTCTTTTCTCATTACGTGTCCCAGAAATTTCATCTGACTCTTCCTGAAGTTAAGCATCAGTTTCCCCCTTCTTGGCATCCTCTCCCAAACCTCAGCGTTGCTCACACGTTCGGTTCATGATATCCATAGCATCCTTGTGTAGAACAATACCTCCGTTGCCTCGAGTGTCTTCTTCATCGTTGAGGAAACCGTCCAACAGCCCAGTACGCTTTTCGTTGTTAGCTAAGGAAATTATTAAAATGTATTTCTTTCTACGAATGTGAATATTATTCAGCTTAGTAATAGAGATGATCCAACATACAAACATTAACCCGGTAAAAATAATTCATACAATTCTCTACATACACACCAATAAAACAATGTCAGCATTAAAATCGCAAGTAGTGTACATAATAGCTCATCTCAGAAATATAGACAGATAAAAAGGAATAAACCTTGGTATATATTGATGTTAGAACGTGCTCATCAGCACTAAAATCGCAGAAATATAATGTAAATATTGATGATCAGATTTTGAGCCGAGATTACAAAATATATGAAAACTTGTATTATTTACATTATTCAGACAGTTATCCTCATCTTCATATTCACAACGTTTCGGCCGTTGTACGCTCCGGCCTTCTTCAGGTGACTGGAATTTTTAACCGAACCTTTTATTTCGCCCACTGTTGGCAGACTGACTGTTCTAATTCAACGTGCCATGCCTCTTCCGGGAGTCTCAGTTATTTCCTTTAAGCCAACTCTCCAAGATTTGGTTCACCACTGTTGTAGCCTGGTATTGAACTCACAACTCTTTTTGGTCTAGTCACTGGATCTAACCAAAGTATTTATCCAGTGGCCATGTGTCCTTGAGCATACCTGTGTATGGGTTATCTGGGATTTATAAACCTAATGTCTCAGCAACCATTTTGCTAGTGCTCATATTACAAAAGCTTTGTGAGTTCAATACCAGGCTAACAATAGAGAACCAAAAACTTGCCGAGTTGAGTTAAAGGGAAATAATCGATACATCTGGAAGAGGCATGACACGTGGAACTAGAACAATCTACCCCGGTGGAAGAAATAAAGCATTCGGTTCGAAATTCCAATCACCTGAAGAAGGCTGGAGCGTACAACGGCCCTGTCACTGATGATGAATATAACAGTCCAAATAATGTAAATAATACAAGTAATCATAATACCTCATATCCGAGATATAGACAGATATGCAAACTATATTGCTGAAAATAAGTTAATAAATGAAAGTCTGAAGACGAACTGTGTGTATTCCATCCCTTGCAAGTGTGCAAAGAATGTAAAGGTGTAACTAGCAACTTACCAATAAATTTAAGACTGGAGTAACATCGAATAGCCGTAGTTAGACTTGAGACAATAAAATCAGCAATGGCTGATCATATATGTAAGCAAAATTGTTGTCACCAGCACATAGGGAATACAGTAAGGATCCTACAGTCTGAAAGAATCACCTTAGAGACAAAGCTATAAGTGCCTCAGTAGGCCCAGGTTAGTGATAAATGCCTTTTTTAAGCATTCAACCACAAGCAAGGCGGGAAGCCACTAGCACGCAAGGGGTTACAAAGTTGGAGCGATAACAAGAGGAATGATAAAGGAAACGATGAAGAGAAGGTTAGGGGATAGATTAGGATATCTGGAGTTAATAAATAAAGAAAAAATGGCAGCATGGCTTCAGCAACAGCAGTAAGAAAAAGAACACTTCCGAAATATTCAGAAAGTCAACATGTTGATCATATCATTATTTCCTATTCTAGTTATATGTCCTAGGCATTTTACTGGCTGCTGAAGTTGGAAACTAATTGAGAGATTGATTTGTCTTTTAAGACTTATCAACTCTTTGCAGGTTATTCAAAGCCAGAATATACTTTTAGATTGTAGGATATTTTTGAAGATAATAATGATTTAGTGACACAAATCTTACTAATTAACCTATAGCTAGGGAGAAACGGTGGATTCATACCTTTCCCAATGGTATTTGTGCGTAAGTGAATATAATAAACCCAACAAGAATTGGAACTCGGTTCTCAGAGGAACATTTCCGAGAGATTATCTATTACATTACACGCACATCCACTCCCACAACACCTGGTATTCCCAAAGGGTCACTCATCTAGGTACTGACCAAGTAATCGACTTTGGTGATCGTACGGGAACAGGTGTTTCAATGTGATGTGGCTGTAAGACTGGAAACTAAATCATGGAATATTCTAACTTCTAAATGTAGTAAAATTATTCTTTACTGCTGGGATCTTGTTCGAATCAAACAAATGAAAAATATGAATTATTAATATAAAAATTATGACGACATTTAAAATATGTTAATTAAATTGTTTTTATTATCAGTATTTATTTTTTTATTTGATTTTTCTTTTTGATACAATAATTTACCAAATCTTTCAACAGAAACCTAAATTAAAGGAAGGTGCTTATAAAATTATTAAAATGTTTCTTTTCTATGAACATGACCATTATTCAACATAGAAAAAAAAAGATGATCCAATATACAAAGAGTAAATGAATGTACTGGAATTGGTGTTTCAAATTGATGTGGCCGTAAGCCTGGAAACTAAATAATTCATCGAATAATCTAACTTCTAAAAATAATAAAACGATTCTTTCCTGCTGTGATCTCGTGTAAATGATCCTGGCTCAGTAATCCTCACACCCCACCAACAAAAACATACGCTTATGTAACATAATGTTGATAGCAAACCCAATTCTGTCTGTAAGCATAATTATCTCAGACTAATTTTATATGG
>OZ010594.1:78123025-78238025 GCA_963932145.1 Acanthosepion lycidas | reverse complement strand
AGGGTCTGTTGGGCACCCTCTGTGACGAAAATTTGGCTGTGCAACTACATGCCGTTTTGGATGTAGTTGCGTAGCCGACTACATAGGCAGCACTACCTTACGGTACGACGCACGGATCAACCAGCACGTACCCGGAAGAACTGGGAATAGTACGTTCCAATATGGTGACAAGATCAGGAACACATACGGCTCCACCATTGCTGAGCACCTTATAAACAATCCAATTTGTGCCACAAATTTCAGCATTGACTTATTTTCCATCCTTAGTCATGCTCATTCTGTGTTAAACTTAAAGGTATTGTAAACAATCTATGTCAGGTCCAGGAAGTCCTCCCTCTGTAAACAGAGGGAATGCCTGTTAGGACTTGATATGATTTCCATCTGATCATTCCACCTTTATTTTATCAAATGCTTCTCATGTTTTTATATTTTATATATTTAGTTTTCTCTCGATTTCAGCTCTGTTGAATGAGGGCGAAACCGCTCGGCTGGTCAATCTTTACTTCATATTTTCCTTTTAATCTTGAATGGTAAAGCATGTCTTGCCATTTTGATTTTCAATATATATATATATATATATATATATATATATATATATATATATATATATATATATATATATATATATGAAGAAATATAGTTTTAAGATGTGCTATATTTATAGGATAAAGAGCTGAATATCAGAGATAGAGCGTGGCCGGACGAAAGCGTCTAGCATGAAACAGAATGTTGCCTCTAAGTGTTGACTTCTATGTTCATATATATATATATATATATATATATATATATATATATATAATTTTATGGGAACTTACCCATAATAACATAATGGACTATTCCATACGTAATAAATACTGCGCCACTAGAGGAAGCAGGTAGTTCAGTCCGAAGTTGGGCGACCGGCTGATCGGTTGAACTCTATCCCTTCGGGCGGTGAGGAACCCGAACGAGGCTGCGCCGAAGGGCTGAATCTCTTTCGGGGAGGTAAACCAGGCCTGAACCCGTTTATACGGGTTCCAAGAGAATATCTTTAGCCGAGCTCACGGGCTCCGAGATCCCACGTTAATCCGGCCTTCAGCCATATGATGCACTCTTGGGGTGGGGGTGACTAAATACTATTCAGTCTGAAGTCGGACGACCGGCTGACCGGCTGATCGGTTGAACTCTCTATGTTCAGGCGGAGAGAAACCCGAACGAGGCTACGCCGAAGGGCGGAGTCTCTTTCGGGGAGGTAAACCGACACTGAACCCGTTTATACGGGTTCAAAGGGCATGTTTTAGGCTGAGCCCATGGGCTCGGAGATACCACGGGCTCGGAGATCCCACGTTTAACCGGCCTTGTGCCACATGATGCCCTCGTGGTGGGGATGACTAAATACTGTTCAGTCTGAAGTCTGGAGTGAAGTCCGTCAGGAGTCTGTCGGTCAGTCAGTCGAGTCAGAGGCAGAGCGAAACAGAGTCGCGTACAGACAATTACTACTAAGCCTCATTGTTCGTACTAACACTTTCTACTTCTCTCTATATATTCCTGTTTGTATTAGGTTAGTGCAAAAATAATGACGTAATAATGTCGTTTTTTGACGTATTTTTAACGTCAAAAAACGACAATATTACGTCATTATTTTTGCACCAACCTAATAATATATGTATGTTATTCCATATATGTGTTCGAGTTCTTCTTTATTGGTTCTACCTTGGACTATCACCGTGGTACAAGGAACCGGACCATAACAATATATATATATATATATATATATATATATATATATATATATATATATATATATATATATATATATATATACATATATATATATCATCTCCACAGATTCCCGATACCTGAGGTTTAAAATTATTTTTTGAAAATGAAAAGACTTTTATTTTAATTTCAAGCTAATAGACTAAATTTAATATTTCCAATAAGAAAAAATACTTTGCCGTCATTAAAAACCAATTTATATTTACTGGAAGGATATTTTCTATTTGCACTGAATGCCATTCTTACACTGAGTTCATCATAATTTAATTCTATCATTAAAATTCTTCCCAAAATAAAATATACTTTACTTAAAATTGTTTGATGAATATTAGCCGATTTAAATTATATTTGAAACAAATATTATTTAGTTTAAGTTTAAAATGTGGCAGAAATGTATTTTTGTTTTAACAAATCGGTCATTATTTATTTAAGGTGTTGACAGTTTGATAATAGGTGGATGTTTATCCAATGTTTTTCTATGGTGGGTATATATGTAAAAAATATTGGAGAATATAACGAGAGCTCCTTTTAATGTAATTTTTAAATAATAATTAATCTTAAATATTTGGAAAATACTATCAGTAATCTAATGCTATACTGAATGTTAGATAGTTTGGCTTTAAATTTACTATAGTTATTGCATAAGTTTTTAATAATTTGTATAAACAACCGCATCTACAAACATTAGCAGTTCTATAGATATGCAATAAACATTTAATATTCCTTTAAAAATATTTTTGAAATTTGTACTAATTTTTCGGTTTATGTTTCGTAAATATTGTTTTTACTCAATAACAGTAACACCCAACCGTAGCAATATAATGCCGCATGTTAAATGATTTGAAACTTTATAAATTATTCTTAATAAAATTTAAAAAATACGAAAACAATTCCCGTAAAAATTCATTATTCATCGAATGTTTTTATTAAGACAACAGTAGATTTTTGGTAACTGGTGTTTCTGCTTTACAAATAAATGTTGATTTACATTCTTTGAAGAGTGTTTTTAACTAATATACATATTAAGGAGTTAAAATGTAATGTTACGGTAACAGATGTAAAAAAATAAATTTACCAATAAAAAAAAGTTTCTGAAATAATTCCATGAAGAAGTCCTGAAAGTTTCATTAAAATCTGACAAATTATTTAATTTTTTTCCAAAAATGTCCAATTTAATGTTTTTCAATGCAAAAATGACTCTAAAATGTCATATACTAAGCTTTGCCCACCTCCGCCAAAGCAGGAAAAATAAGATTTTTTACCAAAATTTGAAACATTCTAAAAAAGAAGAAAAAATATAATTAAATAATAAAAAAATACATTGGGTTTTTCTCATAATAATAATAATATAAGTGTCTTGACAATAAAACCGCTTTTATCAAGTTGCAGTTATTTTTTATCATGGTTTGCTATTTTTAGCGAATTAGTTGACGTACCTACTATATATATATATATATATATATATATATATATATATATATATATATATATATATATATATATATATATATATATATATATATATATATGTAAAGTATGTGCATTCTTATTACCCCAAACCGAAGAAATAATAATAATAATAATAATAATAATACTATTCTTCGTCTTCTTCTTCTTGCTATTATCAAGGCTTTTCAAAAGACATACTAATTTTTAGACACCAAATTGTGTCTGAATTGAAAACATCTTCTGATCGTTCATCATCCCTTTCGTTTTATTTGGCATTAATCTTCATGGCAGAGCTGGAGGGATGTTTTATCCAGGTTCTTTACCAAACCGAATAAAGAAAATGTTAATTTTACAGATGCGAAATTTGCGAAAATGATATAAGAAAATTAAAATTTTACTGATGCTGATAAGTCTACACTGCTAAGTAGATGAGTAGATGAGTACCCTTTTCTTTGTGGATTTTTTCTTCTTTCGTGTGTACCTTCAGAACAAGAGGGTTAATAGCAATCCATACATTTGTATCTCTTTGTAATATTGTTTTACTATCATTTACATAATCTTTCTAGGTATATTACTCACTCTACACATCTGTCTTTCTTACCTTCAATATTAACTTCTCTCTATATATTTCTGAGATGAGCGATTATGTACAGTATTTACATTAGTCGGACTATTGTCCTCATCTTTGTCGCCATATTTGTCACAACGTTTTGGCCATTGTACGCTCCAGCCTTCTT
Organism: Acanthosepion lycidas; assembly: GCA_963932145.1. NCBI lineage: Eukaryota > Metazoa > Mollusca > Cephalopoda > Sepiida > Sepiidae > Acanthosepion > Acanthosepion lycidas. The sequence continues at coordinate 78,234,081 of OZ010594.1, read as the reverse complement.
CAGGTGTTTGGCCACATGGCGCAGTTGATAAAGGCGTTGGTTAGATCCAGTGACAGACCCAAAGAGTGTGAGTTCAATACCTGGTTAAGGCAGTGGAGAACTTTCAGAGGGAAAATTAGCAGGAGATAACTGATAACTGACATCCATCAAACATGGCACATGGAACAGTCTTCCCCAGTGATCGAAAAAAAGTGTTCAGTTCGAAATTCCAACTCTAAGTGTCGCTTCGAGGTGGCACAATGAGGATCGAACTCACTACTCAGTCGTAATTGTTCTATCGAAAGGGGGAAAAAGTGTGCTAACCATTACACCACATTGGAATTCTCCGTTTTCTATTTCAATAGACTCCGAAATTTTCTATCACCTTTTCTGTGACCTGTCAAACTATTTCAGAGATAATTCGATTTCATTGCCTGCTTGATTTTAACATCTCCAATTCTTAGCTAGCTTCTATTGTTGTTTTTTTTAACAGCCATAAATTCTATAGTTTAGATTGTTAGATCCTTCTATCCTCTATCGTAACATCCCCTAAGTTAAGCAAAGTTCAGCCTGGTCAGTACCCAAATTGGGAATAATATGTGCTGTAAGGTTGGATGTGCAGATGGTGTCATTGTTAATGTCTTGACATTGTTAATCGAAGAACCGAGTTCTAATACCAGTCAGGTTCGTTATATTCACTTACGTTAAAATAACCTCGAGAAATGTATGAATTCACCTCCCCAAAGCTATGGATTAATTAGTAAGATGTGTATCATAAAACCATTATCTACAAGAAAAGATTATTACAAAATAAAAGTATTTTCTGGCTTAAAATAACATGCAAAGACTTGGGAGGTTGTAGAAAACGAATCAATCACTCAATTCTACTCCCTTTCCTTTACTACCGTATCTCGGGGGTGCTTCAGTTTTCTTTCTCTCTCATCACAAAAGTATCTCTCTTGTATCTCATGTAGACAGCAAGTAGATATTATGGATTATTCTAATATCCTTCACAAATTGTTCAAGTTTTCCTAACAATTCAAATAAGTCTTAGAGTCATTATTTTATGAAATGCTTTTGCATCGTCTATGAAACATAGGTATGCGTTATTCTGAATTTGGATTGTCCTCACTGATATCATTCTAATAATAAATATTGTATTTCTTGTTATTAATGAAACCAAATTATTCTAATTGTGTTACTTGCCCTATTTATGAGAATGATTAAATTATTAAATTGATTAAGATATAAATGGAGACAAAAAATGAATACAGTACATTATTCAGACTATTGTCCTCATCTTTGTCGTCATATTTATTACAACGTTTCGGCCGTTGTACGCTCCGGCCTTCTTCAGGTGGTTGGAATGTCGAACTGAACACTTTATTTCGCTTACCGGGCCAGACTGTTCTAGTTCCAAGTGTCATATTTAATGGATGTCAGTTATCAGTTATCTCCTGTTAATTTCCCTCTGAAAGTTCTCCACTGCCTTAGCTGGGTACTGAACTCACAGTCTTTGGGCCCTGTCACTGGATCTAACTAACGCCTTTATCCACTGTATTATGTAGTCTTGAAGACAATGTAAATAATGTACATAATGCCTCATCTCAGAAATATAGACAAACAAGAAAGTAAATTATTTTTATTGATGTATTTTAATCTGGAACCGTTATTATTTAACAGCAGGTAAAACTAGAAACTAAGAAGTTGTGGCATAACGCTCTCAAAATAACAATTATTAGAATCTACTTTAGTGTGAAATATTCAAATGCATTAGGGGGTGAAAGCACTTTACTAACGTTGTACACATTCTTAGAAGTATTTGTGGCTTGATTCGTGACAGACAAGTTATTTTCAGAAATGTATGCAGCAAGAAACTGTGTAAAAACAGAAATATAACTTTCCTTCTGATCTGAAACGATTGTGAATTTTGTTTGTTGCACACGGAATAAAAAAGCATTTTAGATTTTAATTCCGCTTTTTATATTTTGCATACATGTGTATGTTTGCCTATGCCATTTTGTATATTCGTTTGCGGGCACGTGCAAAAGATAAAATAGTTTTTATTTGTCTTCTAATTCTTCACTTCTGTTTTCTCTCTCGCTCTGCAGAAGCAAAGCGAGAGAGAAAACACAGTAAAGTCAACATGCAATGCATGTTGCTTCTCCGTTGAAAATTAAGTCATATGAGAAAGCTGAAAGATACATAAACATTCATAAAGATGTTGACGAAATTTTCCAAAATAGTGGCTAGATATGAATATATATATATATATATATATATATATATATATATATATATATATATATATATATATATATATATATATATATATATATATATATTCTGTTTATAAGTTATTTTTTATACATACAAATATTTAAGTAAATATTCTGTTTATAATAAACAGTATTAACAATATCTCTTGGTCTGAATGTCCGAGAAATTTCACAGGAAATATGAGTCCTCCGAAAGGAATCGATTCTGCATCCTAAACGGAGTCACCATATAGGCTGAAGTGCTATAACATTTAGCTACAGAAGAAACGTCTGCTTAGAAAGTCAAATTACAGTTTTTAACTAGATGCTTCCTGTATAGGCAAAATGGTATGGCACGTCAGGCTATGTGACACTTCCGTGTCGGATACAGCTTCGTTTCCTGTCGGAGGGCACATTTTCTATGAAATTTCATTCAGACGAGTAAATGTTTTAAATACAGTTTGTTATAAACAGCGGATTTATTTAAATATTTGTATTTATAAAAAAAAAAGTATAAACAAAAAATATATTAAAACAATTCTCTGTCTTAGTCCATTTCTAATATATATATATATATATATATATATATATATATATATATATATATATATATATATATATATATATATATATATATATATATATATATATATATATATATATATACCTGGCAGCGTCTTGTCTCGGGAAACTGACTCCGTTTTTACGTGGTCTATAGTTAATTTTTGCCCGAGGCTCGGATACCCCACTTTAAACTCGGCCTTGTGCCGCATCAATATTTAAGTAAATGCTCTGTTTAAACAGTATTAAACAACATTTACCGGCCTGAATGTCCGAGAATTTTTCATAGAAAATATTCGCCCTCCGACAGGAGTCGAACCTGTATCCTATACGGAACCGTCATTTAGCTTGACGTGCCTTTACCAAAGTCGATTCAACATCACCATAAACCGACAGATCGACAGATCTTGCTAACATATTTGTTGGGTTTCAGGAAGAAAAGATACGAAAGAATCCACTTTGTCCTCAAATTTAATGAAGGAGTCTACGCCGAAGGGCGGAGTTTCTTTTGGGGAGGTAAACCGACCTTGAACCCGTTTATAGGGTTTAAATGGCATATTTTTGGCCGAGCCCACGGTCTCGGAGATCCCACTGGCTCGGAGATCCCACGTTACGCCGGCCTTGTGCCACATGATGCCCTCGTGGTGTGGGTAACTAAATATTAGTGTTGACTGTTTGAGTCTGAAGTCGGACGACTGGCTGACGGGCTGATCGGTTGAACTCTCTGCTTTTCGGTGGGGAGGAACCCGAACGAGTCTACGCCGAAGGGTGGAGTCTCTTTCGGGGAGATAAACCGACCCTGAACCCGTTTATACGGTTCAACGGGCATATTTTTGGCCGACCCCACGGGATCGGAGATCCCACGTTAAACCGGCCTTGTGCCACATGATGCCCTCGTGGGTGGGGGGGTGACTAAACACTCGTGTTGACTGGTTCACCGTGTTGTCTCGGTCTCTCGCCTTATTTCATCTAAAGGTTCTGGAGGCACTTTACATCGGGTCCCGTAAGCCTTCTTTGTGTAAACAACGTGAGTGTTTGTTGGGACTTGCTGTCATTTGTCTCTAGTTTATTTTTCATTTTTTGTTTTTTTTTTGTTTTTCTCAACTTCCTTTTATTGTAAATTTTTCTTGTTAATTTTAAATCTTCCGTTGAAGCCTGAAGAGCGGAGCGAAACCGGTTGCTTCGCTCGTTTTTAATGTCTCGAAATATTAAGTTTTATACTTTTATTTCGATCATATATATATATATATATATATATATATATATATATATATATATAACACATTCAATATTTATCGAGGAAGAGTGTACAGTATCGGAGTCAAAGCTATAATAAATATAGACAGTGTCTATATAGGAATCAATACTCTCTGTTTTCTTTCAGATATACGCTGGTGTGCAATCCGTAGATGAAATCTTCAACCTTAAAATTTACAGTCACCACGCAGTTTTGGCTCCCATTTCCAGTCTCTCTCTCTATTTCTTTCTATTTTTCTCTCCGTGTATTAATAGATAAAATTAACAGATTTGTAATGAATACTAATAAATATGTAATTTTAATGACGCTGTCGAAAATTTGTGAGCACGTTCTTCTGTTTTGCTTTTGTACCGTTATAATTAAAGCCTTGGAAAAAAGTGTATGTTCGTGTCTAAAATCTTGAAGGAACTTGGATAGCAGTATGTTAGATGTAAGAAAAGAAAGAAAGAAAGAAAGAAAGAAACATAGCTGTAAAGAATAATCGACTGATTTGATGGTTGAATAAATATTTTTGACGCGTACATAGACCAGGCATTTATGTCTACATTGTGTGAACTTGAATATGCTTTCGTCAAATTCCAGATATCTATCGATCCATAAGATGCCGGAAAATATAAATACAATCTCTGAACCACATACATCTAATAGTACTCATTATCTGTGCGTATATGCACATTCAGAAAAATTGACATATATATATATATATATATATATATATATATATATATATATATGTATGTATATGTATATATATATATATATATATATATATATATATGTATGTATATGTATATATATATATATATATATATATATATATATGTATGTATATGTATATATATATATATATGTATGTATATATATATATATATATATATATATATGTATATATATATTTATATATATATATATATATATATATATATGTATGTATGTATACGTGTGAGTATTTTCATCAACAGTTCACGATAGATGTTTGCTTAAATTCAGGTAGAACTTTTTTTTAAACAGCGGCGTCAGTCAAATATGCCTAAATCCGAGCATTCCGTAAAGTGTTGAATGTTTTGAATATTTTTAAATGCGTGTTTAGTGAATACGTTTTGATTTTAATATAATTTTTGTCTTAAATTTTATAATACCAAGTCCAAATTATATTATCTCTATTTCCTCGGGATTTATAACATTCCTTGTAAATTAGATTGTAAAATGTTGTAAATAATTAGATTGGTATTCGGGAAAAAAATAACTTAAATAAATAATCCAAGAAGAAACAAACTATTTGCTGGTTTGAGTTAAACCAATATATTTGCAAAATGCAGAAGTAAATCAAGCTTGAGGCTTTTTGTTTGCGTATTTATCCATTGCTGGTACATTCGATAGATCACCAGACAACACAATAGAAAATGTCAGGTTCATGGAACACCTATCCAAGCGTATATGTCTCCGTAATATTAATAGCAAACCATCATATGATATCCTGCACTCACTTATACAGTTGGAGGAAAAAAATTGACGCACTTATAAAAAGTCGATTTTTTTATTTTTACCAAGACAAATGAGTAACAGAATTCTTTTATTAATACAGGGTATCAATACATTTGTGCATATATACGTGATTCAAATCAGAAAATTATTTTTTTATTAGGTTAGTGCAAAAATAATGTCGTTTTCTCATCTGTGAGAAAACGACATTATTTTTGCACCAACCTAATATTTTGTTGGGTAACGTTTTGCTTTAATAACCGCCTTGATTCTTCGTGGCATGCTATAGACTAAATTCTTTAGTAAGTCAACGTCCTTCGCCAGATTTCTCCAGTATTCCTTTAATTCGCGAAGAAGCTCATAACTTTCCTATTTCGGATACGCTTATTGAGACTTGCCCAATTTTTTCAAATGGGTTAAGATCAGGACTCTGACTAGGCCACTGGAAGGGTTGTAATTAACCTTCTCCGCGCTTCCTATCTGGATAACGTTTATTCTTTAAGGCAGTATGCTTAGGATCGTTATCGTTATTACATCATTTTCTGACTTGTATAATGTACATATGTACACTTGTATTAATACCCTGTATTAATAAACGAATTCTATTACTTACTTGTCTTGGTAAAAATCCCCAAATCGACTTTCAGTGGGTGCATCTATATTTCTTTGTCTCGTAATGTATATATGCATAACAGTAAAAAAAATATTTATGTATTTAATTTGATTGTCAGGAAGCCCATGGGATTCTCAGAATTATAAAAAATAAAATAAAGAATATGGTTTTGATATAACAAAATATAATACTATCTATCAACAGAAAAAAAAAATTACTACAAAGCTTATGGCCATATCACGTTCAAACTCCGGTTCCCGGACGATCTGCGAAGTTAAGTCACGTCGAGGCTATACAGGAACTAGATAGGTGATTGCTTGGGAATACCAGGTGCTATAAGCTTGGATGTGCGGGTGGTGTAATGGACGATATCTCTAAATGATTAATCGGAAACCCGATTTCGTTATATTCCCTTTTGTGCAAGGGAAACATTGGGAAAGTTATGAATTGACCAAAGCCCTCGCCATTATTATCTAAAAAAAATTCTTACAATCTAAAACTATTTCGTGGCTTTAAATAACTTGAAAATAGTTGTGAAACCGTATAAAACGAATCCATCAACATTCAACGGAACTTGACGAGAAATTATCTTTACAAGAGCAAGATTTGACCAAAAATGGAGTATTGCTGTTCTATTTGGGGCTGGAGCTGCCAATTCCTCATTTACCTGTCTTGGTAGAGTTCAAAAGCATCTACGCGATATTTTGGGTGATGACTTGTTTTCCACCTCTCACTACTCAATCTCTGTTTTGATGACACGTGTTCTGATGAGCTACATTGCTCAGTTCCACCATCGCTGGCCTTTAAAACCTGGACACACGATGCCACGTTAAGCGTAAATCTTCTTTATAATAGTGTGTATTTTAAAACAGTATTTATGTTTATACGTTCTTTTATAGATACAAATATTTAAGTAAATGCTCTGTTTATAATAAACAGTATTAATGACATTAATCGGCCTGAATGTCCGAGAAATTTTCATAGAAAATACGTGTCCTCCGACTGGAATCGAACCTGTATCCTAGACGGAACCGGCATATAGTTTGAAGTGTTTTTACCGATTGAGTCACAGAGGAGCGTTTCAGTTAGTAAGGTCGATTTTACGGTTTTTAAACTACAAGTCTCCATGATTTTCTCACGAACATTCATATCTGTGGGATGCGTATACAAATGTAAACAAATGACGTCCCACTTTATGAAATTAAAACCTTTTTTTTTGTTTATACGTTTTTGTATGATTAAAATTTGTCTTAAAATAATTGTCAGGCCGGTAAATGTTGTTTATTACTGTTTATTATAAACAGAGAATTTACTTAAATATTTGTATCTATAAAAAGACTGTATAAACATAAAAATGTCTTAATATATATATATATATATATATATATATATATATATATATATATATATATATATATGTGTGTGTGTGTGTGTGTGTCTGTGTCTCTGTGTGTGCGTGTGCACTATTTACAATGTTTGTACTGTTGTCCTGATCTTTGTTGCCATGTTCACGATGTTTTCGCTACAACAATTTTCAAACTTCCAATCAACTGAAGGTAGGCTGGAGCGTGCAACAGCCGAAAAGTCGTGGATAGACATAAGCACACATATAGATTTTGTGTGCCCAATGTTGAACTAGAAAAAAAAAGGTGAATGACTGTTCTATGCTCACGAAAAAGTTTTTCACGATGAATCACCCAATGCTTTTATTTACATTTCTCCTCTTTTTCATTTGAAGTCTATATCGCCAAGTCTTGAACAAATCTCAAAGCTCTATTAAAGATGCAAAGAATACACTCATTCTATATATATTTAAGTCAACTAGCTTCCAATGACATTCGATATCGACCTTTAAAATGTGCGTTTATTGCCTGTATAATATAGAAATAATGCCCCACCATAGCTCGATGCTGCTGATCCCAAATCATAAAGTGTCGAGGTAACTATCATCGAAAATAGGGAAAATGATTTAGAATTCAGGTCGTTGAATCTTTTATGTTTATTTAAAAATAACAAAAAGCTTGTATGAAAATACACGATTCCAATTCAACTTTATTTCTGCCTTCTCAGAAAATATTTTGACAAAATATCATTGGGATCTTGCTAGGATTAATCATGAACACAATGATTTATCTTGCACTGATTAAACTTTCCCAGGTCTATTCTAGTTTTTAAAAAAGCGGTTAAAATTATCAACAGTTAGTGCATCATTTTCAGTCAATATGTTTTCTAGAAAAGTGGATTCCAGAATAAAACACTATTTTTAAATACCGAATTATCCTGAATTAAAGGATTCGAGATCTCAAAAAAAAATATCATTTTTGAGAAGGGCTAACCTGACTCTGGGATCAGAATTTGATTCAGTTTGAAATTATTGATATTTATTAATAATATAAGCCTAACTTGGTGCAGCGTAATCCATAACGGATTAAAAGTAAATTCGAGGAGGATTAACTTTGATCGCACTCTTGTTTTCATTTAAGAAAAGATGTCAGTTTATGAAAGTTAATGCTTTCACAGGAAAATCGATATTAACCAATCGAGATTTCAGGATATACCTATGTTTATAGGAATCTCAGTTTCAGCTTATTACAACTATCCTTTCTTCGTCAGGCTACGAAATATTCGTCTTTTCTATGTACGGAGAGATGCTGAAAAGTATTTGAAATGGCAAGGATTTCTTACAAAAATGAATATTCCGAATGTTTAAAGCAAGTTGTTTAGGAAACTTTTCAGCAGCCCCTTGTATAAATTTTGCATACGACATTGTGTCGGTTTAATGAATAAGAAACATTACGTAAATAACATAGGAAAACATGGTTGAAGAAAAAGTAATGTGAGTTTAACAAAGGGAATGTTAACAGATTTATATCAAAAGTGAGATTCAAGAAGTTAGTTGCTGAAATCAATCGATAAAATATCTACTTCATTTTAACGTCATTATGTCTAAATTCACATACTTACATATATAAGTATATGTTTCTGCGTGTGTACATGGGAATGCGTAGTACGAACACAATGTTTATGCATGTTTGTATAAATATAAGGTTTTGTGTGTATTTGTGAGTTACAGGAAGAACAGACGAAAGACTGAGAAAATGAGAGTGAGATGATTTCTAGTCACATTGCAAATTTTACATAAAATGATTAAGGTTCTTATGTTCAACATTTTTTTTTCTTTTGTCAAATGTAAAATTAGAATACTTCTTCGATCATCGCCATTTTGAAAAACAAAACAGCAGAATAATGTCAATTTTATCTTGCAGAACAACAATTTCCTTGAAGCGAGATTAAATGACAAAAGAAAAGCAGTCAAGACCTGTAGAACGAAAGAACTACAATCAAATTGTGGGCGAAAGAAACTTTTTTCTATATAACCAGAATGAAAAAAATGTTTTGAGTCGTTCAGTTTCAATAACGAATGGAGATTGTGGATGGTAGATTTCCCTACGCTTTCGAACGAAATTATTCTAATAATGAAAAAAAAATCGATAGACGATGTTATATATTAATCTCTCATCACTTCTAAAAGAACAGCAACAACAAGAAACAAGTTTCTGTTGGCTTCAATGTCGATAGAATGCAATGATACGCTTTAATCAACAAGGACAAGTCTGAGACGAGTTTCGTTGTCTATTTTTTAATAAAACGTTTTAGATTCGACAATGGATGCGAAGAAAATATTTTTCTAAATAGATAATATATCAGTAGCTTTTAAAAGGAAAAATTATTCAAAGATTGTTGTTCGGGGTCTTTTTCTAACTTATCTACATAAATATTCTAAAATAATTATGGAATTAATTAAGAAACTATAATATATATATATATATATATATATATATATATATATATATATATATATATATATATATATATAATTTTTTTTTGTGCTCTTATAATATTCTTCTTTTCTAGAAACTGCCTGAATATTCTGTATGGTCGTACGCTTTCGGCTATCCCTTTAAGCATTATCAAAGTTGATTTTATTTTTATTTTCTACTCAATGTATGGATTGTTATATATATATATATATATATATATATATATATATATATATATATATATATATATATATATATATATATATATATATCAGTTAGGGTCATAGATTCATTATGTAGTAATATGATTTTTATTATGGCGAAAATAAGTCCATTGAATATATTAACTTATATGAGTATTTGATGTTGACCAGTTTTCACGTGTGTGGACGTCCAGGTGGTGAGGATGGTATAGAAGCCGTTCCTCAAAAAACGGAAGTAAAAACTAAAGGGACAGAAGAATTTTCTTTTCTAAAAGGGACGAACTCCCATGAGCTCAACCCAAGTGAAAACAACTGTCGTCTCCCTACATTAAATTACGAATCACTTCCACAAAATTGTCTACCGCATATGTAAAATTATTCGAAATTAATGTTATGTCCATAGCTTTCAACTCATAAGTGTCGTCTTCATGGGCGTGAGAAAGTAAAGTAAAGCGAAGGGAAGAATACAAAAATATTTTAAGCAGAGTCTTATTTTAAAAATTGTATTTAAATAAAAGAAAACTAATTCTTTTGCAACTAGAGATATGACCTAATGAACAAGGAAAAACATATTTTCTGGGGAAATAAATTATAGTTAGGGAAACTTAATTTTGCCTATTTCTTAATTATTTAATATATATACATACATACATACACACGCACACACACACACACACACATATATATATATATATATATATATATATATATATATGTGTGTGTGTGTGTGTGTATATATATATATATATAATAATCCTTTTTTCTCCGAGCTATGTGTGTGTATGTTTTTGTACTTATGCCTATTGTATGCAAATATCCAGATAAAACACCCATTTGACTCCAAGTTTCTTTGAGATCATTTGATCCCTTATTTTCTGTTGGAATATCTTTTCAGCTACCATGCAATAAATGAACACTCGGACATAATCTATAGATAGACATTGGTTTAGGAAAAGGAGATAATACTTTCTATACATTGTTTTAACATACAACGTGTGTTAGCACATTTCGATACCCTGTCTTCATCATCCGCCCACCAGGAGTGATATCACGGTTTCGGTGGCTATGGCGGGACCGCCAACCCTGGCGCCATCAGAAGCGTTTGCCACCAGGCAGGGTATGAAAATAAGCTAATTAATCGTTCCTTTAAGTAAAATCTAACCGCAATAAAAGTTTCCTGAACGCGTTTGCCGTTAATGACGTGCTCGTAAAAATCGTTACGGACGACCACGCAAATACCTCACTTGCGCATGTTAGGTCGTGATGTTGCGCGCAATTTTATTTGCTTGTTTTGATCTCGACAAAATCCAACATGAACAGTTTTTTGAAAGCGATGCGAAACGCTTTTCAACCAACGGCCAGTGATGCCTATTTTTGAAAGCAAGGAAATGACCGAATGTCCCAGAAACCCACGACACCCAATCTCAATAGGCATCACGTTCCACGTCCAACCATTTTCCATACATTCAGCACACAGTGACCCGTACCGGTTTTTCTTTATTTCGTGTGCCTCCACCCTGTTCTCTTCCCAAGGGACTGTTAACTCTATTAGGAAGACAGTCTGTTTTGAGTCGGACCAGAACATAACAGGATTATTTACATTACTCGGACTATTGTCCTCACCTTTGTCGCCATATTTATTACAATGTTTCGGCCGTTGTTCGCTCCGGCCTTCTTCAGATGGTTGGAATGTCGAACTGAACCCTTTATTTCGTTTACTGGGGGAGACTTAAGGACACATATCACAGTGGATAAAGGCTTTGGCTAGATACAGTGACAGGACCCAAAGAGTTTGAGTTCAATACCTGGTTAAGACAGTGGACAACTTTCAGAGGGAAATTAAAAGGAGATAACTGATAACTGGCATCCATTAAGCATGGCACGTAGAACTAAAAGGTGGAACTTGTCCACGTCGAATGCGGGGGTGGATCCGTCATTTAGGGTTGTTCCTGTTGGATTCGTCGCGCTTAGACTTAGCGGGTGACTGGAATGCCATACTGGACTTACAGAGGGGGGAGCTAATGGGAGGCCATCGGTCGAACGTAGTCTGGTCGATCTGATTGGCGAGTTTGCTCGTCGATAGATAACAAGTCGATCACTCTGGGCAGAAGATATGGATGGGGAATTTAAGTGACCGTCTACCCGAAGAGCCAGCTGCCTGGATAGAATGTTAGTGAGGATGGCCGACATAGACTTATGGACTGTTATTGGGAATAGGAAGTGGAAGAGGCTTAAGGATAGGATTAGATCCTTCACCATCGAATATAGCCAGGGGCTCGCACGAGATAAGGCTAAAAAGTTGAAAACATTTAAGGATAGTCTGTCCCGGGTGGATGCTTGGGACTAAACCCTAGAGATAGGTTTCGCTCTGCACGCTCTGGTGCGGTCGGTTAGCGAGCGTTACCAGGGTCAGGTAGTTAGGCATAGTTTAAAACAGATGTCTAAAGAATCGTGTATATGGGCGCAGAAATGCGAAAAGAAATCCGTTGAGGATTCCAGTGATACATTTGTGAGTTCAAGACCCTGGAGGGGCATACTCGAAGGTCGACTAATGGCATGTACAAGGCGTTTTGGCAGCATTTCAAGAGTCTGTTTACTAAGGAGCCTGGCCTCCGCGATTAAGAATTTCGCAGCTATTTGGTTGCATTCATCGGCTTTTGCCGACTGAAGCGGCTAGCTGTGAGGGTGAGATCATGGTGGACATTGAAGAGGATCGGTAGTGAAGAAAGCCGAAGATGGTGGGTTGTAATTAAATGATAACATGCACATAACAATCTGTTAAACAAGAATTAAAGATTTGGGGCCAAGATCTTGACGGAGCGTTTGCAGTCTGTTGCCGAGATTCTGTTGCAAAAGTCGAAGCGTCAATCCGGAGTTACCTCCTATTGAAGTTGTCCTTGAATGGTAGGGGAGAGGCGTGTATGACATATGACTTTATCCTTTATCGGTTCTCTGTATTTCCTCTTTGCATGGACCATAGGAAGGAAATCGAGAGCTGGTTGTCCACCCTCTTGTGGGGTGGTCGCATCCAGATATTCCGTAAAGCAGCCTGTGTTCAGCGTCCGTGTCAGCTGGTGGTGGCTTGGATTGCCACACTTGGTGAGTCATCGACACACCTCGAGGTTGGCTTTCCTACGCCGCGTTTTGACAGAGGATTCGATTTTGGCAAGGAGTGTCAGGCTCGCTCTCCCTAGCCTTACCATCACTCCCATCATTTTCTGGGCTAAGCACCGTCAAAGGTACGGGATATTGTCAACTATCCTCAACGAGAGTCAATCGGCCTTGAGGTTTTTTCCTAGATCCAGTGAACTTTCACGGCCTCGAAATGTCTTGTATCGTGAATTAGTGGGGGGAGTCACGAAGGATCCTCTCTGCGATCTCCTCGGCTTGTCGTTGGCCCAGTTCCTCTCTTTCTAGTCTGCGCTCATTCTGGGGCTGGGCGGAATTTCCTGACTTTCATTAGTGTGACTTTGTTTTAGAAGAAACGGCTTCGCACACCTTCTACCATTGTCCTCAGGTGCACACTTCCTAGGATTTGCCGGCGAAATGACGTCTCGTATCTCTCCAGATAATCTCGTGCTCATCGATCTCGCATGCGTCCGATGGAGATATTGACGACGTTCATGGGGGGAATATTGCGATATGAAGGCTATTCCCATCAGGCACTGGTCAGATTTTTTCAGCATCAGCTGAAGATGAAAATCAGAACTGATAGATAGCATTTGGTGTCGACAGATTTCAGCAAAACTTGGGTGAATGTAGCGAGCTTGGTTCATGTGAAAGGGGCTATCCTTGATTTACTTTTATAAGTCCCGTTGATTACAACGTGGCGATTTCCTGTGAAACACACCCCTGGTTAAGTTAGAATTTCTTTGTTTAACTGGTTAATGTAAGTGAATGCTGTTCTCCGTCAGTCATGGTTTCTCTTTTATGTTATGATCTAAGTCGAAATTCCCAACCTCCCCTGTTTCTTTTCGTCCATTCTTCCTCTCTTTTTGTTCAGTCTTTGATTTTCCCACGCCAATATTTAATTTATCCTTCCCAATCCATTACTGCGTTAGCTACTTGATTCTGTTTGAAGACAGATTCTAAATTATTATTACTATTGTTATTAATGCAAATTGTTGAAACACCAGAGAATATAATAAAATCTTGAAGATATTAGACGTAGTTTGTCGCCAGCATATCATGGTTTCGTTTCAGGAAATAAGTAAGGATTTTTTTTGGTTTAAATCGATTGCATATCAATCATTTTAAAAACAAATCTAGGCGTTAAAATTCATTTGAACTCCACGCTCATATTTACCACGTGACACACAAACATACACACGCAAACATACACAGACACACGCAAACACACATTCACACACACAAATATATATATTATTTGTAGATTGCTTTCTTTACGTATATATGTGAGCACACACATATATACGTAAGAAAATGTTTTAAATTATTTAAAATCGAGCAAAATTTTAAATAATTTTAGAACTTTTCCTTTTCGAACAGCTGTCACGCTGATGCTTTCCTTCTGAAAAACGTAAAACTACGATATTTATCAACAGTGGCCAAAATAAAAAAAAAACGCTTATTTTTTTAAGTATTGCTACGCATGAAACAGGCTACAGATTTGTTACACACATACATATATATATATATATATATATATATATATATATATATATGTAAAATATAGTGAGCTAGAACCTACCTACCATGGTTTCACCTAACTGATCGTCAGGGTACTACTGGCTTCAGTGTTTGAGTACTTTTACGTTTTTAATTAACTTAATCTGTGGGTGTTTTTTTTTCTTTCGACTAGACATTGTGGTGTTAATTGATTACTTTCGAACAACACTAATGTTTTTTTTTTTTTTTTTTTTTTTTTTTTTTTTTTACAGAATTCTTTTTTCCCTGGTATCGGTTTGTTCAAATATATTTTTATTTACAAATTATCATATCCGGGTATTTTTCACACTGCTGCACTATAGGTATTAAAATAATACTTAATATATATATATATATATATATATATATATATATATATATATATATATATATATATATAATATATGTATATAATATATAATATATATATAATATATAATATATGTATATAATATATAATATATATATAATATATATATATATATAATATATATATATATATATATATATATATATATATATATATATAATATGTATATAATGATATATATATATATATATAGTTATTTATTTAAAAATATGATTCCAACATGCGTTTTTTTTTAAATAATTAATTATATTTATGCTCTACTTTTGTATCGAGCACTATTTTTTAAAAATAATAAAAAAAAAATCTAAAGAACTGTGGATTATTTACCTAACCAGTTCTTTCCCATTTTCTATACATTTTCACACACACACACATATATATATATATATATATATATATATATATATATATGTATAATATATATATGCAATATATATATATATATAATATATATAATATATATGAGAATATGTGCGTGTGTATGTAAATAGAACAGAAAAAGTGAAATCACACGCATCAGCACAAATTACTTATTTCAAATTACAATGTTAAAAAATTATAGCGTAAATAATATAAATATTCACATTGAAGCATTGATAATTTATAGTCCTCACTATTATAATTTGTGTACAGGGTGCGATGGATGAATTGCCTTCCAAATTGCGTAAAAATGGAAATAAGACTGACATATCATTTTAACAGATATAATTAAGAAAATTACACAAAAGTATCTTGACATACTAAAGAATAAATTCATTCAATGTAATCACCATTGGCTTCAACCACGGTCTACAGACGACTTCGGAATCTTTTGCATTTCTTCTGACCGTTCCCATTGTTTTCCTTGGTGAATGCTGTCATAATCTTTAACTTTAGTTCATCTTTAGTATTGCAGGGAGATTTGTTGGGCTCACGTTCAACTGCTCCCGACACATAATAATCAATGGGGTTGCAGTCCGAGGGTTAGCTTCCCAAATTTACGGGGTGATGTCGTCGCAGAAAGTGTCTGACAGACAGACTGGGATCTCCTGCTTGTATGGCATGGTGAAGAGTCCTGATGTCAGAAATAGGGTCTTCCAGCAGCCACCCTCTTGACCCAGTTCAAAACTACCTCCTCAAGGTACGTGATGTAGGCCTCCATGTTGAGTCTGAGGGCCTCACCAACGAATTACGGTGTTCTTTTTCGTAATTACCTTTAGATTCATCCAACATTTCCAAAACCTCATCACTGTCGTCAAATTGACATCAAATTATATATTTTCGTATGGAGGCTTTTGGCGCTAATGACAACCATAACAGCATTCCGTTCCAAATTCCAGGCTAAATAAATTCCGTCGTGGTGCTGTTTTACTTACGGACAGTACCCAACTGACCCATCTATACTTTGCAGTCGACAAAATTAAAATCAAACAAAGCACAAGCGCGAAATGAAGAATATAAAATGGCAACAACTTATCCATCACACCTCATAAATATGTTAATTATTATGGATATATGTAGTTTGAAAAAAAAACAAAGAAAAAACTTACCTCATGGACGTCCGTACGTATCATCTTTTCCAACTCAATTGTTTCGATTCTCAGTAACTGTTGTAGGGAAGCCATATTGTTTTTATGCTGACAAATTAACGCAAAATCACGGCGACCCCGAGATTTGAGAAAATATAAATATGCAGTGTACGAAAGACGGGGATGACGAAGAAGTTAGTCTACAAACGACCAGACAATACGACAAATGCAACATCTACACATTGTCACTCAGGATTAGCGCCTACTAAGGAATTTAGGCCAGTCTCTCGAATTTAAATTCCAAGCTATTTCGGCACATATATATCTGTTATAAGCGCCGTGACGATATGGAGGTGAATCGCAAAGTAACTGTCGATATGGTGAAAAAGTTCAGTGGCGAAGGTGACATTGGTAGCGAGACTGCAAAAATTCTACGATGGCAAGCTTTATGTCCCTGTTTTTAGAAGGGGACGCCTTTGTCTTATATCTCCAGTTGACCGAAGAGGATCAACGGGATGCAAATAAAATAGAGACTAAGTTAAAAACAGCCTTTACGGACGGAGTTTTTTCTGCATATGCAAAGCTAGTGAAGATGCGGTGGACCGGCGAAAATGCTGATGTGTATGCAACGAAAATACAAAGACTGGCGGAAGTAGCAGGGTTTGAAGCAAGTGGACAAGAACAGATCGTGAAGCTTACGTTTGTCAGTGGGTTCCCGGAAAGTATTTCCTTGCCACTAAAGCAGTTGCCAAATGTGGAGAAACTGGAACTCAGTGAAATAATTTCAACTGCCAGGGTGTTTACAGCCACATGGGGAACAGAAGTGGTAGCAGTCGCAGAACGAGAATCTAAACAGCCTGATGGAAGATCAAGAGTAATCAAACCGTTTATTGGCAAATGTTATAACTGTAAGGTTCCTCACTTGTTGAGAGTCTGTATGTAACCAAACAAGGTGACCTGCTATGGAAGCGGTGAGCCGGATCATTATGTAAAACACTGCCCACAGGGAAAGGAACAGGGGCAAAAGTTGCGCCGACGGTTACTCTTTAAAATCAGCTATGGCGCAAACCAGAAACTACTAACATTAGAAGCGCTAATAGAAGACAGTAGAGCAAGGGCCCTGCTTGATACTGGCTGTACCGCAACATAAATCCGGTGGGGTCTTTCGGTTGATTGCAGGAGTACAAGTACTGTAAGAGGGATCAGCACAGTGACGTTGGAGGTACGTAGACGGTTACTGATAATCGAGGCGATTGAGATGTAAAAGATCATCGACGGTTTTGACGTCATTGTAGGCGTGGATGTTATCCGCCAGCTAGCAGGGGTTACCGTCTACGAAAATCGTACCGTAGTGTTTAGAGGAGGAGACTGTGCTATGAATATACAACCAAACGACAAGTGTAGCGAAAAAATCAATGTGAAGTGGTAGATAAGGACTTTTAGATTTGATGGAGAGAAGTGGACCGTGTAATGGAAATGGATTTCAGAACCCCCGATATTAAAAAAAAACAACGTTAATCACTATCATGCTAAATTGAGTAAGAAGAAGAAGGTCGATTTCGGCAGTGAAGTTAAACGGTGGATTGAGGAAGGAAACTCCGTGGGACCAGGATGTTCAGACGGGAGTGCTACTCTAAATGGCAGTGGAACAACCCAAACAAAACAAGATCAGACAAGTTCTCGATTACTAAATAAATACATTATATGTCATTCTGGTGAGGATGCAATTGACGTTTCTGGAGAAACAATGAGGAAGTGGAGGCAAATGACAACGGCATCTAAGATTGATCTAAGGTCCGCATATTTGCAAATATATGACGCGAGACATCTGTGGAAGTACCAGTTAGTTCGGTACGAGGGACAGACCTATTGTTTACCTAGGTTGGGGTTTGGACCAAATTTAGCCCCGAAGATTGTGTAAAATCCTAAAAATTGTTCTATAATAAAGAGGAACACATCAGAAAAAACACGGACGATATGAAACAGTGGATAAAACAGTGGTACCCTCGGCAGACCTTGTAAATCGTCTTAACAACTTTGGCTTAGCAGCAAAGCCACCCCTAGAATCATTAGAAGGAGGAGCAGCATTGGGTCTTCGGCTTCATACAGATAAGGCAGGAAATCTGATTTTTGCGAGAGGGAAAGACCTACCTGAGGTGCATGAGGAAATGAGCAGACGTGAACTGTTCTCTGCATGCGAAAAATGGTGGACCACTACCCAATAGCTGGATGGCTTAGAATCGCCTGGAGTTATTTGAAGAGAAGAGCAGAAGAAATCGATTGGGAAGACATAGTGGATAGTAAAACAACCGTTGTGGTACAGGAACTTGTGGAAGAGTTTCGACACCACGATCCAGTTCGAGGGAGATGGCATGTTCCCAAATTGGAAAAGGGCGTTGTATGCTGTGTATGTATTGAGATCAATGGTTTGATAGTCGAAGATGCGGCGTGTTTAAGAAAGAAACGTGACTACAACCATATCAACGTTGCTGAGTTTCATGCTATGATAAAGCGTGTAAACCTCGTATTGAAATGGGGTCTGAAAGAGATCGAGATCTGAACTGATTTGGTTACTGTCCGCAGTTGGATCAGTCTTATGATAACAGACGAAAAAAGGATCCGTACAAAAGGAGCGGCAGAGCTAATTATCATGCGACGTTTTGGGATTCTGAGGGAAATGATTGATGAATTTAACTTAAAATTGAGTGTAACGTTCGTGCCCTCTGACAGAAATAAGGCCGATGCTCTAACCAGAGTGAAAGTAGAGAAAGGCTGAAAAGTAGAGAAAGCTATTACAGAGACGTGCCGTGCAGGTCGAGATGAGGCCAAGGAGTTGCACGGACTGCATCATGTAGGAGTGGATAGAACACTATATCTAGTACGGAAAGTCTACCCGGAGGTGTCAAGAGATACTGTACAAAAGGTGGTTAGAAGCTGCGATCGTTGTCAATCAATCAACCCGTCGTCAAATGTTCACGAATTAGGAGAGACCCAAGTAGACACCAATTGGCCCAGGTTATCTATCGATGTGACGCATTATAGAGGTGATATGAATTTGCCTGTATAATGCGTCACAATCGCACAACAATATTGAGGTGGATTGTATGCCAAGAAATGTTCTTGACCTTGGAGTGATTCAAGAGGATTGAGAGAATGATGGAGCTCCAAGTTCACTACAGAAATTTGTCCTACCGGAATCAAGCGTTAATTCGTCAATTCGACAACATATTAAATGTGAGTTCAATCCATCGTACTCTGGAAACGGGAACTGATCAGTACTAGAAATAAGAACTTGACAATATTAAATTAGATTAAAATAAGGGTTCAGTTCAGAATTACCTGAAGGTTACCCAGATCGATTTACACCTGATGCGCAACGGCCGGAGTATTGTGATAACAACAACAACGATTAGAAAAATAGTCCGAATATAATTAGTGAAAATAATACACCATTTTTGTGGACAGATACCCTTTATCTATGAGATTTTGGGATATTGTTGAGTTTGCAAGACTGTTTCGGATAGATAAAAAAGTAAGTCTCTATTGTTGTATTGCCTTTTGATAGTGTTGGTTGGCTACTTTTATCAAAAAAATATCACAAACTAGTCAAACGATCTAATATATCTCTACATTGATCAGGTCAAATGACTGTTCAGAAATGAGTTTCAATGTACTTCAACGAAAATTTAAACTTCTGTTTGTAATATTTTCTGAAATGTTAGTTTGTTTTCATACCATTAGTATGATGTCTTAAATAGTGTGAATAATTTTTGTCAGTTTAAGTTTCCAATGCTAGCATTTTTAACTATTTTCCTATAGCTTACGTGATGCCTCTTGCTTATTGATCTTTCAGTATTTCTCTCGTATCTTTGTAGTACTTATTAAATTAGGTTTTCTTATCTTGTCAATATTATCAATTGAGTTTCTCTCTTTTTATCTGACTTTTCTACAATTTCTAGTTTTGTTCCTATTATGTAAAAGCTTTTTTTTGAAGTGATATCTTTTTTTGATATCTTTTATCGTGATATTTTTTATGACAAAAGGAAATTTTTGCATATTTAAAATAAAAATAAATATAATATTACACATATTTGTTTAGATTACTTTGAGCAAACTTCAAGTTACATAATACAATTTCACACTACCAAATAAAATATTGAATATATAGCAATAACTGAAGATATTTAAGCTGTAAATGACGTGGTATAATTATCTTTTAAATAAATACTGAAAAAATTATGATTGATAGATAGTTAGATTGATAGAAATTAATTCTTTAAATATTCAAGACAGTGAAAATTAATTGAAGCAAGATTGAAAATTTAGTTCAACTGAGTATGAAGCATCCGATTCCTTCATATATAATGATAAATATTCATCAATTTTTAACAATGTAACAATTATAAGCAGACATTGTTTTTCTAAAAAAAGTAAAAAAAAATAAAATAAAAATAAACTATTCGTAATGACACCGGTTATTGAGAAAATATTTTGTTGATATTGACTTAAGTGATACGACTAAAACGAACGTTTTCGGAAAGATTTAGCATAAGAAATGATCGTATTCGCTGGATTTCCCTATTATAAATATTTTTCAAATCTCAATTGCGCCGCAGTGCCTATTGGGAATTGCAATCTCTGAAATGTTCATTTATTTAAATTCCACATTATCACTTAATGTTTATCGGCGAAATCCTCTATTGTCATCGAGAATTTGTTCAAAATTTACATCAGGATTGAAGGCTATATATGAAGCTCGGCTGCTTCGTCTCACAGATCTTGATATCGATTGCTTTGTTACGGTCAGATGTAATTAACAACAACAAGTAATATTGAAATGATCAGATGTCTCTCTCTCTCTCTCTCTCTATATATATATATATATATATATGAGATAAGTATATATAGTTATATATATCAGTTGTGTATATATATATATATATATATATATATATATATATATATATATATGTTGGAAAATGTATGCCAAAGTGGAAATAGTTTACTTCTGACGCCTTTCATCCTACAGAACTTAATGGGGCAAATTTGGATTATATCTAGCCGAATTCATTTGTGTCTCTTTTCTTTTTATTATTTTCCTTAGCAAGAATCTTGTAATAATTGTCGTCTGTATCAATTGTCACAGAAATACAAAGGAGAAAGCACAAGTCATCTTAATAAAAGATTACATGAACAAAAACGGGATATTATTTTACAAATCAATACGTCAAATGCGTTGCTTGCCCAGCGTAACGAGACTGACCAGAATTTTGACATAAAAAAAAATGCTACTCGGATCAAAGCAGGAAACAATTCACTACAATGTAAATATCTAGAGACTACAGTAAATCTGTTTCCTGGCTTTTAACAACATTTCACCATTCCGGGTTGATATTCTATTATTTATTGCAGAATGGGATACTTACGAACATAAATAAGAGAAAGACTGTCAATGAATTTGGCTATATATATATATATATATATATATATATATATATATATATATATATATATATATATATATATGTAATGAAAAACAAACCACTTTAACGTACCATTACGATAATTTATTTCACCTAAATCCTTTTTTAAGGATTCAGGATCATCAGGTAAAACTTCCAACAACGAATTGAGAGGAAAAATGGGATTAGAAATTGGTGGGTAGTGTCATTTTTGTAATTTAATAGAGGGGGTTGAGAGTGCTAGTTAAACAGACAATATAAAGTATAGGGAGGTATGTTTTATATTGGAGTAGGAGGAGTGACAGAACCTTGACCTATTTCGATTTGTTAACCATCTAAATAGGTCAAGGTTCTGTCACTCCTCCTACTCCAATATAAAAAAAAAACCTTTGAGTTATTATGTTATAAAGAGAGCAGGTTAAAATTGTTTTGAGTCAGAAGTTCTATCTTGCCAACTGAGTAATGTTGGTAAGAAAAGATAATTCAGGCTTTCAGTAATGGTATCAATAATCATACTCTGGTTTCCATCTTCAATATCCACTCAGGAACTATCAAGCAAACGGTGAGTAAGGGAACTTTAGAGAGGAAAATGTATCAGGAAGAGAGTTCATTATTTAAACTAAAGAGATCAATTAGAAAAGATTCAACTCAATCCATGAGATATTTGGCACGTGAAAGAGGGGTTTCATCTAAGACAAGTCCAAATACAAGTGAAAAAAGATTGAAAATGATATCGTACGTGAAACATGTGAGGCAACTTGTTACTCCAGGACAGGAAGAAGGTTAGAGAGGGTGAATATCACCTTGAATGTGTTTAAAAGGGATTGTGGAATTATATATATATATATATATATATATATATATATATATATATATATATACGCACAGTGCAACCCGGATATAAGAGAGCTTTTCTCTGGTCTCAAATTAGAGCAATACTTACCTAAACAAATTAGACCAAACACGGATATAAGAGACTTCTTCCCCGTCCCCGACAACTCTCTTATATCCGGGTTAAACTGTATATATATATATATATATATATATATATATATATATATATATATATATATATATATATATGTATATCCTGGAATTATATTTGAACTTCATTTCAGTTCTTCATGAGGGACCGATATTTAGCTTTGATTAATTAATAATGAACATGTCATTTCGTTTATCATCGATTATGTCACGGTATTATGTTAAGCTTAAAGAGTATTTATACATTGTTATTGCTCAAAGTAGAGTCCAGTAGTGTTAGTAAGACAGTATTGTCTTTTGCCTGATTTCATCCTCCACTTCCCATCTCAGCATTTCAAATGTATCTAAGTTGTAACGAAACTTTACATCTATATTAGATTTTAACTTATATTCCGAGTTTTGGCCTTTAATTAAAACAAAATAAATAACAAAATATATTTATTTTTCATCCGTTTCTTCCTTAAATAATTTTATATTTTAAACTTAATACAGACTAAATTTAAAAGTTAAATTGCTAATTTTTAATTTTTAATTTTATAGTAAAAGTTAATATTAATTAATTAGAATGATTTCTATTTTAGTCTAACCCTAACATTTAAGGCATTAATTATTATAACCAAGGTTCGTTGTCAAGTTTTTTTGAATTCTCATATACTTGTATTTTGATTGGTCATTGCAACTTACGTAACAGCGTTTCCCCTAGCGAGATATTTTTGGGCGATTTGATCCTTTTAAAACCGTTTATTCTACATTCAAGACCATCACTTGATAAAACACCGGAAGTGTTGAAACAGAATTACTATTTTTCTAGTGAGTTTATAACATATTTATGTTATAAAATTCGAATAAATTATATTTAGTCTACTATTAAGCACTCTTTTAAGAATAGTCTTTTGTGGTTATTGGAATTTGTTCCGTATACACCAATCCTATACTTGCATATATATATATATATATATATATATATATATATATATATATATATATATATATATATATATATGCGTGTGTTTATGCACACATATTCATGGGTGTCTATTTAGACACGCTCGCATAAAATCCTCTTATAATTAATTATAAATTAGAAAATTTCGTGATATGAGATTAATCTACAGTTGTATTTCTACGTCTCCTGTAAATATTTTCGCGTTATTAGTTATAATTATATATTTATTTCAAACAAAATATGTTAAACAGAAAGCTCACCGTCTAAATATAATTCTTCAATGGAAATGAAAGACAGCTAATTATAAGGAATATCTCTCAATAGGTACATGTAATATGAGTGTTGTGATATCATGTTTGCCATCGTAAAGACATATTCGAAATAATTAGCACAGAAAGAATTTTCCCACTAGATTTGAAAATAAGAATTAGTTGGTGAATAAAATAAGGTTGAATAATTGCTCCTTAGACATTATGTTTTACATTTATTCGATTTTTTTTAGTTAAATGAGACCAAATCATCGGTTTCAAATATGTTCCTCTTGATTTTTAAGTTTTAAATGAAATCCTCGATCTGACCTGGTAATACTTAGGGAGATAATTCAGCCTATAATCCCAACTGATAGTGTGTACCCAGAAGGAGCTTCTATGCGACAGTAGTGTTGCGGTGGAAGGCCCATTTGCGACATGGTGTAAGAGACAGACTTGGAAACGTATACCGCAGCTGTGTTTTGTTATATAAAATACTATGGCTACATTTTGTTGACACCTAAATGACCTAGTTTCGTCCGAGTGATATAGATATTACTATCATTCCATAAATAAATATTACAATTAAATCAATATTTGTTATATCAGTAATTAAAATATGTGGTACAATATATATTATATCACAGCTCATCTATGCAGCTAGATATCTGATTGCTTCAAGCCGGGATCGAAACCCGACCGGTTTGACATCGGTTGGATTTCCTTCCCCTGAGCTATCAGAGAATAGCAGAGGGAAAGGAAATTCTAGCGTATTACTTTTACGAATGTAAACAAATGCCAAATAGCCATAGTGCTCGTTTCATTTTTAATGAAGATCTTTGCGTATATATATATATATATATATATATATATATATATATATATATATATATATATATATAGAAAGAGAGAGAGAGAGAGAGAGAGAGAGAGAGAGAGGTAATTCTAAACAGCAGCCGTGTCCGCTAACGCAACCATCTTCATTGAAAATGAAACGAGCAATATATATATATATATATATATATATATATATATATATATATATATATATATATATATTTCGTGTGTATAAGTAAATGAAAGTAAATTTATGCGCGTGTGTGCTTGTATGTTTGAGTGTTCGTGCATACGAAATGGAAACGTACACTGGTATTTTCATTGCTTACGCAATATTATTAGATTTAAAAAAAAAATGTTTCCAGCGAAGATGAAGAGCAGTTCTTAGAAGAGGTCATGTGGATGAAGAAATCGAGGACGACGTCCCTTTTTATGGACAATGTATAGTCAATTTCATATTTCTAATCTCATTTGAATGATCATTTGATCCGTCTATAGAATCTATTTCCTTTGGTGAGTCCGCATAATGCCATAGGCTCATTTAATAAAGAAGGGCGCTCTGAGATAACAATTTCGCTATCGGTTGCAACAATTTTACACTATAAAATACCTTTTGGGAGCCTTAGTCATTGCTCCTCGCTAATTGTCCCTCATCACTATTTCTGGAAAGATGTCACTGAAGCAAAGAAAATATTGCTTACGCTATGTCGACTAATGTGATCTTTTTATCAAATTTAATTCATTTATGTCATTGCCAAATACAATCTTCTTACGATAAGCACGCTTTAATTTACAAGATATAGACATTTCTATCTGAGATATAATTAAGAAATTCGAGCGTTTAAGGATAAAAAAAGCAAAACAATAGTTCGGAGGAATTAATGTTGCGTATTAAATACTTTGTGACAATTGATATCTACATGCGAAACTCCCCTTCAAAACTAGTAATATGGCAGCTGGCAATGAACGAATTGGTTAAAATGCACAATGTTGGCAGGTAAAAATACTATAGTTAATAGCAATAATATACCGATTATAATATATTTTCTATATAAAAGCGAACGCAGTACAATTGAAAAAAAAAACAGAGCATGCAAAATATAGAGAAACATCAGACATTGTTTCATGCGTGACATCAAACAGCTGGAACCAGTTTTCTAATAGAACTCTCTGTACGACATTTTATCGATTGCAGTTAATTTGATATGTGTAAATCGATAAGAATCGACATATCCACTGCATGCAAAGAGATACTCTTAAGCAGATCCTTACTTGTGGTCTCTAAAAAGGCTAAACGAAAAACAATCAAATAGTTAAACTAGTGTTGCCAGTAAAATTTCTATCACATGAAAATAAATATCACGAACGAAGAACATATTCAAAAAGAAACTTTTGCAAAATGAATACTTGTCATCGTTGTCTGATGAGTAGACAGACTGGAGTAATATATATGATTTAAAAAATATCTGACATTTCAGTTCATGTCGATATTCCGACATTGTGTGTTTGTTTTTAATGGTAAAAAAAATGTTAAATCGTTGAATTAAACGTTACTTTAGAAGAAAATATTGTTTGGTACTTTGAAAATAATCTCAACGTATATGAAGGTCTGCATTAAGACTATAAAAAAGACGATATATCTCGTAGTTTATTATATATATATATATATATATATATATATATATATATATATATATATATATATATATATATATATATATACTCACGGGCCACTTTATTTCATTTTGCCCAAAGCAAGACAAGAATGCCAATAGTACGAAATGGGGTTACCGGGAGGGAAAGTGAGAGAAACACTGAGAATAGGGAGGATTGAGGAAAGGACAATATAGGAACAAGGAAGATGGCAACTGACATTGCATTTAAATTTTTTGAAGATTGTAGTTAAACGAAAGAGAGTTCCACTGGCGGCAATTGCGAGAAAAGCAAATCTTAAAGTAGAAGTGGCGTTTGCATTTAGATATTTCAACAGTAAACGGGTTGGACATATTTGCCAATCAGGAAGCACGCTTAATTTCATGTAGACGGGGCACCAAAGAATAAAAGGTACGTCAGAGCAGTTGCCTTGATAATACTTGTAGAATAGATAGAAAGAAGCCACGCAAGGCTGGTGAGAAATTGACTGAAGTTAAGATGCCAAGTTTGGATCGATTACATTGCAGATCTTTCTTTGGATTTTGTCAAGAACCTCGACATGAATATCATGAATATAAAATACTTGTGACTTATAATGACGTCTACGATCACATTTGACTGAACCAAATTACTGAATATATTACAATATCAAATAAGATGAAACAGATATGTTAAAAATCGGGCAGAAAAAAAATAAAGCAAGATCTAATAAAATCATTTGTCATTTCTTGTGTCTAGGAACAGGTGTTATATATATATATGTATATATATATATATATATATATATATATATATATATATATATATATATATATATATATATATATATATATATAATTAGGCAGACAATACTGTTTCGCAGCTCCTCAGTACGACTAGCCAACCGAATGCCTCAAGCCCGGAGCGAAACCAACCGATTTGATGTCAGTCAGAGCCTCTACCATTTGAACCATCTTCACTCGGAAAATCTAGTCAGCCAAATCTAGCGTATTGTTTTACAAACGTAAACAAACTCCAGGTCGCCATAGAGCTCCATTTGTAAAGGTAATACATCCCTTTGTATATAATCCAAGTCGATCCTAGTAATATGGTATATTAAAACTAATCTCCAAAAAGAGCTGAACTTATTTTTTATTACAGACCAAATAACTAGTACACAATACAATCTAAAATTATCTGATATGGAGAATAGGCTTATTTCAGCCGACGGGATTCGTCAGTTTTATTCAACTCCGGTGTAGAGTGAATTCGTGCCGGAATTAGAAATTTAACTGTGACAGCTACAAAAAAAAAGTTGTTGTTGTTACAGTTCCCATTAGAATTTCTAATCTGTTACTATTGAAATTAACTCTCTTTTATAAATTGTGAATTATCTTCCGCAAATAGAGTAGCTGAGGGTGTAAAAAATATCTAAAAGCCGTGTCCAAGCTTTCGACTTACCTGGATCAACTTCCTAGGTGGGTACAAATGAAATATGGTGAAGAACATTAAATGCAGAGAAAGAAAGAGAGAGAGAAAGAGAGAGAGAGAGAGAGAGATCACAAAGAAGTAAACAATATTAGAAATTTTCTCTTTTAAATCTTACCAAATGAAAATCAATCCAAATGCTACTGAGTTCATAGAAATTAGAAGAGCTACCAGCTTCCAATTTCATATGTAATGTGTTATATTTTTTATTTAAATCGGATGAATCGAAACTCAAGAAGTGTTTTCGGCGACATGCTATGGTGACGAGTATTTGTCGTGTGGAATGACGTTTCGTTTATATATGCATTGCAGAATGTCGAGTTAGAGACTATAAATATTTTTGTTGATCTATGGTTAATTGTGTTGAATGAAGAGATTTCGTATCCTTTTTTTTTTTTTTTCTTTTGGCTGTTGGGATATGGATATATTTCGGCACAAAAAGAATAAATTATATGCCTGACAAAAATTGTTCAGGCCTTTTGCGCAATAAAAGATAAGCTGTCCTGAACGTTTAAAAAATCAGGAATTCCAAAAGGAATAAAATTTAACGTCGGTCGGTCTATAGCTCAAGGTGTAATATGATAAGTGAAGATTGGGTTACTTTGGGATCTTTAGTCCGATTTCTTAAAATATCAGTGTCCTCTCGTGGTTTAATCCAAGGAATATTAAAGAAATATGGAAACACTTGCGAAAATCATGAATGGTATGTGAATATGGAGAAAATCAAATAAAAAGGGTTATCGAAAGTGAGAGCATAAATTAACCAATATAATGGTAATTCAAAATCTGGACTTTGAGCAAAACAATTAATATGCAACTGCGTATTTCTGCAATTTTCATATAAGTTAATAAATAAACGTTAATAATGCAAACCCAGTAAATCCACATGTACTCTGAATAACCATCGCTCAGGGAAATATATATATATATATATATATATATATATATATATATATATATATATATATATCATTTAATTGGACCCATACCAATAAAATAGGACCGTACATTTTCCAAGCTAGGCACTCAACAACTGGATGGATTAGTAGTCATCTTGATAGTGGTGACACAGGAGCGTGCTTTACGTCTATATAGTCAAATAGGTTTTTATAAGTTGAGATTAATATGTTGTATGTAAGAGAAACAAGTGTTGAAAATAGTTTAAGAATCTTAAATAAGATTTGGTAAGATTTTTCTGTCGTGAGTGGAAAATGAAAACTGGGCAGCTCCCAATCATATCTGCTATCAGTACTTCATTTTCGATCTGATCTGGCTTTTGTAAATATACCGGACTAAGTAATATTGTTTGATCCTCAGGGAACAGCTATCTTCATGGGCTTACCTGTTAAGAAGGACGATATAACTGAGAAGAGTCTTCGTGTGATACCATAGCTTCTGCAGTAACCATTTACGCCACACCTTGTCAAGGAACTTTGAGATATATATTGCGATCGTCCTTGACATGTATTCGTCTAGTTCCTCGCAGATTCTATGATTAATGACATTTAGGATAATATCAGTGGACTGAGCCGATCGAAATCCTGAGTCACTGAAGAGGTTGTCCCTATTGAGGAGATCGACAACCTTCGTTTTGTTTATAGCGACAAAAGCTTTGCTAATGACATTTAGCAAGCTGATGGCTCTACATTGTAACGGGGATGAGTGATGAGCTGCATTGCGCAGACTTTCTCCTTCGAGCACCGGTTCAATAATTTCGATAAGATCATGGAAAACTCTGTGTTAATATTCCTAAAGACAATCACATAAATTTTATCAGGATATGTATACTTCTTAGGTTCCAGACTTTTGATAAGTCTTTAGACATCCAGGGCTGTAAAAATATTGGGATTGTGCTCAGTGAGACGGTGGGAGTCGGGAATGGGATGGCTTTCATCATCTAACGCTGAGTTAGAGACAAAGACCGTGACGAGAATGAGTTGATATCGGGTCTGTTTATAATATTAGGCACTGACCCTTTGTCTCTATTCAGAATTTGGTTGGAGATCTTCCACAATACCCGGGATCGAAGTTGTTTGCTTTCGACATTTCTCTGACCTGCTTGTACATAGCAACGCTTTGCATTTTCTAGAATTCTCTTGCAATGATTGTGGGCAGTTCTAAACGAAGCAAGTATCCTACTACACCGTTTCCTGTGATCAATATTGTAGCAGTGGTTACAGTGAGATATGGCTGCTGTACATTTGTGAATGAACCTGGGCTGGCTGTTCGGTTTTTCCTGTACATTTGTCTGGGTTATAAATCTCTTTCCAGAAAGGATCCATTCCGAGACGAGTACAGCAGTTTAGGAGGCAGAAAGTTTGAAGAAGGTTGGCAGATGAGCTTCCGCTGCGTAAGATCTAAAGCTGTTCCAGTAGGCTTTCGTGTAACTAAAAATCGTTTTATGGAATTGCACATCAGAGGATGCATTTTTCTTGGCATCAACTTTAACACTGACGAGGGAACGATCTGCAGTGCATAGTGTCGTTGGAAATAAAACTTCAACGAAGGATTTTCCAGACTTGGACGTGAGAATAAGATCAAGGATGTTCATCTGGTATCATATTGCATTAGAAATGCGGGTGGTTTCTTCAGTGATCTAAATTAGAGCGCAGGCGACAGAGAGGTCTCTGCAATATCTGCCTTCTTCATCTGTTTGGTTTGAATAACCGCCCTTTTGTGGCGAATTCAGAAGTCACCACAAACATGAAAGCTAACTGAAGAATATTCCGTGATGATTTTATCAATCTTCTCATATTCGCTCGGATGATACAGTGTGAAAATGAAAGCGGTATTTTATTTACATTATTCGGACTATTGTCCTCATCTTTGTCGCCATGTTTATCACAACGTTTTGGCCGTTGTACGCTCCGGCCTTCTTCAGGTGGTTGGAATGTCGAACTGAACCCTTTATTTCGATCACTGGTATAGACTGTTCTAGTTCCACGTGCCATGTTTGATGGATGTCAGTTATCAGTTATCTCCTGCTAATTTCCCTCTGAAACTTCTCCACTGCCTTAACTGGGTATTGAAATCATACTCTTTGGGTCCTGTCAGTGGATCTAACCAACGGCCGAAACGTTGTGATGAACATGGCGACAAAGCTGAGGACAATAGTCCGAATAATGTAAATAATGTACATAATACCTCATCTCAGAATTATAGATAGACTCTGAAAGCGGTACTGTTGTCAAGTGCCACGCGGAAGTACATATACAGGAGATCAGGGACCTCGTTTATTAATATTTTTTTCCTCAACCACATAGAATATCCATCTTTAATATAGGGGCGTTGTCAGTGCTCGTGACGATTTTGACAGTTATATTTAGTTATATCGAGGCAAGTAGCCGGGGAATGCGAACTTCTCCACTGGGATAAAGGTACCACTACGAGCTTTCTACAGGAATAAGAGGCCAGAATTTGCATCGAGAAGATGGAAATTTACTTCTAGAAAGATTGAATGTATACCTCTTAAATTGGTGCAGAAGATGGTAAACTGGCGTCTATTTTTGTTTTCATGTGGTTGAGTTTGATCTTTTGTTCAGATAAGTTGTTGTGGCGAAAGATAAAGTCATTTACCAAGAGAAAAAGTCACATGTGTTCTGTACGATATGCCGAAGGCAAAATAACCAAAATAGAACCAAGTCAGTCGCAGGTGTTGCCATAAATGCATATCGTATATGTTAATATTGTGTGTCCTATCCCACCTGTTGACCAATGGAAAAACTGATCCGTCGATAAAAGAGGTTAGTGTTCTCGAATTTCTATCTTGTCCGTTAGCTTGCGTGTTGGATTTCTGACTGTTTACGTGTGTTGTCATTTGCGACAGTGGACCTGCGATTCGTGATTCTGGCATTTCTTTCTGTCCTGGATCTTTGAGTTTGGACTTGCGATTTATTTATTTCGCTGTGGAATTGGACTTAGATGCTTCCCTACTAAGATTGGTTCTAACTTACGTCGTTAAAATATTTACATATTGCTGGATTTTTAGTTTCCGTTATGTAATAGCTATTGTTGAATAGATACAAATCAGTCCATGATACTCGTTCCAGTGAGAGAGAACTCAGATACTCGATCTAAGTGAAACCTTGAACATTTAGCACGTAAATCACTAAACGGTAGTCATGCAGAAAGAAAAGAAGAAAGGAAAAGAAAATCTAGAATATTTAATGTCAGAGAATAAAGATCCGCACAATGAAATATAATGACGTAGAATAGACTGGATGATGATGGAACAAAAAGAAACAAAAAGAAAGTAAAAGTAAAAAGCGGAAAGACAGTGAACGACGGGTAAAATGAAGACGCAAGTGTCTAGGAAGGAAAGTAAATGGAAAAGAAGCAGCAGGAAAGAATGAAAGAACGAAAATCACATAAAAAATAGGAAATGAAACCGATGATTTATCTAAATTAGATGAGCAATGACATGCAATGCAATCGATGATCGTCAGCTTGTTTACCACGATCGATTGGGTCAACGAAGAAGACAGGACGTGGTGACACTTAATCGCTATTCTACACCCGCTAGAAAACAAGTTCTCAGGGGAAAAGTATTAGAGGCGTTTGTTAAGAAAGTATCACAGCTGAAATTTTCAATTTAATCAATGTAATTGTTGAGTGACTGCTTCGATTCTTCTTCCACGACCTGCTGAAATCAGCCTACATAGCAAACGCACCAATTTCGCGGGTATATTTGCCGTTTCGAAGCAACGCTCTCGCTTGTTAACGGGACTTCCATTCTCATTTTCTTGATCGATGAGTGGCAGTAGGATGTTTGCATAGAGTTAGAAAATTAGACGAATACTCACATAGCTGGTGATTTCATCTTAAAGAATTTCAGTGAGACTGAGAATTACGTGTGCTTTGGAAACAAGCATATAAGTATAAAAAAAATATATGGTGATTATGGTAAATATAATCGTACGTCTTTTAAAGTCTGACATATATTATCATTTAATTTAAGCAGTTCTTGCTGAAATATAGGCGTAGATAATTGCAATCTTTATGAAATATGGGAGTAGATAATTGAAATTTTTATGAAATATGGGCGTAGACAATTGATATTTTTTATGAAATATGGGCGTAGATAATTGAAATGTTTAGGAAATATGGGCGTAGATAATTGAAATTTGTATGAAATATGGGCGTAGATAATTGATATTTTTTAGGAAATATGAGCGTAGATAATTGAAATTTTATGAAATATGGGCGTAGATAATTGGAATGTTTTTAAATTATTTGATACATGAAAATATATGACATTACATTATTCGGATTATTGTTCTCCGCTCTGTCGCCATATTTATTTCTTCCGGTTAGAATATCGGTTTCAGGTGGTTGTAATGTCGAACTGAAACCTTTATTTCGCTAACTGGGGTGGACATTTCTTGTTCCACGTGCCATATTTAATGGATATCTTTTATCTCTTGTTAATTATCCTCTCGAAGTTCTCCAGTGCCTTAACCGGGTATTGAACACACACTCTTTGGGTTCTGTCACTGGATCTAACTAACGCCTTTATCCACTGTGCCATGTGTCGTTGTAATAAATATGTTTACAAAGATGAGGACAATAGTCCGAATTATGTAAATAGTGTACATAATACCTCATCTCAGAAATATAGCAAAATATATGTCATCATATATTTTTTATGAATTATTTGATTATGAAATGTATAACATGTATTTCAAGTGTGCCCGCCAGTAACATAAGCTATATTTTTCTAGCATAACATAGTTAACATAATAAAATATCAAAAACAAAATTGGAATGGTTAATCGACAAAGACAGCCCGTTTTCCTTTAAAATATTCAAATATGCCGAAGAAGTAGAAGGGATGTAGTAAAACGTCGGAAAAAAAGCTTGGATGTGATTAACAATGCAAACAGAAATTAGAAACTGCCCTCACTATCGGAAGAGTATAATTCTTAAAAAACTGAAAAAAGGTAAAAAGATCATACTAGACCCGAAGATCAAATTTAGCCTTTGCAGGAAAAAAACAAAAAACAAAAACAAAAACAAATAAAAAAAAACAAAACAAAACAAAACAAAACAAAAAAAAACAGAATTTTCAACAGTTGCAGACGTTATTCTCTCAGTATGAAACCGAAGAAGAATGGCAGTATATTAATAGCAATAGAGCTTTGATAAAAATGAATGAGGTTAAAATCCTATCTGCAAGCCGATCATCAAAATACTAAAGCAATTAAAGACCAAGACAAAACAACTGAAACAGAAAAAAGACGGAAACACTTAGGGGAACGTTTCAAATTTGCGAATAATTGCTCTTAAAATTCTTTCAATAGTGGGACAGCTTGAAACCTAGGATGAAAATATGAAAACAATTTATATTGTGAGAACAAATGAAATGAAACGAAGCGAATGTGGAAGTATAAATTATAAATTTCCACATTTTATACTAATTTAGAGGATATTTTTAAAATCAATGTTTTCGCAATAGGGCCGATATTAACCAGCCCATGTTGGCAAAGTTTTCTCAAGATTACACTGGTCAAAATCATTGTTGTTTCCAATAAAAAAAAACAAAAAAAAACTACGCTTTTAGCTAATTTTATGGTGCTGATTCCGAAAATGACCTTAGTTTTTCATGGTTAGCTACCATTTATGCTGTACTGAAATTGCTCATTTTTGGAAAAAGATCAATTTAAGATCTTGACTGATCGCTAAATTTAGTTAATAAATATTTTCAGTTAGGCCGAGCAATTTCTTTTAGCCACCTGAAATAAATTATTATAAGAAGAAAATTGTTTTTGAGTAAAAAATGTTAAAATAGAACTACCACTTTTATCCAATTTATCGCCAAAATTCATAAACTTTATCAGGAATATACTTTAGTAAACTTGATAATTAAGGTGGCATCAAAAAAATAAAACCCCAAATCTTCTGTTTGATATTCCTAAAATTATTCCATCCATTTTATCCCTACATTACGGAATGAAACCAAGCGCATTGAGAGCATTTTGCTTTCAGAGTGGGAAAGAAACTTTAATTAAAGACATCTCAATTGAATGCACCTATTCCATTGTACGTGGTACTGCTGGATATCAAAAGGGACTTAAATAACATTGAACATGACAGACAATCAAGAAAGAAAATTTTATACTATAGATCTTATATTCAGGAAGGTTTTATTTTTGCTGTTTCTTTATTAAATGATTTGATGAAAGTATTGTTGTCTTGTTATATAAAATGATGTTATTTTTCAAGACTTAGGGCAAAATTGTTTTTTCAGAAATAGTATTTCTCAATATGCAGACCAATATTTGTTAGTGTGACACTATTTGGCTTGCTAAAAAAAAAGAAAGAAAAAAAAGAGGGGCGAGAATTAAATTTAGGTGATAAGAAGCCATCACGAAAAGGACACTAAGCGGTATTATTTTTCTGACAAAAAAAAAGTGGTAAAATTTTTATTTCCATTGTCGAGAAAGGAAGATACTGGATTTAATCTGATTTATGTTACGGGGCGGGTGAAAATTCCAGGTTGATCAAATAACCTGCGAGACAGAATTCTAAAGAGATAAAAATTAATTAAGCACCTGCTGACCGAAGAACGAAAATGTCCATTGGTCCACACAGACTTACAAAAAACAAAAGACTAAAACCATTAGTTATCTACGGAAAGGTCGTTTGGAAACGGCATCTGTTTTGTGTCGGAACTGGCTAGGATAGCGAAAGTATTTTATCGGATCAGTAATTGGCACCAAGAATGCAAATACGTCCAAATGGCCACCCACTCGATGCTGGCGAAAAGCTGATTGACGAATTCCAGGTGATCCGGTTAAGATAAAGAGTCTAGGATGTAAGGTCTCCTCGAAGAGAAGAAAGAAAAGGAAAAGAAAAAAGAAAAAAAAAGGGGAAGATATTTTTTTTTTCTTCGAGCATGATTTTTTAAACCGCCTCGGTTTAAAAAATCATGCTCGAAGAAAAAAAAATGCCGCTGCCGATGCCGCTGAGCGCCCAATGGCTGAATGGTGACGTTAGCGTTAGGCGGAGGTAATCATGTGAAGTAGGAGGGGAGGCCTGTTGACACCCATTGAGGGGATATGTGTGAGATGCCACTGTAAGATAGAGGGGAAACCCGTTGACACCCTCTGAGGGTATGGGTGAGATACCAATATGAGAACAGAAGAAGGTGGGAAGACGGAAGACTTCCAAAAATGAAAAATAATAAAATTTTCATGACTGAAAACAAAGAAGTGGATTGTGGGTTTAGAATTATCAAGGAACCTCAAACCCCGACAAGCCCAACCCGGTTTTCGTCGGCAGATAAGCAGAGTCGTAGCGAGTGAAAAGCAGTTGGGGTTGGAGACAGACAGGCAAGCATTTGAACCCGCCTCGCAGATAGCTGACCTGAAAGATTCGTGCAAATCACGAACTCAATTTCTAACCAAGAACAATTTATTTTTGAAGAACGACTTAGACTCACACCACCAAAACAAGTTTTACGAATATCACCTGAAGATACACCAAGAACCAGTTTCTTAAAGAACAAAGAACTTAAGATGTTAAGACTCACCTAACAATCGCAAAGTGTCACGAATCCAGATAGCAGGTTGGGAATAAAACGCAGTCCTATATTCAGCAACCATATATAAAATATTGTTATCCGTTTTTTTAGTACATTTGAAATTTTCGAGTTATAACTTTCTTTTCTTTTACATATACTTGTGCGGTGTTGCCCTTGATCGAACTCGGCTTGCATTACGGCCCGGCGACTGATTGATTTCGTCTGCCTAAGATCAATTCACAACGTGGGTAGGTTAGACTGGAAATACTTCGGTAACCAGACGTTGGAAGCGAGCTGGGAACGACAAGGCTGATACCGAATCTAACCAGATTCCCATCCGAATCACCAAAAGGTTAGAACGTCACATTTGGTGCCGCGACCAATACCAAGCCAATTGGTCGTCACAGGACAGGATAGCACGACGGACGCAGCCAGGCAGACGTCACATTTGGCGCAGCGACACCGGGGGGAAGTCACATTAGTTTAAATACGAATGGAGAGGTTTCTACGATTGTATTTTGAGACATATTGCCATCGGTCAATATCATATATACAGAAAACAAATGAAAAAATATATTTTTTTTAAAAACTGAGGCATTTCCATACAGTAAAACCGGTAGCTAACCAAGAAAAAGTAAGGTTAGTTTCAGATTCAACGTCCTCAAATTAGTTTACAAAATTCATATATGAATAAAATGGCGCTACCGACACGTGTGTTTGAACACGGATCGCCAGAGAGAAAGCGCAGTCGACCTCATCTTGAAATAATTAGAAGAGTGGTTTGAGTAGAAACTGATCAGATCATTTTTATTCTAAAATTAAATCTTCTAAAATTAAATCTGGAATTATTATAGGTTTTTCTCTGAGTGCATTAAGAATCTGCAGCCCCCAATATTTACCTAAAGAGGAAACATACATAGAAAACACATTCAAAAACCTACAGTACCCATATCATTTTATCCACAATGCAAGGAGAAAGGCAAACAAAATATACAAACGAAACAAAAATAATCCGCAATAATAAATTACATGAAAACAGATACATAATACTACCGACCAACTCTGTCATGTCCACTATCCAGAATAACCTATCCCATCTAAATATTCTTAAAATAATCACAAACACTTCCATAACCATTATGGATACTCTCAGATCCTCAAACACTAATAGCAATATTTCTGAAGCAGGCATTTATAAAATAAATTGCCAGAACTGTTCCTACCAATACATTGGAGAAACAAGTAGAAATAAAAAAAAAACGCATTTATGAGCAAAAAAAGAGACTTCATAAAAAAAACCATAGCTAATTCACTAGTAATACATAGAAATAAATTCAACAACAATTTTGATTTTAAAAATTCTATACTCATGAAAAAAGAAAATAACTCACTCAGAAGGAAAATACTTGAGAGTGACGCCATTGAAAATTACCCAAATATTAACATACGCCCAGGTTTTTTCACTATTTCACCTTTCTTAATAGAATTACTACTATAGTTGTATCTGTAATTTACAAATTATCTCCTATAAACGAGCATTACAAAAAAAAGAAAAAAAAAATTGATGTTTGGCGTTTCCACCCCATTTCAATTTTTTGTTCACCAGTGTTATAGAAATAGCGTGTGTTGGAAGATCATCATCCGAAATTTTGAAAAAGAAAATTAATAGAGATCGCAAAGCAATAAAAAAGCAATAGAATACATTTAAGAGATAACATCAAGAAAATATCAGACGTTGAAAATGTCACAAAATGATAATTAATAAACAATAAAAAAGTACAACACTCAGAAAACAGTCTGCCTGCCTTATGTGAAGAGGTTATCAGAGAAAATACAAAGGATCTGCGGTCCATATAACATCAGGACAACCTTCAAAAGCGTGACAACACTTCGCAGATATCTCTCTCGAGTGAGACCCCCCCCCCATAGAGGAGAACATGACTAAAGACTGTGTGTACGCTATCCCGTGCAGCTGCAGAAAGGAATATAAAGGAGAGACAGGCCGCCCCCTCAAGGTAAAGCTTCAAAAACGCGAGGGGAAGTAGAAAAATCAGGCGTGGCTGACCACATATGGAGAGAGAAGGGAGATCACTGTCCCCTGTGGGATCATGTTGAGATCATAGACAGGGAACACCATTCGTAAACTTAAGGAATCAGCATATATGCTAGGCCACAAAAATCTCCTGAGCCAACCAAGCATAAAAATAAATACAATATGGGAACCAGTTATATGAGAGCCAGAGAAAAGCAATCATAACGAAGTTGCAATATGAGCTCTGGTAAAAACATGTAATGATAACAGCAAAATTGAAATATGAGCACTGGTTAAAATGGTTGCTGAAAAGATTAGGTTTATAATACCCAGAAATTTATACCCAGTTGTCTTCAAGGACACCTGGCGTTGGTTAGATCCAGTGACAGGACCCAAAGAGTGTGAGTTCAATACCTGGTTAAGGCAGTGGATAACTTTCAGAGGGAAAATTAGCAGGAGGTAACTGGTAACTGACATCCATCAAACATGGCACGTGGAACTAGAACAGTCTACCCCAGTGATCGAAATAAAGGGTTCAGTTCGAAATTCCAACCACCTGAAGAAGGCCGGAGCGTACAATGGCCGAAACGTTGTGACACATATGGCGACAAAGATGAAGACAATATTCCGACTAATGTAAATACTGTAAATAAAAAAGTAATAAAGAAGAAAATTTGAGTGAGCAGCAAGAATATTCTTGAAGTGAGTTTTTATGAATCTAAACAGGATGAATATTAAGAACATTGGTTAAAGATATGAAGACAAGCAAACTAACACTTTAAATAAACGATACAAGAGAAACGGGTAAATTTCTAGAGGCAGTAATTAAAAACTGAATTCTAAACAGTAATAAATCGCCAATTAAAAAACAGCCGGGGGTGGGCTAATATTTTGAATATATTATGTAATAACATTATTAACCACGTCAAAATTGATGATAATTTTAACATAAATGCATAGCGTCAATTTAAGGTCTTCGAGAAAAGGTTTTTGAGGTCCCAATCAAGAAGCGCCTTTTAAATGTAAATTTTTTTTCAAAAAATATCAATCTAAAGTAATGACTGATTCTATCGGACAAATATCGACAGATATTAGTCGAATAGAAACCACATAAGCCATCATTAAAAGTTATGAAAACAAGAGTAGAAAACTGGGAAGTAATAAAAATAGCTTTTTAGTCATTTTAAAATTTAAACAATGGATAAGTTAAAAGAAATGATTGAAAGACTGATGCATGCTTCAGAATGACAAGAAATCACATTAACGTAAAATGATGCAATAAACGTGTATTAAGGTTTATTGATATTCTGTCACTTAGATATGTTTATTTTGTTTTGTTTTGTTTACGGCATATCAACCTCAATGGGTTATATAATGCCGACAAAAGTTTTATTGCTGATATATTTTTTTTCACAAAATGTATTGATGGTAATATTTTTTTCTTCAAATATCTATTGCTGGCAATATTTTTTCAAAAAATGTAAAGCTGCTAATATTTGTCTTTTCAGCAATGTATTGCTCGTAATATTTCTTTCAAAGATGAATTGCTGGAAATATTATTTTTAAAAAATATATTGCTGATAATATTTTTTCAAATACGTATTGCTGGTAATATTTTTTTTCTTTTTCAAAAATTTATTGCTGGTAATAAACTCCTCAAAGATGTATTGCTGGTAATAATGTATTGCTGGTAACAATTTTTTTTACAAAAATATATTTCTGGTATTAAAAGCTGTTTTTACACTTTCATAATGTTTTGACCTCAGTTTAAGGGTTAAATATTTGCCCATAGCCGGGACCATAACAGGGGCTACCTCCCAAGGTCATATTGGGAACACCAGCAATTCAAAACCTTCTGCTCAGAGACCTCGCTGTCGGACGTAGTTTATCGTCTTACCCAGGACGTGAATGGTTTTTATCGTCATACACAGTACGGCAATTAGATATGTTTTTGTTGCCTATACATTGTATTGACATATAGATACTTACTTTACGTTTAAAATAAAATTACCTTTCTTACCTTTCAATTCCAAAACAAAGTATCAATATTTTTACAAAAAGGATACATATTATAACTACAAAGAACAGACAATATAAAGCTAAAATGCAAAATGTTTATTACTTGTATACAGTGAATTATTTTCCAGGTTCAGTAAACTTTTTTTAATATGATAAATAAACGGAGAATATCTTGCTAAATTTAATACTAATGTATTGCATCAAAGAGAAAATTATTGAGGCAGTTGATGGTTAGTTAAATTAATACTTAGAATTTTCAAGAAATGGAATAAACTAGATTCGGGAGTAAGTCATCTTATCTCTAGATTGGAGGATTTGAGAAGTGGTGAAGCACATCTTAATTTTTGTTGTTCCCTGGTCCAGCCTGTGAAAACAGTGACCTCACCCACAATGGAGAACGCTATGAAATTATAAAAATACATTATTTATTGTAAAGATACCAGCAACAATACGTATTAATAGTAAAATGACCACCAATGTATTTTTCAGCAACACAACGAGCAGTAAATTTTATCTGAAGTTGAAGGAATACAATTGTGTTAAAATATATTTAGTTGACAGCATAAAATTGTGTTCAAAATATTTAAAGTTCGGCATGGAAGCTGATATGCTGCTAAACATAAGCAACCAACGAACCAACCAACCAACCAACCAACCAGCGGCAATGGAAGAAATTACGATCAGTGTAATACATTCGTGAACAACTACAAGAAAACAGAACGTTATCGCTTTCAAAGTATACACTTATTCTAATAAGTTTAATTTATGAAAATAATAAATATATTAAATGGTTTCGTTTCATAATTTGAGATTTATTTAAACAATTTTCATTCTGTATGCATATTTTAGCATAGAACTTACGGCTAAATCTAGCCAGCACATCTGTCAATTGATGAGATCTAAACGTCAGTCTAGTACTGCGCTTGAATTCATGAAGTCTTGGTACCATAGCGAAGAGCTTATCCGAACAATTACCATGTAAGTATTTATAAAATGGAACAGAGGGACAACCTTAAAGCTTTGGGTAAGTGAATTAAACAGAGCCGCGAGACCAGGGCCAATGATATTACAGATTCTTCTTTGGATCTTATCAAGGAGCTCTAGATAAATAGCAGGTCAACCGGACGATATATGGCAGCAATATTCAAAGCCTGGACGAATGGCAGACTTATAGATATACAAGATCGATTTCGCAGGAAAATTGTCTCACACGACATAATGAACCGATTTCTTAGACGATTAAGCAATGCATTCAATATAGTCTTTCGACTTCATATCAGTTAAGAATGTGTGCCTGAGAAGGCGCAAAGATTCACTAACCGGGAGGTTAGCATCAGCCATACTGATGGAAGACAATGAGGAATCTATCAGATGTTTAATGGGGATACGTTTAGTTTTGGAGGCTTTAAAATTAACAAGCCATCTTTCGAATCAGTTAATGATAGATTTGAGTTCCTTTCGTCCATCGGCTGTCATTTTAACATTGCAAGACTGATCAGCTTTACTATAGAGGCATTAGTAAATGGTTGTGCCGTCAGTGTAGATGCTGTCATTTTAACATGGCAAAACTGATCAGATTTACTATAGAGGCAGAAGTAAATGGTTGTGTCGTCAACGCAGATGCTGTCATTTTAACATTGCAAGAATGATCAGCTTTACTAGAGGCAGGAATAAATTATTTTGAGGTCAGCGTAGATGCTGTCATTTTAACATATC
Organism: Acanthosepion lycidas; assembly: GCA_963932145.1. Classification (NCBI taxonomy): domain Eukaryota; kingdom Metazoa; phylum Mollusca; class Cephalopoda; order Sepiida; family Sepiidae; genus Acanthosepion; species Acanthosepion lycidas. Next base: position 78,191,475 of record OZ010594.1, on the reverse strand, counting down.
ACTGACCAGCTTTACTATAGAGGCAGGAGTAAATGGTTGCATCGTCAGCGTAAATGCTAAGTTGATAGCTGATATCATCTAGCAGGCCATTAATGAAAATTAAAAACAGAGCAGAACTAAAGATGGGCCCTTGAAGACACCTGTGTTAGTACGAATGGATGTAGACAAGTGATCGTTCGGTATAACCTTTGTCTTCCGATTTTTATAGGAAAGACTGGATCAGTTAAAAAATGTAGACACTGTAACTCTTCAGTTTGTGGAAAAGACCTATATGCCAAACCGTGACAAAAGCTTTTGAGATGTCCAAAGCTAAAACTCGGGCTCCCCCGTTTTTATCTAGCGCATGATAGATTCTTTCCACAGTTGTCGTCAATACATCAGCAGTTGACCTGGAGAAAAGCCATGCGATGAGAGATAATGAACCAATCCAGTATTGATTAGGACCTCTAGGAGTTTCCTAAATGAGGTAATCTTCTAATAGGCTGATAGTTGGAAGGGTCGGATGGTTCACTAGAGTTCTTAAAAGCTTAAACAACAGAGTACAAGCAGGTAGGAAAGAAGGTTGGAACAAGGCATTTATTATAAATTTAAGAGAGAACATGAGCCAGTTCAGGAGTACACTACATTACAAGGGGATATACGTTAGAAGTGATAGCAGAAAACATGGAAGGGTTTAAATGCATATCATTTAACAGATATTCACTATTAAGAGGGAAGTTAGGCAGGAATACTCCAAATGAGTTAAGGGTAGAGTTTGAGGAGAATTTACGTGCAAAGTATTCAGCTTTATCAGCAGAGGATGATAACACCTCAAATTGTTTGAAGAGGGAAAGTATAGAGACCTTGAATTTATTTAATATCTAGTTACAGAGCCGCCAATAATCACACGAATTTGTTAGAGCTATGCGGTACCTCATTCACTTGGCAAACGGTGTTTAGCTGCTTGGAGGTCTCACATTTATTACGAGCAGTAACATACAGCTGCCTGTTGTGCTCTCACGCTAGTATCTGGGTGCTATAGCAGCCGATTTGAAGGGGTTAAAATGCTGCATTTTTGGTTACATGTTGTAATATACACTGGTACATTTTTTGATAGTTTAAAATCATGCAAAAATATTCAGGGATCGTACTATACATGAATTCGACTTATACATGAGTATATACGGTAAAATACTGGGTAATAGCATTTTCATGAGCATTATCAGATATCAGTTAAATTAGGTTAGACCTTAAATGTGAATTTTAAAGCACTGAGAGATCTTCTTTTTCAAATCTGTAAGAAGTTTTGTTTCGGAAATATGTAATATAAAGAATGGATTTGACGCGTATTACCAACTAATTACATCCGTGGAGACAGAGGAACTTTAAGAATTTTTCTCAATAAATTCGACCAAGGAAATGCATCAAAATCCTCAGCGGTAAAAAGTGAACGGAAAATAAGATCGATCAGATTTCTGTGCAGAGTAATAATTCATCAAAAATCCTGCACACGGCAGTCAGGTTAACTTAGATTGGAAGATAAGATGATAATTTCATCAGAAGCCAGTGGCCACTGACGACAAGAGATGTACATCTGATAATCATTTGGATCGTTCAGGAAGCCGAAGACATCCATAAGAAAACAGCAAAGGCGGTGAGAAGAGATAAATTTCATATCAGTCGGCCTAATCTTTTGCAACTTTATCCTTCAGACATGGAAAAAGAACAATGTATTCTATAGATGGGGATAAAAACGTAAAGTATAATGTCTAACACATTAATTAATATCTATTTGTTTCAGACTTCATAGACTTTGTAACAGGCAGGGGGGTGCATTGATACATGCCTCTCTGTTCCTATACGTTATTACCCCACGCTCACGAACATATATATATATATATATATATATATATATATATATATATATATATATAATTATTTATTCGAAAATAATAATTTAAATATGTTATAAAATGACTACAAATATAACCATTTTGTTTCAACACTTCTGGAGTCTTATCAAGTGATGTTGTTGAATGTAGAATAAAGGGTTTTAAAAGGTTGAAATCAATCAAACATCCCTCGCTAGAAGAATCCTAGAAGTGTTGAAACAAAATGGCTATTTTTGTTGTGATTTTATAACATATTTATGTTATAATTTTCGAATAAATAATTATATTTGCTCTACTCTGTATTGAGCAGTCTTTTAAGAATAGTATTTGTTGGTTATTGGACTTTATTTCGTATATACCATTTTTATACTTTGATATATATATATATATATATATATATATATATATATATATATATATGTATATATATATGTGTGTGTGTGTGTGTGTGTGTGTTCGTAATTATATGAAATTCATGAATAACTAGTCGAGACACCCTGCATGCCCGGGTGTACATGGCTGCAATTGTATGGCAATAACTCTATACCGGCATCCTCTGTCTAGAAATGTCTACCTGCGTCCCCTCTTGCATGCATCATCCGTTGTTATAGGAAGCAACTCCCCACCCCATCTTTTTTAATGTATGTCCTTCGCATGTGTTTGATTGTTCATTATAAAGGAATTCGAACGAGAAAATCATTTTTGTGTGCTACATGCTCGGGGTTAAATTGTTTCAATGTTTTAGATATTCCGTAAATTTTCCTATGTCCGTATTATCTTTCAAATAGAATAGAATTGTTCACGAATCTAATAATCAAACAAAAACTTAACTAAATAAGTGCAGATGCAACAACGCTCCCTCATTTTTGAACGTTTACTGGAAGGTTGTGGTCAACAAGAGATTCATCGGAAAATTATCCCTTTGAAAGTCTCAATAATCCTCCCCCAAAAAATCTTTCCATCAAATGTTGTTCGAATGCCAATTTAGGATGAAATCATATGAAGACACTCTCGGCTGAATCGCAAGAGCCAGTTTTGGACCTAGTTCGCCGCAGATTTCGTCCATTTAAGGGAACTAATCTAAAGCAAACTTTCATGCAAAACAATTTCACTGTCATATGTAATTTATATGGCAAATTGGAAAAGCATCGGATGGTAAATCAGGGAGTTATAGCCTAAAAACAGGCTTTTTGTACAGTGTCTCATGGTTTTTCGTTATACGCAGGGAAGCGAGCAGGATTAAAACCACATTTCTTTCTTGCATGATTTAAAGAAAATCGGATAAAAAATGAGAAAGTTGTTCAAGTTTTTTATTTTAAGTAGTACGAAAAACGCTATTTTTTCCCAGTATTTTTTATTCTTTTTTGTGAAGCCATTATCGAAGGAAAACTATCAAGCACTCTATATAGACCATTAGTAGTTTGTATTAAGTCTTAGTCAAATTAATTATTTGTTTTTTTGATAGTTTCATAAATTTGATAAGCTTTCCTCTTTAAATTATATAAATTAATATATATATATATATATATATATATATATATATATATATATATATATATATATATATATATATATATCATGAATTCCCTTGAGTGAAATATATTTCGTAGTTACCACCTTGAAGTTCTCCTCTGCTATAGATACAAAGACGATATTCCTTTCATATGGACTCATGGGGAGAACAATTTCCATGACTTCAGACAATACGTCAACAACTTTCACAGCACCATCAAATGCATAATGGAAAATGCAGTCATTCTGTTCCATTTTTGGATGTACGATTACATCTAAACAACAAACATTTCTACAACACTACACACTAGACTCTCCGATGTTCATTGCTGCTTAAAATTTAACAGCTGCCACCCTACCAGGCGAAAAAAAGATCAATAATCTATAGCCAATGTTTACGTATAAAACGCATCTTTTCGGACATAGATGCATCTAATCAATCACTTTCTCAATAGACATCAGCCCCTAAAACAATTAGATTAATCACTAAGGCTTCCAAACATAATCGTTATACTAAGTTACAGAACACGTAACACAAATTCCAGAATTTCAATTGTTTTTTATTTTAACTACAGCATAGACATAATTACTAAAATGATTTCCACTTCCTAAAATTTAACAACATAATCTTACGACAATGTTTCTTTGAAATTAACTTTGTCTCTTACTCTAAGTTAGATGATTGACTATAAGAAAGACGTCGGTCAGGATAAAATGCGAATAGTTTTTATTACGAATATCCACTCAGAGTTATCTCAAATCTTGTTAAAACTTTTAACCGCTGCCTGAAGGAGAAATGCTACCTTCTCTAGAAGTTTTCAAATGTGTGATATGTTTTTAATCATGCGGATAAGAACTCATGGCACAATATCAACATATCAGTCACAATTGTCTTCTTAGTATCATCAACAAACTCCGCGAATTCTAATCAATAAGAAGGTTAATAAACACATCAAGATGAAAAACCACCTGAGCGAAAACCACTACGCATTTCATTCAGCTAAATCCACAGCTAATGTCTTAACTGTCATTACTCACAGAATCAGCGATGTACTAGACAATAAAATCATAACGATCACCAAGTCTCTAGATATATCAGAGGCCTTTGACAAATCGTGGCATCGGGGACTGCTACATAATCTCTATACATAATCAGTATGAAATCTTATCAATTCATTCATAATATGTTGGCCCTGGAAGCTCGTTGTTAACGGTCACTCACCGGAAGCCTAAGAACGATGATGAGAGAACCCTGATTAAAATCTAATTAAATTAAATGGAAATTAGGAAAATAAATATAAAAAAATATAAAAATCTATATTATTCAATAAAAATGAACAATGGATGAAAAGTAAAAATAAGATTGTTGTCATTATCGATAAAATGAGCGGTCAGGAACCTGACTTAATTAGCATTTGTATATGAAACATATGAAATCGAAGAGAAAAGCATATGTCTATATATATAGATGAGGAATAAATCATTTTATAATTCAAGAATTATCATAATTTTGAGGCACTAAAGAAACCTCTATTTAAACGTCTAAAGATATATGATTTGATGAGATATAAAAAAGATAAAAAGCTATTTTTTTATATAAATTCACCTGACAGAATAATAAATATAAACCACATTAAAAAATGGAAATATATATATATATATATATATATATATATATATATATATATATATATATATATATATATATATATATATATATATATGATTATTTATTTTAAAATATGATTCCAAATAATTATAATTTTGCGTTCTAATTTTACATCGAGCACGGTTTATTTTTAAATAAATAAGAATACTAAATAACTTCGGAACATCAATCTAGTTCTTTCGTATTATATCGACACACACACAAACATGCACACACACATATATATATATATATATATATATATATATATATATATATATATATATATATATACATACATACATACATATATATATATATATATATATATATATATATATATATATATATATATATATATATAGGAAAACACGTCAAATCATCTTTAAATATGAAAAATGGCTTTAATAAGAAATATACCAAAAATAAGTAGACTAATTTCAAATAATTCTTCATATGAATTATGCCTTAATGAAATAAAAGAAGACTATGAAATAGTATAACAGTGAATATAAAAGGAAAGTACGATATATACGAAAAAATTAGAAATATGAGTTAATCCACCCTGCAAAAGAATGTCAATATAGAACCAGAAATTGTTAACTTATAGACACGTTTTTAAACGTCATACAAAATAAACAGAATATTTAATTGAAAGAAGATAAAAATACGTTACAGCTACATGGATGGTAATGAATAAATATAAAATCTTTAAAAAATACTAAATAATAACAGTACAAAACACTAACAAAAATGTAATTGTGATGACAATATCAAATAATCAAAATAATTTTAAAATTTTAAACTTAATAGAGATTAAATTTACATTTTTAAAATGCGTAGTTTTTAATTATAATTTCAAATTTTATCGTACAATTTAATACTTAGTTAGAATAAATTCTATTTTAGTATAACCTCAACTTTAAAGCATTTGATTGTTATTATAAGATTAATTCGTATTCAAGTTTTTTGAATTCTCGTATACTTGTATTTTGATCGGTCATTCCAGCGTATGTAACAGCGTTTCCGCTTACGAGGGTTGGTTAATTAATTTGATACTTGTAAAACCTTTATTATGAAATCTACATTCAACATCATCACTTGATAAGACACCAGAGTTGTTGAAACAAAATGTCTATTTTTGTAGTGATTTTATAACATATTTATGTTATAATTTTTAAATAAATAATTATATTCGCTCTACTCTGTATTGAGCACTATTTTTAGAATATTAATTGTCGCTTATTGGAATTTATTCCGGATACACCAATCCTATATTATCCTATATATATATATATATATATATATATATATATATATATATATATATATATATATATATATATATATATATATAGTTTTTGCTTATATATATATATATATATATATATATATATATAAGCAAAAACTATATATATATATATATATATATATATATATATATATATATATATATATATGAATATTGTTTTTTCTTTTTGCTGAGCTCTTTTGACAGTCTCCTTCTCAATCTGGTATTAAGTTTCTTCAATTGTTGTTAGCTACATCCATTTATTTTGCGAATTTACATTTCAAGTGATATCATTTGTCGAAAGGTTTGTAAAACTAGCAATAATTAGGTTAGACGATTAAATCATTTTATAGTACGATGTAAATCGATGTATGTTGCAATTATTATGTCATATTTGTTCATAGAGTTGAAAAGCGTGAACGAGACCTTGTGGGTTATTAATTATTTTCCAACCAACAACTCCTTTTCTAGAGACGAAACATTGCAAGGCTTTCGCTGCACTATTGCTACTTTAATGTCAAGAATTTTGACGAGCTACATTCCTTACTCCCAACACCTCTGGCTTTTACATCTCGGACGCACTATGCAACGTACGCAAGGGTCAACGATCCATATTCTTATTGTATTCAATTAGTAAGGAGTTAGTTCCATTCAGACAGCTTTTCCCTAACAATTGCACTTTAGTGGAACAGACATCGGACAAGACGTTTTCCAATGACTAAATCTTGAACTCTAAGGTAGTTTTTGCAAAACCTTTGAACATCACCTCTTGCCCTTTCGCACCCTCATACTGTACCACACGGTAAGTCTAAGTATTGCCGAACTTTAGTATAATAATATAAGACTGAAAAATATACACAACCTGCCCAAGTAAATGCAACAAAAAATTAGATATTTGGGCGAACTGTCAGACTCTGGTAAGAAACTGACTGAAGTTGAGATAACAGGTCAGGATCGTTGATATTAGAGAATCTTTTGGGGATTTTGCCGAGAAACTCGACATATTAGGTTGGTGCAAAAATAATTTCGTTTTCTCACATAGTAACATATATTAGAAAACGAAATTATTTTGGCACCAACCTAATATATATCGAGATCATCAGACGAGATATCGCATCAATATTCAATGCGCGGGGGAATAGTAGATTTATAAATGAACAAGACGGATTCTGACGAGAAGACTATTCTGGCAATACACAGTGAACCACCATTCTTAGCTGCAGACCTAGAAACTGCTTCAATATGATCATTCCAATTCATGTCAGTAGAAAACGTGAAACTGACAATGCGCAATGCGTTTCTCTCCTGGAGGTTAGCCTCAGCCATGATGATGCACGGCTAAAAAGGTGATTATAAGATTGTAGTTTTCTTTTTGGTCACATTAAAATTTACACGCAATTTCTTGATCCTATTGCTAACAGATTGGATTTCATTTTCGGGAGCAGCTGCAGGTTTGACCTTGTCGTAGCGATCAGACTTACTAGTTTTCACGTATTATTTACACTATAGCGACTGACAAACACCTTCGAAAACCCCGCCTCGGAGAATTAGATTAAACTTTCAAAAACGATGTTTTTCCCTTTGTACAAATGTTTTGAATTAGCAGATAAAAACATTTAGACCAACTACGAACCCCAACAACAAATTCTAGCATACCTCTCGACATACAGCAAGAACAATCCAGAACTATTTACAGAAATAACAATAAATCTAAATCTACTTAACAAGTGTGATAACATGAAAGATATACTGAAATAAACCAAAAACAAAATCAAGAGAAACAAAATCAAGAGTAAATATCAATCATAAATCTAAAACAAGTATTAATCTCATCCAAATTTAATCAAAACACGTTACAAGGGACCACAAAACTCAAAAAGAAAAGATGTGAACTTTGTGATATCATTATAAAAGGAAACTATTATATGTTTTAAAACCCACAACAGCATTAACAATAAAGGAAAAATTAAACTTCAACTTCAAAAATGTGATTTCTGCACTCAAGTACACAAAATGCAACAAATCCTATATATGTATCACCAAAACTCTAAACAACAGCGTTTGCTTTCACAAAACTAACATTAATTACCAAGACAAAAGGAAACAATTTGTGTCACAGCACATTGATAAATGCTGCAAAGGTAAATCTAAAATTATGCCAATATATCAAACAAACTTATTTCCTACAAATAAAAGAAACAAAGTTTAAAGACAAATTTAAAGAAGCATTAAAAATATCATAACTCCGCACAAATAAAAAAATAAAATAGAGACATAGTAGCATAACACATTAGACAGACCACAAACACGTACGCGCGTGCGTACACACGCACACACACCAACACAAACACACCATATAAGACACACGTATTTACTATGTAGATTTCTTTACAATAATATAACACATAATATATATATATATGTATGGAAAACAAATATATACATACATACTGGGAAAAACAAATACACTAGGCGGACGACACGCGCGTGCACTCACACATATACACAAAGCTTACACATCATATATACCAATATATGCATACGCAAAATTGTGTGTATATATATATATATATATATATATATATATATATATATATATATATATATATATATATATATATTATTTTCTTGTAATTAATTTATATATATAAGGAGAATATATATTGTAACAAACAGACACACAATGCACAACAATGGAGAACGGTTCGAAAAAGGTACAGAGGACATAAATAGATACGAACAAAATACCTCATTACTTCTCTTTTCTCTGACCAATTTTAGTTGCTTTGTTACAGATTAAGCAATGGAATATTTTCCGCAAGCCCAGAAAGAATTTTGACAACTACAAACACACTAAAGACAATGGTTAAATATTAGAAAATATAAGAAAAAATGAATTCCTTTAAATAATCTGTGGAAATAACCATTCTTCGCGCAATGAAGGTCACAAGAGCCGAAAAACTTATAGCAAAAGTATGCAAAATAAAGTATAATATATATTTAAATAAATCCGCATTATATCCAAAAAGGTTTACGGTTTCTCTTTCCTCTTTAAAATATACACATTTCTCTCTCTGTAACAACTATAATATGTCCATTACATATATATATATATATATATATATATATATATATATATATATATATAGATAGATAGATAGATAGATAGATAGATAGATATAAGACAACGGTAGAATATGGTTTAGCAAATGTAAAAAATTGTAATAGTGACAGAGAGTATGAAGGATCAAAAATATCATTTGGACAATCTAATCTTGCAAATTGAGAGCAGACCTTATCATTGTTTTAGCATGAAAGAACCAAGGTTAAATAATTTAACGAAATTACCATTGTTCACCTGATGATGGTGATAAGACCCGAAACCCGTGTAGCAAAACGTATTGAAAATAAAATATAATATATAAAAAAAATCCACATTATAATCAAAAACGTTTGTGACATCTCTTTCTCTTTAAAATATACGCTTTTCTCTTGCTGAAACTACTATAATCTGTCCGTTATATATATATATATATATGTATATATATATATATATATATATATATATATATATATATATATATATATATATATATATATTCTGATAGATGTACTTCATCTCATACACAAGATGTATTACATTATGGACTGACAAAGCCATTTTAAACTCTAACATCTATTCAAATCAGCACTTGTATTTCTCGAGTACATACATTCTTATAAAAGTTAAGACGGTTTTGTATACATTAATATTTTCAGTTACAGAATGCATTCATTTTGTAAATAGTGACATGAAAAATGTTGCAGCGGCTTTAAAGCCAGGTTAAGAAAAGGCTTTTGATTTCCACGAATATAAATATTCTCCTATTCATTCTGTATGTATTTATGCGAAACTGCTGACAAACTATAAAACATACCACCTCATTTCCTCTGAAGTAATAAAACGCAGCACGATATAAAGAAATGTTTGCTAAAAGCAATATATTTCTATGAAAATAGAAAGACAATATATGAAAGGGTGGGATCTTTTTGCATTTCTTATTTTGGGGATTAAAATCGTTTTCCAGTGTGGATTCTAAGAAGAAGAATCCAGTAAAATTGAACAATTTCCGGCTGATAGTAAACACGAAGCAAAAGCAAAACAAAGCAATTAGGAAAAAGAGAAATACTCCTTTGCATTTTTCGTTTAACATTTATATTTATGTTAGAAAATGCTCGATTAAATCTTTCGAATTTACTTCATTTTATTGAGCTTACCGAAGCATTTATTCCTGATAATTATTCACAAACAGAAATTTTGTCTTGAAATAAGATGCAACATTTGATGTGGAAAAATCCTTTTCACTGCAGGAGTGATATCAGTGTAGAAATGATTCCTGTAGATTTCACTCAGAATACTTCGCATTTTTCTTAAAGATCCTTTCATGTCAACAAAACTTAAAAGAATATGGTATTTTCGTTCAAAGAATCGAATCGTTTCTAAGAATTCGTTGTGACAAATACCTGTGTCTAATGTAATATAAAGATTGACTGGCTGCTCTTACAAACCATTAATAGAAAGATTTAGGTTTTTACTTCGCAAATGTTGCGGCTTTAATAGTTTAGTGAAGTCCATCCTCTTTAACATCTACTCACATTAAATCATTTAAAATATTATGAAAGAAATGTTACCTCTCGAGATATGTCGAAACTGCATTCCATTCATTTGGGAAAGCACCATTTAGGCAAGAGTGTGTTTACTGTTGTAGCCACCAGGGGCCTTACTGTAAGGCATGGCTCAATTAAATTTTGTAAGAAATCTACATATTTCTTTGGGAATCCAATCATAAGAAATTAAAATATTTGTAATCCGATATTACTCATGGTATGCATTAATTTAAAAAAAAAATCAACAACAAAAAAAACAAAACATACAGTGACATTTACTAAAGATGCATAGCTACTGAAATAACGTTACTACTACTACTACAATAATAATAATGTCTTTGTCTCTAAGCAACAAATATGAGCGGAAGTATGGCTATCAAAATCATGCCGAATAGAAGATATCAAATGATATAATAAAAATAATAATAATAATAATAATGATAATAATAATGCTAATAATAATAATAATTTCCTACAATGCTCTGCCCTTTGTCTCTCATCTCTTTGAGTGAAAATTTTAAAACCTATCTTTCAGCGGCAAGTAGGTTGAGAGATGACCGGAAAAGTATAACTTTTATTCCCTTGCTCCTACCCCTTTGTTGAATGAATTCTTCGATATTCCCCCCTACCAATCTGTAGTATAAGTCCAGCCTACCCCATAAAATTTGATAAGTATCTGTCGTTGACGACGGAAAATTGAACATTTGTGGCGAGTCACTTCCTTTCTTTTTAATATATTTTTTTTTTTATGTCTATATACTGAAATCTAATTATCCCACTTGGAGGTGTCACTCGGACTTATACTAAGTTAAAACTTAGTATTGTCTACCCAACTAAATACCATACACTGTTATGAACTTTTAACTTCGATATATTAATAAAACCACTCTCTCAAATCTGGGCTTGCTCTGGGACCTTCCTCGAGTCTCGTCCTAAAGCTGGTAATCTGAACAAAATTACCCCTTGGCGGTCAAGGTTAAAACGCATCTCTACCAATTTCAATGAATACGAATAATATCTCATACCGGATCGGCCGTCAACCGGGACAACAAGGGCCGCGTCCCTCAGAGAGGAACCAGTCTGAGGTCGAAAAGTCTGTCACTGGAACAAACTCTTCCACACACGAAGAGACACTAGGTCACCAAACCCGGATTTTCGCCAACCTTGGACCAAGTGTCTCAATGCCAAATCGACTAGTAAAGATTAAACGAACGAAATGGAGCCGCGAAGAGTATCGACAAGTTATGACATCCTTCTTCACTGCACTCGAAAACCCAGCAAAGAACACCACCAATCAAACATACCAAATATGGAGAAATATGGTGGGAAATGATATAAGACCTAACCTCAATCCAAACATGCTTGCCAATGTCCGCAGAGATATCATGCGAAACAACAGACTCTCAAAGGTAGAAATAGATAAGATAAAATTAGATATAAGACAAAATACTATGACCCATCACTCAAACTCTGTTGAGACGAATGTTGAAATAAAGAATGCGACAGAGGATGAGGTGGAAGCTAAAGCGAATGAAATACGAAATAATCTCCCAGGAAATGAAACCGAAGATTCTACCTTAGACACAACCTCTAGTTCTCCAGAAATTGTCACTGAAGATGACTCCAGGTACATTAATTTAGAATTCCTTGAAAACCACGAAGCTGAAATCACCGAAGCGAAAATTGACGTCATCCAAGTACTCAGCAGAGTAACTTTCATACAATTGTCAGACAGAGACCAGCTCCCGAAAATCCATATGACAAATCCAAACAAGCACATCGTGAAAATATACAATGCTGCCCTGGAAACACTGTTAACAGATAAACCACCGGGAAACATAACAGAAGTTAACAACGTCATATACGCAACAGCTCTAGCAGCGACTCGGAAGCTTGGTGTCAAGACAATAAATTAAATTAACAGACACAGAGAACCAGCTTGGAAAACCAAACTGATACGAGAAATAAAACAAATCAGATGTGAGCTGTCTATATTAGATGAGCTCACCAGAAACCCTAATATTTCCACACGTAAATCCTAAAAGATCAAACGGAAATATAGCATTAAATCCCTAATTGATATTCCATCGATCAAGGAAATGCGGAAACAGAAACTTCAGCTAAAAGCACAGAGAACAAGACGATAAAGGAGAAACGTTGTAGATTCTATCGCCAAAATAAAATATTCCGAACAGATCTTAAGAAATTTTACAGGGAAATTGGAAAAACACCTATACATGTCGAAACGCCACCATCTATTGATAATGTACAGACATTTTGGGAAAATATTTGGAGCAACCCAAAGGAATGTAACCCAAATGCAGAATGGATACGGCGTGAAGAAGAACGACTGCTGGATACACCTCTGCAAGAATGGGAAAATATATCCACAGATGATGTTAGGCAAGCACTAACGAAATCCCAAAAATGGAAATCCCCAGGAAATGACAAGTTGCCCAATTTCTGGCTGTATCATCTCTCATCTACCCATGGCATACTTGCAAAAACATTATCAACGCTTGTAAATAATCCCAATAAAATCCCGGAGTGGGTTACTGAAGGTATTACATAGCTCATACCAAAAAAAACTGAAACAGACGACCCGAAAAATTATAGACCGATAACATGTCTTTCCACAACGTATAAGTTGATCACGTCTGTACTGACGAACCGTACTTATTCCTTTTTCGAAACAAACAGCATTCTCCCGCTGGAACAGAAGGGATGCAGTAGAGGTTCATATGGCTGCAAAGATCAACTTCTGATAAATAAAATGATCCTGGAAAATTGCAGGAGACGACGCAGAAATCTCAGTGAAGCGTGGATTGATTATCGTAAAGCCTTTGATAGTGTTCCACATTCTTGGATCTTTAAGACTTTGGAAATGTACAAAGTCTCCCCTATGGTATTAAACTTTCTTAAGCACAGCATGGGGATGTGGAACACAAAACTATACCTTAGGCACACCGGGGGCACTGCCATATCCAACCGTCTGAATATCCGACGTGGAATTTTTCAAGGAGACTCTCTGTCACCCCTTCTGTTTTGTTTATCCTTAACCCCTCTTACACATGAACTGAACAACAGTAGCTATGGTTACAAAATAAATAAGAAAATATTCAATCACCTACTATACATGTATGATCTCAAACTCTTTGCCAAAGACGACAATGAGTTGAAAGGCCTCCTCAGTATTGTAAAATACTTTAGTGACGACATAGGTATGGACTTCGGATTAGATAAATGTGCAAAAGTAACATTCAAGAAAGGTAGAATTACAGAAACACCCTCAATAGATTTAGATTTTGTCACAAAGATTAGGGAATTGGAGCATGAAGAAGCTTATAAGTACCTAAGAATTAGCGAAGGAGATAGCATACAACACCCCCAGATGAAAGAAAAAATAAGAAAAGAGTACTACAGGCGTGTACGTCTGATACTAAATACTGAACTAAACTCAAAAAATAGAATATCAGCTATAAACACATTGGCTGTCTCAGTGGGGCATTACAGCTTTAATGTCCTTAACTGGACCATAGCTGAAATTAAGCGAATGGACGCCAAAACGAGAAAGCTTCTCACTTGCTATCGCATGCATCATCCCAAAGCTGATGTTGATCGTCTCTATGTGCCCAGATCCGAAGGAGGCAGAGGATTAGTTCAACTAGAAATGTCCTACAAAACTACAACAATTGGCCTCCAAAGATACTTGGAAACTACAGAAGACTGGATGATGGTATGCGTCAAGGAACATGAAAGTAGTAAGCGTCTTTACTCCGTTATGAAAGAAGTCAACAAATTCAAAATGGAGCTTCAAATGGGCGTAGAGATGCATCTACAGCACAATACACCGGCTGAAACTGCAAAATACTTGAAAAAGACAGCAAAGACGAATGCAACCGACCAGATACAGAAGCGATGGCAAGATAAACCGCTCCATGGCCAATACTCTGCCCGTATCAAACAAGCAGGGTTGAAAGCGGAAACTGAAGGTTTTATCCTTGCTGCGCAGGACCAATGCTTGCTAACTAGGAATTATCAAGCACATATACTAAAATATTGTGTCAGCCCAAAATACAGATTCTGTGATAAATATCCAGAAACGATTGATCATCTTGTATCAGGTTGCACGATGTTGGCACCCACTGAATATAAAGCCCGACATGACAGAATGGGCCAATATCTGCACTGGAAAATCTGCAACTTCTACGGGAAGGAAACTGAAAGAAACTGGTACCAACACCACCCAGACCCAGTTACGGAGATAGGACCTGTTACAATTCTATGGGACTACACAATTCACACTGACAGAACAATCAAGGCCAACCGCCCAGATATTGTTATTAAAGACCACAAACAAAAATATGCATCCTTATTGATATGGCAGTCCCTGCTGACTGCAATGTATCTTTGAAGATATTCAAAAAGCTGTCAAAATACAAGGACCTTGAAATAGAAGTCTCGAAAATGTGGCATATGTGAACATCAACAATCCCTGTTGTAGTTGGAGCCCTAGGACTGGTTGGAAAAGATTGCAGTAGACTAATTGCATGGATTCCTGGAAGCCCATGCCTCAAGGAGATACAAAAAATTGTTCTGACAAGTACAGCCCACACTTTACGAAGGGCTTTATCTATGTAATTTCTTTTTTTTTTTTGTTTTTATTTATTTTTTTTTGTCAGTGAAAAGTGTCATGATACCATTTCTAACCTTAGGTCCCTGGGTGGGACCCGGAAAGAAATGTGTAAACGCCAGAAAGCAAGGAAAAAAAAAAATAATAATAATAATAATAATAATAATAAATGGCTAAATTAATATATGATGACAAACATATTCGTAGTGCATTTAAATCCAACAAAGAGATTCTTTAGATAATTAACACTGTTATGAACGGAATTAATCTTGATATATATATATATAATCATCCACAGGCAGGCTGTTTCGCTGTATCACAGCTCTTCAGTGTGACTAGACGTCCGAGTAGTTCAAGCCGGGATCGATATATATATATATATATATATATATATATATATATATATATATATATATATACTCAAGAAAGAAAAATACAACAAACGCTGCTTACGCTATATTTATTTAATAATGTATTCTCATTCAGTTTTTATCAATGCTATTCTTGTCAATTTTGTATTTAATTATCATGCATTTTAATCATGGTAATTTTGTAAGTAATGGAGAGAAAATTTCTGTCTGAATTTCTAGCATAATTAGTTATCATTATTTACATTAGATACACGCGGATTACTGACCTATCTTTGTTGATACTATCACAGTGATTAGGTTCTTGTCTCTCTGTGTACAGATAATGGAATTTTAAACTGTACACTATATTTAATCTACTAGGTTATACTTTTCTCGTTCCAATGTCCATGTCCAGGGAAAGCTCGTCTAGTTTTATTTACCACTGTTCAATTACTGATCGCCCCATTTCTACTGAGTTTAAGTACACATTACCGGCCCAGTCATTGAATCACCATATGCACGAACCAACGCTTCAATCCTCAAGGTCTATGAGACAATTCGCATTTGATTATTCGGAGACTTAAACCTACATTGACTGATGATGAATGCTGCTGTGCTTGTCCCGCTTGGCTGCACACATGAAATCTTCAATTTCTATTGAAGCTGCTGCTAATGTTAAATGCTTGCTGTAACTTTATTAATTTATGGTGCCCATATCGTATATATTTCTATGCTAGGCCTAATAATAAATACTCATGGCCTTGTATTTGAGCTGATTCAAACTATTAAACTTTCCTCTCCGTCCAGTAGTTTATATCATTCCACAGATAAACTGATGACTACACTTTTCCCGCCATTCCTGATTTCATTGTCTCACCCTAATAATTGGTTTCGTATTTCCAGCAACCGTAGTTTTACGGGCGGCCAGTTTCAACTTAATATCATTTGCCACAACTGAAAAGAACGCTGCACTGCTTGCAAAAAGTAAATAACATTTTTATGTAAAGTTCTGTTAAATTAAAAGGCAAGAAATTCATGAAGATCATGAAGAAAATCAGATAAATTTATTATTAGATAGACAACTAACAGAATGACATATATATATATATATATATATATATATATATGTATGTATATATAGAGAAATAGATAGATCGATATATATGTGTGTGTGTGTCTGTGTATGTATATATATATATATATATATATATATATACCTATACATATAGATATATATAGAGAGATATAATTAACTGAATCTGATAGATAAGTAACAGAATCAAGTATATATGCATAAATATATATATTTATAGATAAACAGGTAGATAGATAGCTAGTAAACAGAATCATATATATATATATATATATATATATATATATATATATAGAGAGAGAGAGAGAGAGAGAGAGAGAGAGAAAGAGAGAGAAGGCAGAACGGATACGAGTGAACGTAGATCATGAATGTTTGCGTATGTATTCCGATATTTCAAATGTTTTTTATTACTAAACTGCATTTTATTACAGACATTTAACGTTACATATTACATTTATATACGCAAATGTACACCCACATACAAACACACGCAGATCTATGCATGCCTACCTTCATTGGTTTAATTTTCTCAGAATAGTTTCCTTTTTTACATGTTTCGTGTAAACATTCCTTTTAATCTTACACGCATTGACTGAAAAATCAATTCTGTGCACAAACAGAGATACATTCCTGATTGTCAAATTCTTTCGAATTGTTCAAAGACGGAGCGGAAATGTACAGATTGTTTTTATTATATTTTATCTGCATTTAAAATTCTTTGTTTTATACTGGAATGAGCTATATATATATATATATATATATATATATATATATATATATATATATATATATAATTTTTTGTTTATTACTGGAGTTTCTTTTTATAATATCTGTTTAGATTTTTGTTATCGCAAATACATTGACCCAGAAGAATACAAGATACTCAATAACACCTGTTTTATCAATCGTGTTTTTACCTTGATTTTTTCCAAAGCCTTCTCCGTTTCTCTTTGAATATAAATTTATTTACAAAGATATATACAGAATGCCTATAAATCATGTAAACATTTATCTTGTTCCCTAGTGGCCCCTCCTTGATACGAAGCATACACACACGCATAAACAAAGACTCATACAAAAACACACACAGAAAATAACATGCATACATCTAAAAATAAATTATTTTTGTGTTAGTTTTTGATTTTTTATAAGGTTTTATAATAGCAATGGTTTCTTTCCTTTTTTATGTTTGAAATACAAAATGTTTTAATATTTCATGTTGTAGTTTATGTTTTAGAAAACCCCTTTGCGCTTTAGATGTACAACAAAACTTTCTTTATGAAGAGAAGTGAAAATCAAAACTAGTGAACCGTCAATGATGCTGACAGGGAAAGCAAAACTTATTTTTCAAGATTGAGAATCCAATTCCATAGTGTAGCATTATGATTGCTTAGCATAAGTTTTCAGTTATTCAGCAGTTTTTCCCGCTTTTCCTTTTTATTTTTTTCCCTCTTCACAATGAGAAAAATACAATCGATTGTAATCACAAGTTTGTATTTAGATCATATGTTAGCGAAGTTAGCGTGAGAACAAGTATAACCGTAAGAATCTGAATTTCTTGACCCTTATGAAACAATGAAGGATTTATCTGGCTACAGCCGTCGGCTGTCAAATGTATTGCGTTGAGTTTTGATATGAAAGACATAAGTGTAAGTTGTGTTAAAAACAAAACAAAATAAATAATATTAGACAATGGCAATA
Source organism: Acanthosepion lycidas (assembly GCA_963932145.1). Classification (NCBI taxonomy): domain Eukaryota; kingdom Metazoa; phylum Mollusca; class Cephalopoda; order Sepiida; family Sepiidae; genus Acanthosepion; species Acanthosepion lycidas. The sequence goes on along the minus strand of OZ010594.1, from coordinate 78,172,729 downwards.
CGTTAACTACCTTTAGTTTTATTTACGTTTATTTATTCTCTTTCTAGTTTGACATAAAACAAATAAGAGTGGATGTGCATTCCAATGGTTATAGGCGTTTCAAATCGATATTTCCTTAACTAAGGCAGCTTAAGAAGACAACCAATTTCATGACAAGCTAAATGAGATTAATATGCTTATGCACTCTACTTGAAGTATATTCGATGAAATCAAATCTGGATGCATTTTGTTTTATGATAATTTTAGTCGGGTATTTATGATACTTTTAGTCGGGTATTTCAAGGTTACGCCTCTCTTCAGTCAGTTATGTGCCATGCGTGTACCACGTCAGTCGTGTATCTTTCGATATACTTTGACGTGGCACATTTTCTTTTCCATTATGCATTTCAGTTGTTTATTTTTTGTTGGAAATCATCAAGTGATGTACATTTTATTTGGTAAAGATCTTTTTCGTGATTCTCTAGCGAAAATATAGAGCATAACCATAGAGCTGAACATTTTCCCATTTTTTAATTCCCAATTAAACTTTTTTTAATATTGCTTTGTAAAACTGCGGTACTGCGTTGTCGGGATGGAAAATGGCATCTTTTTGATTTTTCTTGAACCCGACTTTCTTGCGATGGCAAAAAGCAGTTGAGAAACTGATTTTCAAACACTTAGCAATCTCTTTCGTCAACATGTGTTTATTCTCCAGGATTTCAAGCGTAACGTTTCCATCGACGTCGGAAGGTCACCCGGAGCATGGCTGATCGTTTAGCTTAAGATCAGCCTGAGAAAATCTGACAAACCACTTTTTGACAATTTGATGAGCACGATTCAGATAAATCTTTATAATTTTTTGTCAAATCCCGAAACTTACGCCTTTCCGAAAGTCATAAATCTTAATATGGCGAAACTACAACTTACACATTCTCTATTTTGAAGGCATTAATTTGTAGCTAAAACTTCGACATTCAGAATTTGCAATGATCTGACACACACACACACACACACACACACACACACACACACACACACACACACAGGGTGAGTCAAAATGGTGTCAACACTAGTATTAGAGGAATAATTTTATTCAGAGTTTACTGAAGAGTCTCCATCTGTCCAACAGCACGTTTGATGCACAGAAAACAGAGATATGTACAGATTACGTCGTTTGTGGAAGAACAAAAATACTGACAAAAATATCTCTTCTTTTAATAAGTTACAGGAACAAGCTGATTTTTGTAGATAGGCGCATAATATCGTAGCTAGATTCCACCAATACGTAATAAAGAATTTAAATTTATTTATTTAGTAAATTCTTTGCGATGTGTGTGATATTATTGCTACTTTTTCGTGTAGGCAAAGTAGGCATTTTTTTGTAATGTTTCTGTAGGCAGGTGCTTTTTTCAATATTTCTCAACTTATTGTTGGTGTGATATTTTTGTCTTTTTGTTGCCATATGTATGTAGAAAGTGTAGTGCTGTTCGAATATTTCCTGTTGGTGAATGAATGGTTGTGATTGTTATTCCTTATCTTGAATGGACCTTCGGTGGCACCGATGTAGTACATTATGTTATTGTTTGCACTTACCTTGGACTTGCATATTGTGTTTGTAAGTTGGCAATTTCCCTGGAGTGAACATGTTCTATTTCTGCAGTTGCATATTGGATCATTGGTTTCATTTGTGTAGGTTGTCATTTTTTTGTTGTGGCTTTTGATTACTTCTGTTATGTTTTTGTACAGCTGTAACTGATCTTTACGTTATTTTTGTTAAATATTTTTGATAATCGGTTTGTTTCAGTGAAGTGTTTTTCTATTAAGTTTAGGAATATCTTGCCTATGTTCGTTTTAACGGTTTTGTTATATGCTGGATTAAACCAGATAATATTTCTCTTTCTGTTCTTGCGTTTTGGCTGTGGAGGTAGATATTGTAGTTGTGTGTAACCACTTGCTTTTAGTGCTTCGTTGTATGGTGCTTTTTTGCTATTGAAAATGTGTATGTTAGATGAGTTCTCAGATAGTCTGGGACTGATTGATTTTGGTATCTGTTTCATGATTGAAGGTGGGTGGTTGGGGGATGTGTGTACTTAAGTTGAGGTGTCATTTTCTTTTTTGTACGGTTCGTATGTGTTGTTGATCAGGTTAAGATTGACGTCAAGGAAGTTTACCAAACAAAAAATCAGAGATAATCTCCAAATGTAGGCATGCGAACAAGTACCTATTATCAGAATTCATACCAAACGGATAAAAAAGACAAACCACCAACAATCACAATTTAATTTCAAGATACCATCACAATAATTACCTTTATCGTTATTATCATTGCACTGCCATTAGTAATCACTTCTACCACTTTACAATATCTATTAACTACTAATATTATCATTACCACCAACACCCAACACCATCACTAACACATCACATCTACTATTAACTTATAAATCCACTATAATCATTAACGAATATTACTCGCCCAGCATATTTAATACCTTAAAAAAAAAGAAAAAAAAAGACAATAAAATCAGAAATAATTTCCACATGAAACCATGAGAATAAATACCTATTAACAGGATTCATACCAAAATAAACAAATAAATATAGAAAATAAAATAAAATAAAACACCAACAACCACTCTTTAGTTCAAGCTAGCACCACAATAATTACATTTATAGGTTTTTATTATTCTCCCACCAACATTACTAATCATTAGTAACAATTTACAATAAATATTAACCACTTATATTATCATTGTCACCAACCCCCTTACACGTTACTATCACATCACATCTACTATTACCATATAAACCCGCCATAATTATTAACGTAAACTACCCCCTCCCCCAGCATATTTAACACCACCATAAAAATAACCAATAAGGATTAAAAACTGAAATTTCTACAAGCCACATATACTCAGTCATCAAAAAAACTAAAAATCAAGGAAATAACCAGCTTTAACATAATAACAAAAGTGTTTTTTTTTTGTAAATTAAAAATTAAAAATTAAAATTATAGCAATTTTCAACTATCATAATTTTACACAGAATACCTATTATCAGGATTTATGCCAAAATAAATTAATACATATAACAAAATAAAAAAAAACACCAAGAACCACTTTTTAGTTCAAGCTACCACCACTATAACTACATTTATGGTTTTATCATTCTCCCACCGCCATTACTAATCACTTCTACCAATTTACAATAACTATTAGCTACTTATATTATCATTGTCTCCAATCCCTTACAACATTACTATCACATCACATCTACTATTACCATACAGACCCGCTATAATTATTAACATAAACTACCCTCTCGCCCTGCATATTAAATATTAAATATCACCATATAAAATAACCAATAAGGATTACAAACCGAAATTTCTACCTGTTACATATACACAGTCATCAAAAACAAACAAATAACCAGCTTTAAATATAACAAATAACCGCCCCCACTTTTTTTTCAAAAAATTAAAAATAAATATAAATAAAAATAATAATAATAATTTTTACCTATCATAATTTTACAAAAAACCCACCACACGTATATACATACATGCGAGGAAATATTATTCAGTGGAAAAATAGAAAAATGGCATGTATACATTCACGAGACATTCACGAGAAATTTTCGCTACACTTCCAATCTTTGAATTTCATCATACAAATGCGTATGTATAGACACAACACCACCCGTATACATACATATGTCATATCCGAGACTGTCCACATATGTTTATATATGTATGAGTCCCGACGGACGACCAAGTGTGTTTGTGTGTCTGCGTACTTCATTGGGCGTATGAACATACATCGATGTTTGCATTAGCACGATGACATCACGACGACGTCCCCCACCACTTCCATAATAACAGCGATACACGCAATCTACATAAACCACAAATTTAAAAAAAATAATCAGTTTGTCTGACGATTGCAAAAGCGTGAAACCCAGGGTCACAAACTCACATCAATCCAACCAAATATATATAAACTAAAATAATCCTAAGTAGCCTGGCAATCGGATCTTCAGAGTAAAACCGGCTAAAAGGAAAATTACGGAAAGGTCTTTATTGATAAAATTAAAAATAACCATAACCACGTGACAAAAATAATAAAAAAAGTAATAATAGATAAATTATTACACAACGGTATAAACATCAAGAATTACATTATGTACCGGTCAGCTTTCTATAAAAACCTGACGATTATAGCTTGCAGGAAACTCAGATATGTGGCCTCGGTGTATATTTATTATTATTATTATTATTATATATATATATATATATATATATATATATATATATATATATATATATATATATATATATATATATATATATGTGTGTGTGTGTGTGTGTGTGTGTGTGTGTGCGTGCGTGTGTGTCTGTGTCTCTGATAAAATATATTTTGAAGGTATTCTATATTTCTATGGTGAAAAGCTTTGATATCTTTTTCATACTCGAAGGCAAACTTCACGGCACTGTATTCAACCATGAAACACTGGTTTCTGTGGTTTGTCTATCGAGAACATTTACGGCTCTCTAAAGTAGTATATATATATATATATATATATATATATATATATATATATATATATATATATGAAGTCGTCAAATAACAAACGTTACGGCCTTTTCATATACACAAATCCCTTTCATAAAGAGATATAATAAAAGGATAAAATAAAAATAAATAAATAAATCTCCGTAGACGCTCAAGCCAGATTATGCGAAAACTTCCTCCGTCGTGAATTTAGCCACCTCCACCTTACCGTGACCCGGCATCAATGAAAGTAACTCTATACTGATACAAATTATTAACACCCCACCCCTGCCGATTCTAAACAATCCGCCCTTGATGTTACCATGGAAATTCTTGATTCCATTCTGACCATACTATTAAAACTCGTAAATTTCAGAAATAATTAATTCCCAAAAAAATTTCGCTTGAAGATGGAACAGAGCCTACTTTAACTCAAGTTAATTCAAATATTATTTTGAAGTTTTCGGCTCTTGTTTTTAAACATGAGACCTCTTATGTAGCGTGTTGGAATCATATTTTTAAATAAATAATTATATATATATATATATATATATATATATATATATATATATATATATATATATTTATATATATATATATATAATAGAAGGTTAAGGGTCAAACAGCGAACGTATAGAAATCTAATATGAAGTAACAAAAACATATCAAGATAGTTCCCCATATCTCATTCTCTGATGATTGTTTAATAATGACGATACACGTTAGATTTATAAACGTTCCCTCTAGTATCTGTCTATATTTCTGAGATGAGGTATTATGTACATTATTTACATTATACGGATTATTGTCCTTATCTTTGTCGGCATATTTATTACAACATTTTGGCCGTTGTACGCTCCGGCCTTCTTCAGGTGGTTGGAATGTCGAACTTAACCCTTTGTTTCGCTCACAGGGGTAGACACTTCCGCGCCTTAAATTAATTGTTGGGACTTTGTCTATTTCATAATATATATATATATATATATATAGGTACCTCCGCGAAATCGCTAAAAAATAGAGCATAGTCTGATGAAAAAGACGCGAAACTTTATGAAAACAAAATTTTATCTTCTAAATGCTTATGTTTTTATGAAGAAGATAGACCAAATTTTTTTTTATTATTTTAAAATAATTTTCCATCTTTTTAGAATATTCTAAATTTTGATTTAAAACCTTGTTTCTCTCTGTTGCAACAAGGGCTAGTAAATAATATAGATAATTTTAGCGCGTTTCTTGGTATTACACACATTAATTTGGAAAATCTTGCAAAAATAAAAATAATTGTCAGATATTAATGAAACTTTCAGAAACTATTCACAGATGATCGAAATTATTATAAATATGTTTTTCTTAATTAAAGTCATGGTAGAAATATTTTTTTTATATTTATTAACACCCCCATAACTAATTTTATGAAAAACTCTATAAATTTGAGCGCATCGGGTTTAGTTAAAACCAAAAGTCTTTGAAGAATAAAACTCAATAAAACAAATATATTATTTAATTTCAAATGCTTTTAATTGTTTTTAGTTGTTTTTATGAATATGGATAATATTTTCTGAAAGGAAAAAAAAATTTCAATGAAAATTGAATTTTTAATACAATTATTTATTATTTCTTTAATTATAATAGATTTTTACATTAAGTTTTTAAAAATATTATAACATTAGTTAAAAGCACCATCAACCTTTCAAAGTGTCCATATGAGATTGTCATTGTCTAGCGCTTTGAAAATTGTATTGTTTGGACCAATCAGAAGATCCACAGTAATTAAAAAATGTAATTTTGTGCTTATAATCGAGCGGTTGGTACGGAAGACCAACCAGAATACAATTTAGTTGCATTATTTGAGTTCAGCATTGTTCTCCGCTGTTAAGGCCTTTACTTTTGCGAAACACGTATGCAGAAGTTAATTTGATTTTTCAATTTCAACTGAGAAGGGTACCTACAAGTATCAGTATCATCTTATGAAATTTATATGATCTTATTTTTATATTATTCTCAGTTATGGCATTTAATCCATAAAAGAAATATCAAAATTAATAATAAAATGAATGGAAATACAAATAACACAGTAAAATGTAATAAATGTACATAAAATTATAGTATTTTATGTACACTTCTGATAAAATTTCATAAGAAAGGTACCTATAAATTAATTAGATACCTTTTTCTTATGAAATTTAATCTCACTCTTACCAGCCTTATTTTTTAATTTCTTTATATTTTCCATAAAGGATCGTAAACGTAAAGATAAAGCTAAGTACAAAAAAAACAAAAATTAGAGCGCTGAAAGTTTTCCTTAAAAGTAACGAGGCAAATAATTTGTTCACTTAAATCTAAATAATTTCACTTCCTTCCATCCGTAGAAAGAATTATCCTCCCGTAAGTTATCTATACGTCATGAATGTGTCTTTCGTCACCTGGCAAGCGACGCGAAAGGTTATGACCTGCTTTGTTTTATTTTCAAATTACATTTTTTCGGCGCATAAGCTAAGTTAAGCTTGGTTCAAAATATTTTAAATAAACATTATAATTTCTGATTTTATTAAAATCAGTTTTGAAAAAATGATAATATCAAATCGAAAAAAATGATAAGAAAATAATTGATTATCAGTCCTTTTTTTTGCCAAAAAAAAAAACAATATTTTTAACGAAAATTTCAGATGTAGTAGGAACGATTAAAAATGTAAAGAAATACCGCCAAAATACTTTGATTTTTCCTCTTTGATAATAATAGGAACATTAGACGATAAAATGTTGTTTTATATAAAATTTTGTATATATATATATATATATATATATATATATATATATATATATATATATATATATATATATATATATATGTGTGTGTGTGTGTGTGCTTGTGTGCCCGTGCTCACGGGTATCTGCCTGTGTGTCTCGGCATTACAGTTCAAATATTCACATGAAAAAATTAAAATTGATTTTACTATTTTTGTGTTTAGTATTATATTATTTTCATCCAAATTTTCAAAATATTTTTCTTTACTTTCGATTTCTATATTTTGAGTACATCAATGCCATATTAAATTATTTTCATCGCAACTAGACTAAGTACTTAGAAGTAAATATTACGAATATCGAATGCGATTATTTTTATATTTCCAAATATATTCTATTAGAATTTCTATAAAATGTCACATCTCATCTTTATAAATACTGGATAATAAAAAAAAGATAAATGGAATTTTATTTTGTTTTTTTCCAATTGTTTGTTGAACTCTCACTTCACACGCCCTCGTACGTAGACATTTATTAGCGAGAAGAATAATTGGAATATACTTACATGTGTTCAACGCGATATTAGATGGAATAAAAGAAATATACTCTTAAAATATGGACACTAGCTCAAACAATCTAAAAAAATATTTAGAGACATCTTTTTTAACAGTATCATACTGAAACACAACACTCCTAACACGCATCAAAGTGAAGACTACATGTTTTTTTTTCAATAAATCCCAATAACCTTAATTATTTATAATTTCATCGATGACATGCAGATCATCTATACCATTCTCCGGATTCCATCACTATCAATTAAGATTGATGCAAAATACTTTTTGTTTTGTACGCGTCTCTATTGCAACTTTTGTTTATGTGCCGTGTCCTTTTAGGACGTAGGCGATCATTTCTGTCCACTTCCCCTATCCTTCACTCTGCCTCGTTCTCTCTTCCACTATCTTAAGCCTGCAAGATATGTCATGCGTTAATTTCCCTTGTCTCTCTTTCCCTCTACTCGGCCTGTGAGTATCAGATTCTCCAGTCTATTCTTACTCATCACTTGTCCTAGAAATTTCAGCTACTTCTTCCTGCTATATGTAGGAGATTTTGTAATTTTTTTTCTGTATCTTCTATCAGTACTGTATCATCTGCGTATTTTATGTTGTTAACATTGTGGCCGCTAATATTGAATCCCAGTAGGATTTCCAGTTCTCTCAGGATTGCCTCGCTGTATAGGTTTAATAGGTCTGGTGAGAAGACGCATCTTTGGCTAACGCCCCTTTCTATTTTTGTATATTCGCTGAACTCGTTCTCTATGAGCTTGCATGCAGTTTGCTGCCAGTAGAGTTTCATGATTATTCTTATACCTTTCTCGAATATATCAAGTTTTCCTTTGCATTTCTGACAGATCCTTGTGACGAACTTTGTCGAAGGCCTTTGCTTAGTCTATGAAACATAGGTGCACGTTATTTTTCATTTGTATTGTTTTTTCTGATAACATTCTGTTGATGAATATCGCGTTCCTTGTTCCGGTGTCTTTATCGAACCCGCACTTTTCTTGTCCTATCTCTGGCATGATTCTGCTGCTGCGCTCCAATTATCAGAATACGGATGATGAGTCTTGTTACGTCGCTCATTAGGCTTATTGGTCGGTAGAGTTCACATTCGTTTGCGCCTGGTTTCTTAGGCATTGATATAAAGATAATTTTAGGTTACCCAATTTTCTCTTGGGCAGATTGGACTATTATAGTAGAACAATCGCAGTGCACATTTAAAAAAAAAACAAAACATATTTTCCATGGTTTTCATCAATCAACCTCCTCCAAACCTGAACAAACCATCTTATGGGCAATATCATTGATTCTGTACATCTTTGAAATTTCTAACTTCCTTTTAATTTTGCACAATACATTCAAAATAATTTTTAATTAACTTTAATCTTGTGGTTATTTTCTACTGTTCTATGTGAGGAAGGAAATACCATTCCTTGAAATCGGTTCTATCCAATAGAAAGTTGTCACTGAATTAATATTCGGAAAAGTGAATTAGTGTACTGAAAAGTAAATTAGTCTACTGAAAAGGGAATTAGTGTACACCAGTGAATTAGTGTAGCGAAAACTGTTTTTAACGTTACTTCATTTATATTTAAATCCCTTCTTACAAAAAGAATAATGCTTCCAGAATATACTTCTTATATAAAAAAAAAGAGAAGAAATAAACTGTTTCGTAGGGATATATTCACTTTTTGACGAAAACATAATAATATGTACATATTTCTTTCAGAATTTCATTGTAGCTTTTGATCATAAATAACGGATACAAACTATTTGAAATTGTGTAATACACTGACAGACATAATAAACTTTAGCTGTGTTTCCTTTAAAAAACATTAACTTTCTATAATAGAAATGTGATATGAGTTTGCACATTTATGGGCGATAATCTACAATAAGCAAGCAATCGGCACGATTTTTAAGAAAAATAAACGGGCAGCATTTTTGTTCTATTTTCGCTATAATATTTTGTTACTTTGTTATTTAGAATGCGATGATATGCATGAAAAACTATGAAATATTCCTTAACTCAATGAATAAAAACAAAAAGGTTGTAAATTTTATAGTCGACATAAAATATCCTATTCGTCAGAAGATATAAATCAGGTTGAGCAGAGAATAAGCCCTGGATTAAAGTAAAACATTCAAAGATTATAGTTTTCTCTCATCGACAAAATATCTGTTATTACTTAAGTTGCCCTATTATAATGTCTTTCTCGTTTGTTTCTTTTTAATAATAAAATGACACATTATGCATACTTTTACAAACTTCTACCCTTTTTTATTGATAATTTCGTTTATTTTGTTAATATTTAAAATTCATCAAAGATCCCTTTGATATGGTTGAAATAGTAGTCGCTTAAGAAGACTTTTGGTATTTTTGTCTTTTCTTTCTATAATAATTTTCAACGTATCTCCGTATTATCAGGCCATGCAGAAAAGAGAAAAAATGATTAAAATCATGAATGCACAAGATCTTTGTCAATACTGTCTGGCAACATGCATTTTCCCAGTATTCAATATCGGTGTTTATGCAAATTTTATTCCTAAGTAAAATTGTTCCGGTTCATCGCATCCTACTTCGATGATTTCCCCTGCTGTAATTAAAGGAAATGAAACTGTTTCATAAATAAAAAAATTGACTTTAAATTCTGAAAGTGAAATCTGACTTTAATTAATATGCGAGAGCTAAGATTCTCATTATGAATCCATTTCGTCCATGTAATTACAGGGTAGATTGTGATCGAAAATTTTTATTAAGAAGAGATCTGATAAAAGTACAATCATGAATCCACCCCGTATAAAAAATAACTTGCGACCAAAACTACAGGGGCAACAGATATAATAGTGTAAATATACTAAAGTACGGTCTATGTCATTTCCTCATTCTGCTGAAATGACACAATTATCAATAGTTTTCTTATATCTGAGTCACACCTTTTTCCGTGCATTGCTTCATTATTAACCATAGAATTTGTTACATAGCAAAAGATTGAAAAAATAACCTGTGGAATATCAGTTTACAAAGGAGTCAATTGCATAATATATTTGCCTGCAACAATTATTCGTAGCGTCTTTTTAATATTTAGTGTTTGAACAGGTGCTTTTGTTTCACATGTCACTGAATTCTGAGGCATGTTATAAATGTTGATGCTTTAACTCCATTTTTGAGCGAATTTATTAACTTATATGATATCGCAGATATTTATGTGTAGATTTATATTTTTATAACTAAATATTATATGTCTATATGCATGTTTATATTCTAGTTATGCGTTCGTATTTAGCTGTATATAAGTACTTGTATATATATATATATATATATATATATATATATATATATATATATATATATATATATATATATATATGATTATTAATATAATATTTACTTATTTAATATAATTCTTATAATAATAATCTTATTAAAAATAGGATTATTATTTGTCTTACTGAATAAAAAATCTAAAATCCTCTTGAAATCGAAATTGATCACCAGATACAAAAATTCAGATTTATTTATCATAAACAAGAAAGTTATTTGGCAGACAGTGGTGCCATGGTTGCAACCAACAAGCCTAAAATGGAAACCAACGCAAATATGCATCAATTTCATGAGAACTGAGCACAACTGTTGAGTATTAAAGTGACGGCGTTTTCAATAATTGTAGACCATCTTGGAATAGACCCGAAGGTTTTTACGAATGATGAGTGAAGAATTGTATATTCAAACACGAATAGAAACCACACAACATTATTAAACCTTTGAAAAATACTGAAACGAATATTGGAGCATTTAGGAAGCAGACTCTTACTTACTCTTCAAAGAAAGCCAGCAATGTATAATATTATTATTATGTTTAATACGTCTTCTACAACAACAACAACAGCAACAACAACAACAACAATAATAATAATAATAATAATAATAATAATAATAATAATAATAATAATGATGATGATAATAATAATAATAATAATAATAATAATAATAATAATAATAATAATAATAATAATAATGATGTTTTATATCTTGCTGCATGGGACCAATGCTTGCTAACTAGAAATTATCAAGCACATTTACTGAATAACTGTGTTAATCCGAAACGCAGTTTTTGTGATAAATATCCGGAAACGATCAAACATATTGTATCAGGACACACAGAGTTCGTAACCACGGAATTCAAAAGCGAACCTGATAAATTAGGCCAAAATCGGCCCTGGAAAATAAGCAATTGTTTTTTACGGGAAGGAAACTGCAAGAAATGAACATCACCCAGACCAGGTTACATGTTACAATCTTATGGGAGTTTACAATACACACACACACAGAACAATCAAAGCTAATCTCCAAAACATCGTGATCAAAGACCACAATAATATAATTCGCTTTCTTATTGACATGTCAGTCCCTGCAGATTGTAAAGTAGCTTTGAAGAACTTTCAAAATCTGTCAAATTACAAGGAGGATCTTAAAGTGGAAATTTACATAAGTGGTACATGAAGACATCAATAATTTCATTTGTAGTTGGGGCCTTGAATTTGATTTGTTTACCTGACAGCTCACACCTTAAAGAAATACAAAAGAAACTGTTCTTCCTACAAAGACTTTATGTTAAATGTGTGTGCTTTTGGTTCGTTGGTTTTTATACTAATTTACAATGGGAATTTTCTTGATGACATTTCTGACCTTGCTATTCTAGTTGGGACCTGGAAGGAAATGAGTATACAACAGAAATACTACTACTACTACTACTACTACTAATAATAATAATTGATTTTCGGCCCGTTACAATCTTAATCACGTGGATTTATACGCTATTTCCCAATGTTCCCGTAAATAAAGAAATTTTAATTATTCCTCACAATTTTGCTATTATGTATTTAATCATGACTACAATGGATCGAATGTTTAATCTAACAATAGTCGTATTAAAAGAATGCCAGACTTGTGTCTGGTTTGCAGATAATTATTCAGGCAGCTGTCAAGTTCTGGAGTTTTCTAATTTTCTGTTCAAGTAATTGATGTCGAACGCCATTGTTGGTTTACTTTGTCTAATTAATATTGATTAACACCTGGCAGTAAGAGAAGTTCTTAATAATTTACCTCATTAACTTCAGAACTTAGATAAAATTTTAAACGAATCTCATCTGCATCAATATCTAATGTCGTATCACATGACGTTAGTAATATGGGATCCCACGGAAATGTGGAGAAAACAACGTGTCCATTTGCCACAGTTACGCTTTTCACGTGTTACATATATCAGGGAATATTCATTCCCGGCTACCTTTTAGGCAATGGTGAGGTATAATTTGTGAGATTAATTCCTGGGAATAAAACATTCTACTTCTTAGTGATTTACGAATCCTGGCCAATTTCATGTAGCTGGCTACGTATACTTTGCATATAGACCGTTGTGTAAATTAACTGAAAGAAACACTTTAGTTCTCTTTCTTTCACCATACGATCAGTTTTAGATCCACTGAAGTGACAAGGTGTAATTGATTTCGTTTTTTCTTCAGATTAGATCATTTGCAGCTGTGTGAAGTGATATGAATCTATTTTCGGGCTGTATGATAAAATTTGTTTGGCCTTGAAAAATATTGCATCATCCGTGATTGCTTTAGATTTTCATCACTATCGACTCGATTAGTTGTCCTATGGCTATTGTATCTGATGGACGTTACGCCAAAGAAGCGTCCGAAAATTGTAACGCAGTAAAAATACACTGGCAACCCTTATCTGTGAGCAAATGAAAGTGCCATAGACTGGCACAGAAACTCTCCTGATTTAAATTCAGTCGAGAATCCGTGGTCAATCTGCAAGTAACAACTTCGTAAAATGGACATACAAAGTACTAACATGTGCATGTTTCATAGGAAAAAATACGAAAGTAACGTAACATAATAACGGCATTATTCGTTTTGTTTCAATTAATTTGCAGCAGGGAGTATTTACGATGCCTGATTCCAATTAAAATAGTGAAGCGAGATAATGACTATGAATACTCTTTATAAAAGCAAGATTGTATACGTTTACTATGATCCGCAGAGAGAATCAAGTAATATTAGTTTTGTTATGTCAACGAATACTCATTGTCACTTTCGTAATGCTCATTTGTAATCACAGATACAACTATAGTAACGGCGTTGAACAATACTGGTGTCAAACGCCCTCGAATAACACTCACATTAATTGTACTTGTTCAATAATACTTACTCGAAGATAAACGAATAGTAATCTGTTTAGTGTTTAGTATAGAGAAATAGAATCGGGAATAGTATAGAGAATAGCCATCCGTATATTAATATAGGGTAGTGTAGAAATAGTGATACGTATAGTAAAAGAGGATAGAATAGAAATAGGGATCATTAAACGGCATGCTAATTCCCATATACACATTTCCTTTACTATCACATGTTCTACTTATTAGAAATGGAATCACCTCTGTTTGCTCACTGGTGATCTGAGTTCAAAACCAAGTGTCGGCAGTGACACTTTATTCCTATATAACTATTAGGCTCGAAAGGTAGTCCTGTCGTATTTTTCACATGATGATTTTGAGGTTATATTTTTTAATACATGCCTTATGCATGTGTTGCAGTTTAGCTAAAATTATATCAGATTGAGTAAATTTTGTATAATTTTTACCCTTTTAAATTCAGACTCTACGTACTTTATTAATTCAAATTTGGTCCGTCGGCAATGGGTACAGTAAGTAATATTCGTTTAGTGTATGGAAATAAAAACTCTCAGTGTCCAGTCATGTCAGTGAGTGTTACGATCTGGGATTCTTTCATCGAAGATTGCTCTCGTTCTGTGCAATCGAATTACGTCAATGTGTAGATTCTAGGTACCAAAGTTATGGAAAACCTAACAGAAATTATTGATAGTTCAATAAAATTAACACTTCGAACAATTTTATGAATTCAGAAAAGTGTCTAAACACCGGAATATTTTTTACAGCAATCATTATTCGTCACTGAAGTGTAGACTAGTTATTGAAACCTTCCTGGGGAAAATCATCGCCAATGGTGAAAAGTGACTTTCCTGTAATCCTATATAATAGAAACGAAAATGATTAAAACCCATTGACAAAAGGGAATCCATCTCCAAACTAGGACTACACACGAAACTGTTATAATTTATTTTTCGCGGATTTTGAAAGGTTTCGTCTCATATGAGGAGCTGGGACAAATCAATTGATGCAGGCATTTATTGCAGTTAATTAAATGAGTTGCTACAAAGTTTGTAGAAAAATCTCTAACTATCGGTTAATCGTAAAAGTGTGTTGCACTTGAAGACTAATAAAAGATCCCATATTATTCGAATCATTCAATAAATGTTTATGACACTAAATATAGAAGTTTTGCCTTTATCCTGTCCTTGTTCTATTTGACTATCGTCTTCACAGATTATTTCAACATTTTTAATGGAGATTTTTAAAACCAATATTTTGTATCGAAGCTCGAGCGATAAGAATCTGTCGAAAAGTTGTGGTTATTTTATCAAACATAGGGAAATATAACACATTTATAAAATATATTATTTAAGATCAAAAAGTAATTTTTTTTCTATCTTCAAAGCTGACCGGACTTTCTCCCCAACGTCACATATACTGAATTTAAAAAAAATATTACAATAAGATCTATTAACATGATTAAATTAATAAATGTAACAGTAATTAGGTGGTTCTTTATGGAATAAAACAGTGATGCCATAATTTACTAACTACAGTTGTGATGTGTTATTTTTAGTAGTCAACAGGATATTTTCAAGACATTATTTGATTTCCACGGGCCAGCAGTATCATTGATTTTGCCGTTTGAATTTCTATATATTCTCAATGATTTTCCTCTTGTAATCATATACACAGGCATGAAGCAGTTTAAAAATAAGGGAAAAATAATGACCTACAACACTGCACGTTTAAGTATTTAAATAAACCAAGTGGAAATACTTTAGTACCAACGGAAGAAAAAGTAAAAATCAGTTCCACCATTTTCCTTGGTAGATTATTAAATGACGTAGAAAGGAAAGCCAGAGAAATAAGACATTATTTAAAAGTGATTTTTTTTAAGCGTATCCCCCCAAGCAAGGCGGGAGTGCACTAGCACGCAAGGGCTTACAGAGAGTGAGAGCAAGAGTAAAGAGCGGTGTTTGAAAAAAAAGATACTGAGAATAACGCGAATCAAGATCAGTGCATCATATATCGATTGACATTACATTTGAATATTTGAAGATTATAGCTATTAGGGAAGCAAGTAAGAGGAAGTGAATTCCACTGTCGGTAAGTGCTAGAGAAAAATGGGTTGTTTTAGAAGAGACGGCTACATTTACTCGTTTCGACATTGGAAGGGTGGGACCTAGATGCCAACCTAGTAGCACGTTTAAATTCATGCCAGTGTAAGTAGCTCGTTAGAGTAGTTGCTATGAAAATATTTGTAGAAAAGATCATCCTCATCATCTTGCGGCTTCAGCCGAGATTGAACTCACTACACCTCTCCAGTATTCCCTATCTGTCATAGCACCTAAAAGATCTTCCTTAGGGATCAATGTGTCTCGTTTTATCCTATCTGGAAAGGTTAACTTGCGTGATCGATTGTCAGATGATGGGTGCCTCCAGAGTACAAATGATGACACAAGTTCATCTGTGGCCCGTGCACAATGCCCGGCGAACTGGACACGTCTCTTACAAACTAAAGTTGATACTCTTGGCAAGTCACCATATATCATTTCTAGAGTTGGGTGGTTTTGCCATGAGAGATTAAGCACTCTTCTTAAAAGACGTGTATAACATCCATCTAAACGGCACTCTTGTTTTGTTAAGAGAGAGTACAAGTTTCAGAGCCATAGAGTAAGATTGGCTCAATAAGTACGCGGAAAAGTTGGATTTTGAATTGACGAGCAAGATTGGATTTCCTGATCTTGTCCATTTTGTTACAAGCAGTCCATGTTATGCCTTTTCTAATGTTGAAGTCTTTCTCAGAGTTCTTGATGTATGATCCTAGATACTTGTAGTCTTCGACACATTTGAGGATGTTATTTGAGAGTGTTTTGATCTCATGATTGTAGAAAAGATAGAGGAAGTCACATGACGTTTGTGAGAAAGTGATGGTAGTCGAGATCCCAGATCAGGACCTATTATAATGCATATCCGTCTCTGGATTTTGTCGAGGACCTCAAGGTGTGCAGCGGGGGCAGCATAGCATATATTGCAGTAGTATTTAATGCAAGGACGAATGGTGGATTTGTAGATTTGAAACATAGACTAAGGCGAGAAAAACCTGGCGCTTCAGAAAAACAACTTTCCTTGCGGTGGATAAAGCTGCAGAGGACCGTTCGGGCTTGAGTGCTGTTGAATTAGGAACACGTTCTGTTTATTCCTGCTAGAAGAACGTCCAACTACAAGAATATGGCGAACTCAAGTTTAATCTAGCCGAAGATGTAAAGAAAACAAACAAGACCGATATATATATATATATATATATATATATATATATATATATATATATATATATATATATATGTATATATATATAATTATTTATTTAAAAATATGATTCCAACACGCTACATAAGAGTTCTCATGTTTCAAAACAAGAGCCGAAATCTTCAATATCATTATTCGAATTAAATTGAATTAAAGTAAGCTCTGTTCCATCTTCAAAGGAAATTTTTTGGGAATAACTTATTTCTGAAATTTACGTGTTTTGATAGCAGATTTTCACACACACACACACACATATATATATATATATATATATATATATATATATATATATATATATATATATACAAATATATCTATTAAACAACAAATTTACAAGTGACAAAAACATCGATATTTGTGATTGTGTATGAACATAAAGAGTTTTTTTTTATTTTGGTGAATGTTCGTACGTACGTGTTTCTGCGAGAGATCTAATTTTTAAGTGTATCCGCTGATATGCAAAGTTTAAAAAAGAACAAGGTAAGAAGTCGCCCAGTATTTATAATATAGGGAGAGCGCACCTAGTGAACCATTAGAAAATTAAGGAGGAGATAACTACGACAAAGCTATTGATTCAATGAAATTGCTCTATCAAATAAATTTAGATATCACTGATGGAGCATGTGCGCAATAAATATGAGTACAATAGTTAAAAATAATGCAAGAATATTGATAATTACTCCTTTCAGGAAATTTCAGATATTCTTCATCGAATAAACAAAATGAATGTATTCTATTATAGATCTATACTCACACGAGTGTGTGTTGATAGATGTGGCTTGGCTTGACGTTCGAGAAATTGCAGGCAAAGAAGTTGAGAGTAGATGCTGAGAGCAAGTGAAATGTACATGCCAATATTGTGCCAATTGTCATTGGAGACCTTGATTCGATTCCAACGATTCTCTACAAACACGTTGATACAATCTGCATCTCGCCCAACATAACATCGTTGGAAAAATCAACCATCTGAGGAAAAGTAAATATCCCGCGGAAAGTGTTTGCTGTCTGTAATCTTGAGACTTGACAGCCAGTTACTTAAAATTATTTCCGGTGTGGGGAAACCATCACTGCGCACATTTTAATAATAATAATAATAATAATAATAATAATAATAATAATAATAATAATAATAATAATAATACTAATAATAATAATAATAATAATAATGATGATGATGATAACAGTAACAAAAATATTTTATTATTATTATTATTATTATTATTATTATTATTATTATTATTATTTCCTTTGATTCTTGGTGTTTGCTCATTTATTTCTGTGTCCCAACCAGAGACCTTATGTCAGAAATGGTATCATGACATGTTCCATTTAGAAATTAAAAAAAAAAAATCACATATACTTTACATGGATAAAGACCTTCGTAATATGTGGGGTGTACCCACGAGTAAAATATTTTGTATTTTTTAAGGCATGGGTTACTAGAAACCCATTAATCAGTGTATTGGAATCTTTTCCAAGCAATTCCAGGGCTCCAACTACAACTGGAATTGTTAATGTTCTCTTGTGTCTCATTTTTTAGATTTTGATTTCAAGATCCTTGTTTTTTGATAAGTTTTTAAAGATCTTCAAAGATAAATTGAAGTCTGAAGGGATTGTTATGTCAATAACGAGGTAGATTTTCTCTTTGCGGTCTCTAATCACGATGGCAGGGCGATTAGCGTTGATTGTTCTGTCTGTGTGTATTGGGAAATCCCATAAAATTGTTACAGGTCGTATCCCAGTAACCGGGTTAGGGTGGTGTTCATACCAATTTCTTGTTGTTTCCTTTCCATAAAGTTTGCTGATTGTCCAATACAGATATTGGCCCACACTGCCATGCCGGGTTTTATATTCAGTGGGCGCCAATCACGCGCATCCTGATAGAAGATGGTCAAATGTTTCTGGATATTTATCACAGGATCTGCATTTTGGGATAACAAAATATTTCCAGTTTGTGTGCTCGATAATTACTAATTAGTAAACATTAGTCCTATTCAGCAAGAATAAAACGTTCATTTTCATGTTTTGACACTGGACTACATAGCACTTATTATTATTATTATTATTATTATTATTATTATTATTATTATTATTATTATTATTATTGTTGTTGTTGTTGGTGTCATCATCATCATCATCATTATTATTATTATTATTATTATTATTATTATTATTATTATAGGAATTGTGAACATTAGAGCAAAATATACGTTTTAACCGTACATTTATGAAAGCCGCTGAAATAAATTATTCACCAATATCCATCTCATTATTAAAAAATTGTGTCCATTTTTTCATAAAAATATGAGAAACATCTTTTCGTGAACGATCGTTCAAAAATAAGAGTTTATATAGTTAAACCGAAAGTATCAGTGACTACTCAGTTCATGAATGTAGAATATGTCCTCATAACTGAAGGACTAATACAACTTTTAACATCTGTCTTTATTGGCACATTATGGAACACACATGTAATCTTCGTTTCCATGAAGGACTTCCATCGGTAGATATAATGATTTGCTTGCAGTGTATTTGCTACTATGATTTGTGTTTTTAATTCTGATGATATTTTGTTCTTTTGTGTTTCATTCACTAAATATAGACAGTAAAATGTCCTTTTCTTGACGCTCTATGAGCTGTGAGATTTGAAATCCAGGAAGTTTTTGTTAAATGCTAGCCTTACGAAACCCTCAATTGTGTGACTGACAAATCCAGAAAGGCCATTGAACTTCCGCTCTCGTTTTCATTATGAAGAACAGTCTGTCTTCCCTTAACGACTGCGCTCCGTTCGAATGACCTAATCGCTAAACGAGGTAGTTGCTAAATGAGGAACTCTACTTAAATTCTATTTCAGGTATACGATGTGTGTAATTGGCTGTGTCAACCAACCTCAGATATCTTAATGTCATTCTTGAGCGATTTGTAACATTTTTACTTTATTACTAAATATTTATACAAAACAGTAGTAAACGGAACAGAAAAATCGAAAATCAGTTCGATATTCTATACAGAATGTAAAAACATTACAGCCAAACATTTATTTATATTGCACTTTATTTATTCATTTTATTTATTTTGAAGAAGAAAAAAAAAACAATGCAATCAAAATCAAAGATTTCGCAGAATATGTATGTATTCCACCGCCGGACATAAGCATTCTGCCTGTCAGTATATGTTGAATGTCAATCGGAAGAATGTTGTTTGCACACATAAAAAATGAAAATAATTGGATCAGAAAAACAAAAGAGAAACATTGGATCAGATGTAGTAAAAACAGAAGGACAACATTCGATTTGAAAAACCCAAAATAAAAGGAAGACATTTTTAAATAATATAACCCAGAAAATAACAAGCAAATATTTAGCCAGAAAAGCCCGCGCCATCAAAAAAAAATAAATAAATAAAAAATATGGGAAATATTGGATAAAGACCTAAACAAATATAAATATTGGATTAAAAAACTAAAACTAAAAGGAAAAATATCGGATGCTAAAGCTTCGTAAGAAAAGGACAAATACATGACCTTATAAAGATACAGGATTACAAAATGGCGAAAAAAAATATGTCCGATATTGGATCAGAAGAAGAAAAAGAAAAAGAAAACTATTGAGTTAAAAAAAGAACGAATGCTAGAACAGTAAATGGAAATCGAAAACAACAACAACAACAACAAAAAGAAAACAAAAAAACAAAAAAAAAACAAAAAAAAAACAAAAAACAAACAAACAAAAGAGGATGATAAAAGGATTAAACAATATGAGAATATTTGAGTCTCAAAAGAACTACTTCCACCCCGAAATAAAGAAATTGGATCAGAAAAATGGAAAGCAAAAGATTCAATATTGAACTGTAAAGTCCGAAAAGAAAAGTAAATATTATTTAAAAACCCTAAATCTATAAAGCCAACAGTGACTGAGAAGAAAGACAACAGTAAGATTACAAAACCCTGAAAGGGTCACATATATGATCAGAAAAAGAACAACAGAAAATGTTATTTTCTGGATCAGAGAGCTCAAGAGGAATATGAGATATGGATTCCGAAATAGTAAAAAAAAAAAAAGAAAAGAAAATCATATTTTGAATCAGAAACCAGTAAACAAAATAATAAATGGTGAATACAAAATAAACAAAAACAAAAAGAAGAAATATTGAAACAGAGAAAGCAAAACTAAAAATCACATATTGGATTGGAACAGCGAAAAGACAAACGAAATCTTGAAAGTGAAACATCGACATGGCAAATCCAAAAAACAAGACAGAAATGGCAAAGAAAATGACATGATGAATATTTTTTCGAATTAATTTTTAATATTGATACGATATTCCTACTCATAACTATAAAAAAAGAAATGTATTTGAAAGAATTATTTCAACGAAAATATAGACAAGAAGCAGTAAATTTACAAATGTGTCTTCTGTAGAATCCCAGGCGAAAGGTTTGTTTAATAGAAAAGGGCTAATATACTTTCAGCAAAATAGAAAAAATATTGAATGAGGAAAGCCAATATGATAATTTCTGCGTTAGTAAAACGAAAAAAAAAATGGACTAATCTCTGAGCTAAAAATTCCAAAACAAAAGGAAACATTCTATCAGAATATCAATAAAAACAACGATATGAATATCACTAGTTAACAAAAAAAAAAAAAAAAAAAAAATAATTAAAATTGTGTCGAGACACCAAAATTCTTTTTTATCGAATGTCAGCGCTAAATCTGAAAATGACCTTACTTTTTCATGGTTAGCTACTGCCGTTGCTGTACAAAAATGCCCTATTTTTGGAAAAGGACCAATTTTTTTTTCATTTGTTTTCTGTATATATGACATTGACCGATGGCAATATTCCTTAAAATATAATCGTAGAAATCTCTCAATTCGTATTTAAACCAACAAATACAGGTCTGCTTATTGAGAAATACTATTTTTGCAATAACAATCAAAACCTAAGTCTTTAAAATAATACCAAATATATACCAAGACCAACAAGTATTTTCATCAAATCATTTAATAAATACCAGCATAAATAAAAGCTTCGTGAACTTAAGAACTATGTTAAAATTTTTCTCTTACTTGATTGTCTCTCATTTTCAATGATATGTAAGTCGCATTTAATACTCTAGCAGTATCAAGTAAAATGGAATATGTGCATTCAACTGATATGTCTTTAGTTGGAGTTTCTAAGTGTGAAAATAAAACGCTCTCAATGTGCATGGTTTCCTTCTGTAGTGAAGGATAAAAGTGATGATAAATTTATGAATATCAAACAGAAGATTTTAGCTTTTCATTTTTTTGATGTCACTTTAATTATCAGGTTTTCTAAATTGCATTACTGATAAAGTATATCAGTTGATGTGAATATTGGTGATAAATTGGAAAAATCCGGTACTTCTATTTTAAAATTTGTTACACAAAACACTTTTTCTTATAAAAATGATTTATTTCAGGTGGCTGACATGAATTCCCCGGCCTACCTGAAAATAAATTGGTTTCTACGAACTTTATTAACTAAATTTTGTGACCAGCCAAGCTAGTAATTTGATCCTTTTTCCAAAGGTTAACAAATTAGCTCAGCTTGATCCCTTAATTGATTTGTTTTTATGTTTTATCAGTCTTTAGCAGGTTATTTAAAGTAAGAAAAATTATTTAGTTTTCAAGAATTTGGGCGGGGTATATATGATTTACTGATACAATAATTAACCCATAGCTGGAGGAAACATATAGATTTATATCTTTTCCGTATATAAGGAAGTCAACTGAAACTGGACCTCTACTCTCCGATTTCCAGTACCGTGCCCTTATGCATTACACCTTCGCACATCCAAAATTAAAGCACATGTTATTTTCAAGCGTTCGCCCATCTGGGTACTGACCTGGCTCGGCGTATTTTGATCACAGTGATTCAACGTGATATGGCTGTAAACCAAGATTGGCTCAGATAAGCTCAAATAATGTTTTGTGTTGATTCTAAAACAGCCAAACCAACGATATAAATTTGATCAGAGAAACTAAAAAACAACAAAAACGTAGTTAAAATGAACTCGGAAAATAAACTGAGGAAGGTTTTCGTTCGTGTTGAGAAGATGTCACCTGGATCAATTTGATGACTGTCGAAAAGCCACGACTGGATAAATAATTCGTGGAGGAGTTGAGAATTGCATTTGGTTGGTTTGTTCTAGTCTAGGCTGGCAAAGGTATGAAGTATTCTCGGTGATTTGCCCTCTCCAACGAAGTCGTCGAATATCTGGTTGGAAAATAGAAATATATAAACTATAAAAAATATTATTAAATGCTAATGAGCATTCTATGTAGGCATTTTGTAGGGATACCGCTATTCATCAGTACGAACAAAAAGCAATATTGAACAATTCTAACGTTTGTCCATTTAGTCAGATTTGGGAAATTTGATGGGGAAATTTCCAGCTTACTCCCAAAGTCGTGCCAGTGTTGTCAGTGTTGTGTATTTCGTAAAGGAAAATGTTTTTCAAGCACCAACATTACATATACATAACGATCTCAAACTTTAGAATGCTTTATTTCAAGCATTTTCGATCAATCGTTCTGAAAGTATTTTCCTGTCCATGTTTCTATTCTGTCGATTTCTGTTCACCCTTATATTTTAGAATTTCCTACAGACGAAGCGATGATATTTTTTTATTCTATCTCGTGCAAATTCCATGGTCGTTTCTAAGTTTTTGACATTTTCTTTCTGTTTTTATTGATTCTATTTATGCATGGCGTACTCGCAATTTCCGACCGTCAACCTTCTCTTTCGAAATTTTCCTATGCCATGATCAGTACATTTTCCATATCTCTATTTTTGTTACTTCTAGTTTACAGTGTACAACATTTTCCACACAATTACTGTATGCATTTCTAAGACGTTGTAATATTGATGTTTTATAATTAATTCAGAATACTAACTTCATCGTAATATTTGTTTTGTTTTCTTTTATGTCTTTTTAAAAAACTTCCTCCATTGATTATGAAGTTAGACTGTCTAGTTCTTTCTTCAGTCATTTTCACAACAAATTGTTATATGCTATCGATTTTATTTTTAACATGGGCTGTATTCACGATTTTTTTTTTTACCCAAGTTACAGACGTCGGCAAATTCATTTTCACTTTCTTCAACAATGAATTCTTTTCATAGGTGTTTGCTGTAAGATAAATTAATTCACGTTCTAAATTTGAACATTTTGAAATTTGAGAATCTAACCCGTTGACATTAAAGCTTGACAGTAAATTAAGTAACGAGCGATGCATTGGATTTTCCTTTAATTTGAAATAATATTCGAATTTTAAAAACAAACTCTTATATTTTTTTATATTCCCTGAATTCCTCTCCTATTTGTCTTCTTTCCTGCATTTATTTCTATCCACTAATAATTTTACTTCTTTACGCGTACAATTTTTCTTCAAGGACACATGACACAGTGGATAAAGGCGTTAGTTAGATCCAGTGACAAGGCTCAAAGAGTTGTTAGTTCAATAGCCGGTTAAGGCGGTGTGGATGGGAATTAACAGGATATAACTGATAACTGACATCCATTAGACATGGCACGAGGAACTAGAACAGTCTACCCCAGCAATCGAAATAATGGGTTCACTCCGACATTCCAGTTCGTTTTATTCCACCTGAACAAGGCCGGGGCGTACAACAGCCGAAACGTTGTGATAAATATAGCAAAAAACATGAGAACGATATTTCGAACAATATAAATAGTGTACATAATACCTCATCTCAGAAATATACTGAATTTTATGCAACTTCATTTGGTATTCTTGCAAAATGTTGTTCCTTTCTCACCAACCACACAGCAATATTTAGTTAAATCGTCTATTTTTCTGCCTCTTCCTATTTACAAGCTGTTGATTTAGACGATTTTATATGAATTTTTGTTGCCTTTAATCCACTGCTTGCTGAAGTACTTACTGGTATAGACGTACTTTAAAA
This sequence comes from Acanthosepion lycidas, assembly GCA_963932145.1. NCBI lineage: Eukaryota > Metazoa > Mollusca > Cephalopoda > Sepiida > Sepiidae > Acanthosepion > Acanthosepion lycidas. The sequence continues at coordinate 78,147,443 of OZ010594.1, read as the reverse complement.
GTGTTTCCTATTATAGTTGACAATTTTTGCCGGCAAGACTAAATCAGCACCATATTAATATTTTAAAAGAATTTTCCACCGGAAAACTTAAAAAGGAATTTCCATTGTCTTTAAACAAACGTCTGTAGCTTGTCAACATTGGAAGTTTGTATTTCATTGCTACTAAATCTTTGCTAATCACCAATGTTAACGGGTGTCGAAAAGGCTAATCGATTGGAGCATTTCTGAAAGTATAATTACTGCAAATAACTTCATAATGCATGCAAGATAATAGACTTGTAATTTTCCATGTCACTGGCATAATGTATATTTTCGGAAAGAAAACAAGTTTTTTCCAACTTGTAGGTGGTTCCACACGCAAACCGTTATTTCATCGATATTCAAACTTTACAAATAGGTAAAGATATTTAATGTTTTATTAACAGCCTTCATGGTCAGCAAACGCGCATTGGAAACGTTAAAGGAAATCTAAAATACGCTTATTTTAGTGTGTTGGCAACATCTATAATTAATGTATGAGGTCTTTATAAGAGTATTTTACAAGAAATAATGGTGGGGAAAAAGTACATGCACGATATAAGAGTGATCGATGGAACTACAATACATGATAAAATTTATTTAACAAAAATAACAAGAGAAAAGTTTAAGAAATTCTTTACCGAGAAATAAATGGAATACTCAACGAACATTTGTAATGTATTCGAGTATGACTTGCCTGTGTAAGTGTGTTTGTGTGTTTGTGTGAAGCGTTCAAATTTATTTTTGCTTCGGCGTGGAAGTTGATAGCCATCACTCCGAAAGGAAGAAGCTATGAAAGGAGAGTTACTTAAGGATTCGCCTATTTTTATACTCTCCAGGCTGCTGCTGACAATATATTTATTAAGCGCCTACAGTATGATTATCAACAAGCGTAATATTCAATTTTCCTTGTTATAGAAAACACCCATTTGTAAAACTGTCCTTTGATGATGAGGCATTTCTCATATTTATTTCTTACTTACTAATTTCCAAGAATCAGTGTCCTATTAATACCACTCATCATCTTACCATTATATATGGTATAACCAATTTAAAATGTTGAACAGTATTTCTGTTCACTACTGAATTAAAAAAAAACTCAAACCGATTCTTTCATAGACACTAACGTCAATAATAAACATTTGTATGATAAACTAAATGCAAAAAACATCTTAAGTTTTTTCATACCGTATTCAACTACCAAATAAACTAGATTGGGAGTTCCTGAAAATTTTATTACATTTTGTTAATTGAATCAGCTTTTAAAAGTAGTAGCATAATTCCAGGGCTAGCCATTTAGCTATGAAGTATTTTTCCCGCCCTTAAGCATATTTACATAACCCACATTCCATTTTAAATTATTTATGTTGACCTCATAATTGTTTCGCCGTTCATTAATATAATTGGTAAATTGTTTGAAATCGGCCATTTATTGCATGGAAGTCAACATGTCTCTTAAAATATATTATTTACTCTGAATCTGATTAGGGTTACAATGAAGAAAGTAATAATGGTGAATAGATGTATATATTAGCTTAACTTTCACTTGGTAGCCATTAAACTTTCGTTTGTTAAACATTTTATTCGTTAATTCTTTTATCTCTTAATCCGTCAAATTCCATATGCTTCAAACGGATTCATCTATTATTTAACGATGAATTTCTCGTTAAATTCACGACATAACATATCTGTATATACACCATTAAAAACTTTATTTCTATTCACATATATTAAAGAAGGGATTACCTAATTTCAGCTCTTTAGATTTAGTGATATACTTTGATTTTCTAACGGACGCCATGCTCACATATACGCATCAATTTAAGAGGATTACCCTGTAAAAACGTGCGTGTCATTATTTACGGGTCTTTTTTCTGTATTAAAATACTAAATCCCCATTCATCTAAGCAATGTTTACCGCTACTGTATAAATTAGTAAAATCACACTTACTTTCTGCTTCGCGTTACTGTCTTGATACAAGTGCTGTAAGCAATTAAGAGCTGTAAGGGCACTGCATGTACTGTAGCCAAAACAAGAGAACAACAATCTTACGAAGTCCACCGCTCTTCAGCCTGAATCTGAATCTCCAGATTCTCTCTATATTTCAAGGACACATGTCACAGTGGATAAAGGCGTTGGTTAGATCCAGTGACACAACCAAAGAGTGCGAGTCCAATACCCGTTTAAGTCAGAGGAGAACTTGCAGAGGGGAATTAACAGGAGATAACTGATAACTGACATCCATTAAACATGGCACATGGAACTAGAACAGTTTACCCCAGTGAGCGAAATAAAGGGTTCAGCTCGACATTCCAACCACTTGAAAAAGGCCGGAGCGTACAACGGCCGAAACGTTGTAATAAATATGGCGACAAATCTGAGGACAATAGCAACTGTCACCTAAACGTAAGTAAGCCCTGTTATTTATCCTATAGCTGCTGGTGATTCAAGTCTTTCGCAAAAGTGAACTGTTCTTGAATTTGAACCCGGTTTGTCGAATCATATTCTTGACTCGCTCACCATTATGCTGTCGTCACACCCATTCACATTACTGTGATATTTTAACCTGAGAACTTGCAGAGAATACATAGCTGTGTAAAACGAATTTAATACACATATTTATTAGGTTGGTGCAAAAATAATGACGTAATAATGTCGTTTTTTTAACCTTAAAAATACGTCAAAAAACGACATTATTACGTCATTATTTTTGCACCAACCTAATACTTATTTAACTTTAGTTCTGTTTTATTTTATGCATTCGCCATTTTGATTTCATTTTTGAGATTGTCCCACATAGATCTTTAGAATTCTTCGGTGTCTCTGATATCTGCATATTCTCTTTTATTTTGCCAGTATTCTTGTTCTTTTGTTTATTAAGCCGTTTTTGCGATGTTGTTTATATCATCTTAATCGCCGTGCCTTTGTCTATGGTTTCTCCCACCATCTACTTTGATCCATTTGATTGTTTCTTTACATTTCCCTTCGAACTTTCGCTCTTCGTACTTTTTTGCCTATTTCTATTTTGATTAACTCTGTATCCTACTTTTCTAAACTTATGTGATTTTCTAATCTAATCTTCATCATTAGCTTTGCTATTTTTTCTTTGACTCATAGAATCTTCTCTTGTTTACTTGTCTTCGTCGTGGTTGAATATTACATCATTTATTTCTGTTTTCTTATTCTTATGTACAGGGTCATTTACTTGATATATTCATCTTGTTTTATTTTGTATAATGTTTCTTCCCAAAAACGTAAATTTATTATACAATGCGCCAGATTTAGCCAATTCGAATTTTGCTTTATGACTGCGTAATGATAAGAATCATATCAATTTGATTCTCGGTAAAATTATTTTATTTTCTATGTTAATCCGTCTGTTTCTTTTGCTTTTTCTAATCTTCAAATCGCTTTATAGGAGTTTTGGTTTTGCTTTACTTATACTTTGACTTCTATTGCTCTGTTAGCTGAGATTTGCCTGGGAAGAGATCGTCTTATTTTCACTTATCTCCATGTCGTTATATTTTGCATTTCATTTGAACTTGTTCTTCTTCAACATTCTCTTCATTTATTTCGTTCTCGTTAATATATCTTTTTTTTTGCCATTCATTTATGTTTGGTCGCCTCTCTAAAACATTCTTATCGGTTGAATCTTTTCAATTAACTAAAGTGTAATACGATAACAAGGATATTGCTAGGGGCAGTGAAGACAAAATTTATTCCACACAAAAATTTACACAACACAAAGGATTGTTCGATTCTATGTTGTTTTCTAGGTTGTGTTGATTCAATTTCTGTCGAAACCGGTTAAGTAAACCCAGGAAACACGTGAATATTCATTCCGGCGTCATACTAAGACAGTGATAGTATCGAAAACAACAGCGAACTTTATATGACTGTTGCATTCTTCTAACTCATTTACAAAGAACAAACACCAGGGTTTGTAGCATAAACATTTTCTATCTTCTCCCATTCATTATCTTTCCACTGCGAATGGTTACTTGTTTGAAGATGATAATATATATATATATATATATATATATATATATATATATATATCAAAATATTATTCATGATAATCAATGTCAAATAATCATTTGGAATTCCAGTTATTTTCTTTTTAAACAACTTGGCGTAACATTACCTCACCCGCCTACTCATTTATCCACTTGAATAAACGGCATCTATCTATCTATCTATCTATCTATCTATCTATCTATCTATCTATCTATCTATCTATCTATATACAATTAAGTGAACATTAATTTTTTCCATTAGTTGCTATATATATAAATATATTGTTACTATATGTATATATAGAGAGCGAGCCAGAGATTGATATTGTTAATATATATAGATCGATATTGTTACTATATATATATATATATATATATATATATCGATATTTTTACAGTATATACATATAGATCGATATTGTTACTATATATATATATATATATATATATATATATATATCGATATTTTACTATATGTATATGTATATTTCGATATTTTTACTATATATATATATATATAGAGAGAGAGAGAGAGCAAGAGAGTGATATTGTTAATATATATATATATAGATCGATATTGTTACTATATATATATATCGATATTTTTACATTATATACATATAGATCGATATTGTTACTATATATATATATATCGATATTTTACTATATATATGTATAGATCGATATTGTTACTATATATATAGAGAGAGAGTGAAATATCGATATTGTTCATATATATATATATATATATATATATATATATATATATATATATATATATATATATATATATTAAGTAACAAATTAAGTTAAATTAAAATTAAATGCTCAGATAAGTTCCCCGACGCCTTGTTTCGCGTAGATTGCATCCACTCGTCAGGAGGCTTATATAATTTAACATTAAATTTCCTTTGTTGCTCTATCACTTGATAGTGAGGATTATAATTACTAAGACTTATTTTTCTTCTCTATGCGCCGTCTCCCTTCAGTACGTAAACTATTATGACTGACAATTTCGTATCCTTTGTCGTGCTTAGTAAAGTCTATCTTTTTGCTCCCTCTTCAAATCTTCATTTTAGCAACCATTTGCACAAAGTGTCTAGGGAGCTTATGCGCTGTTTTCCTCTGTTCATCTTGCAATCTGTATGTTCACTGAGTATTTAATTATGTGCCCTAGAAATTCCAATGGTCTCTTTCTGATGATAAGTATAAGTATGTATTTGTTACCATTTGCCCAAAACTTCACTGTTGCTTACATGATCAGTTCATGCTCCGCTAAGCATCCTTCTGTATGACCGCATTTCTCTTGCTTAAAGTCTCTTCATCTGTAATACCTTTGTCCAGTATTTACTGACATATAAGAGCATCGATATTATATAACAGTTCGGTACCTTTTTCTTTGTTTCTAGCTAAATTTTCGTGTTTCTTAATAGTTTACTTAGCTTCTGGAAGGCACATTTTTCTGGCCAATGCGCCTTCAGATTTCGGTGTCGCATTTTACCTGCATTCTTAAAACACTTCCTAGAGATTTAATTGTTTTCTACTTAATTTTGATGTTTCTAATTTGTAATTCACAACGTGTAGTGTTTCTATTATTATATCCATTCTGTCTTCTTACAGTTAATGTTTAGTCCTTTCTGCTCGCTTGCTTTAAAGAGCGTCTGTATTAGTTCCTGTATGTCCTTTTCTGTGTATCAATACTGTAGTGTAGTTTCCTTTACTATCAGCCCAAACTCGTCAGCATGTCTAATATTGTTAAAGATTGTGACCCCCAGTCGTTGATCCTGGTAAGATTTCTAATACTCTCAGAAATGTTTCACCGTAAAATTTGAATATGTCTGGTGAGAAGAGATCATTTTCTTAGTTCTCGTAAAAGCGTTATCTTCTCGAAATACCGTGGTGGAGCGTGCTTTTTTTCGAAACAAATTCTTTGTTCTAATTGCACACACACACACACACAAATATCATGCGATCACGCCGGTCGGCTATTGACCTTGGTAAACCTTTTACAGATCATATTACGCACGAGCCTTATGTAGAAGTGCTGGAAGAACACATCACTTTCCTATTGCAGGGAAAACGTTAAATAATATTCTGGGCGTACATAGGTAGCATTGTTCCTGTCGCAAACACGAACGGAAAGTGTAAGTTGCAACCAGTAACACACTGCAGGCGTTTTGGCTTGTGTGACTTGGGTGAATGAAACCCCGGAAGACGGGATTCCGTCGACATACAAATAAACATCCATTGCTCACAAACACTGAACATTACAGAATATAATTGGATACCCCAGATGAAATTTCTGCGATGCTACTGGAGGCGGGGAAGCTGGTACTGAGATATAAACGATAGTCAGAAATCACGCATATGCGTAGTCCTCCTACCGTAAGTAAACGATTCTTAACAACGATCCGTGTGTGTACTATATGGTCTCGTATAAACAATGCCATTTCACTACTTTTGCTAACATCGAAGTAACATTCAGAAGGTATGTTAAACACTCTCATCGATTCTTTGAATTCTCTGTTGGGTAAGCTAAACTCTCAAATATTCAACCCGCTCTCAAATGACTATAAACACGCGCGCGCACACACACACACACACACACATATATATATATATATATATATATATATATATATATATGCAGGATATGCTAGGTTCTATATTCTTGGATGGCAACTGGTCTAGAAGAGGGACAACTGTGAATTCAAAACCTGCGGAGGATCTGTTTGCATCCAAAAAGAGTGGATAGTTCTGCACAAGGCCTTCGCCGCTATAATCAAATCATATGTGCTGGTGTTGGGATATATATATATATATATATATATATATATATATATATATATATATATATATATATATATATATATAGATTAATATTGTCATCCACAGACAGACTGTTTCGCTGTATAACAGCTCTTCATTGTGGCTAGACGTCCGGTTGCTAGGATCGAAATCTGGATATATATTGGCGTCAGTCTGAGATTCTACCATTAAGCCGTCGGCGCATGGCAGGGATGAAGGTGAATTTTAGCATATTTATTATTGGCTAAATACACCGTGACTGAGAGGATTCGATTCGCTTTACCGAAGAGTCTTGCTATAATACCCGTAATAGTTCACTGTTTACAAACCCACACTTCCACCCCCAGAGAGCTAAACCGAAATTATTTTTTCAGGTGCCTATATATTGTCATCCACAGACAGATGGTTTCCCTGTATCACAGCTGTTCAATGTGGCTAGGCGTCCGGTTGACTCTAGCTAGTATCGAAACCCAGCAGTGGGAGATCCTACGACTAAGCCGTCGGCGCAAGACAGGGATGAAGGTGAATTTTACGGTATTTATTTTTAGATAAACAAACACACACACACACACACACACACACACACACATACATATATATATATATATATATATATATATATATATATATATATATATATATATATTACATGAATCATTCATAAAAAAAAAAAACAGATTAAAAACAAATTTAATAAAGTACATTAACCCAGAACCTGTATATGAATGTTATGATCCCTGTTTATAAATTGCAGGTGCATAAGGTCTTTTCTAGGTTTTTACAAGCTTTCGTCTAAACTAAAATCTAAAAAAGACCTAATGCAACTGGAATTTATAAACAGGGATAATAACATTCATCTACAGGTTCGGGGTTAATGTACTTTATTAAGTTTGTTTGCGAGGATGTATTCTCGCCATTTATATCAGTAACTTCTATATCTGTTTTTTGTATGAATGATTCATGTAATATAAATTGAACTGCACCACATACTTGATATATATATATATATATATATATATATATATATATATATATATATATATATATATATATATATATATATAAAACCTATATTTATGCCCGTGTCAAGACTCCTCATGGTTGTACTGGACTTTCACCCCATGGAATCGTAGCCTGCACGATCGAGTAGTGCTCACTCAGATATTTTACTTCTTACTTCGGTTCAGTCAAAAGTCTCACTATTATATAATAAATATCATTAATCTTATTATAATTTTGCTTTTTATTCATCAAATTTTATTAACTGGCCTATTAAATCTTCATGCCGATATCGCAGGAAAATAAATTTATACATACGAACAGACTGAAATATATAGGTAGATAGACAGTCAGATAGATAAGTAGATTATCTAAACAGAAAAATAACGATAGAAGTATACAGCTAAGATTGTCTTTTTAAATAACAAGATTTTTCCAGGAACCTGTTATTTAGGAAAACAATCTTCTCTATGTATTATTTTATTGAGCCATTGCGTTTACCGAAAATATCGTGTTTTCAAGAGACGTGTTTTCTACCTCGAAGAGTAGCAATTAATCTGAAATCCATTGTATCATTTTGAACATGAATATGATTCATGAGAGAAAAACTTAGAAGACAAATTCTGTTTGATAAATTGGAATATTTATTTATAAGAAGGATTTTCTTTTCGCGGTTCAATAATCTAGGAATAAGAGAATCATAGCTTTTAGTCAGATATTAAAGTAATTGTTTATACTGAATTCGGACATCAGAACATTTTTTCCTAGTGGTAAATGTCGTTCTATTCCAAATATAGAATATATAGAAACATACACTGAAATATATTGGTAAGTATATAAGTACTGTCTGGCTATATTTCTGAGATGAGGTATTATGTACACTATTTATATTATTCGGACTATTGTCCTCATCTTTGTCGACATATTTATTACAAAGTTTCGGCCGTTGTACGCTCCGACCTTCTTCAGGTGGTTGGAATGTCGAACTGAACCCTTTATTTCGCTCACTGGGGTAGACTGTTCTAGTTCCACGTACCATGTATAATGGATGTCAGTAATCAGTTATCTCCTTCTTAATTCCCCTCTCCAAATTCTCCACTGCCTTAACCGGGTATTGAACTCACATTCTTTGGGTCTTTTCACTGGATCTAACTAACGCCTTTATCCACTGCGCCATGTGTTCTTGAAGGGTTCAGTTCCACATTCCAAACCTCTGAAGAAGGCTGGAGCGTAAAACGGCCAAAACGTTGTAAGAAATATGTCGACAAAAATGAGGACAATAGTCCGAATAATGTAAAGAGTATACAAGCATTGATACTAAGATTTACTTAAGTTGGGATAGGCATATTTGTATTGTAATACACATCTTTTTATTGGTTCGGTTAAAAATGTTTGGTTATCAATTACCTAAAATATTTATTTGAATAAATATGAAATAAGACAACAGACAATTTTCATTTTACTGTAACCACAGCCTACAATCTTTATTCAACGGAACTGCCAAGAATAGTTCCTAGTCAAATTTGCATAGTCAGGGAGAGTTTTTTCCAAATGAAGATTGTCTGTAATTCAATTGGATCACTATACTTATCCAAAAATTATATACTAGAGGAGGAAGGCTTAAATTCAATATCTATTTTTTGTCTGTTGTCGATGATAAAACTAAAGGAATGAAATATTTCGAAAGCTTTGAATCGATTGGGAATTTATTGAAAAGACGACTATGAAGGACAGTTCCACCTCGTTTTTATATAGCGTTCCCGGGAGATTTAATTTGGGATAATAATACCAGTCTATCCTCACTGGCCTCAAGACCATAAACGATACTCGAAGTAAGAGTAATTTTATTGACAACCAAGACTTCGTTAGATGGACGTTAGCTGAATTTTGTCTTCTATATAGTTTGGCATGACGTGGAAAATGAGAGAGAGAGAGAGAGAAAGAGAGTGAGAGAATATAAATATAAAAGGGAAACTAAGAGAGAGTGAAGAAGTTACAGAGAAAAATGTAGAAATAATAAAGTGTAGTAGATGTTAGAAGAGTGACAAATGCTTAATGGAGATTTATACAGCTGCTGCGAGCCTCATTATATCATTAACTCCACCGGTTCAGACGTTTAGAGCAAAGACCCGTTGTGTCGCATACACTAAGTCGGATCACTCTCATTCAATTTCGTATTCTATTAGTAAGAAGTTCCACATAAACAGTATCTTCACGATGACACTTACTCCCGTGGGGATGCATCAACAACAACGTTAAAGTCTTTATGTCTAGGATCAACTGTTATCTATTCTCTCTATCATCATAATCTTTCTTTACTTGCTCTTCTTACGTCTATACAAAAAACTCATTCACTAGCACTCTAGCACACCTCTCTCTTAGGCGTTCTATTGAGCATTTAGAAAAAAATTGTAACTCATCTGAAAATAGAATAAGTGTGTAACATTAGACAAGCAGTAAGAATTGAACACAACACGTATAAATGTGATAGAAAAATAGTAGCTGTAGCGCTCATTTGTATGAAAGGATATTTTCGAAAGTCAAATGTTTGACGCATGAAGAAATGCTAAGAAATGTAATTTTCGATAATCCACTTCAGGGAGATTAGCATGGTTTTCGGGAAAATCCAAGATTGAGATTCAAATTCGAACAGTAAACGAAGGAAATCCATCAGCATTCCAATTTACTCGAGCAGCATTTATTGTTCTGTAAATTTGTAATGTAGCCTGATTTTGTTCATGAAACTTCAGAGCGTTTATGGACACTAGCCTCGTTCAGTGACTGATCATTCCAGATTTTACGCTGTCAGCGAGAAACTCCGAGTCTGATCAGCAGAGTTGAATGTTGACATTGTGGATTTTGCAGTAACAAAAATGTGTCTGTGCAAATATCCTCAATAGGGATCAGTTTAACTTCCCGAGTAGACAAGCATACTCGGAATGAGGAAGCAAGCTATTAACACATAAACACACACACACACACACACTCATGTATATATATATATATATATATATATATATATATATATATATATATATATATATATATATATATATATATGTATAATATTAGTGGTAAATATACACATACATATGCAAAATATATAAATATACATACATACATGCATACACATACATACATACATATATATATATATATATATATATATATATATATATATATATATATATTAATAAAAAAATCCAGGTAGAACTCAATGTCCAGGACAGAGTAAGAATATAATAATAAAAAGGCTTAAACACTAATATTCCATGGCCATAATTTATTCCATTGGAATCGTAAATCCAATCCAATTCATCAGACCTTCAAATTCCGCCCCCCCAAAAAAAAAGAAAAAAAAGAAAGATAAAACAACTCCGGAAATAAAAAAAATAGAATTTACAGATAGTGTAAGTATGAGAGTGTGGGACGAATGTTAGAGCTAAAGAGATGGGTAACAGACGATAGAATGTGGGGGATTAAAACTTAACAGAGAGAAGTTTTAAACAGGGGAGTCAAAGAAGGTTTAAATGAGAGAAATATGAATGTTGTCGGATGTCTAATACATTAAGGATGTAACCGGAAAGGATACATTTTGTGGTCATATACACACACAATAGACGATCTAATGTTAAAGATCAGAAGAAGAGGGAAGGAGAGGAAAAGAAAAGAAAAAGGGGTGGGGGAGAGAGATAGGGCTGGAAACCAGGTGAAACGGCAAAATTTTCAAAATCGTGTAAAACCCTAATCGTCCATTTGTTAGAATAAGATCTGAACCGTTGTATCCTAAAAATGTTTAAAAATATCTTATTGGGATTCTCCGAGGATTTTATAACACTGTTGGACACTAATTTGAGCATTAATAATGTATAAATACACTCTAAACTAAACAGAAGTATCGTGATGAAATCGATCATAAACGAAAATGACATCATTAATTAATCTTAGCTAAGGATCAGAAGATAATGAATGATTGAAATCAAGTTAAACTATTCATATATATATATATATATCATATTCCAATATCATTTTCCAACTTATTCTGTCCTAGAAAAAGAAGTTGCCACAAACATTTTACGTACGATTCCATTTTCAAGACTTTTTTCACTGCTCTTTAGACTTTCATAGAAAGAACACCTCACTTAGGTGCTAAACAACATACGGATGGAGAGATAGAATTTTTTCTAATTGATCTGTTTAGAACTAAGTTGAACTGATAATAATCCTATCTGTAATGATCTGATTTTTTAAACTTATTCACCGATAACTTGGTGGTCCTTGAATGGCGTTTGAAGTTAGAAGCCAGAGAAAGAATGTTCATACAATTAGTGAAAACCTGAATGTTCTTTTCCCTCACACAATTATTGGCAAGGGAGTGAGGCTGACAGAAAACGATTTAAATTTTTTCTCTTTCTACCTGAATAAAAGACATTTCAGTTATTTTTACGACAAATGGTATCAAGATGACTAAAGGTGTTATGTGAAAAATTGTAAAAAACAAAAACATTTCCTGATTGTTTAATATCTAATAGTTCATTGGATGCATAATCATACTGCTGTATATATATATATATATATATATATATATATATATATATATATATGTATATATATATATATATATATATATGAATACATATATATATATATATATATATATATATATATATATATATATAGATAGATAGATAGATAGATAGATAGATAGATAGATAGATAGATAGATAAGTACACACAATCCTTTAAATCGGTTCGGCTATAATTTACTTCATGAACATATATATATATATATATATATATATATATATATATATATATATATATATATATATATATACAAATATTCATCTGTTCAGACCGAAGTTGTTTATTAAATGGAGTCAAAAATAATATTTTTCAGCTTAATAAATAATTAGACAGGTTACACAATCACATGCTTATCCAGACGTCTTACGTTAAACCTATCTGATCACAGCTCCATTAGAACCCATTTAAACACGCACACAAATTTACCTAACTCCCTTAGAAACATACTAGTAGAAAACACAAATATATTAAATGCATCAACCTGCAAAAAAAGACTAAAAATAATGGAAGCTTTAATAATAAAAGAAAAAAAAAGCCTCTTAACAATATTAACTACGAACAAAGCCACAATGTGCTAACAGTATTCGGAAATTAAAAACATCCTTACCACACACTAACATACAGAGAACGCACACACTCAATTAATGAAACATGCATGAAGGAAGGATTGCTGCCTAAATATACAACTATATATATATATATATATATATATATATATATACTAATTTTTGTTCTTTAAGAGTTGTCTTCTAATTGAATTAACTTGTCAGATATTAATGTTATTATCTATTTCAAATTGTGATGATTATAATGCAATGAAGATGTCAAAAATGACATGTATATTAGGCACATTACTGTTTCTATAGTAAGTCTGATCCCCACTCTCTTACACTTTATTTTAACTTGTTTAGCCCGTAAAGAAAAAAAATCATTTCTAGGTCACCCTATCGACTCATGTTTAATTCTTCCTTCTTTGCTTTCTCTTCATTTCCTACCTCTCTCGCTCTCTCCTTCATTATACTGTCCTCTCGTCCCCTCTCCCTCTCTCTCTCTTTCTCTTTACCCCAGATTTTAAACCTTTTATTGAAAGTGTTATTTCGTCTTGTAATATAATTTTTCCACTTACCTTTTTTACTTTGTTTCTTTCTCCCACTTTTCCTTTTTCTGTAGACAAATGGACTCCATTTATTGAAAAAAGCTTCGGTCTGAAGACATAAATATTTGTAGTATTTTAATGAAATAAATTATAAACAAATGGATATTTAAGGATCGCCTGTACTTCTTTTTATTATTATATTACTCTTTTTCCTACATTGAGCTCTCATTGGATACATGTCTTCCTTAGAATTATCCCTACCAATTGTCAACGGATATATATATATATATATATATATATATATATATATATATACAATTTATTCGAAAATTATAACATATGTTATAAAATCACTACAAAAATTTTGTTTCAACGTTTCTGGTGACTTATGAAGTGATGGTGTTCAATGTAGAATAAAGGGTTACATTTATAACCCTTTATTCTACATTCAACACCATCATTGATAAGATACCACAACTGGTATTTGCTATACTCTTTATTGAGCACTTTGTTAAGAATAGTATTTTTTGTTTATTGGAATTCATTCCTTATACACCAATCTTATACTTGTATATATATACATATATATATATATATATATATATATATATATATATATATATATATATATATATTTATCATAATTTTATCATATAGACAAAGTCATTTTACTCACCACAAAGATGCAACATGGTTACAGTGCATTATCGCTCTATTATCAGTATCGAGCCCTCTTTTAGATTAATTCTATGATGTCGGAATTTATATATTACTTTCGTTTTCATCATCGCATCGGTTATATATATATATATATATATATATATATATATATATATATATATATATATATGCACTTTATTAATATAGTTTGTTTATCTTTATTTGCGAAATCGATATTTTCATTTAAGCACCATCTCTTGTTTTTTTTTTCTTGTTTTTTTTTTTTTGCAATATTCGCAATACCTGTTTATCAGGAACACATCGGATCCTGAGAAACGTTGTAATATATGATAGATTTTTGAATCACAATCTGCATATTCCAGAATTGTTCTTAGAAAAGATTCGGAAAAACATTTGCTTAGATGGACGCAAACAGCGCCCAAGAAATCATCTCCTCAGCATCTTCGGTAAAGCCGACGACATCAAAGAAGCAATCAAGTACAGCGTGCGGAATCTAAAAAAGAGACATAAGGAATAAATGGCCGTTGAAGAGAACAGTAAATTAAATAATTCTTTCACATCTCCCTCAAGGGCCCCGGTATTTCATAACGTTTCAAAATTAAAGGAAAAGGAAAGCATACGCACTCATTAAAGAAAAAATATTCAAGTATAGATATTTGTGAAAAAGTACTACAGTTTCCAACTGAAACAAGAACGACATTTGGAATTCATTAAATAACATTGACAATCGCAAAAGTTAAAATTAATTTAAATGTAATACAAGAAAATATATATATATATATATATATATATATATTTATATGTATATATATATATATATATATATATATATATATATATATATATATATAAACACACACACACACGCCCCCCCCCCACACACACACATATATATATATATATATATATATATATATATATATATATATATATATATATATAAAATAAGCATTTTATAACATCACTACAAAAATACCCATGTTTTTTCAACACTACTGGTGTCTTGTGATGGTGTTGATTGCAAAATAAAAAGTTTTCAAGATTACAAAACCAAGGCCCGGCCTCGCAAGTGGGTACTATTATTACGTAAGTTATGATAGCCAATGAAAACACACGTATTTGATAATTCAAAATCTCGACAACGGACCCATGATACAATGTATTAATGCTTTAATATCAATATTAGATCAGATTGGAAATCGGTTAACTAATTAATTATTAATTTAGTATGAATTTAAAGAATAAAAATTACGAATATTAAATATTACCATGGATTAAAATTAAAAAAAATACAAAATTATTCAGAGAAAAAACGGGGAAAATATACTAATATTTTCATCTCTTCTTAGCTATATAGTAAGTTACCAATTCGAATTGGCGCTGATCTAAGAGGTACATTTTATTGCTAGTAAGTACCGAGCTAACTTAAAAAGACACCAGTAGTGTTGAAAGAAAATGGCTATTTTTGTAGTAATGTCATATTATTCTTATGTTATATTTTTTAAATAAATATTATTCGCCCTTATATGTACTTAGCATTTTATTAAATAGGGGTTTTAATTATTGGAATTTAATTCCATGTATACCAACCCTGTATTCGGTTCACACACACACACACACACACACACACACACACACACACACACACATATATATATATATATATATATATATATATATATATATATATATATATATACACATATACTTTAAAATTTAGGAGATCAGTTATAATACGCGTACTTGGTTTCGACCTGACGCTCTCTTCGGACGATACTTTTAAAATGCCTACTTTAACGCTTTATTAAAAAATCCTACAAAGAACGCTTCATAATTATCTTTCAAAAAAAATAAATATTGATTGAAAGACAGGAAAATGAGTGTATGGAAAGGAAGAGAAATAGAAGGGTGAAGAAAATAAAAGAATGGAAAGTGTATTGAAAATCTCTATAGTAAAGAGGGAAAGCAAATATGGAACTTAAAAGTTATGGAGGATGATGAGGCCAGCGTGTAACAGAGGGGTTATAAAATTAATTTCTTTTTTAACCGGCTTCATATTCACTTACTAGAAAATTTTTATATGAGGACAAATTTTTAAAATTTCGGATTTTTATTTTTTTTTATTTTTTTTTTTTTGTTCAGCTATGTCATAATTGCTATTTTTTCATATTTTCATAGTTTGCAAATGCGGGTATAATTGTTATATTTTTTTTTACATTTTTAATTTTTTTCTATTTCCTGATATTTTTTATTTTTAAATTCCACATGTGGCTGGCAAGTTTGGTGCAGTATCTGAGGTTTGGTAGCTAAAACATCGCTGTGTGATTGTACCATATGTGCTTCAAAAGGGGCTTCTGTGCAGCCTATATATGTTTTAATATTTGTGACTTCTGCTTTATAAATTATACATTCCGTTTTGCAAGTTCCATTTATTGGACATCTTATTTTATTTCTACAGTTGCATAAACAACTAGTGTTATTTTGCTGCACGTTGGTTTTGAAGTTTTCTGATATTTTCTCTTGTTTTATTGTATCTAAATTACTCAATCACCTTCTGCTCAATTTGTATTTTTATTGAATATTTCATGTATTTCTTAAGGGTTTAGAAAATAACTTGATAAATAACTATATTACATTTCGCATTTAATTCAAAAGGGTGGCGGTTGAACCAAATATTTTTTCCTCAAAATGGCTTTCGTATAGTGTTTCATATGTTGAGGTTTCAATTCAAGATTTGCTTTGTAACTCCCCACCTTTATGTTTATCTCATATTCATTCTGTTTTTCCTCAAAAATTGTCTTACAAAATCTTCAGATGTGTTCAGATGTGTCGTAAGAATCACTGAAAAGCAATTGGAGTTATTCATCTAGAAAGAGGACAGTTTACAATCGTTTTATTTCAGCCCCACTGTCTTAACTAATTAGAAATGGTGAAAGGAAAAAACGATCATTCATTCCTTCAGTAATGGTATCAACATTCTAACTCTGGCTTCCATCTTAAAAAAAGTCCATACAAAAATAATCAAGAGACCGGTGAATAAATTTAAGATCACAGCAGGAAGAGTGATCCTCACTTCAGCTTCGAACTAAAGAGATCAATTAGAAAAGATCCAAGTCAATCTGTAAGACGTTTGGTACGTGAGAGAAGAGTATCAGCTATGTCTTCCCAAAGAGTAGTGAAAGGAGACTTGAAAATGTGAAACGTGTGAGGTGACTTATTACTCCAGGACAGAAAGTTCATCTTAAATAATTTGGGAAATGATCCTGGAAGTGTGTGTATGTGTATGTATATATATATTTATAGGTAGGTATGTATATACTTCTCTATATAGATATTCCTGTTAAGCTTAGAGGGTAATTATACATTCCTATTGTTCACAGTACAGTAAACAAAAAAAAAAAGAAAGAAAAATTTGGAGAATTGCTGTAAGTTATCTTTAATCACTTCAAAGATAAAAACGGTTCAAAGCTTAATCCACCAGATGGGCGATCTTGTTTTTAAACGATTTGTTCAATTGTACTTTTACATATATATATATATGTGTGTGTGTGTTGGTATGTGTGTCTGCGTTTATATGTGTGTGTCTTTGTGTGCGTCTGTGTTTATATATACATATATATATATATATATATATATATATATATATATATATATATATATATATATATATAAATATATATATATATATATGTATGTATATTTAAATATTTGTGTTTATAAATATAAATGACAATAAGTAAATTCTGGTTATTGCTGACGAGTTTCGTTCAATGTGGATTTTCTCAAAGCAAACAACGAAATGAATTTAATTAAAGAACGTAACTAATAATAACAAAAAACAAGATGTTATTAGCAACTGTAGGAATATAGAGAATGCTATTTTCATATTGTTAACTGAAAATAACATCAGTTATTGTCACCTGTGGAGAATATTCTCATTATAACTCTGTTGGCGGATTCAATAATTTTCTTTTCATGTTACGATATTGTTGTGTATGTTTGTTTGGAGAGGAATGTGTGAATGAAAGAACTTGCAGAAGATGGTTTGCAAAATTCAGAGGCGGAGATTTCACCCTTGAAGATAATGTTTGAACCGGACGTCCAGTTGAGTTTGATTAAATGCTTCTTGAAGCAGCCCTTGAAGAAAATCCTGCTTTATCAGTTTATCAGTTGCGGAATTGGCAGTGGTTCATCGTCATCTTCAACAACTTGGAAAAGTTCCTAAACTTGAAAAATGGGTGCCTCATGAATTGTTTGAAAACAACCTCAAATCCCGAGTGGATATCTGCTCTTCTCCGCATTCTCGCCAACTTGTTTCGCCTTTTTTGCATAGACTTGTGACTGGTAACGAAAAATGGATCTTTTATCGAAATGTTAAACGTAGTAGGCAGTGGCTTGGTAAAGGGGAAGGACCCCAGCCACAGCCTAGAATGGAACTTCATATGCAAAGGGTTTTCTTGCAATCTTGTGGGATCGCCAAAATAATCCACTTTAAATTCTTACCACCTAATGCAACAATTAACTCTCAAATATGCTGTCAGCAATAGGAGCATTTGAACCAAGCTTTGAGGAAACAAAGACCTGCTCTAGTGAATCGAAAAGGGGTGATGTTTCATCAAGACAATGCGCGACCCCACACAGCAAGAATTACGTCACAAAAGATTGAAGAACTTGGTTAGGAGAAAATTTTTCATCCACCTTATTCTCCCGATCTTACTCCTTCAGAACACCATGTGTTTTGTAGCTTACAGAATCATTTGGAAGAAACAGCTTTTGTAACACAGGAAGAGGTTAAAACTGACATTTGTGAGTTCTTCGAATCAAAGCCAAAAGAATTTTACAGTAATGGAGTTTGTAAGCTTGTTAATAGATGGAAGGAAATCATATATAATCAGGGAAAATACATTGTTGATTGAATCTGTAATTAAATGTAAAATTTGGTCACTTGTTTTCTTTATTCAAAATTCGGACAGAAATTATGGGATGACCTGATAGAAGAGTGGTTTGAGTAGAAAATAATCAGATCATTTTTGGCTGTAGCCTTTCTGTAAACGTCAAAAGTGAGTTCGCTATTATTTCTATGTAAGAAAATGTGCAGGATCGGAAGAGTGTAGTTGGTTTCACTTTCGAAAGGGAAGTTTATTGTAGGTTCAATGTTGTTGAAGATCCGTTAAATTGGTGTTTTTGGGAAATATTAATGAGTCGTCTATGTATCTGAAATATGAAGAGTTTGTAGGGAGAATAATTTTGAAAGAATCACTTTCTAGAAGTTCTAAAAAAAAAACAAAAAAGAAACGGATCTTCTGTTTTTTTGTTATTATTAGTTACGTTCTTTAATTAAATTCGTTTTGTTTTTTGCCTTGAGAAAATCCACATTGAACGAAATACGTCGGCAATAACTACAGTTTTCCTATTGTCATTTATATTTATAAATATTGTCTTTTCTACAGGTTAACTCTGAGAAATTTATATATATGTGTTTACCTGTATTTTTCTGTATATATATATATATATATATATATATATATATATATATATATATGAGTGTGTGCGTGTGTGTATTCGCGAGTGTCTCTCTCTCTCTCTTACTATATATATATATATATATATATATATATATATATATATATATGCCTTGTAAGCAACAGTCAACTAAAGTGGATGATATAGAAGTCTAATATCAATTACTACAGTTGAGTTCTAATGGATGAATGATAATTTGTGAAGTACATTGGCGTTGTATATTTAATATGAAGTGAACAAAATACTGTAATTCAGAGAAAGAATAGATTTCAAATTTAGATCGTGAAGATTAATGCAAATACATTTTTTCAAATTTCAAGAGATTTGTAAATATTTGTTATAAAATTCCTATTATAGAGTCTAACTCCCCTCTTCCGTTAACATTAAAATATAGAAATTGCTTTGTTGAGTTCCATTTTAAAGGTAAAATGATCACTGAAAACAAAAACTATACTGTTTGTATTTGTAGTTGTTTCTGTATGCCGAATTTCTCTATATTATAGAAAAAATATTTTTTATTTCCTAATATTGAATATTATTCGTCTGTGTAGTCAAAATCATTTCCGGCTTTAAATAACTCACAATCGGTTGATAATATGTAAAAAAAAAAAAGAAAAAGAAAATGTGAAATGTAATACCAAGCTTTTTGAGGATTTACTTTCTATGCAATCGTAATGGAGGTTTTCTCCAAGTGTTAACATTATTCTGGACTTTTGAAAAAAAAGTTATATACACGTTACATACAAAACCTAGATAGCAAAGGCTGTTAACTAATAACTTATTTATTTAATTCATAATCATGCCTTAGTGATTATATGCAATTATAATTGGTACCATTTTGAAAAAATAATCTGCTCCTGAAATTATAACTGATTTTCAGAAAACTCCATGCACGTAACTACAGTTCCTCTTTTAACCGACTTATCAATGTGTGTTTCTGCACGATGGGTCTTGAGATTACTGCACCCAGAATAGTTTATTTAAAAAAAATATTGCAAGAAATATTTCCATCCAAAGAGAATCTTTTATATATTGTAAACAATCTTCTTTCATTCTGAATTACAGCTATTACAACAAAAGAAAACCCCATGCTACTCTTTTATATCTGAGCTCGTAAGCCATAAGATAACAGGGGGTCACCTACTGTGTAGGGAAAGTCACCTAAAAGCAAATTGTTTGATGTTGGTATTGGACTCCCCGGAGTTAACGAAGTCTTAAGTGTACAGACGTTTTGCGCGCTTCCACAAGTACCGGGGTGGAGACTTAGGCAGGAGGCCATCGAACGACGTGTCGTCTTACCAGCAATAATTGTATCTTCAAAGATCTCAGAAGCGAAGAAGAACGTGTCCAATTCAGACACACTTGAAATACTGAACAGAATACCAATACACGACGTCTTCACTTTTATGTAATCGATGAAGGAAAAACATCTGTTTTTGGCTTTTTGCCCGACAAGCGAAACTTAGACACCTGAGCATAGTCGAGAAAATTGAGAACAAACAAAAAATACAACCAGTATTTTACTATCGATCCTCATCATGGCGTGTTTCAAGGAACCCAGTGGAAACAGTTTTCAGATTGAATATACGTCATTGTGAAACGTATCTTTGCAATAACTTAAATTTACCCTATTATATGATATTCATAAGGGAATGGATAATTGATCTTTTCTAATAAAGAAAACTAGTCTGGAAAATTCTTTAGGGATAACACGTAGGAAAATAGTTTTAAATAGAATCAAAATTGTCTACAGAGTTTTAAAAATCGGAAAATCTTTGTTCACATTGGGGAAAGTATCGATTTCTTTGTTTTCTTTGTACATCTTTTTTCTTATTTTTGTAGCTTAACATTATGATGTTTAATATAAAAGAGTCCTTTACTTTGCTATGTTTGTAGAGTCTTTTATTTAAATTTTGTAGGTTAATATTGTGATGTTTAACACAAGAGTCCTTTTCTTTGCTATATTTGTAGCGTCTTTTTTCCTTATTTTTTTACCTTAATATTGTGATGTTTAATTCAAGAGTCATTTTCTTATGTTTGTAGCGAACACTGTAAAGTGTAATAAAACACTGAGTCATTTTTGTATCTTTATAATTTAATATTGTGAGGTTTAATACAAAATAGCCATGTTTTATTACGTTTGAAACTTAATATTGTGATGTTCAACATAAAAGTCAGTTTCTTTGTTATATTTGCAACATATCATTGTGACGTTTAATACAATAGCGTCATTTTTCTTATGTTTGTAGCTTAATAATTTGATGTTTAATGCAAAAGTATCCTTTTCTTTATCTTGTATAAAATTGTGACGTTTAATACAAAATATTCCCTTTTTTATGCTTGTAGCTTAATACTGTTATGTTTAATACAAACGAATATTTAGTCGTATCTTTGTAGCGTAGTATTGCGATGTCTAATACAGAAAAGTCCTTTTCTTTGTAGCTTAACATTGTGATGTTTGATATAAAATACTGAATTTTCATCCTTAATGATTTATTTAACCCATTACCTGCCATGAACCCCATTTGGGGGTCTGTTAAAATTAAACTACATATTATTCATTGTATTTACATTGAATTGCTTACATACATTGCATTTGCAGAGGTATATTTTACAACACTTACCTTCTAAAGTTTTTTTTATTATTATTTTACATTTCACGAGTGGAAAAATAATGACTATTTTGAAGAGTATTTTTTATTGTTTCTAATCGATAACAGTGTAATTTATAATTTCATAGATTTTTTGGGATTCATTATTTCATTTTCTCTCATCAAGATTATTTTTTGATGTTTTATACACATATATACATGATGTTCTAGTTTCTATAAAAACGACAACGGTAATTAATGAAATTAAACATGAGGAATAAATAAACTTCTAAAACTCCTGTCTGGGCTAAAAATGCGCATTAAAAAAATTGGCAATTAATGCGTTAAGGCAATAATGTTTTATCTCATGTAAATGAATATGGAAATATTTATTACACAATTTCAATATATAACTAATACAATATCTCTTTTCTGTCAACATTAAAAATATGCATAAGTTAATCTATTTTTACTACTTAAATAAGCAGCATGAATATTACACGATTTCATCTAGTTTTCTTTTACGGTATACATGTATATCCATCCTTTCAAAATATCCAATAATTACTAAATTAACTAAATGAGTATTCTCAAATGAGACTGAGGTCTTTAAGAGTTTATAGATATTTCTTGAACTTAATTGGCACATGCCTAAAAAGAGAATTTGGAGCTAAAATTGTATCGTATCAATATCTTTGCATTTGGACAAATGAGGGAATTAGTCTGCATGTAAATAATCTAAATAACGATAACTCCTCAGCCCAGACATTCAAACAGAAATTATCGAATCGTTACGGACCGGTGTCATATATTAGGTTGGTGCAAAAATAATGTCGTTTTTCTTTTAAAGTTGAACGTCAAAAAACGACATTATTTTTGCACCAACCTAATATTAAAAATCGGAAAAGATCCATCAAAAATTTGCACTGATGTTAAAGAATCTGACATTCCTATGTAGATGTAGGGACCTAAATCTAGTTCCACCAAGCTTGTCTCTCAGAATAAGAGAAGAGAACAAAAATGAGCTGGTAAGCCCTCACGAGGGGGCTGATTCTTCGCAAACATTGGAAGAAACACCGGCTTCAACATGAACTTTCCATGCAAAGAATGTTTGGTTTGGTTTCGTTGATAATGTGTAGCGGCATCCGAACTTTTCTGGGTTATTTAATGGTGAAATCTAAGTATTCCGAACACAATTGCATGCCTTCAAATACAGATACAAATTATTGTTGCTCAGTTTGCTAGAAAACGTTATGTTATTAATTTTACTATAAAATTTACTGTTGGTAAATTTACTATATATTGGTATTGTTGATAATTTTTACGATAACAGTGTAATTTATAATTTCATAGGTTTTTGGGGATTCATTATTTACCCATAGCTGGGACCCTAAAATATGCTACCATCACGGGCCAGAGTGGACCTTGGAACAACAGCAATTAAAAGGGGGTTTCACACTTCTTAAAACATTCAATCTTCCGAACAGGCGTCTGCTACCCGATGTAGTTTATACAAAGTATGGTTTTTCTTTACATAATAAAGAAGAGAACATTAGACACAAAGTAAATAATATAAATAATTAAAACTCTGCATCCAAGAAATTCAATCAGAAATTTTCATAATCCCGCCTCTCTAAATTTTGAATAGTCGCCTGTTTTTCAGGTATCGTTTTTCTAGGTGTCTTCATGAGAAGTCAATTTCAATGGTTTGTCATGTAATAGAAGCTTGAATTGAACTATGAGAGCTTCTTATTTACTAATATACGAACTCCTATTTAGGGATACTTGATAAAACAGTACATATTGCAAGTATATTCTTAATGAAGAGAATAGACATGAATTATAAGGTGAACGCTTTATGCTGGAAAAACTAATCAACTACCAGTTTGAAATAATGAGTTTCTGAACCGAATATCTTTCTACCTCAAGTGAAACCTCGATCAACTGCATTATGAGCACCGAGAAAAAAAAAATAAAACAAATTGTTTTACAGACGAAAGAGGCAAAACGCTTGCAGTAGTCAGGCCTTGATTTCTTCTGAGACCTGCACACTCGTTTCTTATTTAGTTTCATCATCCTATATATTTGGTATTTTCTG
>OZ010594.1:78043025-78118025 GCA_963932145.1 Acanthosepion lycidas | reverse complement strand
GCTGATATAAGGTACTCCTAAAGGAAGAAAGCATCACACAATAATAAATTCGATTGACTGTGTTAAAACACAAACTAATGGCAAAACAAAGAACACAGATGCTAAAATATCCCATTCCTCGATTTGAAAATTGCAGATACATTATACTCAAGATATCTCTGTCTGTGTTTCTTTCCTATTCATGTTGTCATCTTTGTAAAAGTCAAGGGACACATGCTGATATTTATGTATTACTGACACCGTAATTCCTCATGTATAATACGCATTTTTCTATAAAAAAAAAACGTGCGTATTATACACAGTTACAAAAATCCTAAAAAAATTGCTGTTTCATAGGTCGATTTCAGTTGCGAAATGATCACTCACCAAAAACATACGACAATTTGACACTAAGATTCGGCCATTGCGACCCCATAATAATGTCAAATACAACTACATGTACCTAACAATACTTACAAATGTAAAATAAAATAAGAATTATCATAAAACTAAATTAGAATAATATTAGTCTCTGTTTAAAACCATTTTTAAAAATAAGAGTAGGAAACGGTGGCTTTAATGAAACTGGAGTGTTCGAAATTTATAGCTTTTGATTGGTTTTCAAAAGCTACAAAGGACTGCATATTATGCATGAGTAGAAGCATTTTCCCATACTTTCACGACAATTTTAGGTGTACGTATTATGGATAAGGTGTATTATACATGGGGAAATACGGTATCCCATTATAGATACATGAATATTCTAAAAATTGAGGGGAATCCCTTTTGTTTAAACATGCGGATAAGCATGGGAAGTGTTATGACAGGACGGTAAGTGCAACACTGAGATCCGTAGATGTATTGGGATGACCAAGCACATATTCCAAAAGTGGGCAGAGTATTGCAAGACAGGAGGATTTCGTTGGCAACAAAGAAAAGAATACTGAGCTGTTACGTGACATCTGCCCTCCTTTACGGCAGCTAATGTTAGAGAGTCTCCTCAAAGATGACGAAAAGACTCGAAGCGACCGAGATGTGGTTCTACAGAAGGATGCTGAGAATATCATGGACCGAGCGCGCGAGCAACGACGATGTCCTGTAGACGATGCTAACAAGGAGGAGTCTTATACTTAACATCAGGAAGAGGCAGCTGAATTTTTTGGGACATATAATGAGGAAGGAGGGCCTAGAGAAACTGATAATCACAGGTCAAATAGCAGGAAAGAGAAAAAAGGAAAGCAGCGCATGTCATATCTGGCAGGCTTAAGCAAGTGGGTGACAGAACGTGGTTAGGGGAAGGTAGTAGAGGAACGAAATTACTGAGAGCCACAACGGATATAGGGAAATGGAGGTCCATGATAGCCCACGTCCTAAATAAACATGGTACATAAAAAGAAATAGAGGTAGACAAGATTTTGATTATTTTTTTACATATTCTCACTATTGCGGCATATTTATCTAACATGTAAAAGAGGGTAAGATCTGATAGGAGAATGAAAATAAGAGCAAAACTGTTGAGATAAGAACGTCATATTATGAGATAATAGTAACAGATTTGAGATTAAGCCAAATGTTGAAAGATATCAATGATAACTAATTGAAATAGATTTTACGTCATGAAATCAACCTGTAAACTTTAACCTCAGTGAATAAATATAGCATGATCAGAAACTATGACAGGTAATGTGACTGATAAATTTCATCTGGTTAACAGGCCAGGTTTTCCCATCAAGATCTTCGTCCTTAACAGTATAGGCTTCCAATTTAAGGGACGCAAAAATCTGGCAGAGACACTCTACTTCGATGGTCAGACATTTATTACCTACAGGCAATTTAGAGAGAAGAAAGAAAATTAATCAGATTTTAGAAGCGACTAGTCAAGTTTATTTGGTATAAGCTGCAATCTAATATCTCTTTCTCTGTTGGTTTAAAGTTTACATGATGAGATCCACCAACCGTGTTAATGTAATTCTTGTGACATAAACTTGATACATTTCTTTAGGATGGGCAATCAGTTTTCACTGTTCTTCGTAACATAAATCTTTCATTTTTTATAAAATTCTTTAATTGTAAAATTGCCAAAGTCGAATGGCTTTGAGGCAAAACTCTCCGGAAAGAGAAAGGTAATTGTCACGTAATTTCAGCCGCCAATATGCCCAGAAGATACTTTAAAGTAATACAAAAAAAAAGAATGAAGTATCGTCTACGTTGAAATAGTATTTGATTTTTCCTTCACCAGAAAAAAAATTATTGCGGGGAAACTCAAATTATCATCATCATCATCATCGTCATCATCATCATCATTTATATAGTGATATATAGAATAAGCGAGACAGATAGAAAATAATCATATTTGAACGTCAACATTTCCACATTTTTAAGGATTCATTTTAACAATTTATCTAATGGTGACATTTAGTGAAATTTATCTTACACTAAGAAGACCAGTTGGAGGTGGGAAATTAATGTTGAGGATTTTCATCTTCCCTTAATGAAAAGATAAATGTATAAATAATTATTTTATTGCGACCCAGGTACCTTACATTTTAAAACAATTATTGAAGTATTGTAGTCGATCAGAGTATTAAGCAATGCCATTTGATCCTTGCAATATGCTATGCAATAAATTGGAGGCTAATGTGTTTAACATCAATAACAATTCACACCGGCGTTCTCAAAGTCATTATTCTAGTTCTTATGACAGGAGTCGTCTTGATGTTTGAATAGAGTATCCAGATATTTATTGTTGCACGCGAATAGACATTTCCGTCACATCCAGATAAATTCCAAACTAGGTTCGCGTACAAGTTGTGCAGAATTTTTCTCATACCACTTCTAGGAAATTTGGAGCCGATTCCAAAATAAATGAATAATCCATTATTGTTGGCGTACATGGTTTTTCTAAATGCTGCCAAATGGTCAAGAATAATTTCAACGTAGCAATTGCCAGTTATGACATGATTACGCAAACCAGAGGACCCAACGAATGTAATATGAACTTTGTCGTTATCATTATTAAATCATAGTCATCCTAAAGGGTTTATTGTTGGAAATTCGTGTCCATTACTTCATGGTCCACCCCCTGAACTGCAACATCACACTGGAAATACTGGAACCGTGGGTTATCGGACCATGCCACACGTTGACAGTTGTCCAGGATCCAATCAGCAATATCATTAATTCCGATGCGACGCAGTGACTCATGTTTATGCCATGATGATAACAAGGCTAATCGTGTTTTTATGAGCCCATAAACCAGGAAAGTGAAAGAAACCTGAAATAAACTGCTAAATATCTGTTTGGTATGTCGCGCATTGAACGTAGATGTGATTTGAGCAATTACCACAGACAATTTAATCCTTTGCTCAGGATCATTATCGAATCGGAATTGGCAACTGCGATTTCCAGGCCGAACATGACCCAGTAGATCGAAGTATGTCAAACTGACATTTCTCGATCTAAACTTCATTTTCAGAAAAGTAATGTCATATCCGTTTGTCACCCACTGTCATAAATCGTTTGAACCCCCAAAATGAATATCACACCTTGCCATGAGTATTTTATCTAATGTTCAAAGTGACTAACCCTGATGGGAAATCACATTTGATAGAGATCTTGGAATTTCCATGATATCAAGCTAGAGCTATACCGTCTAACTTCATCCGACATAAAACTAACCGATAACTTTTGGCAAGACGCGTGTATATAAAATATTCATATTGAGTAATGGCAAGTATTCAGAGTTTTATATCGTAATTTCCCGTCCCAGATAATCTGTACGAAATGTATTAATACTTTTTGCACGTTAAAATATGATATGACGTAAACTGGATTATAACAACCTCCTTACACACACACACACACACGCACACACACACACACACACACACACATATATATATATATATATATATATATATATATATATGTATGTATGTATGTATGTATGTGTGTGTAGGGAGTGTGGGGGTGTATACAGCCACACTTCCGGTCGAAACCATTTGTGACACTATTTATCGGTCGGGTGAAAATTAAAAGCGAGAAATAATTAAGACGAGAAGAAGCTGAAATAATTAAGGCGATAAGAAGCTATCACGAAAATACATACTGAGCGATGTTATTTTTTTTAACAAAAGAAAAGTGGTAAAGATTTTATTTTCATTTGCGAAGGAAAGTATTTATTTTTTTTCGCAGGAGATAGGAAATTGGTAAGATCTCGGATTTGTCGAATTAATTTAGGCTACGAGGCAGGGAATAAAAGATATCCATCTGCCCATGGCAATAATGAAAATTTCAAATTGGTCAAGTGGCCTACAAAAAAGAAGCTGGGAGATAATAGTAATCAGGTCACGCACTCACCGAGAATGGTATCAGTTTGGACCACCCGCAAGGAGAGAAGGAAATGAAGGGAAAAAAGAAAGGAAAAGAATAAACCATTAACTACCCTTCGGAGATATCATTTGGTTTTGGAAAAAAACACCTGTTTGATATTCAGGCCTGGCCATAATAAGAGTTTGTTACCGGGAGAGATAATTAGCGACAGAATGCGAATACGTCCAGTTAACAACCCACTTGATGCTGGCGAGAATCTCGTTGATAAACTCCAGGTGACATTCGGTTAAGATAGAGATTAAGGACCAAACTACGAGTCGTATAGGTCTGGTGTCAGGAAGAGAAAAAAAAAATGAAGATAATTTTTTTTCCTTTGAGCGATAATTGTAGGCGAAGGTAAACATATGAGAAGGAGGGGAGGCCTGTTGACGCCTCCGAGGGGATTGGTGTGAGATACCAATATGAGAAAGGAAGAAATTGGGAGGACGATACACTTAAGAACCCCTCTGAAGCAAAAAAAGCAATGGACTACCAAAAATGGAAAGTGATAAATTTTCCTGTCCGAAAACAAAGAAAATCCTTATTGTGGATTTAGAATTATCGAGGAACTCAAACCCCGACAAGCCCACACCCGGATTTTGGTCGGCGTCCATATAAGCAGAATCGTAGCGATTTAGTAGGCAGAAAACAGTTGGAGTTGGAGAGACGCAGATCGCAGACGCAGACAGAGTTGAACTGTGAGCTCTGAGATCAGCCTCGCAGAAAGCTGACTGACGATACACGCATCCCGACTTCGACTTCTAAACAAGAACAATTTATTTTTGAAGAACGACTTAGGCTCACACCACCAACACAATTTTTACGAAAATCGCCTGAAGATACAAAAAACAACCCCTGCCCCCCAGAAGAACAACTTAAGATATTAAGTCTCGCCTAACAAACGCAAAGTGTCACGTATCCATATTAGCGGTTTGGGAGAAAGACGCAGTCCTGTATTCAGCAACCAGATATAAAAAAAAATTTGTTATTCTTTTTTTTAACACATTTGAACTTTTCGAGTAGTTACTTTATTTTCTTTTGCATATACTTGTGTAGTGTTGCCTTTGCTCGGACTCGGCTTGCATTACGACCCGGCGACTGATTGATTTCGTCTACCTAAGATCAAATCACAACGTTGGTACGTTAGACTAGAAGTCAAAGCAGATACTTCGGTAACCAGACGTTGGAGGCGAGCCTGGAACGACAAAGCTGATACCGAATCTAACCAGATTCCCATCCGAATCAGCCAAGTGTTAGAACGTCACATTTGGTGCCGCGACCAATACCAAGTCACATTGGTCGTCAGAGGATAGCACGGACGGGCGCGGAGAGAGAGGCCGGGAGGACGTCACACATTGCATTTACTTACGTGCTAATAATCTTGGGAAAGGTATGAATTCTCTTCTTCTCCGTCCTCCAGCTATAGGTAAATAGCTGGATAGACCGGCTTCAGTAGTCTTGGATAGCAACTGGTCTACCGCAGAATGAAATGGTCAACTACTGCGGGAAAAATCTGACTCGTCAGTCATGTATCGAAAGATACATGATCACCAAAGCGTGTATCACGCATGCCACATAACTGACTGATATATATATATATATATATATATATATATATATATATATATATATATATATATATATATATATATATATATATAAGCACACATATGTCTGTGATTGTGTATGCATGTGTGTGAATGCATGATATGAATCTATATATATATATATAACATGGTGGTAAAGGAAATGACAAAATGGAAAAAAAGGAAAACGTCTGGAATGATGCGTTTCGCTTTGAGAAAGAATAACTTCAGGTAAATAAGGATATTGTCTGTGGAATGCGGTGTGACAGAGAAATACAATAAATGACGTTTACAGTTTTACTCCTAGTTTTACATCGGTTAAAGACAGAGTGAAGCTGGATTTTAAATTTAACCTTCGATATTAATAGATTTTTAATTGATCCGATCTCATTCACAGATTTTATTGTCATATTATCAATATTTTTAATTGTATACATACATACATATATATATATATATATATATATATATATATATATATATATATACTACATAATATGAGGAATAGATCTATTTCAACCGACGAAAACTATGCCAGTTTATTCAACCCAGGTGTATAGACTAGAGTCTATACACCGTAGATTTCGTCGCTTGAAATTGATACCTCATATGAGGTAATTTTGCATTTTGTTGTTTAATACGATTTATATGCTCAGATTTAATAAATACATTGGGCGCTTTTTGTGGATGAGTGTTAATATTTTATATTATTAGGATCCACTTGGATTATATACCAATGGATTTATTACCTATATATATATATATATATATATATATGTGATTGTGTGTATTTTGAAAAATAAAAAATATTAAAATATTGTGTATGCGTGTCGACTTAACTAATTTTATTTTGATTCAAATAAGTCGCTACTTTAAATTACTGATATGATTTAAGGTTAGAATAATAGTATTTATTCAAAAAACTCTGATTTGCTGGATCTGTTATTTTATCCATTTTACAAGCATATATACACTGCTAAGAGCTGCAAAGAACAGGAAGGTGTGGAAATCCATCATCCAAGAAGAATACATAATATATATATGAGCGATTGTAATTTTAAAGATTTAAAAGGATATTTTTCACTGGACTAAATAAATGTTAATTTACGTTATAGCATTTTTATAGGGATTAATTATTGTTTTCCGGATCCCAATAATGTGTATTGTGGCAGCTTCCTGGATCGTCAGGATTTTCTCATCTAACCCAGTGTTCTGAAACGGCTAAGCAGGTCCATCCCATATTGTTAATTTATGCGATTAGAGATGAACAGTAAACGGTAGATATCAGTCGATGCTACCCAAATACAATGTTATAATCTTAATCAAAAAATTAATGTTAAGTATTATAAAAGAAATTTTCAAGAATTAACATTAAATGTGTTGAAGTGTTTGAAAATAATGTTAATTTCTACTCGAAGATTGATACATTTTTTATAGAATTAGTTACTTTGAATTTCATGAAGTTCAATTGGTTTAATCTCTGTTACGATCATTGCCTCTGAGAGCAAATCCTGATTGGAGCGGATTGACGAAGACGTATTTTAAAAAGAGAGAATGAAATAGATTTTGTGCATTTAATTGAAAGAGCGTAGGCAGACTATACAGACTAGTGTCATGCATTTTCTCACACATATCGATATTATGCATCAATATTTTATGCTTCTAATGTATAAGAAAGACATAACCACGCAGGGTAATTTTGCCTACCTTTTATTTGATAAAAAAATGAAAATTTTAGCAGAAATGACAGTTTAAATCAATATTATCATCCGTTCATTGTATTAAAAAAAGAAAACATGATATTCACCGAAAATCATAGAATAATAGATACAAATGTTAATTTAATTAAATCTTTTGTAGCCATATGTAAAGAGGTAACTAACTAGAGGAAACAAATGCAACTAAATTGATGATTTCATATCAACATCGCGTGTGATTTCGATATGATATTAATGAAATTAAACAAGACACGGACGTATGTTTTTCAATAATATTTCTATAATTTGATTTATATGCTTTACGTTTTACTTTTTCCAGTTGCATTGTTATTTGAATATTTCACAAAAGAATAACACAAACCAATGCCAGTTCCATTGTTTCTTGTATAAACATAAAAATATTAATGTTTGTTTTCTTTTCTTGCATTGTTGCTATCCTAAATCTGTATTTTCCGTAATATCATTTCATTTATATAGTTGCATTGTTCATGTCAATATATTTCTGTGAAGATTGAAACAGAATATCACTTGGTACAAAGGTTATTAACTTTATCTTTTTTTTTTTAACTTTACTTATTTTCCCACAAGGTTTCGGTTCAACGATTCGGCATCTGTTACTGTACATTGCATTCTTTAAGGATTATAGAACGGAAAATTTAATGAGGTTCAATGAGTACCTTGTCTTCAATTCTCCATCAAACCCAAGAACGTTCTTTGAATTTGAACATGAATCGGAACAAAAATTGTGAAACAAATATTTCCGAGTGTATAGTTCTATGAGTGAAGGATGATAACATACACACGATGAAGAACAGATTTGCTTTTTCCCCTTCTGAACTATTGCAATCATGGCCGTCGACAAGGTCTTGGCCCTTGCAGCTGTAAACAAGTTATGATACTTTACCAACATTTTCTGTCCTTAATCAGCTACCTATTCACTCAAAGACATTAGGTTGGTTACCCACTTCCCGCCACCTTCTGCCCCCCACGCCGGACTATATATGTTAACTTTCCAAGCCTCCTTTTCTTATAATGCCCTCCAAATATGTCAAATGTCTCTTTCCGATATTAAGTATAATTTTCCTTTAATTCCTATTTTTTTTACTCGTTTCTCAGAAGTTCGGTCCATATTCTTTGGCTTTGTTTATTTGCTTGTTTAACGACTATATGGCTGATTTAGTGCCGAAATTTGTTACTTTTTAATTTTTCAAACATCTGTTGATGATGATTTTTTTACTATGTTTATACTTCGATATCTTTGTCCCGTATTAGGGGTTCATCATTTGCCCATAGATGTGATGCTAACAGCTACTTCCTGGGAACAGCAGTAATTAAGAGGTGGTTCCACACTCATCAAAGTTCTCGATCAGAGGCATTGCTGCCGGATGCAGTTTGTTGTCCTATCCAAGACAGCCTTGTATTTAGGTCTGTTTCACTGCAATATAGCATGATAAATAGGGAATAGCGGATCAACTTTATTATCTTTGTTTCTAACGAACTGTTTCTAACGAAATGTTTCTAATGAAATCTTTCTAACGCTTGACGCAATGACTTTGTTTCTGGAAGGGAGCTTTTCGCTATTGCAATCAATGCGCATTCGAATTTCCATTTGACATTTACTGTCATCAGTTACTACATTTACCAAAAGTCAAATTTGACATAATTTACGACACGAAATAAAAGTGTCAAACCTATTTTCAATTACTACACTTACAAAAAGTCAAATTTGTCATCACTTACTACACTAACTAAAAAGTCAAATGTGTCATCAGTTAATGAACTAACCAAAAAAAATAAAATCTCTCATCATCTACTGCACTAACCAACAAATCAAATCTGTCATAAGTTATTACACTAAAAAAAAAAAAAAGAAATCTGTCATCATTTACGACACTAACCAAAATGTCAAATATGTCATCATTTACTATACTGGCTAAAATGTCAAATTTAGATACCGGTTTGATTCTAACATCTCCAGTTTGGAATTCATATCGTGCGCTGTCTCATTTACTGACAAACATATATTCGGCTTTAATTCAGTTTTAGATCTTTTCATCTTCTTTTCCTAGCTTGTCGAAGAGTTCTTGTAGTTTTCTTTCTGTATCTCTTGTAAACATAGAGTCATCTGCGCATTTTATGTCATTAAGATTATGCCTAACGTTGTTTATTGTTGGTAGGTTTTATAGTTCTATTATTATTATATTCTATATAATTTTCTTGTATTGGTTAAATAAACCCCAAGAGAAACGAATCCTTGTCTAAATCGTTTTTTTTTATTTTTGTATCGTTTTCTATCCTCATGCAGGTGGTTTGTTTCCAGTTAATTATATGGATTCATCTAACGTCTTACACACATCTTAAGTTTTCCTAGCAGTTCAAGTAAACTTTCCTGTTGTAACTCATACTGTTGGCTTAATGTAATAAACATTAGTATAGGTCTTATTGAATTTGCATTAGTCGGTCTAATATCATTCTGATGAAAAATATAACGTTTCTTGTTCCTTTTGTGATGTCAAAGAACACTCGTTTGACACTTTTGTGGTGTCAAGGAATACTTGTTGTCACTTTCGTAATGCTCGTTGCAGTAGAGACTTTGTAATCACAGATGCAGCTATATTACGCCATTGAACAATACTGGTGTCAGACGCCCTCGAACAGCACTCACACTAATAGTACTTGCTCGATAATACTCGCTCTAAAGTAGCCTGTATAGTGATACGAACAGAGAAATAGTATCGGGAATAGAGTAGAGAATAGCGGTCCGTATAGTAATAAAGGATAGACTAGAAATGCGATCAATTAGACACACGCCACCTCCCATATATGCATTTCCTCTATGGTCACGTGACTTAATTCAATAATGTGGTCGCCTGTGTTTGCTCACTGGCAATCTATATTCAAACCCAAGTGTCGGCAGTGACACTTTATTCTTATATAACAGTTCCTGAGTCTTGAACAAAGCCACATTGTTTTCCCCATTTTCGTTATGTTCATTAACAAAATAATTTAAATTATAACCTTTGTTTTGTTATTTATTAAGATGATTCTCCGATTGAGTTCGCATTCATTTCCATCTGGTTTAGTTTTCATGGGAGTGTAGATAGATCTACTTCGTTATTGCAGCATAGCGCCATTGTCCTAGATTTAATTCTTTATTTCACTACAATTTTTCATTCCCAAAGTCATCTAAGTCTGAGAGCAATTCTATAACCTGTCTCTTCTTCTTTGCATCTCTTCATCATGTCCAGTACAGATGTTTGTCTTAACATTAAAAATCCTCCCATGTTGCTATATATCATAAAAATTCACCATAGGGATTTAATAAATACGAAACAACCGACATACCGCAGTGTATGGATCAGTTATAACAATTTAATCATAAGAGATTAAATTAGATGAAACATAGAATTAAATGAAATGAAACATAGAATAGGCTATGTCAGAAGTAGTTTCCCCGTACACCACACATTGCTACACAACCAAAACAACAACTGAAATCTATAGTAATATTCTTAAATAGGCTCGATAGATGATCTAATGTATATCGCCAAAACCGTTCAGAATTATCTAAACTGTCAGCTACATAAAACCGCTTTCTTTGATCAATGGTTAAAGTAGCTTTGAGAGAACGAAACTTGTAGGTTTCAGCGAAGACTATCCCTCTTCGAACCTTGTGGAATGGCGCTACAGAATCACAAACAAATCACTGTACCAAATGACAAAATTTAAAACGCTTGTTGACTTTCCACAACAGCAATAACTAAAATGGTTATCACATATAACCGAAAGAGAAAACAATAACATAATCAAAATGATAAGGTTCCGCACTACTTCAAACAAAAGTATCGGAAGAAAGCAGCCATTAATACTGGATTTGAGAAATCTATTTTTACATTTCATAAATTTCAAACGAGAGTAGCACTGACTGCTCGGTCAATGAACTAAAATTGCTAATATTACCAATCACAATTGTAAATTTCCACATCCATTTTTCCTGGAAGTGTTCTCCGATATATCCGTTCTATCTTTGAAGTAACCTCTTTCTTTTTCTATCATTTATTTATTATAATATTTTCTATTTCCGTTTTAGATTTTCTGTATCCTACGGAGGAGAATGACTTCACTCTTGTTATTTGTTTTATCATTAAATGCATAAATGCTATGTCTTTTTTTCTGCAGTATTTCTATCGCTATACACTTGGCGTTGACTCATTTATATTTTGCCTGATTGAATTTCTTTCTGTTTTTGTTTAACAGCCTATATACTGTATCATAACTTGGCATCGTTTGTTTTTTCTTGTTCATAATAAAAACTTTGAACTCTTATCAATTTCCTTTTTTTTTTCTTCCTTTTCTTTAGTATGATCTCGTTTGCCGACGCCATACAAGATTACTTTAAGGTGTTTCATTCTGTATTCCCGACCTCTTAAATTTGCTGGAAAATTGAATCGCCCTGAAATGTGTTGTATTATAAGTTAACAAATGCTTTGATTTTCTTTGATTTACTGAATTTTAGTCTGTGTTTGCACATAACTGGGAGGCAGTCGCTCCCACTGTTTGAGCTTGGATAAGTTTCCAAGTGTAGAAGTGCATTTCTGAATCTTTTATTGAGTGTTTACTAATCTACGTCTTTCGTTTTCACTGGCATTCTGGTTTTTCTTACTTTTCCACATATTGGTTATTACTTAGTAGTTCACTCTGCACCATTTCACTGCTTTTTTCCTCGTTTGTTCCATATTCCAAGTCCACTATAATGTGACTGCCTACTATTTCAACAAATAAGTCTTTTCTTAATTTTCGTATTTACATCTCCAATGGCGATGAAAAATTATTTCAATTTGCACCGACTTTTGGAGTTATCTATTCTGCTTATCTAATTGTTCGTATTACTTTGTGGCCTTGGCGCATATACTAAAAATGGTGCCCATATACAAAAGCTTCGACATCAGTTTCAGTAGAAATCTGTCGGACAATTCCCTGTATCCTAAATTAAAATTCTTTATGGCTTTCTCTATTATTAATTTTACTCTTTTATTTTTTACCCTGCGCCTGTATATATTATTCTTTATTCATCGCGTATGAAATCCCTATTTTTTATCCGTTAGTTTCACATGATATATTTACGTTTAGCCTCCCTATTTTAATGTTGATAATTTTCAACTTACCAATTTTATATATTATTTCCTGGAAATAGTCATTACACCACCCTAAAAGTAGACAACGGTGGCGAAAATTTTGCTGTGAAAATACTGAATAAAATAATATTCATTTTTTTATTATTTTAAACTTGACATCCGAGTAAAAAGGTTTTGATATAGAGTTAATTGTATACATGATTGGGATTCTAAACATTAATCTGGGAATAAATTTTGTGCCAGATCGTGGTTGTGGGCTGTACTAGCGGACCAAAGGGTGAAGAGGAAAGAAAGCGAAAAAAAAAAAGAAATATATCGTCACCTTCCGGGGGATACAAATATTTTCAAGCATAAAAGCTTATCGCTTTATTTACAAAAACACTTTCGAAATAATACAACAGAAATTGGATAAGTTAGTCTTTCCAGAAAGAAAGAAAACTGGAAAGCTCACTCAATATTTACCCCATTCTCTGCCACTTCGAGTATTCCATCTGTACCAAAACCTGTACTTTATATATATATATATATATATATATATATATATATATATATATATATATATATATATATATATATATATAAATGGTTGTAATCGTTTGGAAAAAGCTCAGATAGCTCAACTTGTGTCAGAAGAAATCGCTAACCTAGGAAAAAAGTGTAATAAAAAAGAAAGAACTGAGAACATAAAACAAGGCGAAAACAATCGTCGAGGGTTTAACAGCCAAGTCCAAAGAAAAAAAAACGAGTAAAAAAAGTAGAGCAAAACATAAGATAATCCTGAAGTGGCAGGCAAACCTACCTAGATTTCACCTAAATAGTTTAGGTGAAACCTAGGTAGATTTTCCTGGCTCATTAGGATTAACATATATACATATATATATATATATATATATATATATATATATATATATATATATATATATATATATATATATATATATATATATATAGGTGGGGTGTCACCCTTAAATGAATGCTTGTCAATATAAAAAAGTATATGCCATATTTATCATCTAATATTCACAGCACAGGCAACATTAACCTGAATTCGATATAATCTTCAACATTGTCATATTGCCCAACATTCCAATCTTCTTTTGTTAACGCTGGCAACAAGAGAACTAAGAAGAATGTAAGTTGAAAAAAGACGACCAGATTGGAAGATAAACATATCTAAACAGAGAAGTGATACGCTATTGAACCGAAATTTTTGATTGGATCCATTATGTCACGTGCACTTAATTAGACGCGAAAAGATTTGTATGGAGTTTAGAAGAAATTTGAAATTGTATTGAAACCAAGCGAGCAACAAAAGTAATGCAAAACTGATATAGAATTTGGTGCTAATATGGCGTGTTGTCTCTCCCAGGTGCAGCGCGTAAGTTTACCGTTCCCCTCCTCTCACAGAGAATCACCAGCGATATTATGTGGATCCAGTGACAGGATCACACACTCAGGCAATTAAGCGATCTTGTTTGGATGCTAAAACGTTGATTCTCAAGAATGTGCGAGGTATTGATAGTCAGCTGTTCCAGTCACATCTTGATCATTTTTTGCTGGAAAATGATGACGAAAAAATTCTAATTCTTTGATTCCTAGAAGATATACACAGTCATTATCGCTAAAATAAATGTATGTATTTTATTTCATATCGTGTTTATTTTTACCTCACCACCTTTAATATAAAATATAAATAGTATATAGATATATGAATGATAATATAAAGTTTAAATAAATATGTATACACATACAATATTATATTATAGTTCGATTTTGCGGTAGACCTCACGAAACGGGAGGTAGTCTTAATGTCACATTGAGGTAGACGTTACGCTATAGACAAAACGGGAGGGAGATCTCATGTTACATTGAGGTAGACCTTACGCTATAGACGAAACGGGAGGGAGATCTCATGTTACATTGAGGTAGACGTTACGCAATAGACGAAACGGAAGGGAGATCTCATGTTACATTGAGGTAGACCTTACGCTATAGACGAAACGGGAGGGAGATCTCATGTTACATTGAGGTAGACGTTACGCTATAGACGAAACGGGAGGGAGATCTCATGTTACATTGAGGTAGACCTTAAACTATAGACGAAATAGGAGGGAGATCTCATGTTACATTGAGGTAGACGTTACGCTATAGACGAAATGGGAGGGAGATCTCATGTTACATTAGGGTAGACGTTACGCTATAGACGAAACGGGAGGGAGATCTCATGTTACATTGAGGTAGATGTTACGCTATAGACGAAAAGTGAGGGAGATCTCATGTTACATTGAGGTAGACCTTACGCTATAGACGAAACGGGAGGGAGATCTCATGTTATATTGAGGTAGACATTTACGCTATAGACGAAACGGAAGGGAGATCTCATGTTACATTGAGGTAGACCTTAAGTTATAGACGAAACGGGAGGGAGATCTCATGTTACATTGAGGTAGACGTTAAGTTATAGACGAAACGGAAGGGAGATCTCATATTACATTGAGGTAGAAGTTACGCTAGAGACGAAACGGAAAGGAGATCTCATGTTACATTGAGGTAGACGTTACGCTATAGACGAAACGGAAGGGAGATCTCATGTTACATTGAGGTAGACCTTAAGCTATAGACGAAACGGGAGGGAGATCTCATGTTACATTGAGCTAGACGTTACGCTATAGACGAAACTGGAGGGAGATCTCATGTTTCATTGAGGTAGACGTTACGCAATAGACGAAACGGAAGGGAGATCTCAAGTTACATTGAGGTAGACGTTACGCAATAGACTATACGGGAGGAAATCTCATGTTACATTGAGGTAGACGTTACGCTATAGACTAAACTGGAGGGAGATCTCATGTTACATTGAGGTAGACGTTAAGCTATAGACGACACGGGAGGGAGATCTCATGTAACATTGAGGTAGACGTTACGCTATAGACGAAACGAGAGGGAGATCTCATGTCACATTGAGGTAGACCTTAAGCTATAGACGAAACTGGAGGGAGATCTCATATTACATTGAGGTAGAAGTTACGCTTTAGACGAAACGGAAGGGAGATCTCATGTTACATTGAGGTAGACCTTAAACTATAGCCGAAACGGGAGGGAGATCTCATGTTACATTGAGGTAGACGTTACACTATAATCAAACGGAAGGTAGATCTCATGTTACATTGAGGTAGACCTTAAGCTATAGACGAAACGGGAGGGAGATCTCATGTTACATTGAGGTAGACGTTACGCTCTAGACGAAACGGAAGAGGGATCTCATGTTACATTGGGGTAGACGTTACGCCATAGACGAAACGGGAGGGAGATCTCATGTTACATTGAGGTAGACCTTACGCTATAGACGAAACGGGAGGGAGATCTCATGTTACATTGAGGTAGACGTTACGCTATAGACGAAACGGGAGGGAGATCTCATGTTACATTGAGGTAGACCTTAAACTATAGACGAAATAGGAGGGAGATCTCATGTTATATTGAGGTAGACATTTACGCTATAGACGAAACGGAAGGGAGATCTCATGTTACATTGAGGTAGACGTTACGCTATAGACGAAACGGGAGGGAGATCTCATGTTACATTGAGGTAGACGTTAAGTTATAGACGAAACGGAAGGGAGATCTCATATTACATTGAGGTAGAAGTTACGCTAGAGACGAAACGGAAAGGAGATCTCATGTTACATTGAGGTAGACGTTACGCTATAGACGAAACGGAAGGGAGATCTCATGTTACATTGAGGTAGACCTTAAGCTATAGACGAAACGGGAGGGAGATCTCATGTTACATTGAGCTAGACGTTACGCTATAGACGAAACTGGAGGGAGATCTCATGT
Organism: Acanthosepion lycidas; assembly: GCA_963932145.1. Classification (NCBI taxonomy): domain Eukaryota; kingdom Metazoa; phylum Mollusca; class Cephalopoda; order Sepiida; family Sepiidae; genus Acanthosepion; species Acanthosepion lycidas. Next base: position 78,101,396 of record OZ010594.1, on the reverse strand, counting down.
TTCATTGAGGTAGACGTTACGCAATAGACGAAACGGAAGGGAGATCTCATGTTACATTGAGGTAGACGTTACGCAATAGACTATACGGGAGGAAATCTCATGTTACATTGAGGTAGACGTTACGCTATAGACTAAACTGGAGGGAGATCTCATGTTACATTGAGGTAGACGTTACGCTATAGACGACACGGGAGGGAGATCTCATGTTACATTGAGGTAGACGTTACGCTATAGACGAAACGAGAGGGAGATCTCATGTCACATTGAGGTAGACCTTAAGCTATAGACGAAACTGGAGGGAGATCTCATATTACATTGAGGTAGAAGTTACGCTTTAGACGAAACGGAAGGGAGATCTCATGTTACATTGAGGTAGACATTAAACTATAGCCGAAACGGGAGGGAGATCTCATGTTACATTGAGGTAGACGTTACACTATAATCAAACGGAAGGTAGATCTCATGTTACATTGAGGTAGACCTTAAGCTATAGACGAAACGGGAGGGAGATCTCATGTTACATTGAGGTAGACGTTACGCTATAGACGAAACGGAAGGGGGATCTCATGTTACATTGGGGTAGACGTTACGCCATAGACGAAACGGGAGGGAGATCTCATGTTACATTGAGGTAGACCTTACGCTATAGACGAAATGGGAGGGAGATCTCATGTTATATTGAGGTAGACGTTACTCTATAGACGAAACGGGAGATCTCATGTTACATTGAGGTAGACGTTACGCTATAGACGAAACGGGAGGGAGATCTCATGTTACGTTGAGGTAGACGTTACGCTATAGACGAAACGGGAGGGAGATCTCATGTTACATTGAGTTAGCCGTTACGCTATAGACGAAACGGAAGGGAGATCTCATGTTACATTGAGGTAGACCTTACGCTATAGACGAAACGGAAGGGAGATCTCATGTTACATTGAGGTAGACCTAACGCTATAGACGAAACGGGAGGGTGATCTCATCTTACATTGAGGTAGACGTTACGCTATAGACGAAACGGGAGGGATATCTCATGTTACATTGAGGTAGACGTTACGCTATTGACGAAACGGGAGTGAGATCGCATGTTACATTGAGGTAGACGTTACGCTATAGACGAAACGGGAGGGAGATCTCATGTTACATTGAGGTAGACGTTACGGTATAGACGAAACGGAAGGGAGATCTCATGTTACATTGAGGTAGACGTTACGTTATAGACGAAACGGAAGGGAGATCTCATGTTACATTGAGGTAGACGTTACGCTATAGACGAAACGGGAGGGAGATCTCATGTTACATTGAGGTAGACCTTACGCTATAGACGAAATGGGAGGGAGATCTCATGTTATATTGAGGTAGACGTTACTCTATAGACGAAACGGGAGATCTCATGTTACATTGAGGTAGACGTTACGCTATAGACGAAACGGGAGGGAGATCTCATGTTACCTTGAGGTAGACGTTACGCTATAGACGAAACGGGAGGGAGATCTCATGTTACATTGAGTTAGCCGTTACGCTATAGACGAAACGGAAGGGAGATCTCATGTTACATTGAGGTAGACCTTACGCTATAGACGAAACGGAAGGGAGATCTCATGTTTCATTGAGGTAGACCTAACGCTATAGACGAAACGGGAGGGTGATCTCATCTTACATTGAGGTAGACGTTACGCTATAGACGAAACGGGAGGGATATCTCATGTTACATTGAGGTAGACGTTACGCTATTGACGAAACGGGAGTGAGATCGCATGTTACATTGAGGTAGACGTTACGCTATAGACGAAACGGGAGGGAGATCTCATGTTACATTGAGGTAGACGTTACGGTATAGACGAAACGGAAGGGAGATCTCATGTTACATTGAGGTAGACGTTACGTTATAGACGAAACGGAAGGGAGATCTCATGTTACATTGAGGTAGACGTTACGCTATAGACGAAACCGGAGGGAGATCTCATGTTACATTGAGGTAGACCTTAAGCTATAGACGAAATGGGAGGGAGATCTCATGTTACATTGACGTAGACCTTACGCTATAGACGAAACGGGAGGGAGATCTCATGTTACATTGAAGTAGACCTTACGCTATAGACGAAACGGGAGGGAGATCTCTTGTTACATTGTGGTAGACGTTACGCTATAGACGAAACGGGAGGGAGATCTCATGTTACGTTGAGGTAGACCTTAAGCTATAGACGAAACGGGAGGGAGATCTCATGTTACATTGAGGTAGACCGTACGCTATAGACGAAACGGGAGGGAGATCTCATGTTACATTGAGGTAGACCTTACGCTATAGTAGTACCGACTGTTTATTAAGTAGCAAAATGGTTAAATTATTTCTACTCATTAAAAGACATATAATTTGATTATTCATTTTGTTGTTATTACTAGTTTCGTAGGTGTGGCTTCACTAATGCAAGCTGTTAATGTTAGATATTATATTTATTAGAAAATATATCCAGTTTCAATACAGGAAAAGTTATGAAAATCACTTGAAATGTACACAAATTTTAGTTTATACTCTTTTCCTATTAACCAGTGGTACACACGCAAAGGGGAAGTAGCTCTCAGGATGTTCATACACATGTTAGTTGAATTCAAATTGTGTGTATATGTGACGCTTCCATGTAAACATGTAGATTTTAACTCAATGGAAGACGTAATATGTTCTACAATTTTTTTTTTAAATGCATTAAATAATAATTCGATTTATTACTTAATAATTTCTGACAAGTTCAATAAAATATTATAATGATCAGATTTTTTAAACTAATTTTTTTGTTGTCGCTAAATTTATGATTTATTGACCAAACCAAATCAGGGGAATTCAGGTGTATTATTTCAAACTCAGTTAAATTGTTGTATGTACGCATTCGTGTTGTCATGTTTACATTTGTTGTGCGTGAATATAAGCTATTGATTTCATTTTCAAAGCAAATAGGTATACAATATAAACTTAAAAATTTCAAATAAACCACAAAAGTTTTCATATAAATACACTTGAATATATATATATATATATATATATATATATATATATATATATATATATATATATATATATATATATATATATATATGTGTCTATATTTCTGAGATGAGGTATTACGTACACAATTTTCATTATTCGTACTATTTTCTTCACCTTTGTCGCCATATTTATTACAAAGTTTCGGCCGTTGTACGCTCCGGCCTTCTTCAAGGACACATGGCACAGTGGATAAAGGCGTTGGTTAGATCCAGTGACAGGAGCCAAATAGTATTTGTGAGTTCAATACTCAGTTAAGACAGTGGAGAACTTGCAGAGGGGAATTTACAGGAGGCAACTGATAACTGACATCCATTAAATATGGCACGTGGAACTAGAACAGTCTACACCAGTGAGCGAAATAAAGGGTTCAGTTCGACATTCCAACCACCTGAAGAGCGTACAACGGCATTAACGTTGTAATAAATATGGCTATAAAGATGAGCACAATAGTCCGAATAATGTAAATAGTATATATATATATATATATATATATATATATATATATATATATATATATATATATATATATATATATATATATGTTCATACAGTGTGTGCATGTATTTCTTTGTAAGGGACTTGATATAAGAAATAAAATATATTGTTTGGTACTTATGTTGACTGTCACGAGCCTGAATATGTACGTCTTTCTAATTTGACAGTCAGGAACTAAAGAGGATCACTTTCGCGTCTAACGATCGCTCGTGCAGATATCGTGACTTTTTTTTTCGTGACTATCAACATATCTATTTTTAGCTTTTAAAAGAGTTACTGAAAGAGATATATATCTTGTCTCTCGCAACTCATGAAATGGCGCTCATGTACATTTACGTTATATACACATTACATACGTGTATGCAAATTTACAAACCCTGCGGGGCAGACAAAATATTTGCTCTTATTTTATAATATAAATGATTATTAATATCTCTTTTTTCTTTGTTATTTTGTTGTAAACACATTTTCTCCCGGGCCCTACCGGAAGTTAGAAATCCCTTCATCACATTTTCCACGGATCATATTTGGAAAAAAATAATAAAATAAACTAAGATCACAAACTTTTTACATAGATAAATCTCTTCGTAATTTGCGAGCTGTACTTGTGAATACAACTTTTTGTATTTTTTTAAGGCATTGTTTAAAGAAAACACTTCAATGTGTCTATCGGGGACTTTTCCAATCAATCTTGAGGGTGCAGCTAAAACTGGAATTATTGGTGACTTCATGTACCATATTTTTGAGATTTCAAGATCCTTGTATTCTGATCATTTTTTGAAGCTCCTCAAAGATATATTACATCTGCAGGGAATGCTGTTAGAATAAGAAGATAGATTCTTTTTTTTTTTTGACATTTGGTCACGATGCCGATGCGATTACCTTTTATTGTTCTGTTTGTGTGTATTATAAAGTCCCATAAAATTGCAACAGTTCCTATCTTTGTATCCGGGTTTGGGTGATGTTTATGCTTGTTTCTTACAGTATCCTTTCCGTAAACGTTACATATTTTCCAGTTCAGATATTGGCCTACTCTATTATACTGAATTTGATATTCTGTTGGTGCTGATACTGTGCAAGCTGAGAAATGATGGTCAGTTGTTACTGGTTATTATTATTATTATTATTATTATTATTATTATTATTATTATTATTATTATTATTATTATTATTATATCCTTTGATTTCTTATGTTTACACATTTCTTTCCGAGTCCCGCGCAGAGACATAAAGTTAGAAATGGCATCATGACATTTTCCACTGACTAAAAAAAAAACAAAAAAAAACGTATTTAACAGATATAAAGACCTTCGTTAGGTGTGGGTTGTAGTCTTGAGAACAAATTTTTATTTCTTTAAGGCATGGACTTCCAGGAATCCCTTCCATTAGTCTACTGGAATATTTTCCATCCAATCGGAGGGCCTCAAGTACAACAGGAATTGTTGATGTCCCCATTGACTCATTTTTGAAATTTCGATTTCTAGGTCCTTGTATTTTTATAGCTTTTGAATATTATTATTATTATTATTATTATTGAAAGAATGTAAACACAAAGAGGAATTGCCTATTAAACGACCCACAGTGCTGTCTATGTACCTGACTATTATTAAAGCTGATTATTAGTTTCAAGTCAGAAGGACAACGCATTGACTAAAAGGGCAATTTAAGCATTTAATTAAAGTGGCAATCGACAAGTCATAACCGTCTGTCAATGTTTCATATTGCAGTCGATTAGGGTCAGGGCCAAAACCAAGAGTGAAGGTTGTTGGGGGGAGAGACTTGAAGAGAAAATTGTTGTGGTTGCAGACTTAAGTAAATTATATCAAGATAAGTATATTTGATGGCGACAAGAACATTTGATTCAGTCAAGTTAAAGGGGATAAGATGGGACGAGGAAAGCGGTGTCAAGCACAAGTGATTTTGAGATTTCGCTTAATGTTATTACATACGATAAGACACAATACAAATAGAAATTGTTTTATTAGTAGTAGTAGTATTAATAGTAGGCGACCCGAGAAAATTTATAAACCATCTTTGCAATTTCATAAAACACGAATATATATATATATATATATATATATATATATATATATATATATATATATATATATATATATATATATATATATATATATATAAAGTGCACACAATATCTTTTACATATTTAAATAAATCCATGATCGCCTACGCCCTGAAAGCACACGGCATATAGAATGAAAGAAAGAAGAAATACGATTTTGAATGAAAAAAAATATTCTCATTGTTCTTTTATTTATTCAAATTGTGTGTATATGTGACGCTTGCATGTATACATATATAATTTAACTCAATGGAAGGCGTAATGTTTTCTACAATTTAAAAAAAAAATTCATTAAACAATAATTCGATTTATTACTTAATAATTTATGACAAGTTCAATAAAATATTATAATGATCAGAATTTTAAAATTCAATTTTTTTCTTGTCTCTAAATTTATGATTTATTGACCAAACCAAATGAGGGCAATTCATATGTATTATTTCAAACTCAGTTAAATTGTTGTATGTTTGCGTTTGTGTTGTTAACTTTACATTTGTTGTGCGTGAATATAAGCTATTGATTTCATTTTCCAAGCAAATAAGTATACAATATAAACATAAAAAGATTATATGATAAACCACAAAAGTTTTCATATAAAAACACTTGAATATATATATATATATATATATTCTCGTTGTTCTTTCATTTATTCCTGAATATTATTTTGAACCATTCGTTTTTCACACTATAGGAGTGTTATTTCTGGATATTCTTTTGCTAAATTATTACCTAGTACAAGCCTCGAAAGACACTCAAGGTAGAGAATTACTGTCGAAATGGTAATGATGAATGAGGTATATGCTATAAATAAAAGATAAAGGGACAAGAAATAAAATGTCCGAATTGAAAGAGGATAGATACTCATTAATACTTGTCTTGAATCGGTCAAGCCTGTAGTCAATTCCGTAAAGGGGAGGGTCTTGGGATAAGGCTGAGTGGATCTTTTTTGTAGGTTCATTTGAAACACGGGGTAAATAAGAGGTGATTCGATTACATCGAAGTAGAATGACGCAAATGCCATGAAATTGTGGTCTAAGCTGGTAGAACTACGGAAGAGAGTTCATTCGAACATTAGGCATGAAAATACGAGAGTAGATAAATACTGTCTTTGGCCGCAATAGCCCACAATTACAAATACTCTGCATTCAACTTTTATTTAAAGTAGAAACAACAATTTGTCATAAACATTTTTACATTTGAAATTCCTTTTTAGAATGTACAAAAGGTGCATACAAACCCATATAAACACACACACTTACGCACATATACTGTAATATATTTGTAAAATATTGCACAATTATTACTGGTGCTAATAAAAGTGCTCGATTTAAAATAACTGTTAAAATTTATACTATTAATAATGAATATAGATTTTTCCTAACCGTTTGGTCCAACGCTGAGTTTCATGCACGCGGCAAACTTCAGGATATGATTTAAAAATGACCGTGTAAAATTTAAATATCAATATTAATAATTTGTAGAATCCAAATAAATTCTAACATCGCTGCGTAACTGATGCTTGTCTTATATATAATACTCTCAGTCTAACATTGACGGATTAAGTAACAGATCTTATTCTTCCGGCAGATACACTTCTTTTTAGAAAAATTACGTTTGTTGGAAAGATGTTTATTTCATATGGTACCATTATACTGGGATAGAGACCTAGCGATGTTATTAAGGCAGCTATAACTGATTTTAACAAAAAATAAATAAATAAATAAAAATAAAAATAACGCTGGCGAATAGTTAAAAGGCTTTTGGATTAATTTTAGGAAATTTTTCCAACATTAAGTTTGGACATTACGGTTAAAAAGTGGATTAAACCATATGACATTTATATGCGTGGGTGTGTATGTGTGCGCGCTAATGTGTGCATTTTTATATAGTTTAAAATACACAATATTTCCAAACGAAGAATGATCAACAATGAAGATAAAGTGTTTATAAATATATACTGTGCGGACAGAGGAATAAACACTGCATGGCAAGAAGACGATTAACGTTCCATTGCAATCTTCATACCAGGTCTGCAGATGACACTGAAACGTGAAAAGGACACTGCCAAAGGAGGTTGCTCTACATCTCTGTCTGCCTTTGCTTCTAGGTATTTCTCTCCATTATATATAATATCAAATCCGTTAGTGGAACGGATAAACCAAGTGTTTGTTTTTAATATAAAATATTATAAAGATAGAACCGTAGAGAGTCAATGTAAAGAATAGAGAGCAAAACATATATATATATATATATATATATATATATATATATATATATATATATATATATATATATATATATATAGAATAGATACATAGAAAAATATCAGACGCATAAGTGGAAAGGATAATCCAAGTGGTTCCTTTTAATATAAAATATTAAAAGGTAGATCCGGAGAGAAGCTGAATGTATAGAATACAGAGCAATATGATATACATTAAGGAAAAACTTAACACGTCAAGATACAGTATTTTCGTGATGTATTAAGCATGATTTATGCGTATATATATATATATATATATATATATATATATATATATATATATATATATATATATATATATATATATATATACACTCGAACATCCCGTCTAATTCGACGTATGAGGGTCAAGCAGATCAGTTCCTAGGAAACTGACAGCCCGACGCCAGCACATGAGATTTGATTAAAGTGGTGAAGTTTTTGTGCAGAATCATCCACACATTTTGAAGGGCCGAATACAGAGAAGTTTATAAGCAGTAAATTCAACCTTGCCAACCGAACGATCCTTTATGGCCGAATCGGTTAGGCACGCCTGGATAAATGGCAGTTCCGTACAGGATGCAGGTTCGAATCCTGTCAAAGAACGAATATTTTCTATGAAAATTTCTCGGACATTCAGGCCGGTAAATGTTTTTTAATACTGTTTATTATAAACAGAACATTTACTTAAATACTTGTATCTATAAAAAACGTTTTAACATAAAAAATGTCTTTAATAAAATAAATTGTCGGACTTTGTACATTTCTTGATATATATATATATATATATATATATATATATATATATATATATATATATATTCAAAATGTATGGGCTTAGAAAACTTTACTGCAGAGAAATGATGAAAACGACAATAAGGGGACAAGTTTCAGGAAGTTTGTAGTTGTCAGGGAAGCAAGAAATTAGAAGGGTGTTCCACAAACGAGAAGTGCGACAAAATAAACTATTATAATAGAATTTACAGTTACACCTAGCTAGTTCAACAGTAAAACGATGAGACCTAATTTCCCGCCTAATAAAAAGATTGAATTTATGCAGTTGAGGCACCAAGGAGAATATCGTATCAGAAGAATTTCCCTAAAAACAATTGTAGAATAGACAGAGGGAAGCCACGTCAAATTTGGGGGAATGTGATTGAAATCGAGATGCCATGTCAGGATCGATTACATTACAAAGCCTTCTTTCAGTGACTTGAAAAGGGTGACTTGAATCCAGGGCATGAGTCGCAAATATTTTGTCATATACTGCCTAGCGTAATATTTCCTCACTTACTGTTTGTCAATCAGCAACTCTACAAGCTACCTGCTACTTCAACGGCTGCATAAGAAAATGAGATTCTGCTCGCAAAAAAAGTTGTTTTCAATGTTTTTTAAGAAAGAAAAGTAAGTAATCTTGTTTTAATCTTGTTCACAGTTTATGAAATGAACAGTTTCTGTTTTAACGAGACGTAGATATTTATATTTATAAAAAAAATGTTTAAATAAGTGTTTTATCACTTGAAGACATCTGCCAGAAAATTCAGTTGATTGATGACTGGAAAAGTGAAAATCCGTAATTTTGAGGTTCTTATGTTTTATAATCCTTTAAAACAATGCACGTCTGACTCTTGTTGCTGTAAGAAACGTTTGATTCTTTAAAGCCCTTCTTTGTCGTCGCTCTGTTATTCATTCAACCAAAAGCATGATTACTCGCTGTTTCCATTTTCTCGTCCTTCCTTCAGTATGTCCCGTGAGCGTCGAATTCTCCAAAAACGTCTTTTCTGAAAGTGAGTCGAATAAAATCTAAATACCTCTTTAAGCGTAGGTGTCTTTTTAGTTCAGGCATGTTCTCTCCGTAGATTTCTCAGCAACCTTTAGTAAAGTCACACCCTTGTTTATACGAATCTCTTCTGCATCCAAAAGGAAACTGTCTGGGCTTCTCTGACATAAAGGAAGATAGATATGAAATAGTAGTTCAGCACATATTTTTCTAAGAATTTTTTCCTATGTCTTAATACTTTTCTTAGTTTCTGAAAGGTGTCTTTCGCTATTCCGATGACTTACCTGATTTTGGTTACACGTCCCGTCTTCTACATTAGGTTTAATTAATATCGTCTCGATTCTTTTTATATATTTATTTTTAAATGATATTTCTTTTCCCACATTGTTTGAACACCATTTTATTAAGATCAGGTGATGTGCTAAGGAAGAGTATCCATATATCAATAACAGGGGATTCGTAGATCATAGTACTTTTAATGCATCACTTTCTGAATGGAATTGATTTTTGTGTATAAACATGCCGAATTTTGTAGATACGGAAGTTCCTACACAACACTACCAGAAAATAAGGTCGATAACTCTAGTAAATCCAAAGCCAAAGTATCTAACATTCAATTAATTATTAGATTATAGAGAATGCTTTCTTATTTTTTCCGCTTAACTTAAAAATTATATATAGACGGCACTCACATGATATTCTTCCATGATTTTCATGCATAAAACCCCCGTAGTACAAAATTAGATAAACGTCAAACTGTCATCGAGCACCCAACACATCACCACATTAAATAAACAGCTACCGTAGTGTTAAAAATGCATTTATGCGATATTGAACTTAAATAATATTAGTTTCAAATAAGAATATTTATAATTTATATCATCTAATATTCCTCACATAAAGTGCCAGAAAAGTATATTTTATTTTCGGAGGATTTTTTAAAATAAAGTGATTAACATTGCAATGACATTTGAAATAAAAGGATGCAGGAATTTCAAAAGGAAGACTCCTTTCAATTAATATAAATTAGTTTTGAAATGTGGAAAAGTATTTTGCTTATTGGGAATATTAAATTTAATCTATTAGTGTTAAATTAATATGAAAATAAAAACATCAAGAATATTTTTTCATTTCTTAAAATTCATTTTAAATCTTAGGTATTGAGAATCTGTGGAGGTGCCGATACATACATATATATATATATATATATATATATATATATATATATATATATATATATATATATATATATATTAATTATATTATTAATATAATTATCAAATCCTCCTAATTACTATCTGTGTTTATCATCGCTTGAACCAGCTTCTAATGCTTCAGTTGGAGAGGCTTGGTGAGAGTAGTCGTGGCTCCAGGAGGCTCAGTCCTATGGTCAGAGAGAATCTCAGTTGAGTTCCACCACGGAATGTGGGAGTGAGCGGTGCTACATTGAGTCTGATTTGCAATCTCTTCGTCACCGAGGCCCGGTGGAGCAGTTGGTATGGTGTTCGCTTTCCAACCTAACTGTCGGGGTTTTGATTCCCTCGGTAGTGGATGCGCACTGCTGATGAGTCCCAAATATACGACGAAACGGCCGTCCAGTGCTTTCTGAGGTTTCTATCAGACTCGATGAATTAATATATATATATATATATATATATATATATATATATATATATATATATATTGCGATGTGAAAATGTCAAATATAGAATGAAGCCGAAGATGCCAACAGTGGGATATTGAAAGAAAACAGATTAAAGGTAAGCGGGTTTGGCAATATAATGTTCGGTATCGAAGATAGATTATTAATAGTATTATGATAAGTAAAATTTTGTCACGTAGTTGAATGATGTTACCTTCATCATGCTATCATTATGCATGCACACGAGGTTAATTCACCATATAAATAACATATAATGCACCATATAAATAACATAATTCACCATTTTAAAGAACATATAATTCACCTTTGATGTTACATTCTGCATCCCAACTCCATTCACCATATAAATAACATATAATTCACCATATAAATAACATATAATTCCCCATATAAATAACATATAATTCACCATATATATAGAATATAATACATTATATAGATAACATGCACAGAAATGAAAAAATTGATTAGATACCTAATCAACGTTCATTATTCGAAATAGAAAATATTTAAACCTCTCTGATGCACACATGTGTACGCACGCACTCGTTTTTCAATTTGGTTGTCCTTTGACATTGAGAGATTTCACACTCCAGAACCTTCCCACGGCTCCCCACTATGTAAAATTGAGGGACTTAGAGAACCTACCTTAAGCGTTTACACGAAATCGCATTGAATCGATTTTGTACATTTCCCTCATTCCCAAATGACGTTACCATTTGTTTCGCCTTGAGAATTAATCCTGTCTTCATGTTGCGAGACTATGATTCATGAGCCAATAGATCGTTGTGATAAGAAAAGGATTAAAATCTGTCGTTTTAACAGAGTCAAGACACGTTCAAGCAGACAAAACGCTCTTTGTAAAATAATAAAAAAAAAAGATTTATATTGGTCACTGTTCCATTGATTAAATGCTCCCTTTAATCCCTATACGAGTTTGACAAATGCATTCTGCTCTCATTTGTAGTATCGATGGCAAATATAAAGAAATAACGTCTTTTATATTTACGTCGAAATATACAAAGTGGGGTTAATTCTATTTTTCGTTTCATGATTTTACTCGGGTCCCATCACAATTTTTCAAGAGAAATAAGACTCCGAGAATTATTCTTCTACGACCAGAAACTCTGGAAGAAATAATATATCTTCAAAACAGTATCCACGTAATATATTTTAATGTCGATGATTTTTGTCTAATTACTTAAAAAAAGAAAAATATTATTTTTTCAAATCTAAAGTAGTTAAATGATAATGTCTTTTTTTAAATCAGATAATGTGTGCGATTCGCCTTATTTAAATCATTCTTTTTCATTTTAATTGTTTTCTTCTTGTTCATTATAACTCATGTTTCTTCGTCTACTACTATTTTTTCTGGGCATAAAAGTCAGTTTTTGCAGATATTCAATGTCATTATAATGTCGGTGCAAAATAACGACGTTATGATATTGTATTTGATTTAATTAAGGACTCAGTAATGGATAGTGGCTCGGATTGAGAAATCGTAGAGCCGATTTCGAATTCCAGTCAAATCCATTACATTCACTTACCTGCCAATACAATTGGGAAATATATGAATCTACTCCCTCCCTCCAGCTATGGGTAAATAGCACGACAGACCGAGTTCTATAGTCTTGAATAGCAACTGGTCTACCGCAGAAGGAAATGGCAACCTACTGCAGGAAAATCTGCCTCGAAAGATACATGATCACCTAAGCGTGTATCTCGCATGACACATAACTGACTGATTTGATTTTATTACTTTAAATTACTATGTAAGGGAATCAAAGTCTTCTCGTGGTAGCTATTTTCTGCATGTTACTTTCGCAAGCGAAAGTGATCGATAGATTTTTAAGCTTCTAAATCCCTATAGGTTAAGGTTTTTTTTCAAATTTCTTTGTATCACTTTAGATGGGCCCCTCTACTACATCTCATAGAGGTTATTCTTTTGAATAATAGGGTCTTTTGAAGACGATAAGCTTCCACTATGTTCACGTAGCCAGACATTTGCAATCGATTAGTTTCTGGCCGAGCATCAACATCGTTAGCTCTGAGTAAGACTAAGAAATAGGTTTTAGCGAAGAAGTGACCTGCTGCACGTTTTGAATTGTGCAGAGAACATTGCGTAAGATATTAACAGAAGCATAACGCATCACAACATAGAGAATAGCGATCTGTATAGTAATAGAGTATAGAATAGAAATAACGATCCGAATAGTAATAGAAGATAGAATATAAATAACGATCAATTAGACACACGCTACCTCCCATATATGCGTTTCCTCCATGATCACGTGTTCTACTTAATTCAATAATGGGATCGTCTGTGTTTGCTCACTGACGATCTATGTTCAAGCTCAAGTGTCAGCAGCAACACTTTATTCTTATATAACAATGACTATACATATAAAGGCGTATCTTCTTAAGATGTTGCTTGGACCATAAAATAAATGTATCCTCAAGTTAAATGATTGAAATGAATCTGATTACTGACCCATTTCGGTTTACATTCAAATTTTACAAACTCGATATCGTTGTACTTTCATTTACACCAAGCCAAGAAGTGCAATCACAAAAATAGTATAAAAAATCAAGGAAAAGTTTGATAATTGTTTTACACGAAAAATCAGAACAGACATCTTTCTTAACACTTATTCATCAGATGTTTTTTCCCAGTCGGCGTTTCACAAAATTGCGTTCTGAAATTGCTTGCAAGCTAATCGAGATAAGTGCTTACATTGTCTTTGGGTAAACTCAGTATTCTCACGTCGCCTTCTCATATGATGTATTCTTCCGAAAACAAGCAATCTTTTCCTTCTATTCACAGAAAATTTCCCTTCTACAACTACCACATTCTGAGTAAATTATTTCTGTCAGGCTCCGAAGCAAGTTTTCTGCTGAAAGACGATTTTTTTTCTGCTGATGCATGCCGGGTAATTATTTGAAGCTTTAATTAAGGATTATATATACTTGCTCGAATTGTATGACTTATTTATACAATATTAGCAAACATCTATTAATATTTCTTTTATGTTTCTGTAAGAAAATCTGTATAGAACATCTTTTTTAATAATTTCATCGCAAATAAGGAAATAAAGCGACTAAGACGCAAATTGATGCTGAGAAAAAGAAAAACGTTATTAATGAGAGAAAATAACAAAAGAAAAGGAATAAAAGACACAGTAGATAAGGACTGGCATTGCATTTAAATTTTTGATGTAGAGTGGAAAACAATTGGAAAACGAAAAAGAATTCCATAAGCAGGAAGGAACTATTAGCATAGAATTTACAGTAATATCTAACATTATTATGAATAAAATGAGGAGATCTGACTACCAATCTAGAACTGCGCATAAATTCCTGAAATCGAGGTACCAAAAAGGAAACCTAATCAGAATAATAACCATGACAATATTCATAGGGAAGCTACGTTCGGAGGTTGGAAAATGACTGAAGCCACTTTCTTAATTACTTGTTTATAGATCAATATAATATAAAAATAGATAAGACGACTGAGATAGATAGAGGGAAAGAGAGAGGTGGAAGAGTGATAGAGAGTGTATGAGAGAGAAAAGCGTTAGATCAATATGTAATTGAGTGTAAGATGATATGTGGATTTTACAAGTTGACGCAAACTACATTATTACGATGTATATAAAAATAATGAACCATTTTAATTATACTCTCTCTTTTATATATTTTTGAAATAATCTTCAGATTCTACAATATAACATATATGTCACGTTACATTATGAATCTTGTAAGCAATTCTTAGGAGCACCACATCTATTATAGTCGTAATAATATTATAGGTTCTAGGGAAAGATACCTTGACGGGGCCTATGAAATATAAACATTAGACATAAAACTACATATTTGCACAAACGGTAATATTTTGTCTGTTTGCCGACTAAAAAAAAAGGCCCAAAACTATTTTTCCATGATTTGTGCCATTTTGATAATAATCTTTTAAATGATTACTTTTCGAAGAGTAATGGTATATTAACTAAAACTACATAAACAATGCACAGTAATATCCGATTTAATAATTTCAATTAAAGTAACAGCCTGATATATATATATATATATATATATATATATATATATATATATATATATATATATATATATATATATATATATATATATTGGGTGGTAATCCGTTGGTATAATCCAGGCTAGTCCTATTAATACAATATAGAATTTGAAATATGTTAAACTGAGACACGAAAGAGTTCTCAATATTTATCTTCATTAAACAGAGCAAATTTTCTTTACAATTGGAATTAAGATACCTTCAGTTAGGGTTAGGGTTAGGGTTAGGGTTTGGGTTAGGGTTAGGGTTTATCAGTTTAATTTTAAAATTTGCATGATTTTTCAAACTGTTTATGGTATCAGTTTGTAGTGGCTTATTGGTATTTGGAGAAAGAAAGAAAGAGAGAGAGAGAGAGAGAGAGAGGGTGTTATATGGGACTTAATGGGAGATATCGGGAGAAGAAGGCACCGTTACTGGAATTATATTATGAAAGTAGGAGAGACTAGGTAGGGGGAAACCGATGAGCTGACCTACATCTCAATTGTTAAAGGGCCAAAGTTTAAAACGACAGAAATACACGGAAATTAACGAAAACGGAAAAAAACAATCAAGACCTAAATTTAATAAAATGAAAGTGAGATAATTCGCAATTATATGTGCTAAAATCGTCCATATATCAGAGTTCAAAGTTTGGGGGCGGGGTTTCAAAGATTTGGAGGGAATTTGGATATATATATATATATATATATATATATATATATATATATATATATATATATATATATATATATATATATGCGTACCCATGCGTTAGTACACATTAAGAATATCTCTACTCGCATAGCTATCGATATTTACATACACTTAGATATCTACATCTAACCACATACAGATATATGCTAGCTGACATGTATCTACAAATACTCTGTGTCGGGATGACACATTTTAGAAAGAATAAGAGAAGTTAAGTTAGAAAATATATTAGGTTGGTGCATAAATAATGACGTAATAATGTCGTTTTTTGACGTTAAAAATACGTCAAACAAAGACATTATTACGTCATTATTTTTGCATCAACCTAATATATACACACGCACACATACACACAGAGACACACGCATATATATATATATATATATATATATATATATATATATATATATATATATTTCGGTTATAGGTGGAATTTTAATTTATAATTACATGAATCATTCATACAAAAAAAAAACAAATAATGAGGTTAATGATTTAAATGGAGAGAATACATCATCGCAAACAATTTCAATAAGATACACTAACCCCAAACCTGTATATGAATGATATGAAACAGATATAGAAATAGATATATGAAAATGATATAGAAGTAAAAACAAGAACAAATCTATTTCCATACCTGAGGATGTATGTAGGAACAGGCGAAAGCTTGTAAAAAATTAAAAAGACCTAATGCAACTGGAATTTATAAACAGGGATCATATTCATATACAGGTTCGGGGTTAGTGTATCCTATTGAAATTGTTTGCGAAGATGTATTCTCGCCATTTAAATCATTAACCTCATTATTTGTTTTTTTGTATGAATGATTCATGTAATTATATATATATATATATATATATATATATATATATATATATATATATATATATATGCATCAAAATTAAATATTTACACACATTATAAAAATAAATTTTTTGCTTGGTAGTGATTTAAATGCCTTTCTTAGAATATCGCAAGACAAGAAACTCGTGTAGCAGAATTATGGAAAATAGAGTATAATATATATTTTAAAATTAAAAAAAGCCCATTTTCAACCAAATAAATATACATTTTTTTCTCGCTGGAACAACTATAAGCTCTTTCCTCTCTCTCTCTCTCTCTCTCTCTCTCTCTCTCTCTCTCTCTCTCTATATATATATATATATATATATATATATATATATATATATATATATATATATATATATGTACAGGATTGATATAGTTCCAGCAAACTAGAAAACTATTCTTAAAAGACTGCTCCATACAGATTAGAGCGAATAGTATTTATTCAAAAATTTCCCATAAGCATTTTTATAACATCATTACAATACATAATTACAATACCCATTTAGTTTCAACTCTTCCGGTGTATTGTCGGTGATGTTGATGGCAAAAGAAAGGGTTTCTAAAAATTTCAAACCCAACAAAACTTCTCCCAATATGGCAAACATAGTTACATATGCCCCAATGACCAATCAATGTAAAAGTATGTGATAAATAATAAAATAACTTAACAAAGAACACTTGATATAATTTATTAATGTCTTAAATATTTATTTTTTAAATTCATTGTGAAATTACAAATTAGTTATAATGAGTTCTAATTTAGTCTAACATTTACCATTTACATTGAGGCATTAATAAAATATATCGAGATTATAGAAATGCTTTCCAGTACTGTATGCTCACTCCTGGACGGAGCGTACATTTTTCTTTACTAAATCGATATCAAGGGAAATCGAAATTATTATTAAGGAAATATATACCTCTCGGCTGGAAGCATACAGACAGACAAACACAAACACAAACACACACACACACACATACAGAGACAAAGACACACACACCTACATACATACACACACACATACAGAGACAAACACAGACACACACACATACATATATATATATATATATATATATATATATATATATATATATATATATATATATATATATATATATATATATATATAAGTGCGCAGGTATGCAGAAAATAGAAAAGAACACGTTGGGTGCATAATCCGGAGTTCCTTAGTATTTTTTATTTTTATATTTAAGGAGACAGTGCTCCATACAGAAGTAGAGCTTTAATATAATATGTTTTGTTTATATATATATATATATATATATATATATATATATATATATATATATATATATATATACATACATACATACATGCATATATTTTTTGTTTGTATCTATATATATATATATATATATATATATATATATATATATATATATATATATATATATATATATATCTTAGGTTGGTGCAAAAATAATGTCGTTTTCTCACATATGTTACTATGTGAGAAAACGACATTATTTTTGCAGCAAACTAATATATATATATATATATATATATATATATATATATATATATATATATATATATACAGGTAAAATGAGAACAAATGGAGTACAATTTAGTCCAAAGAGGGCCCAATACAGAGTAGACTTAAATCATATTTATTTTAGGATATTAAAAATGTTAAAAATCGCTAGACAATGGCAATTAAGGTTCGACGCTGCATATGTGTTTCCTCGGACGATGGTAAACTGGCGAGTGAACGATTAATTTAATTTCAAAATGAGAATACTTCCTTTTTTCGAGGAAAAGAACAGGTTATAATTAGCCTTGTGGACTTTACCATGATTAGCGAAGCGAACTTGACCTACGGTAAATTCAAACTCTCCGAAAAGTTGTTTTAAATATATATATATATATATATATATATATATATATATATATATATATATATATATTCGCCATCTGATTATTTTCTTATGTTTTGATACTGACATACTAATCTTAGACGTGATTTCGATCTAGTATTACAGAATGTGTTTAAAAATATTCAGATGTGTAATAGTCGGAGTGCTTCGAAGAATACGGTTAGAATTTAGATGTATGTATGTGTAATTGAATGAGAAAATGGATACCAATAAAGAATGCAAAAGAAAGTCATTACTTTAAAGTTAAAAATCGTAATAAATATAGACACCTGATCAGCAAAATCCTAAATATAAGTAAAACGTGAAATGGAGGAAGCCCAATATTGTAATATTAGTAGATAAAACCTTCGGTGAAGAAATGCTTTACCTAATAAAGTAATCGTTCCTGCAAGGAGATACTTTTCCAATAAGTCTAATTTGCATTTTGAAAATCTTTAGCACATCTATTTTCGTCTACATACATCAATTTGCAAAGCATTGACTTTTTAGGTTTATTTCTTTTGTAGTTTATGCGGAATGAAAGTTGTGTTGATAAAAAAAAAGAAAAAAAATTCCCGGAGGCGGGAACAAGAAATAAACACATGAAATTTGAAATGGGTGATACTGACAAACACATAATATGTTGAAGATATCGTTGCATAAAATAGCTTCCAGAACTTGAGATGTGCCTTATGAATCAACAGTTTCTGGTTTTCAGCTGAAACGATATTTGAGATGAAATCAATTATCAAACGATTTTTGGCGCTATTTAGATCGCTTTTGGCCAGATATATATTTCACCCTTTTCTTTTGAAAAAAAGTATCGCTTCATACAGTATATCTTTTATCATGATACATTGCCATTATTTTTTACTAGGAAAGATTGTACAATTATACGCATTTAACTGCTTCATATTCATCGTAACTTTTCATATTATGGATGATTGTGTCTCTCCCCAACGTCTTACCCTTACACTATATAGTAGAGGAGACTGAAAAACACTGTTTTCATTGGCTGTTTTCATATGTCAGTAAGAACGGTCGAAGTCTGATCTTGTTACGATTCCTGTTTTTGCAATATCGTGGTGCGTAGCACGACGATTTCAAGGAGGCGGCCTGACTCGTCTAGAATCAGGTTAGGGTTGCTTTTGGAGCCGATATGATGCGAAACCCGAAATAGACGATGAGAACTGTGCATCACTGAAGACCACACTTGATGCATCTAAAGTGCATGATTTAACTAAATTCTTGGGACAATGTATATAAAATATATTTCTTGTGGGTTTGTATAATTTTGGGTCACATCAACTGCTATCTATCTATCTCATTCTCTCTCCTCTCTCTCGCTCTCTGTCTCTCTCTTTCTCTCTCTCTCTCTCTCTCTCTCTATATATATATATATATATATATATATCACTGCTATAAAAAAGACAAAAATTATTTTTATTACCACTCATGATGATAATAGATAAAAAGTAAAACTAAAAAACGGGCAACCTAAACGGTTTCGAACCTCGCTCAACAAAACTAAATCGCGGTTATTAAATGAAATAGAATTAACACTAATAAAGGTGGACAATATGAGTTGAAAAGAATATATATATATATTATAATGAGGTTAATGATTTAAATAGAATGCTGATAGAACTCAATGTTCAGGACAGAGTAAGAATATAATATATAAGGTTTAAACATTAATATTCCATGGTTATAATTTTTTAGCTTTGTCTAATTATTCTTGA
The DNA here is from genome assembly GCA_963932145.1 of Acanthosepion lycidas. Lineage (NCBI taxonomy): Eukaryota > Metazoa > Mollusca > Cephalopoda > Sepiida > Sepiidae > Acanthosepion > Acanthosepion lycidas. The sequence goes on along the minus strand of OZ010594.1, from coordinate 78,080,838 downwards.
TTACACATTATTTCTCTTATAAATACCCTCGATTTTTTAGTTTTGGGTTCCCCTCCTCATACTGCTTTCTCTTTCTTTCTTTCTTTCTTTCTTTCTTTCTTTCTCTCTCTCTCTCTCTCTCTCTCTCTCTCATCTCTTTTCTTGTATACATAAGTTAAGTAATGTATTCACACGTTTCCGGTGTATGTTTTTTCAAATTTTAATTTTAGGTCAGCGAATCGGTAGTGATTTATGCATCTGAAAATAATTCATATTTATCTGTATCTCACTCATTTAAAACGTTATTTAACTTCTCTCTAAATTCTTTCTCTGCTAATCCCCAACTTTATCTTTAGGTCTTCCTTTATTCTTCTTTCTTTCTTTCTTTACACCTCTCTCTAGAGCTTTCATAAATTCCCCTCTCACACTTGTTTCCTACTGCCGCACATACATTCTCACTAAGATTTTGCTTTTTTATACCCGGAGTTATATTTTCCGATTTTTCTTTTTTTGAATTTGTAGGTCTGATGATTTCGATCGTGATTACGATTCCAATGTAATAAACATGGAATATTAGTGTGTGTATATATATATATATATATATATATATATATATATATATATATATATATATATATATATATATAGATAGATAGATAGATAGATAGATAGATAAAGAAAAACAGTAAGATATATAATCTGGAGAACTTATTGATATTTTTTATTTTTATTTTTACAAAACAGTCCTCAATGTAAATTTACAGAGCATAAATATTTTAAAATATGTTTTTTCGCTACACAGTAATAACTGTGTTTTAAAAACTTCAAATTTAATTTTAGAATTAAATTAAAAGCATTAGTTCCGTTTCATCTTCAAGCAAATTTTGGACTAATTTTTTTTTAAATTTACTGAGTTTTAAACGCACATATAAATTCATAGTTTCCTGATTCCAAGGATACAGAGAAATCCAATCATTCAGACAGGGGCGGTAGCGTGGCCATTGTTATTAAATATTGTTGTATCAATTATGTGTTACGTTCGAAAAAGAGGCTAAGGTTAGATAGGGTAGGGGTGCATGTCGTCTGTTGAAATGTCTTTAAAGGAACATTTTTGACAATGATGGCAAAGAATAGCTATTTCAATTCTCTGATTCAGTAATTTTTTATTTTTTATAAACTTAGTAAAATATAGTTTCTCATGTATGCACAAAGAACATGTGTCATTTAATGACCTACATATTCTAGCTTTTCTTATTAATTTCCATTTTACTGTAGGTGTTTCACTGGATTCTTTTAAGTGCCAGAAATATATATATATATATATATATATATAATAATTTAATTGATTTAAAATATGTTTTTTTCGCACACAGTTCTAACCATGTTTCAAAAATGGAAGCTAAAAGCTACGAATTTAATTTAGTAATTAAATTAATGACGTTAGTTCCATTTCATCCTGAGGCGAATTTTGGAGTAACTTTTAAAATTACTGTGTTTTAAAGACACAGCTAAAATCATAATTTACGTTTCCAAAGTTCCAGATAAATCCACTTCCACCAGACAAGGGATGTCTGCGTGTTCATTATGTCTGTATTTTTATGTATCAGTTATAAGTTATGTTTTGGTAGCGGGTAGGGATGTATTTTTCAATGAAATCTAACATCCGTTAAATGCATATCGTCTGGATTTTAAAAATTTTATTCTTAACGGCAAAAATTCTTACGGCATTTTTTTCCATTTGTATATTTAAAGATTAATTTTTTATTAGTTTAGAATACGTTTTATTTAACAACGATTTGAAATATTTTCTCTTTTAAGTTTTAATTTTTAATATACTATATTTCTTTTAAGAACAATTAAATGTATTAGAATCCCTTACAGTATGTAGAATTATTTTCACATCAACTATAAGTATGTATATTATTAGTTACAATTTTTTTTCTTTTTTTTATATTTAAATATTATTTAAGTAAAATGTTTGACAATGACGACAAAAATAGCTACTTAATTTCACTGATTTAGTAAACTTTTATTTTTTATATAAACCTAGTAATATATTGTTTCTCATGTAAATATTAATGAATCTGTAAATTTAGATTGAGCACTATTTTGTAAAAATAAAAAAAATATCTATAAGAACACCGGATTATATATCTTACTGTTCTTTCTTTTTATTTATATATACATATATATATATATATATATATATATATATATATATATATATATATATATATATATATATATATATATATATATATATATATATATATATATGTATGTATGTATTTCGCACAATCTTATAGTTCATTCATCTTCTATTTCCGATATTTTTGATAATGTGATCTGAATTCGAAGTTAGTACAAATCATATTTCAGGAGTGATGATTCGAATGTAAGTCACACTCATTACAATTAGTCCTCCATAAGTTATTATTATGTAAAACTGTATTACCTTTTCATATTTAATGTGACTGCTAGTCATCCATATGTTACCTTAAATCTATCAATAACATAACGATGGAATACAAAGTAATGTATTGTTAATTTACTCTATGTCATCTACAAAACCAGAGTAAAATATAAATTAAAAAAAAACCAAAACATGCTATATTCATTGACACTTATAAACTGAATATCTCCCATGGGTTCTAAACCCTCGTAGATTTTCCATGGTTTTTGGGCTGAAATATATGACTATTGCAACTGTTCAAAGAGAAGACGAATGAGATATATCATTATTCCATTGTTTTCTGTTTCATTACCTGATGTTTTCACCTAAAACCGATGTGCTACAAGAATTATTTGTAAGGTCATGTCATACAAAAAAAAAAAAATAAAATAAAATAAAAGAAGACATACGCCCCTTTCCGTACCAGGAGGGGATATGAATAATTACCCATTGTCTTCTTATCCGTGTTTACGCACTCTGCACATCGGACCTCCCTCGTGAGGCCTTCAGGTTATGCATAGACTTCTTTTATCTTTCCGGTTTTAGACGAGATTTTTCGTTTCAAACAAGACGAAAGAAGAGACATTAGAGTAGTTCTGTCTTTTAGAGCTAAGACAACTGTTTCGAATTCTGATATGATTTAAATACAGCTGAGTTCCCTTCACAAATCGAACCCGTAGGCCTCGACCGCGGTGATGGAAAGCAGCTGGATGGCATTAACATTTTCCCTGTGCGGATACATTTTCGGCCGGTAATTTGATCAGGTCCGCGGTTGAGCCGGGATCCGTTGCCCGGGACGCAGAGATGAAAAAAATAGTTAAATATTCTTCTCTTGCTGATAGATTTTTGTTTACTCCTGTCGCAGTGGAGACTTCAGGGGTTATTGGCCCTCGTTCGATGGCATTCCTTCAGAGGATTGGCGCGATTGCGTCTCGATTAAGGGACGAGCCTCGCGAAACGGAGTGGCTCTTGCAGCGTGTCTCACTGGCGATGGTTCGAGGTAATGCTTTCTCCATCATTGCGGCTGGCAGAGGTTCGAAAAAATTGTTTATTGTTACGTTTTCTTGGAATTGTCATCAGTGGTCAACTGTACTTGTTTTGTTTCAATAAATTTTGTTATTGTTTCAAAAAAAAAAAATACAATAGCAGAAATAATTCGCATATACACAATATTGTAATGACAGAGAAAAGCATGGTGACCTTTACACACACACAAATATATATATATATATATATATATATATATATATATATATATATATATATATATATATATATATATATATATATATATATATATATTTTAAGATGAGATACACATGGCACAGTGGATAAAAGCGTTAGTTAGATCCAGTGACTGGACCAAAAGAGTTCTAATTTAATACCTGGTTAAGACGGTGGAGAACTTGGTAAGGGGAATTAACAGGAGAAAATTGATAACTGACATCCATTAGACATGGTACCTTGAACTAGAACAGCGAGCGTAATAATGGGGTTCAGTTCGACATTCCAAACACCTGAAGAAAGCCGGAGCGTACCACGGGCGAAACGTTGTGATAAATATGATAACAAGGATGAGTATGATACTTCGAACAATGTATATTATATTAATAATTATACTCGTTTGGTAAAAGAACCGGATGGCACAATTTGCAACATTATCAAAACAAATTGGTATCCGAGGAAGATGTTGAAAAAAAAAAGGAATTAGAAAAAAAAAGAAAGGACTATAAACATCCGAACAGAGCGAAAATAAATCATCCAGTGCATTAAATTTCCAGTCCAACAAAAAATAAAACAAGCGAGTAGAGTGCTCAATATGCTAAGTAGAGAAAAAGAATACAATACGAGGTTTTATGCTATTTTAGGTTTTAGGGTTGGCTTTATCATGAATATGGTCCGTGTAATTTCCTCTTTAGCCAGCTACACCCATGTAGGCGAAACCCAGGTAGTAGTTCCTCGTTCTTTGGTATTTTATGTTATATATATATATATATATATATATATATATATATATATATATATATATATATAACATGAAGATCCACGTAGGCGAAATCCAGGTAGGTAGTTCCTCGCTCTTTAACTACCTACCTGGGTTCGCCTACATGGATCTTCAGGGTGTAGCTGGCTAAAGAGGAAATGACACGGATCATATGCCGAGAAAGTAACATATATATATATATATATATATATATATATATATATATATATATATATTAAAAAGAAGAGAAGAGAGGTGCCGTAAACGTTTTTTGTTGTAATGTGGATTTATTTAGAAAAAATATTATGTTTTGTTTTACCAATTCAAGAAAGAAATTCGGATTACTAACACAGAAAATGTCTCATATCGAGAATATTTAACATTGAAAAACAAAAGAAAAAATTAATTATTTTTAATAATATGTGGAAATCTCCGCTTTTACCTGAAGACGGTCACGAGACCAGAAACGCGTGTAGTAAAATTATGTAAAACAAAACATAATATTTTTTTCTAAATAAATCCACATTACAACCAAAAACGTTTACGGCACCTCTTATTCTCTTCTTTTTAATATACATTTTTTCTCTCGTTGGAACCACTACAACCTCTTTCTTTTATATATATATATATATGTTACTTTCTCGGCATAATGTTACCTTCCCTTATCTGTTCTCTTGCAAGTATATTAGTATATATCTATCTTTCTCTCTCTCTCTCTCTCTGTGTCTCGCTCTCTCTCTCTCTCCATCTATCCTAATGTCTATCTTTGGGAAAACGATATATAATTTGTTATATATCAAAGACAGTCTTAAGTATATCTATTACAAAATGAAAAATATATATACCTCCACTCTCCTTCATTCACAGGTGTAATCACATAAGCGTCTACACCACTTTAGTACAATGAAGTTCTTAAGGAACAAACGCATCACAGGAAGATCTTTTCCCCTTTGTAATAGTTTTTACTAAATTGTTTTTATCTATCTCTATTTGTCCGTTTATAGCTCTTGGAATGCGTTTTGGGTCGTACATGACAGCCTGTATTTATTTATATATCCCTTCATGTAACATAATCCATTCCTATCTATCTAAGAGTCTCCTTACCACCTCTTTTCCGTTTCTTTTTTTATCTGAGTTAATGCTTAATTTCATGTGTTCTGAATGTCTTCAATGTATTTTTATTTGTCCGTATAAATTAGTGGAAAAAAAAAAACTTAGGTCAAATATCTACTTGGAAGCTTTTATGTTGACAAGTCTCCATCGATTAACCATTAGATGATAAACGAATCTTATCTTACCAAGTTTACAGGTCAAGTGTTGTAACAATAAATAAGCCTCGATTATTACTCAAATATGGGTAACTTAGAAGTGCAAAAGGTTTTTGAGAAGTAATAGAAATATATAAGAATAGTATATCTTACCCGCGTTAGGGTTCCATGAGTGTGAATTCCATGGTTTTGTTTTTTAGAGGCGCTCTACATGGGATAAATCCTTCAAATATATCAATATATAAAGTGTTAATTTGTTCTGTATGATTTAACCATTAAAGAAACATTTGTGATGGCCAGGAATTTATTTACTTTGCGCATAGCGTAGAAATATTACAGAATACGTTCAATTTATCTACTCTGTCACGATTCTAATTTAAGTCATCATATATTAAAACAGAAAATAAACGTGTGAAGATGGTCAAATTAGATCCGCATATTATCCTAAAGAAACCAAACGGTAATTCAATGCTTTCTTCTAAATGATACATTTCTTCTAATAGGTAAAATGTCACATTTTTATGCTACAAACTTTTTTCTCATTATTTAAATCAAGAAAACGAAGAGCAATCATAATTATTTAAAACTATAATGAAAGAATATTTCCGAGATGAGTGTGTTTGATTGGATAGTGATTCTCGAGTTTTTGACCAAATAGAAATAAAAAAGTATACGGGTTTTAAGGATTTCTGTTTTGATCCAGGGGTACGCTTTTAACTGCAGGGTCAAAAATGATTAGACAAGTTGGGCAAGAAAGTAGTGATCCCGCCAGAAAGGATTGCCCAATTCAGTGTGTAAAGTCCGCTGTTGCCTTTGCTACTGAAAGGATAACCCATCTCTGGCATGTAAAGGTAGTCATCTGAAAGAAAAGACATAGACCACTCGAGCAAGAAAGCTGTGATTAGGAACCAATAAAGAATAAACCAACCAGGCAAAAAAGCTGTGATTTGGGCAGAAATGATTGACGCTATCAGCGTGTAAATTTTGTTTCTGCTGCAAAATGATTTGACCACCCAGGTGAAAAAAGCTGTGACCTGGAATGATAAAGGGCTGCTTCTACTACTACTACTACTACTACTACTACTACTACTACTACTACTAATAATAATAATAATAATAATAATACTGTTGTTGTTGTTGAAGGAATATGACAAAAGAAGAAACTCTATGTTGTGGATTCCGGGATGAAATCCGGTCTCAAATGAATGACAAACGCAGCAATGAAATATAGCAAATAAATGTATTGACGTAATAATACAATTGGCAATACGGTCAGTAGATCCAGAAATGCGGTTAGTAGCAATAATATATATATATATATATATATATATATATATATATATATATATATATATATATATACAGTCTGGGAAATTCAGTATCGAAATATGAATTTTTTCTAAGTCTACATGCTCGCAACTGTGACTCCTACAAAGCGGTTACCTCACACTCCAATTCTCACTGTATGACTGTATCTCTCTGTCACTCTAACTCCCGGGTATTCATCGACAGCAGTACAAGTACACACTGGGAGAGTACACTTGTATCAAAAAGAGGTGGACCCCTTAACACCTCCTCTTTAGATCCCTTTTGGGGGTGGAGTTAGTATTTTTTGTCTCTTATGGTTGATAATCAGAGGTTCAGTAAATTTTCTCTTCCTGTTTGACCTTTTTATTTCTGTGTCTTCCTACGGTCTTTGGATCTCAAACATTTCGAAGAAAGCATCCATAGAATCGTCGTTTTCTGTGGGTGACGAGCTTGGCTCCTCAACCCGTCTTTTTTGTAATTGGTCGATATGTCTTCTATGTGAATACTTCTCGCCTTGTACTGTGTACATCAGATTTCCTAATCTGTTAATTATTGTACCAGGCCACCAGTAAGTCGTATTGTTTCTAAACATCCTAAAGTGCACCCGATCTCCAGGTTTAAATGATCTCTTGGGTACAATACATGTATACTGTTTTTTGTTCTTGTTTGGCAATAATTTGTCAAACACATACCATATTCTCCGAGCAAACATCAATTCCGCTGGTGAAAGACCCGATGGCGTGTTCACGTTAGGTGTTATTCTGTACACTTGGAGGAAATGTTGTATCGCTTTTATCGTTGGTACATCCTCGGCTTTTTAACGCTCTTTTTCGTGTGTCAACGAATCTTTCAGCTTGTCCGTTCGACCTCGGGTGGTACGCAGCTATCTTGATATGCTTTACTTGATATGTCTCACAAAATTCTTTGAAGTTACTGGAGGTAAACTGTGTGCCGTTATCGCTTACCAAACAATCCGCGACGCCAAATGTCACGAATAGTTCGTGTAAACAGTTTATGGTATTTTCTGTCGTCGGGTGTTTAAATCTGGCAACCTCTGGCCATTTACTGAAATTATCTACTGTTATTTAATAGTAGTAACCCTCAATGGGTTCTGCGTAATCCACGTGGATTCTGGACAACGGTCTGTCGACTTTAGGCCATGGCTTTTGTATAGAGGGTGGTGCTTTCGCCGCAGCAGCATAACCTTTGCAACTTTCCATCATTTGCGTAATATCATCGTCCATGTTCGGCCAGTAGACAAAACTTCTCATAATTGATTTCATCCGGTTTTTCCGGGATGTCCTAAGTGAAAATCTTTCAAGATCCGTCTTCGTAGCAACTTCGGTATTACTACTCTCTCGTTATACAATATGTTGTCACAGATTGAGAAACTGTCTGCTAAATTCCTCACCTTCTCTTCTATTTTTTTCTTGGTATCCTGAATAAATTCGTCTCTTTCTGCTTCTTGTCTTATCTCTAGCAGCGATACAGGTAGTTCCTTTATTGTATTGCATAATACCTTACTGATTTCATCTTCAGCTTGTAATGCCGCAATTACCGAATCTTTTAACGGTTCGCTTTTCGCAGGTATTAATCGCGATAATCCATCAGCTTGTCCTATTTTCTTTGATGGTAAGAACTGAAGTTCGAAATTATAGTTTAGTAACACAGTTCCCCATCTTAAATGTCTGTTTGCTGTATAGACTGGTAGACCTGTTTTTGAACCGAAAATCGTGAGAAGTGGTTTGTGGTCCGTTTGGGGCGTGAACTCTCTCCCATAAATATATATGTGAAAACAAGTTACTGCAAAAATTATGCCCAATGCCTCCTTTTCCATCTGTGAATAGTTTCTCTCCGCCGGTAATAATGATTTAGATGCGTGTGCAACGGGTTTGTTTGTACCGTTCCGCATCTTGTGTAGAATACACACACCTACCCCATATGTGCCCGCGTCACTTGCAATAATGATTTCGAGTTCGTGATCGAAATGTGTCAATGCTAACTCCGAAGTTATTTTTTTTTTTATTATATCCTTAAATTCTCTTTGTCGTCAATTTCTTGTGGACGAGGGGAGGATTTTTGTATTTCTTCTTCTCGTGTGAGTTCGAATCCCTCGTCGCCAATTTGTTGTGGATTCCGGGATTAAATCCGGTTTCAAATGAATGACAAACGCAGGAATGAAATATAGCAAATAAATGTATTGACGCAATAATACAATTGGTAATACGGTTAGTAGATCCAGAAATGCGGTTAGTCGCAATAATAATATATGTACAGTCTGGGAAATTCAGTATCGAATTATGACTTCCTTCTGAGTCTACCTGCTCGAAACTCTGACTCCTACAAAGCAGTTATCTCACACTCTCACTCTCTCAACGTATCACTGTATCTCTCGGTCACTCTAACTCCCTGGTATTCACCGACAGCAGTACAAGTACACACTGGGCGAGTCCACTTGTATAAAAAGGATTAGACCCCTTAATACTCAACAAATCAATGAGAATTCTCTTTACAAAATATATTATTTCAACTAATGATTCTATCTCATTCAAGTTCTTTTCTAAACCCACATCATTAAAATGGTCGTGAAGAGGGAATACATTTTTGTTAACAAAGAGACATAGTGCGATTGATGAAATGATGCCGTATCCCGTGGAAAATGAGTTCTTAGTTCGAGTAACTACTATAAATATGTATATAATCTTGGAGGCGCTAAAAAATTATTGGTTTGACCAAATAACCCTTAACTCCAAAGATATGATATTCAGTGATTTGGTCCCTAATTTGGGAAGTAGATCCTTACGAAAAATTGAGATCGTCATCTCGTAAAAAACTAGCTGAAATTTCTGAAATTTACAAGAAAAATTGCATTAACTTTTTCAATTTTACTAATACAAGATAAATATTTGAATTTAAAAATAAGATATTTTCAATAACGCTTCAACGGTTATTTAAGAACATTTACAACTTTTTTTCTTCAATCCGGAACTTTTTAGCTTATATCATCATCATCATCATCATCATCATCATCATTATTATTATTATTATTATTATTATTATTATTAAAGACATAAATAATAATAATAATAATAATGATAATAATACGAAGAGCTGTATCTTTACGAAGAGCTTTATCTATACAAAATGTGTGTGTTAGTTTCTTTTTCTTTTTTCTACATAAAATGATCAGAGGAAAATATCATGCAGCAGTTTCTGAACTTATGTCTCTGGTTGGAATCGGGAAGGAAATGTGTATATAACAGAAATCAAAGATAATAATAATAATAATAATAACAACAACAACAGTAAACGTTTAAATTGTTTTAGTCTTTTGGATATTTTAAAATATAAGTATAAGAGTATTACGAATCATGTTTGTTGAGTAAGAAAAAATAAAATAAAATATAATTACATACATTTTCACGTAAGATTTAGTAACATAATAACCACTGAAATGTTAATTTTCTTGAATGAGTGCGTATGTAGTGACACAGCGAACACCATTATCATAGCAATGTCCATCAATAAAGCAGTATTCTATGACGGCACAAGGGTCTATTTTAAACAAGACATATACCAAAATATTTTGCCCCTTGTCAATTCACTTAGTCTAACGCATCAAGATTAATCGTAAATTTAAGACGTTATACAGCATACTATTCAGGTTAAGTTCAGATATTTTTAGTATCTCTCTCCTGGCTTACTGATACAACATTCTGTTTACATAATAAGTCGATTCTACAATTCCCAGAGTACATCCAGTGTGAGTAGAGACATACCGAATACAATATGAATTTGAAAGCTGATCAATTTTTTAAGTAAGACAATAAACTACAACAGCAAAGCCTTGGATAACGAGGCTTTGTGAAGCGTGGATCCACCTCTTAATTGCTGGTGTTCCCAGGTCTACCCTGAACCGAGGTTGTAGCACCTCTTAGGATACCAAACTGGGGTAAAAAAAAAAAACTATGAAAAATTGTAAAAATAGCTTTTAATACCTGCAATAGGTTTTAGTAAAAAAAATATCAGCAATAATCTTTTAATTTAAAAAAAATATCAGCAATAAATTTTTTATTTTTTTATTAGCATTACATTTTTTGAAAAAAAAAAAAATTACCAGCCACACATTTTTGAAGAAATAATATTACAATCAATATATATTTAAAAAAAAAAACAGCAAGAAAAGTCTCGCCAGCATTAAATAACCCATTGAGTTTGATATGCCGTAAAATAAAAGAATCCCCCCACCTCAAAAAAAAAAAAAACTAAAATTTACGGATTATATTAAGATTTCAGCTTGACAATATTTTTCTTATGAAGTGAATTTTCTACTTGAATATACAGTAGCGGCCATAATATAAGAAACGGAAACAACAAAGGCATAAATATGTGTTTTACTTGAAACGTAATGCAGGATTAGCAATGAAATTTTTACCGAATAAAGATTAGGGTGTAATGCATAAATATTATATAAAAGTTACAAAAAATTACGTAATAGTTTTTTTTAAAAATAAAGATTAAATGCCCGTAAATTTAATGAAGAGACAGATAATATCTCAAAGAAAACGGTTAAAAAAATGCAGGATTGCATGCCCGTATTCCAGCTTCAAAGCCTCTCATTTCAAAGCCTCTTATTTCAAAGCGAGTCCAAAGTGCACGCCTGAAGTATGCGAGAGAACATGTTGTTTGGACTGATGCACAACGGGATACAGTTCATTTCAGTGAAGAGTCCAAGTTTACTATATTCGGTTCTGAGGGCAAAACTTACGTACGCCTTAGAACAGGTGAAAGAGTGTCTTCTCAATGTGTCAAGAAAACCCTTAAGTTTGGTGGCGGCAGTGTGATGGTGTGGGGAATGATTTCATCTGCAGGTGTTGGCCCTATCATCCGCGTACATGGCAATATCAATGCTGAGATTTACAAAAGGCTTCTTCAGCAGCATGTGGTACCAAGATTACACCATAATCGTTATGAATCTCCTATTTTCATGCAGGATAATGCACCTTGCCACAAGGCTCAGAAGATTATGGCTTTATTTGAAGGAGAAGGAATCGCACCAATGAAGATTATGGCTTTATTTGAAGGAGAAGGAATCGCACCAATGAAGTGGCCAGCACAGAGCCCCGACCTGAATCCAATAGAAAATGTTTGGAAGATAATTGGAGAAAGGGCTCAGAAATAAAACCCGAAAAACCAGGATCACCTCTGGGAGTTATTGAAAGACGAATGGGAGGGAATTACTGTTGATTTTTGCAAGAAATTAATTAGATGATGTGGTGGATGATGCAGAGAAGTCATTGAAAATAAGGCGATGCTTACCAAATATTAAGTTTTGTTGATATTTTGTTCACAATCAAGTATTACCAAGATTGTTCCTTAACTTTTGTCCAGTAGCTTATTTCCTTTGTTCCATTTAATATTTATTTAAAAAAAAAACAAACTATTATGTAATTTTTTGTAACTTTGTATAATATTTATGCATTACACCGTAATCTTTATTCGGTAAAAATTTCATTGCTAATCATGCATTACTTTTTAAGTAATGCACATATTTATGTCTTTCTTGTTTCCGTTCCTTATATTACGGTCGCCACTGTATGTGATAACTTATAAATACATTATTTTGCCATTCTAAGTCCAGCAAAATAATAAGGAAGAGAGTATAAATAGATTATTTTCGTGAGTTATATCAAACCGAAATAAATGTTGGTAAGTAACAATTTGTTATAACTATTAGTATAATTAAAATGTTTGTTCTTTTGTTTGACGGTAAATCTCTATGTAAATCTATGTTAAATATATTATCAAGTATATTTTGTGTCGAGGGAATGTCCATATTCAGAATGTCCATATCCGAAATGTCCATATCCGGAATGTCAATATTTATATATTTTAACTGTTCCACTAAACGATAATATACGAATCGCGCGGTTTGACTCACGGATTGAACTCACGAACTATCAGGTGAGCTGCATTTACTTTAACCATAATCTTTATCCCGTAACCAGGCAAGCATATATATGTATTCATACTTACATATTGAACGCATACGGGCACAGATAGTTCCAAATAGATTAACATAGCAAAGTTAAGTTGGAATTTACATTTAGACATTGATTGAAAGAAGGGAGAAGAGAAATGTTACCTTAAAAGTGAAACAATGTTATATACTTTCAAATTCAGCAATTGATATTCTTCCATGGGCTGGAAAACCGAATGTAGGCGAACGAGGAACATTTCCAAACGTAGTCAAAAAAGTTAACATGTATTTGAGGAAAAAGCCAAGTTAGAATCAACGCCTGATTACATTATAAATGAAAGAAAACAGCGTCACAAACATCATCAGAGGGCTTCTGGATACAATCAGTTAGCTATCTACAAAATTTCAAAGATAAAGAATGTGGTTTCAGGTTACAAAAGTGAGTCTTATGTCCGTAGAGAAAGCAAATTAATGGAAATTTAGATAATTTAAAAATCTTTGGATAATACCAAGCATTACTTCTATGAATATAAACCTCAACAGCTCTCCATGTTATCGGTTTGTGTTCCGATTTTCATCTGGTTTGTTCCCTGCAAATTAAAGGCGTTGGAGATTCGTGGATGTAGAAATGAGAAAAATGCACCACTGAGTTTGCATAGCAATTCGGGAAGAAACCGAAAAATAAATATTATAAAATTTACATAAGTATGAGTTAAACAACGCGAAAATTATGACATCTTTATACAGAAGACATGCAAAAAAGATTGTTCTTTTTTCATGAATGAACAGCATTATTATCTTATAAAGTATACAAAATCTTACGGGAAAACCAAAATACGACGAACGTGATCTTCTACTGGTTTGAAAATTTTTACGCATGCGCTGTAAGGCGGGCGTCCCAAAAGATTTTGAACACTCGGCATTAGTTTTGGTGGGAAAAAATAAAATGGAATATTTTTTAACACACATCGTATATAATGAGGTCAGTTCTGCCCCACTCCACGCACGACACATTTTTATTTGTGGAAGGCGATGCGCAAAGCTTTCCCGACTTTACTGATATTGGTCATTGATTTGCCTCATAATATATATATATATATATATATATATATATATATATATATATATATATATATAGAGAGAGAGAGAGAGAGAGAGAGAGAGAGAAAGAGAGAGAAACAGATATGTCATATAGTGATATCGTGATATAGTTTGAAAGGAATATCACTGATCTTTCTACTGGTTTGCGCAATGATGCATATTCAACGAAAACATTTCTCTTTTTTTATCACGTGGACACCGATTTAGTCGCGAGCGGATGTGCTCAAAAGCATTAGGGGTCTCGCATGTTTGACTGTATGGCCGAGTGCTTAGAACGTTTGATTTCTGACCATGAGATCCAGGTCCGAATCTCACCATGGGCGATTTGTCAGGAAGGAGACTTCCTGGGGTTATTGGTGTGGAGTGGGGACGATCCTCCTTTTAGAAAGTAACTGAAAAACATACCAAGCGTTGTAAGTGAAACTGGGGTAGTCTGGGTAGCCTCGATAGCTGTGTTTGCACGAAGTTTCTGGTCATCGTGACCGAGGTTGTGAGTTTGCTGGTGTTGTTTAGATTGCTCATAATTCTAGATAACACGCCCTCTCCCAGAAACTGTATATAAGGTCAGCTCAGTATAATCCACCATGGCTCTGTGGATGTTGAACAAAAGACAAATGTGCCTAAGCGAATGGTTGCAATAGGGATTAGTTAGCCGCTCTAGTAGACGTGTATCCAGTGGACAGCTAATATATATATATATATATATATATATATATATATATATATATATATATATGTGTGTGTGTGTGTGTGTGTGTGTGTGTGTGTGTGTGTGTGTGTATAAATATATATGTATATTGTATATATTATTATTTATATATTATATGCGCGTTACATATTAGAAAGCGCTCAATATCAGAGATAGAGCTAACATATTTGGTTGGATTGATGTGAGTTTGTTACCCTGGGTCACAAACTCACATCAATCTGTTTGATGCTTAAGCGTAATCTTCAGGCCATTATATATATATATATATATATATATATATATATATATATATATATATAATGGCCTGAAGATTGCACTTAAGCATGAAACAGACTGTCGCCGGGGTTACCAATGCTGATACAAGATGATCAATTGTTTCTGGATTTTTGTAATAGACTATGCAGTTTGGGGGCTTTCTAATTCCTAGTTAGCAAGCATTCGTTCTATGTAGCAAGAATAAAACCTTCTTTTCAGCTTTTAACGCAGCACCACGTAGCCACGTGGTTTGTCTATATCAACTTGTTTGATACTGCAGAATAATGACGCTGAAGAGGTTTATCTTACCACCATTCCTGTATCTTATCGATCAAATTTGCCTCTGCTTTTTTTTCTTAAAAGTTTTTTTTTAATCAGTGTGCGTATTAAGTTGTACTTGCATTTCTTCACCCACTCTATTTTGAACTTGTTGGCTTCATTTTTTGTTGAATAAAGTTTCTTATTTCTTTCATGTTTTTTTGACACTGTTTATCCAGTCTTTTGTACTTTCCTGGTATCTTTGACAGACGATTATTTTAATTTTTTTAATCAGCTCTAGTTGAACTAAACCTCTCATTTCTTCGGATCTGGGCACATACAGACGATCAATATCAGCCTTGCGATGATGCGTGCGATGGTAATTCAGAAGTTCTCAGTGTCTATTTTGTCCGATTTCTATTTATTAATTTATTTTTTCATTGAGTTACTTTATCCAATTTTAGAAATAGTCTAGGTTTGGTGAGCAGATGTTTCACCGTTGTTGGAAGAGTTTGTTCGAGTAACAGATTTTTCGGTCCTAGACTGGTTCCTCTCTGAGATATTCGGCTCCTGATGACCCGGTTGACGGCCGATCCGGTATAATGTATTAGTTTTTAAGCACTGAGGTTGTTGATATTTTCTATTTTTTTGGTGTTTTATCCTTGACTTCAGAGGGATAATATTTTTTTTTATGATTCCATCTCTACGACGATTCGTTAATCAAGACTAAACAGCTCGTCCTAACCATGAAATAATGGAGATGTATTCAGATGTCCAAGGTTCGAGAGTTTATTATCTAGTACCTGCATTCAGGGATATAACATAGGGATATGGAAATGGTATTGACTATCAAAACTTTTAAATTTAAGTTGCAATGACCACTACTATTGAAGGGTCAGAGGTGGACGTACATTGCGGATTATCATGGAAAAAACTATTTAAAGATTAAAGGAAAATCAAAGAGAGTTTAAATATAATTTATTAGAAAAGAAAAATATAATTTCAAATTAATCGTAAAAACATAAGGAATGCATTAAACAAAGAAAAAAATCAATGACAAATACCATAGATTTTACATTTGGCGTCATTTCTCTCCCTCCTTATAATAGGGGATCGTAATAAGTAAGACTCGCACAAAAAAGTTCGTCAAAATGGCCGGATTATTAGCAAAATAAGTTTGCACCTGCAGCTTTTTGTGAAAGCCCGAAAAAGAAAAAAATAATTAATCATCCAATACAATTCTTACCAATGCGAATATATGCACACAGACACAGACATAGACACACGCACACACATATATATATATATATATATATATATATATATAATATATATATATATATATATATTATATATATATTATATATATATAATATATAATATATATATAATATATATATATATATGTATATAATATATATATAATATATATATATATATATATATATATATATATATATATATATATATATATATATATATATATATATATATATATATATATATATATATATATATATATATATATATATATATATATATATACACTCATACACATATCGACAAAGATACGTTATATTGATTTAAAAAATGGAATTCACTTACGGAAAGTTCCTCCGTAAGTGTGAACAATTTTCTTTTAATTATAAAACTAAAACTAAAAAAAAAATAAAATGAAAAATTAAAGTTAAATAGTGATATTCTTCTTCTTCTTCTTCTTCTTCTTCTTCTTCTTCTTCTTCTTCTTCTTCTTCTTCTTCTTCTTCTTATTATTATTATTATTATTATTATTAATATTATTGTTATTATTATTTATACGGATATTGAATATTAAGAGAGTCATAATTTCTGTTTTGAGAAAACAACTGTAATATTTTGAAAAGTTGATATGCATAAACGGAAATCATTGTTTTATTATACATATTTAGGATTTTCTCTCTCTCTCTATGTTTATATTATTTTGATGATTTAATTTCCATTGTTTGTTTTTTCTCGTTATGTGTAGGAATTGCATTAATCTTCCTTGAATGAGAATTAAGCTACAAGAAAATATAATAAAATAAAATCTGTAATATTTTTACACAAATAGATGAAAATCTAACATTTCCCTAAATTTTGTAAACTTTTTTCTAAAAAATATGAAAATGTGCTATTTCTATAATTTTTTGTAATTTTTATATATAAAAATGAGAAATAGGGCTATTTAACGCAAAACTTGACATAAAAATATTAAAATTTGTTACTTCACAGATTTTTTTTTTATTTTTATAAATAAAAACGAGAAAATCTGCAGTTTACCCAAAATTTAAATTTTTTTATATAAAGATAAGAAAATCTACTATTTCTTCAGCGTTATGCAAATTTTTACTATAAAAATATGGAAATCTTCTATATCCGGAAACTTTAAAGATTTAATATCAAAATATTAAAAATCCGCAATATCCTAAAACATTTGTAATTTTATTTGTTCTATCTCGAGAAATTTCTAGAATTCTCTGTCATTTTTAGCATAATTTACTAATATTAAAATTGGTTAGCACGAACAAATTTAAATTACTTTGTGGTATTACATACAAAAAAGTAGCAATGCCATAGCAATAAGTTCAAATACCTAGATAAAATCCCTAGTTACATAATTCGTAACTTCAAAAAGACCTTGTGAATATTGAGAACAAAATCTCTATGAAAATCATGAAAGAGGGGAACTCCTGAGCAAAATCAGGAACTGATAGAGCCAAACCGATAAGGAATTTGTGCTCAGCGCACCGGAATTCTATGAACCTAACTGTTATATCTGATTCAGTATCAGTCCATATTTCTGAGATGAGGTATTATGTACACTATTAACATTATTTGGACTATTGTCCTCATCCTTGTCGCCATATTTATTACAAAGTTTCGGCCGTTCACACCTATTGTATTGTTAATAGACTCTCCCACTGATAATAAGTAAGAGTCGCTCAGTGAGTGGGTCGGTCAATCGACTGGCTGATCGGTTGAACTCTCTGCCTTCGGGCGGGGAGGAACCCGAAAGAGGCTACGCCGAAGGGCGGATTTTCTTTCGGGGACGTATACCGTTTATACGGGCTCAATGGGCATATTTTTGGCCGAACCCACGTGCTCGGAGATCCCATGTTAAACCGGCCTTGTGCCACATGATTCCCTCGTTGCGGGGGTGACTAAATATCGTGGGTCAGTCAGTCGATGTCGGACGACCGTTAGTCGGATATTAAAGTATCAGACACCACAACTAGATTACTGCGTCATTACCTATTATATCAAGTTCCTAACGTTTTGTACGTCGAACGTATTTTAGGACCGACATAGTACAAATACAATCCTCTGCTGTGAAACCACTGCATAACATTCAGGTACTTGGAATGTCGAACTGAACCCTTTATTTTGCTCACTGGGTGTAGACACTTCTAGTTCCACGTGCCAGTGGATAAAGACGTTGGTTAGATCCAGTGACAGGATCCAAAAGTATGAGTTCAATACCCGGTTAAGGCAGTGGAGAACTTGGAGAGGGGAATTAACAGGATATAAATTATAACTGACAACTATTAAACAAGACACGTTGAACTAGAACAGTCTACAAAAATGAGCGAGATAAAGGGCTCAGTTCGACCACCTGAAGAACGCCGGATCGTACAACGGCCGAAACGTTGTAATAAATATGGTGACAAAGATGAGGACAATATTCCGAATAATGAAAATAGTGTAAATCTAATTCAATAGACAAAAAAAATAAATAAATAAATAAATAAATAAATAAACTATTGTCATTTAATCGTAAAGTTTTTTTTTATTTTTAATAACTTGTTTTTATTATTAATTACACTAGTGTAATTTGTATTCATTGGGCTATTATTCGATACAGTTTGTTATTATTAAATTTATATAGTTGTGGATATCCGTTTATTCGTACTGTTTGTGTGTTTATTTATTACCTTTTCCATCAGTTATTTGTATTATTTTTTTATTTTTGTATCTAAATTGTTTTTTTTTTTACGATGTTATTTTTTATACATTAGCTGCGCTGCATATATATTTGCATTTTTCATAGTTATGACTTAAAAGATATCAGTTTTTAGATTTGATTTTTAAGTAAAGCAGTGAAAAATTGATTTCATGTCTGCATTTTGAGATAAACACTGATTTTATTTAGTAATTCTTATTTTTCTGGGAAGAAGATGGTACCTATTTTCTCTTCAAAATATAATTTAGAGTTTGTAGCGTTATTTTTATGCTGCTGCCATCTTATTTTTTTCGATGATATTTTTGTATATATATTTAGACAATGTTGTGTTGTTGGCGTATTTACCCTTGTTTAAAAAAATATGTTGCATGTGTAGTTTGTCTGGATTCATGGTCTTTCTTTTACTCATATGCATATTTTTCTACGTTATCAGCTGTTTTACGGTGGTTTGTATATATATATATATATATATTTACCGTACTTGAAATTACCGTTTAGTCGGTTTCCAGGAATTGCTCCGCAGTTAAATGTTTGTTTGATTGGTGAGATAGATTGTTTTTCTGTTTTGTTTTTTTATTATCTGTCATGTTCTCGATGCAACTATAGCTGTCATTTAATGTGTTTCTGTTGAATATTTTGTGAATAATGCTGGATTTAGTGAAGTTTTTGTAAATTATTTTAATCAATATCTTTCCTACGTCGGTTATAATTGTATTCTAAGGTTGGCTAAACCATATGATGTTCCGCTTACTGTCAGCTCTTTTCATGATGTGGTATGTGAGGGTTGCCGAAAAGCCACTATCCACTTTCTGGCTTCTCTCTCTGTGTCTCTGTCTATCTCTGTCTTTCTCCGTCTCTCTCTCTATATATATGTGTGTTTGAGTGTATGCGTGCGTAACTTTACGTGTGTGTTCGTATAGCTTAATGAAAATGAATTTGTTTTGATTTAAATATATTAATTTCTATACCTTTCTACGTCCATACACAGAGATTGCAGACACAAAAATTAAACATTTTGTGCTTATATAGAATAGCATTAAAATATTTCACCCATATAATTATAGAATCATCTGAAATCACATTTCTCCAAAGGACTCAGTTTTCTCCTCTGATAAAAGCAGAAAAGACATATAATTAAAAATACAAAACAACTTTAAAAGTAGGTGATTTAATTTACTGTGTATTCGCCGATACGAGAAATTCAAAAATCTTCAAAATTTTCACGCTTAATTAAATCTTATCTCTCTTACGATATTTGAATAATCTCCTTGGATTCAGAACAGTGATTTCTGACTTAGCCGTTCTATTAATGAAAATTAATTTTCGTATTACTCAAGGTCTTTCCAGAATAATCAAGATCATATTATCATATTCCAATCTCACATATTCGGCATTGCAATTTTAACTTTAGAGGCCGCATTTCTTAAAGGAAATTTTAAACTATAGTGCGCAGAATGGAAAGTTGTATAACTTTTTGCAAATATTTTCATTTGTTTCTGAAAGTGTAACAATCATACGAGTCATTTTCTGATTTCAATTTGCACATTCTTCAATCATTTTATGAGAAAACTCGATATATTCTATGTAGCGAGTTTGTCAATCAATATTTTATGGACATTGGTACAGAGACTCATGCATCAAACTATCAGTCCAGCTTGACTGTTGCAACGCAACTTTTTGAAAGCAAGAGGCTGATCATCCCTATAACGTTCACCGAATAATGTCTACTTTTCTATTGTCGAAAGTTATTTAAATATAATTTTGCTTTGTATTTTGATTTGACAGAAACTGTTGTCACCTGTCATATAATTATAGATGGGGTATTACAAAGTTGTATTCGACAGAGAGATTTTAATGGTAAGAAAGACTCAAAAAAATGTCGTTCAAATACTGACAACAAATAATAGGTGATATTTCTTCTATCTTTTTATTTTTATTTTTGATGAATAAAATTAAGACCAAAGATTTTGAAATTTTTGGTATTCCTAATCCATGGCCTTTTCATTCCTGCTGGTGAAACCCTTTCCTAATTGACTCTATCTTCAGCTGTATGTGTGGCTTTTCTTACTATGCTTGGCTAATTGTTGGTTGATGAGACCATTTGCTATCGACGGGTTGAGGACACAGTCTGCCTTGCTATTTACTCAGAGCTGGGGACAGAAAATATCAATTTATCGTTTACTATTTGGGTTTTAATCTATGAATAAATGTAAGACAAATAACAAAAATGTAAACGTGTAAGGCAAAATTATAAGCGATATAAATCACCCTCAACCGAAGAATATAAAAAGAAGCTAATTCATTCATTTAAGATATTTTAGAAGCATATTTTAAAATTTGTGTCTTAGATTTAATTACATTTTTTATCTTATTTTTACTTCATTTTTAATATTTTGTTGTTTTGGCAACTTTAATTATTATGTTTCTAGTTAGAAAATGAAGTCAAGTTAGAAGGAACATGATTTAAATAGACTCTAGGCATATACAATCCATTTGAATACGTAAAGAAGTTCATATGCTATTCGCTGTACATCGATAATAACATAAAAGCCGTCATTTATAAATGGAAAAAAAGTGAACCAAAAAAGAATGTCTAACACACATTACAGAAAATTTGTATTATATTTTTTCCAATATAACGATCAATATTTAACTTAATTTAATTCCATTTTCAGCTTTCCATTCTTTTCTGTTTAATACCTGAAAGAAAAATGGCAAGGAAATACTGTAACTTTGCTTCGAAATGAAGCTTTTGAAGCAAACATGAATTCAAATAATAAGTAATCTTATATGCCGAAAGCATTTCTGGATCAAAATTATTCCTACATGGAATCCAGAACAATGCATTATTCATTAACCAGTGAAAAAGTATCATATTCCTCGCTGGAAACAATAAAAGTTACCTTATTCCAAGGTAGGAATACTAAAAGACAAAGCAACTTTCGCGGGAAATAATATATAGTCTAGAAATGTTAGAAAAGAACCAGTGAAAATCTTATGCTGAAAAAATAGGGATAAACCTTGAGTAATACGGAAATTAATTTTCATTAATAGAACGGCTAAGTTAGAAATCACTGTTCTGAATCGAAGGTGATTATGCAGATAAATACTGAAAATAATCCCATAATCTTTATATTATAATTATGTTGATTATTTATATATACTGGATTTGAAATTAATTTTTATTAACATACTACGCATAAGAAGTGAAGCGAATATACACATATCATGTAAATAATAAATCGCAAAATCTGTCTGTGCGTCAGTCAGTGTGTTTGAACCGATAACCGGAGCCACATGTGCCCTAAATAGAGATATTATATCTTTTTGTAATCACAATGATCCCGGAACTGAAAATCTGCTAGCCATCTGGTGGGGATGAGGAGATCACAGTTAAAAATTCAAATTTTAAAATAACTGAAAAAAGATTCCTGATTCTAAAAGCTTTTTGTTTTAAATATGCATTAAGTTTAAAATATCACGGAAACGTTGTGAATTTAAAGTTTTTCTTTTAAATGCAGTTTACAATATCTCGAAATCTTTGTGATTTGAGGAAATCAGTTTTATTTCTTCAAAATTCCAAAGTATCAGAGAAAAAAGGGGTTGTATTGACAGCTACCAAACTCCAAGCTTTCCGTTGGACGTCAACATTTACGCTAGAAAGACAAATTGAAAAGCAACCTGAAACGTCTTAACTTTGGTCTGAAAACATGGGAAGTCGAAGCATGAGACCGAAAGGAGTGGTTAAAGGAACGGCGTTTAATAATATAAATTGTTTTGAAGACAGTAGACTGAAGCACCGTGACCAGCTTATTCAAGCTCTGAAGCAGAGATGTCATCAAAATCCTGCTTTAAGAAATTTCATCTGTCACTGCGGCATTGTCGCCCGCAGCAATGATGGGCAAGTACCGTACTTAAGAAAGCACAAATGAAATGTCTTTCTTTTAGCTGATCTTCAAAATTATCACCGCTACCATAAATAAGTGTAAAAATAAAGGCACCATCCACTGCTGACCATCAGTTATCGTTCAGGATAGGAGAGTCCACTATATATATATATATATATATATATATATATATATATATATATATATATATATATATATATAATACGAGTGTACCCGTGCCGTCAAAATTGACGGCAAGAAAGGATGTATTATGTATTATATTGTACGAATTTGTTGTTTAAAGTACAATTTTATAAATTAAAATTGTCCGTTGTTAACATTACTAATTAATCTGTGTACAATTTTATTATGGGGTCCTCCCCTTTTTACTATAAGTGGACTCGACCAGAGTTTTACTTGGACTGCTGCCGTTAAATACCCAGAGTCAGTCAGAATATAGGGAGTGAGCAGAGATTGTGATTGAGTTGGAGGTAGAGTAATAGTGTGAGGTAACCGTTTGTAGAAGTCACAGTTACAAGCACGTAGACTCTAAGGAGGCCCTACTTCGAGACTGTGTGTATATATATATATATATATATATATATATATATATATATATATATATATATATATATATATATATATTATCGCTACTAACCGCGTTCCTGTATTTACTAACACTATTACCCATTGTATTATTGTGTAAATACATTTATTTGTTATATTTCATTCCTGCGTTTGTTATTTATTGGAGGCTGAATTTCATCTCGGAATCCACAACAAATTGGCGAAGAAGATTCGGACCCACGCGGTAAAGAAAATATACTCACTCGGAAAAGAAAAAAAATCAACAAAAGAAAAATCTTCCCTCGTCGTCCCACAACAAATTGGCTACGAAGATTCGAACCCACGCGGAAAAGAAAATATACTCACGCGGAAAAGAAAAGATCAATAAAAGAAAAATCTTCCCTCCTCGTTCAACAAGCAAATTAACACACAAGGAAAAAAAAACAACAAATTCGCGCCGAGCGATTCGAACTCATGCAAGAAGAAATAGAAAAATCCGTCCCTCGTCCACAACAAATTAGCGACAAAGAGTTACGAGGAGTAAAAAATACGTAAAATTGAATTATCATGGAAGATTTTAAAAATGTTTTGGTAGAACTGATAAAATACCAAAATGATCAACAATTACAACTACAAGAATAAATGGAAGAAAAATGGCAAAAGCAATTATTACAAACGCAAAAGGAAAATCAAGAAAGACAAATAGAGCTCTAGGAACTAATATTGAAAGTAGCGGGCAACAAGCAATTAGATATTGGAAAAGAAGCAACATTTTCGAAAGACGCAGTGTGGAATACCATAAAGATTTTCAAATATTCTCTAGATGAGGACAACAATTTTGCAAATTTCTTCAGAAGACATGAAGACATCTTTAACATAGACTGTCAAAATTGGACAGAAGCAAAAAAAGCTACGTCTATTGCTTAGAAAAATTAGGAACTGAAGAATATACAAAGTTCGTAGATTATATCTTGCCAAAAAAAGACGAACGAATTAATATTTGACGAAGCAGTGACATGTCTAAAAGAACTCTTCAGCCCGAAAACATCACTCTTCCACAAGAGGTGGAAATGCCTTAACCTGGTAAAGGGCGATAATGAGGATTATTCCACGTTTGCCGCAATCGTAAAGAAACATTATGATGGCTTTAAAGTAGCGAAATTAACCCCGGACAATTTATAATGTCTCATCTTTGTTCAAGAGTTAGTTTCTACAAAAGATAGCGAAATGCGCAGATGAATGCTTGCAAAATTACAAAATGGACCGGGTCTAACATTACAGCAATTATCGGAACATTGCTAGAGATTCTTAAGTATAAATAAAGGCGCAAAGGGCATTGAGGATTCAGCTGTTTCTCATATACGTAAGTTAAACAAATGTCTACGTTCTTCACCCTTGCCGGAAAGAAAAGTTACATTTTACGACAATGAAAAAAGATTCTCACCCTCTTTGGAAAGAAAAAGAAAATTTTATAATAAGGGGAAAAGTAGAACATACAAGACAAATTAAGACGAATATCGGAACAAATATAATTCCCCCCTCATCAGCATGTTATCGATGTGGAGGACTACATTGGGACAAGGATTGCCGCTTTAGATATAAAAACTGTCTTGAGTGTTGAATAAAGGCCACAAGCACCCCAATGCAGGAAAAGAAAAGATGCTAGTAGAATAAGAGCTACTAGGATGCATAACGAAGACAACACCAACATAAGGAAATATATGGAACTGGGAATTTTAAATAAAAAGATAAAATTGCAACTGGATTCGGGTTCCGACCTCACGATAATCAACCTGCATACATAGAGAATACTTAACAGACCAACCATATTACACACACAAAAAATTGCCAAGTCGGTTACAGGCAAGCGAATAAAATTTGAAGGATAAATAATAACGAATGTTAAATTTCACGGCAAAACAAAAAAAAAACTTAAGATATACGTTATGAAAGATACTGAAAATCCAGTAGGTATCGACTGGATGCAGAAGTTCAACGTTTGGGACCTACCTATCAACTGTTTTTGCAAAAAGATAGAGGTTGAAAGAGCAGATACTATAAAATTAAAGGAAGAATTATATAACGAAATTCCTGAGGTATTTTCAAGCGGGTTGGGACGATGCAACAAATTTAAGGCCAAAATAGAATTAAAAGAAAACGTCCAAACAATTTTTAAATAGAAGCGAAATGTACCGTTCGCTACTATAGAAAAAATAAACAAATAATTGGAGAGACTTTAACAAATTAGGATTCTATCAAAAACAGAGTTTAGCGAGTGGGCAGCGCCGGTGGTTTATGTAAAAAAGAAGTCAGGAGAAATCCGCGTATGCGCAGATTTTTCGACGGGACTCAACAAGGCGATAAAAGACCACCATTACCCACTACCGAGCCCAGAAGAAATATTTACAAAGCTCAACGGCGGTGAGACATTTTCAAAAATAGATCAAAGTGAGGCTTATTTACTAATCCCAGTACGAGAAGAGAGTACGAAAATCCTTTGCCTTAATACGCACAAAGGGTTGTACAAATTCAACAGACTACCGTTCGAAATAAAAGTTGCACCAGCAATTTTTCAGCAAACAATGGACACAATGCTCACGGACCAAAATTTCGCGACTGCTTATCTGGTTGATATTCTAATTAAGAGCGACAATGTGGAAGAGCACACATCACACACAAAGTAATTTTCAGAAGACTTCAGAACTTTGGGTTCAAAGTAAAAGGAGAAAAGTATGATTTTTTCCGAAATGAAATTAAATATTTAGGACAGATAATAAATGAAAATGACAGGAAACCGGACCGAGAGAGGGCATCGGCAATTAAAAATATGCCTGAACCAAACAATGTTGCAGAACTACAAAGTTTCCTGGGCCTAGCTAACAACTATGGCGAATTTATTGATAATATGCATAAACTGAGGGCTCCACTATATGAGTTACTAAAAAAAGAAAATATTTGGAATTGGACAGAGTACTGCAAAAAAAATCATTTAAGAAAATAATGCAAAAATTAACTTCACAGTTAACATTGAGACATTTCGATCCCGAATTCGAAATCATTATTGCATGTGACGCGAGCTAACATGGGTAGGTGCGTGTATTTTACAGAAGATGAGGAACGGTACAAACAAACCCGTTGCACACGCATGTAGATCATTATTACCGGCGGAGAGAAACTATTCACAGATCGGAAAGGAGGCATTGGGCATAATTGTTTCCAGTAACTCCTTTTCAAAGTTATATTTATGGGAGAGATTTCACGCTCCAAACGGACTACAAACCACTTCTGACGATTTTCGGTTGAAAAAAAAGGTCTACCAGTCTACATAGTGAACATACTTTTAAGATGGGGACCTGTGTTGCTAAACTACAATTTTAAAATGGACTTTTTACCATCAAAGAAAATAGGACACGCTGACGGACTATCGCGATTACTACCGGCGAAAAGCGAACCGTTAGATGATTCGGTAATTGCAGCATTACAATCTGCAGATGAAATCAGTAAGGTACTATGCAATACAATAAAGGAACTACCTGTAACGCAGTTAGAGAAAGAGAAGAGTTTATTCAGCATACCAAGAAAAAAATAGAAGAGAAAGTGAGGAATTTATCAGACAGTTTCTCAATCTGTGACAACATATTATTGTATAACGAGAGAGTAGTAATACCGAAGTCACTACGAAGAAGGATCTTAAAAGATTTTCACTTAGGACGTCCCGGAAAAAAACCGGATGAAATCACTTATGAGAAGTTTTGTCTACTGGCCGAACATGGACGATGATATCACGCAAATTGTGGAAAGTTGCAAAGGTTGTGCTGCTGCGGCGAAAGCACCACCCTCTATACAAAGGCCATGGCTTAAAGTCGACAGACAGTGGTCCAGAATACACGTGGATTACGCAGGACACATTTAGGGTTACTACTATTTAATAATAGTAGATAGTTTCAGTAAATGGCCAGAGGTTGCCAGATTTAAACACCCGACGACAGAAAACACCATAAACTGTTTACACGAAGCATTCGTGAGATTTGGCGTCGCAGATTGTTTGGTAAGCGATAACGGCAGACAGTTTACCTCCAGTGACTTCAAACAATTTTGTGAGACATATCAAGTAAAAGATATCAAGATTGCTCTGTACCACCCGAGGTCGAACGGACAAGATGAAAGATTCGTTGATACACTAAAAAGAACGTTAAAAAAAAGCCGAGGATGTACCGACGATAAAAGCAATACAACAGTTCCTCCAAGTGTACAGAATAACACCTAACGTGAACACGCCATCGGGTCTTTCACCAGCGGAATTGATGTTTGCTCGGAGAATAAGATCTGTGTTTGACAAATTATTGCCAAACAAGAACAAGAACCGTATACACCGATTGTACCAAAGAGATCATTTAAACCTGGAGAACGGGTTTATTTTAGTATGTTTAGAAACAATATGGCTTACTGGGAGCCGGGCACAATAATTAACAGATTAGGAAATCTAACGTACACAGTACAAGGAGAGACGTTTTCCCATAGAAGACATATCGATCAGTTACAAAAAAGACGGATTGAGGAGCCAAGCTCGTCAACCGCGGAAAACGACGATTCTATGGATACAATCTTCGAAGCGTTTGAGATCCAAAGACTGCAGGAAGACACAGAAATGAGAAGGTCAAACAGGAAGAGAAAATTTGTTGAACACCTGATTATCACCCATAAGAGACAAAAATACTAACTCCCCCTAAAAAGGGATCTAAGGAGGTGGGGTTAAGGGGTCCTCCCCTTTTTCATATAAGTGGACTCGTCGAGGGTGTTACTTGGACTGCTGCCGTTAAATACCCAGAGTCAGTCAGAATAGGGATAGAGTGAGTAGTGATTGTGATTGAGTTGGAGATAGAGTAATAGTGTGAGGTAACCTCTTGTAGACGTCACAGTTACAAGCACGTAGACTCTAAGGAAGTCCTACTTCGAGACTGTATATATATATATATATATATATATATATATATATATATATATATATTATTGCTACTAACCGTGTTTCTGGATTTACTAACAGTATTATCCATTTTATTATTGTGTAAATACATTTAATTTCTTATATCTAATTTTTGCGTTTGTCATTCATTTGAAACCGAATTTCATCTCGGAATCCACAACACATATGAAAGATAGTAAAAGAAAATTTACATCTTGTAGGGCCAACATATTATGGATAACAAAGGAGTACCATGCAAACTTGCATGCTACGAGACTAAAAGAATAACCAATAGTTATTATGCCAGATACGATTTCAGAGAGACAAAATAACCTTTGTACTTTAAAATATGGTATGCGAAAACTATCTGAAAACATATTTCAACAATCAAATCAATCTCAAAAATGCCACCATTATTAAAAAAGAAAAGAAGTTACTTAGTCGAAAAGTAAATGAGA
Source organism: Acanthosepion lycidas (assembly GCA_963932145.1). NCBI lineage: Eukaryota > Metazoa > Mollusca > Cephalopoda > Sepiida > Sepiidae > Acanthosepion > Acanthosepion lycidas. The sequence goes on along the minus strand of OZ010594.1, from coordinate 78,051,690 downwards.
CTGAAGTTATCGACTCTTGCCAAAATGTTGACTTAAACTCAGGATTCAAATATATCCTTTCCTAAAGAAAATATTTATTTCCGAAAGCAGCATATATGACCATAAATTGTTTGCAAAGAAAACGATAAACTGATGACTTCAAATATTAAAAATAAATAAATATATAAATAATTTATCAAGATAAATATTACTTTCATTAAAACATATATATATATATATATATATATATATATATATATATATATATATATATAGATAGATAGATAGATAGATAGATAGATAGATAGATAGATAGATGAATAAGAATTCGACAGCAACCACAACATTTACAAAACCATGTTAATTAGGCATTAAATTACATCCTTTAACATACTCCATAATTTACCTTTTAGGAGTATTTTACAAAGATTCTAAATTTAATATTTGAAAATTTAACGATATTTTTTCTTCCACTTTACTCTTGTTCATAAATACAAGCCGCAAGATAAGATTTCTATATTTACCGCTGTGAGAAAACATGTTGGTATAGAAAAAGTTTCCCTTTTGTATTTACAAAGTGTTATTGTAATTTACGCACGCACATAGGGATTCTCCAAGGTATAAAGACGAGCAAGTACTGTCTTTTAGTGAGTGTAGTTTCCAGCTGGCACCTCGAGCCGGTGTAATGGTTAGCAAGCTTGTCACGCTAAAACAATTACGACGGCGTAGTGAGTTCGATCCTCAATGGGAGCCCCATACTTTCGGCCTTATTCGAAATCTATGCTACGCTAGAAAATCCAAATTGCGTAAATCCCACCTTGGAGGGATTTCGCATTATTTATCATCTCTCAGTTGCGTCTCTGTCCTTGGCAGATTGCGCTCAGGGTCTTCTCTGTCAAAGGACAGAGGGGCAACTGAGGAACATTTTACTGAGAGGTTCCAAGTCCTGGGGAACAGCTTCCCGATGCCGCGCCCTCCCATTGCACAAGAGGGAAGGATCGGTGCTCGCACCGAGGCCAGCGCAACCGACGGTTGCGGGGTCTGAGTGGAATTATTGACCCTTCCCGGGTGCACGCACTCGGCTCCCCACATTAATCCGACCTTGTGTCACATCTCATTCTCGTGGGCGAATGAGTAAAGAGCGAGTAGTTTCTAGCAATCATCTCTGACAATCAGAGGAATTGAGTTAAACAAATACATTAACAGAAGCAGTGATACAAAAGAGCAAGAATGTTCGGTCCGAACATTCTTGCTCTTTTGTATCACTGCTTCTGTTAATGTATTTGTTTAACTCAATTCCTCTGATTGTGCCTTTATTTCTGGCAATTCTGAAAGTTTCTAAACATAGATGCATATATAAATCTCATTAAGAACGTCATATTTACTTCGTACACGGGTGTGAGTAGACATTGTTTTGTTTTACAGTGAAATTAAGTGTTACTGTCGTTTTTTTAAAAAAAAACAAAAAACAAATCTTTCTGTAATAAAACTCTAGATCTCAAACCCGTTTAAAAATTGTCAGGAATGCCTACTCATATATATATGCGAGACTCTTCGCATAGCGAATTGAGTCACTGTCAGTCACTGGGCGTGTTTCTAAAAATAAATACGCTAAAAATCAACCTACTTACCTGACGTGCGCCGACGGCTTAGTGGTAGAATCTCCGGCTGATACCAATTCAGTCGGGTTTCGATCCGAGCTAAAGGCAACCGGATATCTAGCCACACCGATGAGTTGTGAAACAGTCTGTCTGTGGATGACGCTATATATATATATATGTATATATATATATACACATACACGCAGGTATACACCGTAATTAAGAAATATATATATACATGCACAGGTATACACCGTAAATATGAAATATATATATACATTAGTTTGGTGCAAAAGTAATGTCTTTTTTTTATTATCGTTCATCCATTTATCCAACTTTTTTGACTTCCCTATTTGCTTTAAATGGCGAACGACTGTTCAGGGGTCGACCTCGAGTTCAACAGCAACTTCTCGTGTGGTTTTGCGAGGATCGGTTTCAATTAAGGCTTTCAAATGTTTGTTATCAACCGCAGTCGGCCGGCCGTGACCGTCTTCATCTTCGAGGCTCTCGTCACCATTGCGAAATTTCTTGAACCACCGTTGTGCCAGACGTCCGTTAGTGGTTCCTGGACCAAACGCATCATTGATATCACGAGCTGTCTCGGCAGCTTTTCGGCCTCGTTTGAACTGGAACAAGAAAATTGTGCTGATTTGAATTTTGTCCATGGTGTCGAAAAGCCTGCAAAAAATGAATGAAGAGATTGAGAACGGTAACGAATAACATGATTCGATAGAGCGAAAAACGCGCTTCAAAATGATATTAGGTTGGTGCAAAAATAATTTCGTTTTCTAACATATGTTACTATGTGAGAAAACGAAATTATTTTTGCACCAACCTAATATATAACATGGCTATATATATATCATTGAATTAATTCAGAAATCATATATAAAAGTAACATATGTGAGAAAACAACATTATTTTTGCACCAACCTAATATACATATGTATACACAGCTAGTATGCAATTTATAGTTAAAAAAGATAAAATCGGATTAAAACCCATTCGTTACTGTTTATTTTTTAGCGGGAGCTAATCACTGTTGCAGACTCCTGTTCAGGTACATTTCCGTTTATCAGCAACCGGGAAGCCAAATTGTCCTCCCCTCGTGCATAGATCAACTATGCAGCACAGACTTTAGTACAAGTTTATTACATTTGGTGAGATTAACCGTTTGAACACAACAAGAACGCTGAATATATGTGTCTATATTTCTGAGATAAGGTGTTATGTACACGATTTACATTATTCGGACTATGGTCCTCATCTTCGTTGCCATGTTTATCACATATTTTCGGCCTTTGTATGCTTCGGCCTTCTTCAGGTGGTTGGAATATCGAACTGAACCCGTTATCTCGCTCACTGGGGTAGACTGTGCCATGTGCCCTCAAGGACAGATGGCACAGTGGATAAAGGCTTTAGTTAGATCCAAGTTTTGAACACACAGTATTGGGTCCTGTCATCGGATCTTACTAACGCCTTTATCCAATGTGCCATGTGTACTTGAGGACATATCGTACAGTGGATAAAGAGTGTGAGTTCAATACCTGGTTAAGGCGCTGGAGAAATTTGAGAGGGAAGTTATTAGGAGATAACTGACATCCATTAGACATGGCACATGGAACTAGGACAGTCTACCCCAGTGAACGAAATAAAGGGTTCAGTTCGACATTACAACCACGTGAAGAAGGCCGAAGCATACAAAGGCCGAAGAATTGCGATAAATATGGCGAGAAAGATGAGGACAATAGACCGAATAATGTAAATCGAAGTAAGCTGAAACCTTCACTAACTTGTAACTTCGTGATAACACAACAACAGACGTTATACCATCAACTCCGTAGGCTCAATTTAACTCTCATGGCTTGGGTTAATCCGTGTTATGTTTTTTTATTCACTTCTCACCCTAGTATCGTCTCCACAAGGTGATATTATCAAGCGGTTACCTCAATGGCACATCGAACATGTTAAGATTTGAACCCGAATCTCAAGGTTAATATCTGACCATTTGAATTTAAGCGCAGTACTAAACTGGCGTCGTGATCTATGTTAACAGTTTCACTTCTCTTACTTCTCGTACGTGGAACTCCCTTCGGGCTCCATACTTTCCAGCCAATTTAATCTTCAAAACATATTAATAATGTTTCTGTCCCTGAAAATTCAACACCCTTGTGTCTTTGTGGCTTTACTGCCTTCCTTGGTGCGATACGTATTAAAAAAATCCAAATAATACAATATTTATATATAATTAATGATTTTGTTAGCGAGTACTCTAGTGTTTTTTGGGGGTTTTTGCTTCGTATTATTTGCATTATTATATAATATATATATATATATATATATATATATATATATATATATATATATATATATATATATATATATGTGTGTGTCTCTCCGTGGATGTATATATATGTCTGTGTGTGTGTATATATATATATATATATATATATATATATATATATATATATATATATATATATATGTCTCTCTGTGTGTATATATAAATCATTAATTATATATATATATATATATATATATATATATATATATATATATATATATATATAATGCGAATATCAGTATGTCTCTGTGCCACACTTTTTGAACATATCATACCTTGTTGGAATCATGTCGACAACGTGAGCAAATTAAAAACATTCCCGACCGGATTTGGAATCGCAATACTGAAATTTTGGAAGTTTTTATTACTTCGGTTCTTTTCGGATTCCACCATTTTGCTTCAACTGATAAAAACAATTAAAGGGAGACAACTCTGTAACTTTCAATAGCTAATTTTACTGAAATATTAGATTCCACGTTTTCATTACTGCTACTGTTTTCGGCAATTTTTTACGTGTTTTGTTGCGACGAATTTTTTTGCACGATAACAATTTTTATAACTTGGAAATAAATTTAGGCATAATCAAAATAAATTGTGAAATCCTGGGAAATCCCTAGAAATAAAAATAATTGTTTTCCAGAAGCTAAATACCTACGTAAATCAAATAGTCTTAAAATTAAGTGGCGAGAGAAGAATTATCGAGAAAAGTTATCGTTTAAAAGGTAGTTTTAAATATTAATGCAATACTTAAATGCAGCGATCAATTTTGCGTTGTTCTGTAGTTTATTGTTTCCTCTCGCATACGGCATTAGTATGTCTCGCAAAAAGAAATATCCACAAACAGAGGACCAGCTTGCAATCCTTTTGATTGCAATTTGGTCCTGTGTTTGGGGATAATTCAGCAGCGGATAAGGCTACAGCGAGGAAAAGAAAGCCCCATGCAAATGAAAACCCAGATCATTCGGCAGCTAGGAGAATTTTAAATGGTGAGAATATGCAAAGACATGGACTCTCAAAATCTTCAAGAAACCGAGGGCCTTATCAAGAGCCCTCCGCAGGAGCTAGCTTCAATTCCGCCTGACAAACGGCTTTTAAGCTAGTATATATATATATATATATATATATATATATATATATATATATATATATATATTAATGAACTCATAATTCTCATTTAAAATTTAATTTGCTTTTCTCTGCAATCATGATAATGCTTCCGTTTCAAATTCTGCAAGCTCTACACGGCAAATATGCGGCAATACAGTTGCACGTGGGTGGATGATGTGAAGTGGAATTTTCAATGTACAGTTATGCATATATGAACAGTTGATTATATGTTAATTATATCTGAAATATTTAATTGAATTATTTTTACTTTTCTGGCCTATACATTCGTATGCACTCTGTTGCTTATAACCCTGCCTCTCTTTCCGTTTTTTTTTCTCCGTCTGCGTTCATTTTTATATCGACTTCGTATTTCTCTGCCGTTTACAATGATTATTGTTGTATCAAATCGCTTAATTTTGTGAAAAATCAATCAGTCAGTGGCCGGACAGTTTCTAAATGGTTTTGCTCAAACAGGAATCACATTTTGGGAAAAATGCAAGTTTCATTTCATTTAAGAATCAATTTCAAATGAAACTTTTGTTGCGGTTAGAAATTAATGAAATCTGTTTTACATTTTTTGGATATTTCTTCAATTTAATAAAGATATCCATTAGACAGATCGATTGTTTATTTGTATTTGCTTTTTCGCGATAATTAGATTTATTGATCGTTCGATAAGGTTTACAAAGTAACTTTTGCGTGATTTATTTTTCAAAAGAAAGTAAACGGAACTGTTTAATTAACAATATCTGTAGATGGTAAAGGGCGATGTCGTTTTTCTCTCTTCTATCAATTTAAACGATGAGAATTAATCATCAGTATCTATCTATCTATCTATCTATCTATCTATCTAAACTAATCCAATCTTATCTAACCTAAATTCAGCTTATCTGATTGAACTCTGGCACAGTGTAAGGACATGAAAGCGATAGAAAAAGTCATATGAAAAGTTCAAAGAGCAATACATCTCAGTTAAATGAAACATGGAACAGGTTTTTACAACACAACATATTTTCATTATTTACATTATTCGGACTATTGTCCTCCTCTTTGTCGACAAATTTATTACAAAGTTTTGGCATCAAGGACACATGGCACACTGGATAAAGGCGTTGGTTAGATCCAGTGACAGACCCAAAGAGTGTGAGTTCAATACCCGGTTAAGGCAGTGGAGAAATTTGAGAGGGAAATTAACAGGAGATAACTGATAACTGACATCCATTAAACGTGGAACTTGAAGAGTCTACCCCAGTGACCGAAATAAAGGGTTCAGTTCGACATTCCAACCAGCGGAAGAAGGCGGAAACGTTGTAATAAATATGGCAACAAACTTGAGGACAATAGTCCGATTAATGTATATAATACCTCATCTCAGAAATATTGACAGATACAACATATTTTAATATGCATTCGTCTCGTGGTGTAGAAGTAGACATTTTTCAGTGAATTTTTTGTGCAACTCATTTCTATTTTTAAGAATTATTTTATTGAAGAACGCAAAATTCGAAATGTCTCTTTCGTGATGGTAATTAAAGCGAGTTACTAAGAATACTGCGTTATTCTATACTATCCTTACGTGTTTCTCACTATTTATGGACATTTCAAATATAGAAAGTGAAAACCGTGTAGTGGTAATTATTGAAATAGCCGTATTTAGATATTGTTTTCTTTATTTAGATCTTATTTTACATTCTTATTTGAAAGTACATTCCGCCCTTGGTATTCACGCAGTTTCCAGTATCTTAAGCAGAGTCAGAAAATTTGCAGACGCTCTTGTCTATTAAATATATTGACGTAGTATTCGAATTTAACGCTTTTCAGTGTAATTGAAATAACCTTTAAATTATGTATAATAGTCAATATAATGTAAAAGCTATTTAAATAATTGTTATACTTTAGAGATGAAGAAAATCTTTCTGCTGTAAATGGTCAAGTGGCAAAAAAAGCAAACATTATTAAAAAATCTTTTCACCTCGGATACATCGTGCAGTTCATAAAAAGAATGATTATAGAACATTTAAATAGAAAATTATATTAAATGTGTATTGGTACAAACAATAGACGTTTTGCGTTATTTATGATCATTATTCTTATGTAAGAATATTCTTTCGCAAATATTGTTTTATAAGGATAATTCACCCTAAATTCATGTTATGATGACTCAAGTTTTGACTCACATGAGTCATCATCGATAGGTGTGTGTGAGAAAAGAATATTAAGTGCTTTAAGAAGCAGATTGCATTATTATTTCTTGAATGTGTTTTATATTTCGAAAAATAAACTAAATGCATATTGACGCTGAAAGTATATGGCACCTTCGTCTAATACATTTTATGGAATAATGATATTTGTACGCGTTCAAGGAGGCATAGTTTCAAAAAAATAGTTATTTTTATTTATATGTGGTTGCATGAGTTGGACATATTTCTTTAATTAATGTGACACAAACCCAAAGGGGAAGTGAGGTAAGGCTGGTCAACATTGGCTATCATACATCTGACTAATCCTGCCACGACAATTTCCTCAGTCATTATACGAAATTATCTCTCTCCATTAATTCCAACATGTATACGATATTTTAGAAGTGTTCTTAATTAATCACCAAGTAATTTAAAAGTCATTCATATGTACAAATATGTTTCCTTCATTTAAATTACTTTAAAAAAGTTAGGAAAATTTACATGTGAATTACAAGAAAGAAACAAAATATTCAAATATAAACAAAAACTGTTTGGTTTCGTTTCGTTTGGTTTCGTTTCGTTTCGTTTGGTTTCGTTTCGTTTGGTTTCATTAGTTTTGTTTTACGGCATATCAACCTCAATGGGTTATTTAATCACGACAAAATGCTTATTACTGGTAATATTTTGTTTTGCAAAAATCTATTTCTGGTAATAATTTTTTCCTTCAAAAATGAATTGCTGGCAGTATTTTTTCCTCAAAATATATTGCCGGTAATATTTGTTCAAAAAAATATGTTGCTAATATTTTGTTTTCAAAAATGTATTGTTGCTAATAGTTTTTTCTTCAAAAATTTATTGCTGATGATAATTGTTTTGTTTTTTTCCAAATTATTCCGGGTATTAAAACCCAGTTTTACCCCAGTTTCGGGGTTATTTGTCCATAGTTGAGACCCTAACAGGTGCTACCTCCCCGGGTCAGTTTTGAGCTGGAAACATTTTCCACCAAAGGCTGTAGAACCCAGTCTGTACTGCTATTTACCCACAGCTGGAGGGAGAAGAAGATGATTCATATCCTATATAAATATATTAGCACGTAAGGGAATATAATGGATTCGACTGGAATTCGAACTCGGCTCAAGACAATCCGCTATCCATTACTCCACCAGTGCACCGTTTTCATGTCAGTGATCATATTTTCTTGAGTATTATTTTCAACTTATATATATATATATATATATATATATATATATATATATATATATATATATATATATATATATTATACGGACTATTGTCCTCATCTTTGTCGCCATTTTTATTACAACGTTTCGGCCTTCTTCAATTTGTTGGAATGTTTTAACTGAACCCTTTTTTCGCTCACTGGGGTAGACTCTTCTAGTTCCACGTGCCATGTTTAATGGATGTCAGTTATCAGTTATCTCCTGTTAATTTGC
>OZ010594.1:78023025-78038025 GCA_963932145.1 Acanthosepion lycidas | reverse complement strand
GCGTACACACACTCGCTCACTGTTTGTAACGGCAAAATTGTACAAATCGTTGAACAGCATAATTATCCTTCCCACAAAAGCTTTAACATCTAAAGAAAAAAAATAAAAAAATAAAAAATAAAAAAAATAAAAAAAAATAAAAATAATGTGTTTCTTTTTTTTCAGAATTTTAGACAAAGCAATTTCGCCATCTTGAAAACATTCGTTGTAAGAATCAGCGAAGAATCCTTTCAGTTATTCAGCTAAAAAGAGTGAAATTTAAAATTGTTTTGTGTCAGACTCGCTGTCTTCTCAAATGAACAATGGTGAGAGGACAAAAGATCATTCAGGCCTTCAGCAATGGTAGCAACATTCATACTCTGGCTTTTCATCTTCACAGTTCTTTCGAGATATATCAAGAAAACGCTGAATAAATTCGAAAATAAGGGAAAAGTAGAGAGGGAAATTGGATCAGGAGGTCACAACAGATAGAGGGATCATCATTTAAACTTAGAGAAAAAGGATGAATTAGAAAAGATCCAACTCACTTCATGAGATGTTTGTCACATGAGATAGGAGTTTCAGCTATGACAATGAAAGAACAGTAAAAAAAAAGACTTGAAAATGAAATCGCACGTGAAAACTGTGAGGTAACTACAGCACAGAAAGTTAGAAGGTTCGAGAGCGGGACGATCATGTTGAATAAGTCTGAAAATTATCCTGGAATAATATATATATATATATATATATATATATATATATATATATATATATATATATATATATATATATATAAACATTATTTCAATCCTATAAATCACGTGATCTAAAAAACCCTGTCGAAGAATACAATAGAGACTTGCGATTAGATTGACATTCAATATCTCTACTTTTACGTCACAACGATGTGGGGCAAAACTTTAATTTCACTAATTCCAGCCTTATTACAAAAGAACATAAACCTTTAAGGAGAAAATATTAGCAATGCTACCAATTAGTAACACACGTTTAAAAATTACATTACTTATCCATTTTGATACAGATCCATCATTAATTAATCTAACTTATGTATATCCAATACATTAAAATCTATGAAGATATATACACATTACTGCGTGATATGCTTTAATGAAAAAAACAAAAAAATTCAGAGCATGTTGCTCCGTCTCCCTGGCTTTTGCACAATTTAGCGCCCTGAAGTTTTCTCACAGATATCTGAATGTTATCTATTTACTTCCTGACACGTGACACGTATCAAACCAATAAGAAATAACCAAACATAACATACAGTTTATCTTCGTCTCTTTCTTTTTTATTATTTTTTATCATTTCAGTTTTGATCTCCGACGAAGTTTTAATTAAGAAAATCATTCAACATTGAGATATGCTTCCTACTTGGTCCTTATCCTACCATATCTATACATACGCACACACACACGCACACACACACACACACATATAAATATATATATATATATATATATATATATATATATTTAAATTCCTAAATATATATATATATATATATATATATATATATATATATATATGTATATTCAAATTTCTAAATGACACGTATATACAAATCACACATAGATACGGGCTAACACAAAAACACACGCATATATTAGGTTGGTGCAAAAATAATTTCGTTTTCTCACATAGTAACATATGTTAGAAAACGAAATTATTTTTGCACCAACCTAATAAATATCGCGGTACAAATCAATGAATATATATGCATATATATATATATATATATATATATATATATATATATATATATATATATATATATATATATGCGTGTTTGCCCGTGCCTATGTGTGATTTTTATATACGTTTGAGCGTACGAATATTTATATATTTGTGAGTTGAAAAAACTATATATATGTGTACAAATACGTCTAATCATCTATTTGTATACCTTTATATCCGTGTATTGATGCACAGGCGCGCACACACACATAAATACACACAGACACACACGCATACACATATGCGTGTTTGTGTATGGTTTTATAAGTAGCAATCGTTTATATGTTTCTAAATGATAGATTCTCTTTGAATGTTGTATTTTTTTTCTTTTGCAGACATCAATTCCATCGTATACTGTTTTGATGTCACCAAATTAAGCCTCTAATTTCATGCTCTGGTATTGTTGTTCTTTCCTATTTTTGTCTTTGCGATAAGAACGAAACTCTCTTCTAAGCGAATACAAAAGGCAATGAAATAATTTCTCGCAGGAATATATTTTCTAACCTCCAGACATTGCCTCAAAGGACGAAGAATACAATGAGATTATTACCAATCAATAACAAGCCATTCCGCTTTCTGTTGCTATCGATAGTTTTCGCTTCATTTGCTCGAGAGAAACAAATTGTATTTCGCACTGGAAGCAAACTTCTGAGACCGTTTCACTTTTTTTGTTTTTCTTTCTACTTCATTTCGTTTGCAATTTCTTCCATTTTTCTAAGCTTTGATAGACTTTTATTTGGCTTACTTCGACCCTTTTCAAAGGTTGTTTATTATTTTAATTCCGAGTTTACGTCTCTGCTTTATCTGTAAAATATTATGATGATATTAATTACTTTATTATTTTTTTCATTATTTTGTTATCATAAGGGTTCTACTTATTTGTTCGGTTTCAATTTTTTTTCTTTCTTTTATTTTAACGTTTAAAACAGAGTATATAGCTATAACTGAACAGATTATAGAAATGTAGATTAGTTTTGTCAGTTGATAATATATATATATATATATATATATATATATATATATATATATATATATATATATATATATATATATATATATATATATATATATGCTTACCTAATGACTCCATCGCATAACATTAGGTGAGTCAAGCATTAGGCGAGTCATTATTTTAATACCGCAAAATTCTATCAATGGTATATCCTTGGTTGGCACTGTTGATGCTCTGCGATGGAGCGGCTAAAGGGGAAGGAAGACGTTGGTCTTGGGGCACAACCTCCTGAGTATCAATACTTGGAAGGGTATTACCAGGGAATTTGTGAGTAGCGTGTCTATACTTAGTCAGTTTCTTCTTCGCACCGACGCACGTTGGTCCAGTGGTTTGACGTTTGTGTTGTATCGTAACGGCTCAGGTTCGATTGTCGGTAGTGAACTCGCACAGCTGATGAGTCCTAAAGAGGAGGGAACTTTGTCCAGTGCTTTCTACATTCTATTGAGGATTCATCTAGTCTCGATGAATTATATATATATATATATATATATATATATATATATATATATATATATAGTTTTAAAAACTAGGAATTTATTGATTTTAATTTTATTAGTCTCTAAGGCCCTTTCAACCAACATTATCATCAGGAGACAATCGTTGGATCCTTAATTAACTAAAAGAACAGTAACGAAAATAACGAGCAAAAAAGGAAGGAAACACGCTAAAATAACAAACAAGTGTGTGTACTTGTAACGAGGGGAGGGGAAATAACCTGTAAATAAATTAGCGACGGACAGTTAAAATAAAATATCCCCTAACAGATTAAGGGACTTTACAAATTCTTTCTGTCGGTAGAGAGAAGGTTTCCTTAATCCTATACAGACTGATTCCGAAATCTTCAAATGATTTTTGGAACCAGCCAATATTTATCGATCCATCCACGAGGATAGAATGTGGCACAAGGCCGCTTTAATGTGGGTATCTCCGAGCCCGTAGGATCGGCCAAATATATAGCCTTTTTGAACCTGCCTAGACGGGTTCAGGCCCTGTCAACCTCCCCGGACGAAACCTTGCCCTTCGGCAAAGCCTCGTCCGGGTTCCTCTCTGCTAATGCCGAGAGTTCGGCAAATGCCGATTGTCGGAACCAGCCATATGAATTATTTTAAACCACTCTTTTTTATACGACTTGGCACAGGTTATATTCTCCATTAAGTGTTGAGCAATAGCCAAATCCATATTTATGGGGGGGAAGATAACACATTTTGTCTATCTTACCAAGTCGTATTTTGGAAAGTACATGCTGGTTGATTCTAGTTTCAAAATGCAAGTTTGTACGCCTCAAATAACCAGCAGCACACTGGTAATTAAACTCATAGACTAAATTACTCAATTTGATGTAGGGCAATTCATCCTTGCGAAACGACGGAAACGCAGACCTAGGTCGATATATATATATATATATATATATATATATATATATATATATATATATATATATATATATATATATATATGCAGCATATCTTCCTTGAAGCATGTTTAACAGAAGAATCGGTACACAATTATGTCAATTTATTCTTATTTTAATCCACTCGAGTTCTCTTATCGACTTCATAATGTTGTTATTAAATTTATTATTCATAGCATTTTGATATCAGTGATGAAACTTAATCATGTAATTTATTTTTTTTTTTTAAAGAACTTTGCTATTATAAACATTGTTGCTATACTCATAACTAATCTTGTGTACTGTTGGTTGTTTTTTCCTTATACAGAGGGTCGATAGAATTTGACTTTTTTTATTTTCATGCTATAATATAATTGCATTTTCAATAAGTAATATTCTATATTGTGAAGATGGGCAGTAATGTGTCCTTGAACGCTGTATATATATATATATATATATATATATATATATATATATATATATATATATATATATATATATATATATAAGTGAACATTCAACTCAACACCCAGAGGCGACAGGCTCTTTTAGGCTGGACACCATCGTAAGACCACTTAAAACTGTATTTCTTTATATATCTATATCTATATATATATATATATATATATATATATATATATATATATATATATATATATATATTTGTGTGTGTGTGTGTGTGTGTGTAAAAGAGAGAAGGCACCGCAAAAGTTTTGGTTATAATGTCGACTTTTTATATATTATATTTTATTTTCTATATTTATAGCTACGCAGGTTTTGGGTCTTATGTTCTTCATTAGGTGAAGAATGATTCTTTCCAAATATTATATAAAAGAATTAATTATTTCTCATGTTGAATCGTGTAAGCATTGTCGTATGTATATAGAAGTGATGCAAACTGATCTTGGATTGATGGCGGAGTGTCCCTATTCTTTAAGGGATAAAAAAATATTAGGGTTTTCCAGAGAAAAAGGAAGGGATGTTTTCGTTTTGTCATATATTTATGTTCTGTGAACTTGCTTTTAAACCTGCCTCCATTTTGTGCAATTTGTTTGTATGTGAGTTTTTCCTTGTCTGTCTATATATATATTCCTTCTCCATACAAATATTTTTACTACAAAGAAAGAAATTATATATATATATATATATATATATATATATATATATATATATATATATATATATATATATATAAACCCAAACACTTTGGATGGTGTGTAGGTTTTGTTAGTACGTATGTGCGTGTGTTTCGCCTAATGTGTTTTGCCACTATCCGTCTATATATTCGATCGCTATACATATATATCTTATATTATGAAGAACTCTATACAGTAGCTATATGTATTTTGTGGTTTGTGCTTGCGTGTGTATGAGTGTGTGTGGTCCGATTAGTGTATTTTTCCAGTATCTGTATACGGTGTGTGTTTATGCATGTGGAGTTATGATTTGCTTAGTGCTGGTTTAAATTTGTCTATGAAGTGTTTTTCTTGTAGTTGGAGGTAAGAGGTGCACAAAGTGCAAGAAATCTTATATAGGTATCACCCAAGCACTAAACGACAGAGTTTGTCTACAGAAAAGTAACATTTAATTACCAGGCAACAGAAAACACTTCGTGCGAAGAAACATGCACAAATTTAACAAAGGTAAATTTTCAATCATGTCAATATATAAAAGAGACAATTACTATTACCTACAAATACCAAAAAAAATTCCTAGACAAATTCAAACCAGAACTAAACAAATCATAAGCACACACACATAAAGACACTTCATAATACAGTTTCAAAACACACTAATCTGACAACCCACACACACACCACTGAATATACATCTATTTACACTATTGATTTCGGCATAATTATATAATATATAATATGTATGTATAGAGAACAGATATATACAGGCATACTGGCAAAAACAAACACTGTAGATGGACCACACGCACGCACGCGTACCCACACAAAAACACACAAGAACACTACACACCATACAAAGTGCGTGTATATATATATATATATATATATATATATATATATATATATATATATATATATATATCTCTGTGTGTGTGTGTATATGGAGAAGGAATATATATTCACACACTAGCAATATCAAACACACTCAAAATATACAAAATCGAGGAATGTTTTTTCCAAAATTCACAGTACTTAAAAATATAAGAGCAAAAATTCCACCCTTCCAATTGTTCTGGCTAATCCTAATGGTTTTATTATAGTTTAAGCAAAGAGAAACTTTGCGACTAGTTGAAGATGATTTTAGATCTCTCCTACACATAAAACTCAATGATTAAACATACGAACACATAAAAATTGTTTCCTTCAAATAATATATAGAAATAGCCATTCTTCATCTGATCACAAGTCTCAAAACTCCTGTAGCAAAAATATATAAAATAAAATATATAAATAATCCACAGTATTGCCAAAAAATTTGAGGCATCTTCTCTCTTTAAATAACAAGATATATATATATATATATATATATATATATATATATATATATATATATATATATATATATATATATATATATAAAGGAGATGTCCGCATTGTGTAAGATAATGTTTCCGTCGTCGTCTATATTGATGGGACATTTAAAGAAAGGTGTTTCACAGTTTAGTGGGGATATATTCAAATGATAACCATTTTAAATCAACTCCTTCACTGTACCATTACAAAACAAAATATACATCTTTAAAGGGTTTAGGGATGTATCTTTGGATTGATGCAGCCTGAGAGTAGGCACATTTTTTTATACATTTCACCACAAGCAAGGTGGGAAGCCACTAACACGCAAGGGGTTACAAATAGGAGTGATAGAGGAAGAATGAAGAGAAGGATAGGAGACAGTTCAAGACATCTGGAGACGTTGATTGACATTGCATTTGAATAGTCAGAGATTATAGCTATCAGGGAAACAGGAAAATGGGAGATAGTTTCACAAACGAGAAGTGTGAGACATGAAGCTTTTTGTGTAGAAGAGACTGCTACATTTAACAGTTTCGACAGTGAAAGGGTGAGAGCGAGATATCAGCCTAATAGAACGCTTAAATTCATGAAGTCTAGGAACCAGCGAAAGCAGATCATCTGAGCAGTTGCCATGAAAGTATTTGTAAAAAAGACAGAGGAAGGCGACAGCACGTCTGTGAGAGATCGACTGCGGACGATATGCCAGATCAGGGTTAATTACATTGCATATCTTTTTCTGGATTTTATCAAGAACCTTGAGACAAACAGAATGGCGAATTTGTAGATTTGAAGAATCGACTCCGGCGGGAAAAATTTCCTGTCGTGGCACAGGGAGCCAAATTTCCTTGCGATGGAAGAAGCTATTTACTCAATGTATTTGTTCCATCTCAGGTCAGCAGTCAATTTGAGACCGAGTAGTCGCAGAGAGTTGCTCTCGTGGAGTTGAGCTTTCTAATGGGGTGGGACAGGGATGGTTCTCTCTCGTGAGTAATAGAGAGCAGTTTTGTTTTTAAGGCTTTAAAGTTAAACAGCCAATGCCTGCCTCAGTTCACAACCGATTGGGGGTTCTTTTCGAGACAAACAGCCAGGTTTGTTTTGTCGGCGAAACTAGATTTGTTTTCGAGGCAAAAGTAAATAGTAGTGTCGTCCACGTAGATGCCTACTTGGGAACATATGACGCCAGGAATGTCGTCGATGAAGATAAGAAACAGAGTAGGGCCTAGGATGGAGCATTGGGGAAAACCTCCGTTTATGGGATAGGAGAATCCGTTAAGAACGACTTTCAATACACGGATAGAATGGTAACATATAGCAGGAAGGAATAAAACTTGAAGAAATGCAAGACAAAATGTCGTATTGTTAAAAAGAAAATAAAGAGAAGGAAACAGATGACAGGGAACGGACAGAAGAATCGAAAGAGAAGTTGGAAGGCAGAAAAAATTTAATCAGAAAGTAAAAGATATTAGGAAATGATGGAGTAAATCAGAAGCTGAGTGGAAAAATGCAATGAAAATATAGGTAGAAATGTTGAAAATATAACAAAAAAGTAGGGAAAATTTATTGTACGATTACTTACACGTATGTATCTTATATATATATATATATAAATATATGTATGTATTTATATATATATGTATATATATATATATGTATTTTATATATATATATATATATATATATATATGTATTATATATATATATATATATATATATATATATATATATGCTGCCTATTTTATGTTCACGAAAAGCAATTGATCCGCAGTAAAGAATTCCTGAGAAAAAAAAAACAAAAAAACTACTTTGACATATCACTCTGTTAATTGAACTATCTATTTAGTTCATGTCATATTAACTGATAAACACTTATAATAAAAAATTCGTGGATTTACCAAATTACAAAATTCATATAAAAATTCTCACTTGAAATATTTGAACTTTAGCGTTGCGATTTTCACACTCTAATATTACACAACCGTTAAAAAATAGTTCATTCTTAAACAAAAATAACATCTTTCGGTCTGCGACACATCTATTTCGTCATCTAGTTTTTATTCTAAAGGGAAAAAAATAGCCTGATGATGGAGAGAGAGGTCTTTGAAAGTACTAGCTGAATTAAAAAATGCACCAAATCCATTTTATACATAAGGATCTCATCATTCAGTGGACTATTAGTAGTATAATGCTTATAATTATCTCCAGTAGCGAAAGGATTTTGCCAATAATTGCATTAATATTGCTAATTGATTCATGGTAAGATTAACTCTTTGTAATATATATATATATATATATATATATATATATATATATATATATATATATATATATATATATATTGGATTGGAGATAATAGATTGGAGTAATTTTGTGAGAGTGGAAAAAAGTTTAATTGTGACACGTTTGGTTCTTCAGGATGTCAACGGACTATTTTCTATTTTTGTAAGCATTTCACCTCAAGCAAGACGCGGTTGCCACTAGCACGCAGTGCATTACAGTGGATGAAAATGAGAAAATAAAAAGACGGTGTATAGGGAGAATTGAGTAAAGGATAAATAATGAACGGGATTCACGTCAACAGAAGACGGCGGTTGAATCTGTATTTATTTTTTTGAAGATTGTAGTTATCATTGAAGCAAGTTAAAAGATGGGAGTTCTACAATGAGGTAGTGCGAGAAAAGAAACTCTTGGAGTAGTAGTAGTAATGGTTACACTTAAGTATTTCAACAGGTAAAGGGTAGTGCTCTTAAATTCACGTAGTCGAGGCAACAGGGATAAAAGCTCATCAGAGCAGTTGCCATGGAAATATATGTAGAAATGACAAAGAGAAGCCACATCACGTCTATGATAAAGTGACTGAAATCGAGATGCCAGGTCAGGATCAATTACATTGCAGATACTTCTTTTGCATTTTGTTGAGAATCTTGAGATGAACAGCACGTGCACCAGAATAGATATGGCAGTATTCAATACACAGCCGAATTGTTTATTTGTAGATGTGTAAGATGGACTCTGACGAGAGAAGACTTCTGGCTCATTTGTTATGTTGATAATATAATAAATATAAAAACTTATGAAAATCTTATCTTCGTCGAAGTGTTTCGCCTGGATAAACTCCTCCAGGGGACGAAACGCGCCGGCTAAGAGATTTTTTTTTTTCTTTTTGTCTTTATTCATATTGCCTTTTTACAAATATACTCTAACTGAAATTTTTACACACACAATCTTAGTAGGGAGAAGAGATGGATCCCTACCTTGCCCAAATGTATTACCACGTAAGTGAATATAAGGTAATTGATAGAATTTGAACTCGGCAATCTGTTATCCATTACTCCATCTTGTCTTTATCTAATCCCACAAATAATACCGGGTTTGTAAATAGTATTTTATAAATGTTTGATGATTTTACGCTGGTTTTTAATGGGTTAAGGCATCTGCCTAAATCATGGAGATTGCATGAACTTTTGAATCCTTCCTCTCAACATTGTGGCGCCTTTGTAAACTGTTGGAATCTACAGGAAACACTCGTGAGACTGGAATTGTACTTCACAGCTGTGGCACACTGATCTTGTCACAGATTTACCTTAAGTGATTACGTTAGATTTTTTCTCGGTGGGGAAGATTTAGACAAGAGAAAAAAACTCAAATTTTCTCAGCATACGCTGGTAACACGAAAATGATTGCATAAAGCTATTTTAAGTTATAATCTAATCGCCAAATAATTATTATTTATTTAATCACAAATATTTGAAATCGATATAGACCATAGTCTTCAAAGAGACAATAGTGACAGCCTAGCTAACATTTTAAACTTGAATCAAATGTTTCCATTTTCCCAGTCTCTTTAACAATTAGCCATTTTCCTGAGAAATTCTGTATCATTTATTGAAAGTAACATAAGGCAATTTATCTCCGACATCAGACAAGATATATTAGAGCTAGTCTTGAATTTGTTTAGACAAAGAATAATTGTTTGCCAAAGTTTGTTAAGATGTTAATCAAAATGATTAGTTCAGAGAAGCACAATTTTAGGAGCTGAAGATATAAAATATTGGAATATAATCAATTTTAAATAATTCTGCGCTTCAGCTGAATGGGGAAAGCAAGGGGAGATTTGAGCTGTCTAAACATTTGCTAAGAAAAAGCAACGGATCATGAATTTTAGAGAATGAGTAAACTGATCTTCGGAGACGTTTTGCGGAGGAATAATACGATACTGATGAATTCTTATATCCGTCTCACCTCGTAATAAAAATACAGATGACATTAAATGTCTATTGATTTTGATAATTAAAAGAACTTCATTTTTAACTTCAAGAATGGCAAATAGAATGCATTTAATTATCTCACGATATGCCAAAGGTGACGTAGTCCAAAATTATTTCAAATTTATAGAACAATTTAATAAAATCTACCTTTTTAAAGATTCATAATTAACCGGGGAAAAAAACATTCAAAATTACACACACACACACACACACGCACACATATACATACATATATATATATATATATATATATATATATATATATATATATATATAACTGATCACTATTTCTCCTTGTACTCGTTTAGGCAGTACATATACTAAGATTAGCATGGCCCCTGCGCAAAATAGACACGCAAATTCGTGAAGCATTTCATATTTATTTAGACAGCTACCTGACCTGGATTTTACGCGTTATACGGGGAATTTTTTATCGAGCCTATGGGCTCGGATACCCCGCAATTAACTTAAACTTGTGTCGCATCCGACCGCGTGTGGTGGTAGGTGAATATTTCCCTATTTCTCCTCTATCTCTATACGAACACTGTTCACTCTTCTTGTCTGTCCATTCTTGCTATACGTTCACTCTCTCTACGTATTATGATTCTCTTCTGATCATTATACTATTTGGCGATTACTACTTGGACAAGTATTACTAGTGCGGATATTACTGGAAGGCGTTGTTACAGTTTTTTGTGTATATGTATGTAACTAGTGAGCGAGTTAAAATGACTTAACTCCCTTTATATTCTATCAATAGAAGGTTAACCAATCAGAAGCCGCAGAACATTCTATCCGTCGTGTATAAAGGCGGCCATTTTTGTTTATTTTAGCCGAATGACCAGTGCCAACTTGTCAGGCGAAGATGACAGAAGAAAGTACTACGCTGTGCTACGTTGCTGCGATATCCACTGCTATCCTGAACTACGCTTTCCTACTGTCTCCGAAACATTCACTGTTAACCTTTGGATTCTATACTCGAAGACGACCGTCATAAAATGTCTAACAGGCGTTACTACTAACACCGGCGTCTACGAAATCTCGGTTATAATGAGCATCTTTGGAAGTGATAACGATCTTTATAACGAGCTTGGCATAGCAAAAGTGACAAGCAAAGCCATTCAACATCAAAAAAGATTTACTCCTGCGTTTTTTTTTTTTAATCATTTCACCTCCAAACCAAGAAATAGCACCACTGGAACGCAAGGGAGTTACTGTCTATTATATAATAGAAGAAAATACGTCTATTGAGGTTAACCAGGAATTCACCTATTTTATGACTTCATCATAAAAATGAAAGTGCTACTCAGCCAGGCCATGTACCATCGCTCGTAACAAGTGCTAATCAGATGGGGCAATATCTGGTAAATAGGGCGGTTTGGGTAGGACACCCCATTTAACCCTTTTCATTAGGTTTTCACCCTTTTTACAACATGTGGCCTGGCGCTGTCATGTTGCAAAATCAATTTTTCGTGCCTCTGCTCGTATAGCGGAATTTTTTTCTTCAATGCTCAGCTCAAACTCATCAAGTCGGGATGGTTTCGCTCCGTTTTAGCAGCTCAGAATAAACTACACCCAGCTGATCCTACCAAATGCCGAACAGAAGTCTCGAACCATGGACAATTGACTTTGCCGCCGATGTTGATGCATAGCTGGGGTTACCCTACGATATCCTACTCTTAGGGTTATAGTAATGTATTCACTTTTCATCGCTGGTCACGATACGATGCAAAACAATTTTTTCCCTTTCTGATGTTGAAGCAGCTGTTCACACGTGACAAGACGCCGTTCGAAGTCTGTCGAATTCAACTCGTATGGCACCAAAAGTCCGTGCTTTTGAATCATTCCTAATGATTACAAACGTGTCAAAACTTTTGTGTGATCAACTCCTACTGATTCTAAAAGTTCAGCTTGCACCCAACATGAGTCTTCATGAAGGAATGCCTCCAGTTCTTTGCCTTCAAACTTTTTTCGTAGCGCCAGAGCGTTCTTTAATTTCAACATCAAAATCATTATTTTTGAAGCGTCTAAATTAATCGCTGTGTGCTGTTTCCAAATGAGCATGGTCGCCGTATGTCTCAACAAGAATTCTGTGAGCTTCAGTTGCAGATTACTTTTGAATAAAGTAGTGCAGTAAAATTCCCCACAAATGCACATTCTTTGACACGAAATCCGACACGCTTAACGCTATGAAAAACAAAGTTGTTTACATTTCGGAGAATTGACATACACTGAATTTCAAGCTTGCTTATATTACTTCATTATACGTGCTTTATCATCTGAAACTACATGCACGCAGTTTGGTAAACGCTATCTTTCGTTAAAAAGCGAGAAATTATTCAAGGTCCTAATAATAAAAAAAATTTGAAAAAGAAATTATTACCAGCAATACGTTTTAAAAATATATATCTTGCCAGCAATACATTTTAGAGAAATATATCAGCAATAGATTTAACTCTACACAAGGAACCCTCTTTACAGAAATACGTCAATGAAACCTAATCTACAAACTGATTTCTTACGAAGAATACATATTCTATTCATACGAGCCTATCCTAAAAAATCTTGTCAACATAGAATAACCCATTAAGGATTATTTATTTTCTTGTCATGTGCCATGTCCTTTCAGGACTTAGGCGATCATGCCTCTCCATCACATCTATCGCTTGCTACTCCCACAGACGACGTTGTTATCCACTTGTTTAAGCCCGCGAGTTACCCCATGCGTTGTTTTTCATTGTCTCTCTTTCCCTATATTCGACTAGTGAGAATCAGATTCTAAAGGCTCTCTTTCCTCATTATGTGTCCCAGAAACTTCAGCTTCCCCTCCCTGATGTTAAGTATAAGCCTCCTCCTTGTTTCCAACCTTTCAAAAATATCATCGTTGCACACACGCTCGATGCATGATATCCTTAGCATCCTTCTGTAGAACCACATCTCCATCGCCTCGAGTCTCTTTTTCATCTTTGAGAAATGTGGATAATATTCGCTCTTGTAAAAGGGACAAATGTCAAGGAGCAACTCAGTATTCTTTTCTATGTTACCAAAGAAATACTGTAAACAAAATAGACCAAACCAAACTAGATATTGCAACTGTAATTTATATGATTGTCTATAATTAAATGCCAGATATTTCTATGAATTTTTAAAAATCATGTAAGCATATTTGATGATGCAGTGATATGCCGTTTGTATATGTGCTTGGTTTGATAAGATTATAATGGAAAAGTAAAGTGTTAGGTTGGTGCAAAAATAATGACGTTTTTTGACGTATTTTTTAACGTCGAAAACGTCATTATTTTTGCGCAACCCTAATAGTAATGCTTAACTAGTCTTACAAATGTATTAAACCAGTTTGCTAAATGTTTATTTTAGAATTGCATACGGAGATAAGAAAAATCTAAATCATATGTTTCTTTGAAAACATTGTGGCACCATGCTAAAATAATATTTAAATAATACTGATATATTATTATTAAATTGATATAATACTGATATATGATTAGTAAAGATTTCGATTAACGAAACTTATTTTTCTTTGCAAACTGATGATGACTTAAGTAAGAAGGAAAAAGATAATAAAAAGAAATAGATATCGAAAATCTTTCTGCAAAAATTTTCGTTGCAACCGCTACAAAAATTAGGTATTTAGGACTGTTAATTGGACATGTTTCTTATGTTCATATATATTTCTTTAGTACAACTTAGAAATCTGTTTTAATTCAAGATGTTGGTTAAATAGTATTAGTATCGTAAATAAATCATTTTTACTTTCACTAGGAAGAACAGAAACCTAACAGGTTAATGAATTGATGATTTTAATGTAAATTAATTTTCTTTGTCTTAATTATTAGTTTAAGCGCATTATTTAATATTAATAAGACCTCACTGTATTAATAGTAAAAGTATCCTGATGTCACAACATCTGTATACCATAAAACATTATTGGGCTTGGATCGACAATGTCTCAGTGTTTAAGTTAGCAAGTATTTCTTGTTTAGTTCTTGCATACTCTCGGCATTTGCCTTTATTTGCTTTTGTTTAACTGCGGATGGTACAGTGAGTTTTCATATGGTTTGCATCCAATTTTTCCTCAACCAATGGTAT
>OZ010594.1:77973025-78018025 GCA_963932145.1 Acanthosepion lycidas | reverse complement strand
CTAACGAGTTTTCTTCTTTTCTATATATTTTCACACACACACACACACACATATATGTATATATATATGTGTGTGTCTGTGATTTGTATGATGGGGAGTGATTTTTAATTTTTGCTGGTTTTGCTTAGATAAAATCAGACAATTGTAAAAATCTTTTTCGTTAATTTTTTTGTCGTTCGGCTGTTTTTCTTGATTTCCAGGGAAATCTTTTTTGGAAAATTCTGCTTACACTTTTTCTGGTTTCCATGATAAATCTTTCGGAAGATTTCAATGTATTTGCCGTGATAGGTTTTTTGTTTTTCGTATGCATAGTGTTTTAGTTTACTTGCGTGAATAGATCTCACGTGGTTTTCTCAATTATCGTGACTCCCCATGTCGCATTTTGCCAAACATCGCGTCTTCACGCGTTGATTTGTCGTGTCGTTTTCATTTTATTTTATTTATATATGATTATTATTATTATTAGTTGGGAATCATATTAAATATGTTTGCCCCTATTTCGATATAATATTATCGAGTTTTGGAGAACTTTTACTTTTATTCTTCTAGTATTTGTCGTCTTTTTTGCAGTTAAAATTTTATGATATATATATATATATATATATATATATATATATATATATATATATATATATATATATATATATTGATAATTTTTGTCGCGTGTCATGTATTTTTCTGTTTTTCTAGGTGGTTATATGCAATGAAATCTTGCTATCTGTTGAACGACAAGTTCTTGAATGTCTTGTATGAATTTGTATTACTATTGAAAAGTTATCAACAACTTAGAATTTTGAATTTTGTTTTTTTCTTTTCTGTACCGTTAACTATGTTCATGTCGACCGGTTGGTGTCGACCATGTTGAAGTTTCTTTTATGTGAACTTAATTTTCCTGATATATATATATATATATATATATATATATATATATATATATATATATATATATATATATATATATATATATTAATTTACCTATTAGAATGCACACTATGCTAGAAGAAGTATGTGTGACAAACTGAATGCACTTTTCAATACAGAATTAATAATTCAAGTAATCAGATCAAGTCAGATCCCCACGAAAAATTATTACCTGTAGAACAACATTTCCGTCCAGAAAAAACATGATTATAAAAGCCATGCTAAATTCACTATAATCGAAAAAATAGAAATAGACAGAAAAGATGACGTTAGAAATATATTAGAAGAACATGAAGACAAATGGATTTTGCGCCTCAAAACACTTCGTTCAAGCGGGTTTAACCACAAATTTAACAACATAGAATTAATATATAACCCCATAAATCAAGCTCTACAGACATTTCTCCCCCACACAAGACAGACATGCTTTTTCAGGCATTGATGTCTCACACTAATACACAAACTCATATAGACTTATACACATCTTGCACACTCCCAAAGAATTAAACGATAACATACACTTAACACACAAACACATCACTCTGTCAGCAACTAATAAAGCTGTCAAAATGACCAAGAAGGGAATTCTGCGACGCATTAAATCTCCTAAGCCTCTAACTTAAAAACAACTTGAAAGAGGGCGTTTGACCAACAAAGTTCATTTTCTTCATAAACAGTCATTCACTCCTGTAGTTCACTGCTACTAACAAGCAGACCTTTTTTTCTCCTATTTTTTCCTGATGAATGCCATGCTGGCCGAAACTATTAGAGGGTGCTAATTGTAATAAGATAAAAAAAAAATTATACAAGCAGCTAGGTCTGAAAACTTTATTTTTTTTTACATTTTTATTGTTCATATATATATATATATATATATATATATATATATATATATATATATATATATATATATATATATATTCTAGGATGGGAGAATTATAGCCTACTACAGTTAGTAAATTTGAAAGATTTGCTATATAGAATTCGATCAATATTACGAACTAGCTTAGAAACTGCCCTATCAACCGGCATTTAAGCTAGCTCCTGTGGATGGCTCTTGCTTGGGCTTTCGACTTGTTCAGGAGTTTCCGAGTCACTAAGTCTTTGCATATTCTCAGCATTGGAATACTCTACTGCCTGCCGTTTGATGTGGGTTTTCATTTGCTTGGGATTTTTCTTCTTCTTTATTGCAATCTAGTCCTTTGTTGGCGGATATTTATTTTTGCAAAGTATGCTGCTGCCGAATGCGTTAGGAAAAAGTAAACTACAGAATTCAAAATTGATCACTGCCGTTAATTATTGCATTATGTACGTATGTCTTCACTTTTCGTATAAACAATTATTTTTTATTTCATGGTTGGCTTTCGCTGGATTTCTCAATTACGCCCAAAATTATTTCCAAGTTTTAAAGATTGTACAAAAAGAAAAAAAAATATCAGGTAACATACTCTATTGAAAGTTTGAGAGTTGTGTCCCTTTAATTTGTTTTATCAACGGAATCCTTAAACAATCGCAGTAATGAAATCTTGAAATTCAAAATTTCAGGATTGGTGTTTCGGAGCCGGTTCGAAATGATTTAATTAACTCTCGCGGAGTCGTCCTGATTCGAAAATTGTATGTTAGGCTACGTCCTCTAGAAATAACACTGAAAAAAGATGACACAGTGATACGCTGACATTCGCATCGATGACAGTGATGGAGTCTAGATTAAGCGTATTAACGAGAAAGGTGTTTATACTGGAAAATATCCACATATTAATTAGTCTCCGCACGTACTGCTGTACTTTGAAAGTTTTCGTAAATTTTTAAAGGAAAACTATATTCTTATTTTTTCTTGTTTTTCTTATCAATTGAGGAATGGGTCAAATTAAAAAGAAAAACAAAAAAATTTGAATTCTTTTATTTAGGCTTCTGACAGATATTTAGCATCAACGTCCATCAGTGCCACGAGAACCTGATAATTTTAGAGAGTAAAATGTCTTTGTTAATTCCTATGAGATGGCCCTATATCTTGCCCGGGAGGATTAGTGTGAAAATAAATTTAGCAAACATTTACTGCAATAGTTAACCCATACGCCTCCCATTCCTCCATAAGTACTGATACAATGAAAGTGTAATTCGTAAAATTAATAATAATAATAATAATAATAATAATAATAATAATAATAATAATAGAAATAGAAATAGAAATCTCAAAAATGTGGTACATGGGAATATCAACAATCCCTGTTGTAGTTGGAGCCCTAGGATTGGTTGGAAAATATTCCACTAGACTAATTGAAAGGATTCCTGGAAGTCCATGCATTAGAGAGATACAAAAAAATGTTCTGATTTTACGAAGGACTTTATCTATGTAATTTTTTTTTTTTGTCAGTGGAAAGTGTCATGATGCCATTTCTAACTTTAGATTCATGGGCGGGACACGGAAAAACGTGTAAACGCCAGAAATCAAAGAAAATAATAATAATAATAATAATAATAATAAGAAGAAGAAGAAGAAGAAGAAGAAGAAGAAGGAGAAGAGGAACCGTACAAATTGTAATTTATCTTTGAAACTCTTCAAAATACAATTAAAATCCAATGATCTTGAAACGCAAATTTCAAAAAGAAAATGTGGCCCATGAGTATATCCACAATTCCAGTTCTAGTTGGAGCCCTCAGATTGATTGGAAATAAGTCTGATAAAGTCACTGAAGGGATTCCTGGTAGCCTATGCCTTAAAAAAATACAAACAATTGTATTCACAATTGCAGTTCACGAATTATGAAGAGCTTTATATATGTAAAGTGTTTGTGATCTTATTTCTTTTTTTTTACAAAAATGATCAGTAGAAAATGATATGAAGCCATTTGTGCTTTTAATTCTTTTGTGGGGACCACAAAGAAAATGTGCATACGACAAAATTCGAAGGAAATAATAATAATAATAATAATAATAATAATAATAATAATAAAAGCTTCTCACTTGCTACCGCATGCATCATCCCAAAGCTGATGTTGATCGACTGTATGTGCCCAGATCCGAAGGAGGCAGAGGATTAGTTCAACTAGAACTGTCCTACAAAATTACAATTGGCCTCCCAAGATACTTGGAAACTACAGAAGACTGGATGATGGTATACGTCAAGGAACATGAAAGTAATAAGCGTCTTTACTCCGTAATAAAAGAAGTCAACAAATTAAAAATGGAGTTTCAAATGGGCGTAGAGATGCAAGTAGAGTACAATAAACCGGCTGAAACTGCAAAATACATTAAAAAGACAGCAAAGACGAATGCAACCGACCAGATACAGAAGCGATGGCAAGATAAACCAGTTCATGGCCAGTGCTCTGCCCGTACCAAACAAGCTGACGTAGGCAAAACCCGTACATATCAGTGGCTACGTAGTGCAGGGTTGAAAGCTGAATCTGAAGGTTTTATCCTTGCTGCACAGGACCAATGCTTGCTAACTTGGAATTATCAAGCATATATACTAAAATATTGTGCCAGCCCAAAATGCAGATTCTGTGATAAATATCCAGAAACGATTGATCATCTTGTATCAGTTTGCACGATATTGGCACCCACTGAATATAAAATCCGACATGACAGAGTGGGCCAATATCTGCACTGGAAAATCTACAACTTTTACGGGAAGGAAATTGAAAGAAAATGGTATGAACACCACCCAGACCCAGTTCCGGAGATAGGACCTGTTACAATTCTATGGGACTACACAATACACACTGACAGAACAATCAAAGCCAACCGCCCAGATATTTTTTATTAAAGACCACAAACAAAAAAACTGTCTCCTTATTGGTATGGCAGTCCCTGCTGATTGCAATGTATCTTTGAAGATATTTAAAAAGTTGTCAAAATAAAAGACATTGAAATAGAAATCTTAAAAATGTGGCATATGGGAACATCAACAATCCCTGCTGTAGTTGGAGCCCTAGGACTGGTTGGAAAAGATTGCAGTAGACTAATTGAAATGATTCCTGGAGGTCCATGCCTCAAGGAGATACAAAATATTGTTCTGACAAGTACAGCCCACACTTTACGAAGGACTTTATCTATTTTCTTTCGTCAGTGGAAAGTGTCATGATGTCATTTCTAACCTTAATCAAAGAAAATAATAATAATAATAATAATAATAATAATAATAATAATAATAACTTTATTAATAATAATTATTATTATCAATATTATTATTATTATTATTATTATTATTATTATTATTATTATTATTACAAAGTACAGGGGAAAATTTAAAGGTTTTCCTTTTTGAATTTTCTGATGAATCTTAATTCTTATATTATAGATAGAATAAACACCTTGCAAGTTTCACGACTAAAGAATTCCACATATTGCCTCGTTAAATATTTGAGTTTAACAATTTTAATATTCTGTTGAATTGGCAATCATAAATATGAATAAAGCTCATATGATGTAAAAATAAAAGAATTGAAATTGACAAGTTTTTTCCATTTCACTAAAGCAGACGTTAATGTGTTATAGCCTCCTCTATCTTCCTCTTGTTTCTTTCCTTCCTTCTTTCTTTCTTTCTTACAGAAATCAAAAAGCTTTTCTGGTACGCCCTTCTTATCTTTTCTCGCAATCAAAACGAAGTAGTCCGTTATTTATGAGGTATTAGCAGCACTTAATGTACCTATTAACTAAGGAACTAGCAGAATAATAATGTGACGTCCTAAATATCTTGCCATGAGACAAATTGTATAATTCTAAAATGTAGTCTATTCTGGAAGACATAAAAAATATCCTTTTTTTAACATTCAATTTAACCACATCATCCAGTAAAGAAAACGGATCTACGATTTGTGCATAAAGAGCATAGTGACTGACTCGTCTATGATGTTGCAATGACTGCAGAATACAGTGTAGATAGAAAGTAAGTAATTGGAAAATAAATGATCTTAGCCCATGATCTGAGAATGTTTCAGAATATGAAGTTTAGGATCGTCACTATATGAGTAGTTACACTTGGAATCGTGCCAGCAATGATTAAATCGTGTTCATGAAAACAACAAGCAGGATAATAGTAATAAAATAAAATGTAGAGTAAATTACTTGAAACTATAGAAGTTGTGTAAAGGCTAGGGTTATTACCGTAAATTCTGGCGAACTTAAGACCATCCTGATTATAAGTAGTGCCAATTTGGGAAAAGGTTGTCGAGCGTCTGGTCAGATCGTTTGAGCATCAGCTCAGGTTGAAGATCAGATCTCTTAGAAAGTGTTTGGCATTGACAGTTTTTAACATAAGGTGGGTGACTGCTGAGAGCCTGGTTCGTGTGAATAGGGCTAGCCATGATTATCTTTTTTTAAGTCACCCTAAGACACATCGGGGCGGTTTCCTGTGGAGCCCTTCCCCCTGGTTAGGATAGACCCTTCTTTTGGGCCAAGTTAATGTTTGTAAATTATTTTTCCTGGCCTGTAACCGGTTTTTTCATTGGATATGATCCAAGCCGAGTTCCTAACCTCTCCAGTTTGTATTTTGACCCCCTTTTTTAATCTCGACAGGGTCAGATTATTCACTCACCCATTCCGTATTTATTTTATCTTTTCCTCTTCTTTAGCGAGAGAGCCACTTCATTTTGTCCATAGACAGAATACAGCGGTCTTTCTCATTTCTTTTGAGGGTTGGACGTGTCCTACTAATATCAATTATTTTTAGTTTGTATATTTTGTTACATTTTAGTTTGATTTCAGCTTCACTACCTCACCCCACACGCATTGCTTATCATCGATAAACTTTTATATCTAATTTTATATACATATGTTCATGTCATTGCGTGTTTTTATAGGTCCCCTTGTTTGTATGGGGTGTTGTGGTGTATGAAGGATTGAATGATGACGGGCGAGTTTTTATGTTGGATATGTAAATTGTAACGAATGAATGGGTCGTGAATCGGATTAGCGAAGTATAAGATAGTTAGTGACGACCAGACTCAACTAATTCCCCTTTTGGGGCCTTGTGCCCCAGTTGCAGTATTTTCGAGTAATAAATCTTGAGTAGAACAATAAAGAAGATAGCGAGAACCCAAAGGACATTGTTTGAGATGAGAGGAAGTATCTTTTAATCGAGTTCACTCGAGAAAGTCAGTAAAAGCCAGCGAAACACAACGGGTTGCTGGGTGTAGAAGAGTTGAAACAGGAACATTGCCTCGAAGCAAAGTGTAATCAGGAAGGCAGCAGATAGCGATTCAAATTGTATTTAATTTTTTTCTGTTAGCTGGAAAACGTAGAGCCGTAAGAGATTTCCACCAGCAAGAAGTGCGAGAAAAGAAACAGCTAGCATTGAATTTAAGGTTACATTTAGCCAGCTCAATTGTAAATTGCTGATACCACGTCACCAGTCTAATCTTCTTTTTTTATGTGCCGCGTCTCTTCAATACGTAGGCGATCGTAGCGATTCACATCATTCTGTCCATCGTAGTTCTTAATAAGTTTTGTCTATTTTGTTATTCCTCCCAAACCTTGTTCTTTCATTCATTTGCTCAAGGCCATCAAGTATTTTAAGCGCTTCCTTCCTCTTTTCCTCTATCCTCAATCTGCCCTGTGACGTACCCCAGAAATTTCAACTGCCTCTTCCTGATGATAAGTATGTTTTGTTTTTGGTTCCATTTTCTCTAATACCTTGTTGCTCACAGATTCGGTCCATGTTAATCGCGGCATCTTAAAGTCTCTTCCTCGTCAGAAGAGAATGTCCAGAATTTCCAGTCATTCAGGAGGACATATATCACGTAACAGTTCAAATTTAAAGAGTTTAGGCAACATAGCGAAGACCTAATCCGAAGAGTTCCTATTGATGTATTTATAGAAAAGACATAAAGAGTCAAGCCTAAAGCAATATTAAATTGGCTAAGCCGGGATGCTAGGTTGGGGGCAATAATATTGC
The DNA here is from genome assembly GCA_963932145.1 of Acanthosepion lycidas. Taxonomy (NCBI): domain Eukaryota; kingdom Metazoa; phylum Mollusca; class Cephalopoda; order Sepiida; family Sepiidae; genus Acanthosepion; species Acanthosepion lycidas. The sequence goes on along the minus strand of OZ010594.1, from coordinate 78,010,206 downwards.
TGATTTTTTTTGGAATTTTATCAAAGAGCTAGATAGATAGCAGTAGCACCGGAAACATATGTAGCACCTATATTCTACGCAGGGACGAATAGGTTACTCTCACTATAGAAATAACAAGCACAAATCGTAAAATAGTAACGAGAATTTGAAAATATAGAGAAATATATAAGAAAGACGATATCAGAGCAAACGTAAATGAAAAGATACTAAAATGTAGCGATACAGTATTGTATACAAAAAGTCATGTGCTTGGTTACTTGGAAATATAAATGGATTCTCAGTTTACTGCAGGTCATAACAACTACAACAGAACTATCGTTACTAAATTAAAAATAGAAACAACACAGGAAATCATTAAATGTCTTGTGAGAAAAATAATGAGATTCAAAAACATGTGAATAAAGCAAGCTGATTCAGAGTGAATATCAAAATAGGCGCGAAAGAATAAGGTGGGTAAACAAGCTGATATGCGAGTGACATTGATTCGAATATATAAATAACTTGTCTCTTTATTTTTTGAGATTGCTGATCAAACTGAACCAGCAGCGGACAGATGGAAGACACACTGACGTGTCATGATTCATTGCTTATCAGTATCTAGCTATAATGGCCGCTGTTGCCACCTTGACCTCAGTGAAATGCTCTGATCTATATCATTTCTGTTCTGGCGTCTAGAGAGTCAGTGTAAGCAACTGCTAGCCTTCTAAGAAGGCTAGCAGTTGTTTACCATACCGGAAAGGGTTATCTGAGATCAATCCAGCTACAGAACTGGATGTCAGATGACTGGGTCATTCAATTTCTGAAATTGTATGGATATTTGATTTCACTCCCTTTACGGTGTAACGTGTGTATCGGGAAAAGCTGATAGAAATCATGACTGTAAACAGCAGAGATGCAGACATGGGTCGTTGATTATGTTGAACAGAGGCATCTGTCAAGAACTGTCTGAAGTAATAGACACTTGAACAAATCCCGTACACATTCGACTGAGGAGGCACCTAACGCATGTCCATTAAGTCAGTTTAGCTTCCTTGGTTTATGAGAACAGAGTGACTCTTTTATCGTCACGGTATTACACAGGATGCCTGACCCTGTTCCATGAGGTTGCTAATTGAACTCTATAACACTGGCAAATTGATGTGTGATCCAATAAGACATAGTTGTATTTGTTACCGGTTGATGATTGCGTTTGTGCATAATGAAGAACACATTTGTTAATAAGGCGCCATTCAGTGGTGTGATGGTTCCATAATGATCAGTAATGTATTTAAGTGCAATGGATGTGACCCTAAATACTTAACAGATCGGCGAAAATTACGTTGCATTGTTCAGAGTCTTTCCTCCCACACACAGGTTCTATATACTTCAGCACACACTGATTATTCCAGAAAAATAATTAATTACAATATAATTGTTATTAAAATTGGTTTGACGAGCATTATTAAGAGTTTGACGAAAGACGTGGCCGCCTTTTTTTGGCCAATTAGTTGCTTATTGGATGTGGTTGAGTGATATATAGTTACAGAATTATTAGGCAAGATAAAATTGCAAACCCTACACGGACACATGGATAAAGGTGTTAGTTAGATCCAGTGACAGGACCCAGAGAGTTTGAGTTCAATACCTGGTTAAGACAGTCTTTGGGAGGGGAATTAACAGGAGATAAGAGACATCCATTAGATATGGCCCGTGGAACTAGAACAGTCTACCCCTTTGAGCGAAATAAAGTGTTCAGTTCGACATTCCAACCACCTGAAGAAGGCCGGAGCGTACAACAACCTAAACGTTGTGATAAACATGGCGAAAAAGATGGGGACAATAGTCCGACTAATGTAAATAGTTTACTGTACTGGTTAAAACTTTCACAACACGAACAGAGTAGCGAAGTTTTGGGCCTCGTGGGCGTGGAATTGTGATAGTAATGAAGAGTGAAAAACAATCAAAAACTAGCAGTGCCCTTGCTTCAGTGGAGGATACATGAGCTCGATGTATTTCTTTCCTAGATCCATGTCTGTACTGTGACTTCAGTAATGCGAAATGCGACAATGTGGAGAGGATGTACGACTGATTGAACTGTCAAGATCAGAGAGTAGGGTACCTCTCCCTGTCCTCTAAGAAAAGATGTGTACTATATCCCTACACTGAAATAAAGTGAAAAAAAGAAACCTGAAAACTTTCTATTGTTGATTGTGTCTCTTGACACAGGGCCATTGCCGATAGGCCACTAGATTAAAAAAAAAGTTACCAAAATCGGCAGTTCGCTTCAACTCCCTAAACCTACAAATACCAGGGAACTCTGAGCAGATATTAAGACGAAATGGCTCAATAACTCTCCAGAGGTTTTCCGAATCTTCTGCTGAATGGCTTCGGACCTTATGTATAGAGGGGTAGCTGTCCGGTGCTAGCCACCATCCCTTCATTTTTGATATATCAGCGTAAATAAAATAGAACATTCAGAAAACTAACCACACGACACATGACTGGTGAATACACTGTGGAATGATAGGATTAAAGTTATGGCAATTATAACCATTACATTTGTTAGCGTGAAAAATGTATTAGAAGAAAGTATAATGTTTTGGTGGCGTATTGGATAGCGGCTATGATTGAAGAATTGGAGAGCCGAGTTCGAATTCAAGTCGAAGCCATTACATTCACTTGCATGCTAATATCCTTGAGAAAGGTATGAATCCTCTTCTTCTCCCGTCAATTATGGGTAAATAGCAGGACAGACCTTGGATGGCAACTGGAGAAAGATCGATAATGTATCTTTCGATCCATGATCGCCTAAGCGTGTATCACGCATGGCACATAACTGACTGAACCTAAATAGTGAGAATAAATATTAGATGCCTTGAAATTAAAATTTTGTCACCGAATCTCAAGCCAAAATCTCCAAGAAATTGCAGTTGATATTGAAATATAAAAAACAACAATAAAAAAAAAAAACAGTAAATAACAAACAAACAAATAATACACTGATTGACTCACAAAACTATTACATGTCTTCCAAGATTTCCAAATATATTCCGGGTAATGATGTAATTCTGTTGATAGTTCTTTTACTGTCGTTGTTAAATATGTATTGCGTATAATATGCTTGTTCGTCAAGGTTCTATGATTGGTATGTGTAGAATATTGGTTAGCTTGCCAGTGGTCTGACACGCAAATAGGCTAGTGTAACCAGCAGTTTTAACTTCTTATCTCTCGCAAAGTCACAGGTAATTCCTTTATTGCCTTGTATAACTCTTTACTGTTTTCATCTATGGTAGCAAATGACAAGTTTCACTTCTTTTTAAAAACTGGTTGGAAGTTTTCTTTTAATTCAATTCTAGCCTCAAAATTGTTGCAACGTCCCAACTCGCTCGAAAATACCTCAGGAAATTGGTTATATAATTATTCCTTTAATTTTATAGCATCTGATGGTTCAACCTCTAACTGTTCTGATCTTTCATCTCGATTCCAGTCACTTTCTCACATATATAATGGGGATTTCCTCTGTCTTTTCTACAAATATTTTCATGTCAAATTCTCTAATGATCTACTTTCACTGGTGCCTCAACTCCATGAATTTCAGCGTGCTACTAGGTTGGCATCTCGGTCCAACATTTTCACTGTCGAAACAGTTAAACGTAACCGCCTCTTCTACTCCAATGGTTTATTTCGCACTTCCTGGCAGTTGAACTCCCTTCCTCTTACTCACTTTCCTGATAGCTATAATCTCGAAATATTCAAATGTAATGTCAATCGACATCTTCTGACGCCTTGATATTGATCCCCGTACTTTTTTTTTATCATTTTCTCAAACACCTCTCTTCACTCTTGCTTTTACTCTCTGTAACCCTTTGCGTGCTAGTGGCACTCCCGCTATGCTTGGGGTGAAATCTTTAAAAAAAACTATTCATCAATATTCGTACTCTCAACGTTCCGTTTCAATAATTATTCTTTTTCTTTTTTCACAAGTCCTCTAATATTATATATCTCGATGGTAGTATCTTTCTATGCAATTGGAGACGATTACAAAATTTCAACATAGATGTTGATACGCTTCTAAAAAAAAAAACAACATCCAAACAATGTTTTAAATAAGAAGTTTCGAATTTTTAACGGTCGAAAATCGGAGAATTCATTACTCTCCCGGAAGTCTTCAAGTCTCAGTTCCGTATAAAAGGATGGATATGACCAGCGATGCGTAAAGATTAAACTTGGTATAGAAACCTTTCTACATTCTTTCTAGTCTGGACGTCGCTCCTGTGACTGTAGTAATCCGTGTGCGGAGTTCTATGTTCAGAGGTGTCATCTTTTGAAACTGTTGCATCCAAGCACTTGAAGTTAGACACCTCCTCCTGTGGTTTGTAATTAATTGTGGACGATGGCACTGGTGTTGCTTGTGCTATTCACTATTACTTTGGATTTCTCTGTGTTGAATTCCATTTCATAAACGCCGCCTTTTTCAACGAATTTGACGGTAAGGTTTCGCATCTCATTGTTCCCGCCTGCCATAATATCAATAGTTCGCGAAATGCAAGTTGCCGACCGGTCTACCAGCGACAGAAATAGAAGCATTGTGGCGGTTCCCTCTATAATACTCTCCAGAAAACGGTTGAAACGTGTTGGAGAGATTAAGCATAATTGTCGAACGTCAATGTTCGTCTCGAGGAAATCTCCAACTTGGAACTTCACTGGTGGCATGGTCATACAGAATTTGGATGGCGTGTATTTAATTTTATTTAATTTCTTTATAATAAGAAACTGGATCTCTTTCTTTCCTCATACAACTGCGAAGGCATTGTATATGATTTCTAAAGTTCTGGAATCAACAATCACGTCCATAAAAAATATACTCGAAAACCAATATATGCTAAGGGAATCTATAACATCTTAGGAAGGTCAATAACTCAAAATAGATAACCTTAAGCTAAGCACAGTGACAATTGCAGAAGATATCCCCCAAAACTAAGAAAGACAAGAAAAGTGCATTGAATATTATATTCTGGAGCGAATGGAAAAGCCAAAATAAATAATTTCAAAGAATTGAACAGTATGAAGTATATTAAGGAAAAACAGGAATAAAAAAACGAATAAAGTAAGCCAATTATGAATGACCCAATTAGAAGAAATATAAAATTGATATATATATATACATATATATATATATATATATATATATATATATATATATATATATATATATATATAACAGTCAGGCATGATGAGATAAAAGAAAAGAAATATTAGGAGGATAGACATGCTCTACGGTTACCCCTGCTTACCGGAGTTATCTTCCTTGAGAACATAGCGTAGATGGATGCAACCTACGAAAACATGGAGGGTCTCTTTATGAGATATGATCGTCATTAATGGAGATTAACTGAAATAAACCAGTAGGACTTGATCTGACTTTAATAGACAGTATTAACCTTAGACGAATTCCAGAGAGATAAGAATATCAAAATAATAAGTAAAAAAATGACCGATAAGACAGCAGAAGGATTAAGTTAATTTAATTTCATAGTGATATCAAAGCAATTATTTGTAAATAAATATGAGCTTCAGAACAGGAGCCAAATCAAGCGCACGTTTCCTTATGACGACTGCAGATTTCCCGTTCGATCAGTATGACTTGTGAGGATCTACTTTCAAGATGATAGCGAAGTGAAGAGAAATCCTGTTATAGAGTAGCTAGCTCCCCTTCAGCACACTACCAGTAGGCCTGGATCATATCCTTAAATAGTCTACGATTAAGGAATTCAACATTTGATTGATAAGTTGATACTAAGCTGATTAATATTCGGACTGATCTTTGTTAGCTATACAGCGTTTGACCCTCATTTGTTTCTTGTCAGTTGTCTTGTTAATTGTTTGTAACTTATTGTTCTGTGTTTTTTGTATATACACGTTAGCACCGGATACAGGTGTTTAATAAATATATTAAGCATCCATTCTTCTCTGTGTATCATTCACATCAACGATACAACAGTTTCTATGTGAATTAGATAACAAACGACTAGAACATTGTGACCTTTTTCAAAACACTAGAAAAAGAAATTCGATATTTATTATTTGAATATTTTCAGAGCAAGCATTACAATGGAAAAGGACGTATAGCTATATTTCATTGATTACAAAAAGTTATACTACATGAAATACTACAAAGGTATGATTTATATTGAAATGATTCATTCGTTGTTTTTTACGGCTTATCAATAATTTGCAGGTTATATAAAGCCAGAAAATATTTTTTTAGATTGTAAGAAGTTTTTTGAGATAATAATTATTTAGCGATACATGTCTTACTAATAAATCCATAGCTACGGGTGAAAAGATGTTGATTTATATCTTTTCCAAGGGTATTTGTGCTTAAGTAAATATTACGAACCCAACATGAATTGAAAATCTATTCACGGATTAACAATTGGGAGCCATTATCCATTACACAACAAGCACATTCAAGATTACAGCACTTGGTATTCCCAAGCGGTTACCCATCTAGGTACTGACCAAACTCGATGTTGCTTAACTTCGGTAATCGTACGCGAAGTAGTTTTTTGATGTTATATAGCCGTAAGTCGAATGGGTATGCGAGGATTTTGTAACCTTGACTGGGAACAATAAGTATGTGTGCTGAAAAAAAGAATGATTTAAAAAATGAACAATACTATAAAGATTAATAAGAAACAATTCACTTAATGTATTTTAATTACCGTGATTTCTCGAAAATAATACGCACCCATAAATAATACTCACCCCAACAAATGATCCAAAAATTAAGAAATATATCTATCCCTATGTATGCATCTGTAAATTTTGTCAAAAAAAAAAAATAATAATTATGAAGACATCTTGTCGACCTTGACATTAAGAATAAATCAAAACTAAGCGACTAAAATAATGTTGAACATTACCATGCGGTTTTTTTATTTTACCGCCAAAATTTCGTCAGAATGTGCGAGTTATAGTGCAAACTTTAAACAAAAATTAATAGAATTAGCAGAAAGAATAAGAAACAGAGCTGCACTTAGAGAATATGATTTGAATGAGGCTAACATACGTTTATGGAGAATAATAATGGAGAAGTTTAGTTGAATTTGTGAAAGAAAGACGATAATGTGGATGTAGATAGTTTAGAACAGGACGAAGATAATATTGTGAATGATAATTTGTTTAATGACAATTTAGATATTGATTCTATAATAGAAAGTGGTGATGATGAACATGATGAAAATTAAAATTGCAATACATTCTTAATTTGATATCCTCTTTTCTTCAAAATGGGCCTTTTTATGGATTTTTCTCCAAATAAACAAAAAATGCAATTATTGATAAATATAAATTTATTGACAAAAAAAAAAATATTATAATTATTATAAAATGAAAATTGGTATAATATCTTTCATATTTTAGAACAAGTTCGTATTTATTGTTATAAGTCTATAACGAAAAAAACATTTTTGTTTAAACCTATTTATAATACGCACCCCTACAATAACCTTTAATTTACGGTAAAAAAAAAAGCGTAGTATTTTCGAGAAATTGCGGAAAACAGTAAGATGATTTTTAAATAACTAGAAGATAAAAACGAATTTATTATCGGCAAAAATATTGTTATCAGTATAAAATAGGTGAAAGAAAGACAACTGAAAAAAATCTTAGTCAAGTTAGTAATGGAAATCAAGAGAAAAGCACTATGTATGAACTATAAAAATACAGGATGCATGATTACCACATATACCGAGAGTACAATATGTGAGCTCCGTACTTGAGAAAGTCAAAATCCAGCTGGCATAGAACTTGAAATTATCCGTTTAGTAACAGCGACGACAAATGTGATAGAGAAATCCGAAGGCGTATAGACACAGAGAAAAATTCCTTCCAGAAAAATAAACAAAGTATTAAAGGGTAGGAAAATATACTTCAAAACTTCACAGCGTGTTGAATTGCTATGCAAATTTTATCATTCTGTATGGCAATAAATGGTGAATATTTTTCTCACGGAATGATTGTCTTGAAGCGACAGACATGATTCTACAAGCGAATGCTAAGAATAATACAAAATGAATACATGAGCATCGATTTCTTTTCTCTTCTTTTTATAGAGTAATAGGTTTAACAAGGGAACTTAAATTAAGAGGCAACTGAAAATTCTGGAAAAATATAATGAGGAAAAAATGACCTCGAGAAATGACTGCTGTCAGGATATAGTGAAGACAATGTGCAGGCGTCTTAATGTACAGAGGCTCCCAGTGAGAAATTGGAAATCCGTGTTCGAATTCCAGTCGAATTTAGTACATTCGTTTTCGCGTAAATATAATTGGGAAACGCATGAAACACCTTTTCCATCCTACTACTGATTAAATAGTAGGATCGACTTAATTCTTTCGCTATGGTCGGTAACCACTGTAAGAGATGGAACTGAGTATGGAACTAGAAAGTTCATCCTCTAAAACATACTATTTGCTACAGAATCGACAGCATCATTGCCTACTGTGGGGAGAGCTACGGCCTCATATACCACAGGAAACTACGAGAATTGAGTATGTAATATATTAGAAAAGTAAGGGCATCCGTGGTAATCTAATTAGTAAGATCGATGTTCTCCAGAGACAAAGCACACCGAAGAAAAATGTTTCAACACTGACTGAAAATTTAAAAACCACATATATGATTTTGTGAATAGCATAATGCGTAAACAAACCGAACGTCAGTTAACTAAAAACTTAAAGCAGAAAAAATATATATTCATATATTAATTTGTCTTAGAAAAATACACTCAAATTTGCAAATGTTTCCTTATGGCGTGATAAAAAACGTTATTAACGTTCAGTAAAAATAGGGATTATTTAAAACAGATTATCTCAAGTCTCAGCTGATGTCAAATACAGGGTAAGATTGATAAATTGTCGCTATTTTATATTTTTAATTTCGTGCATGCGCGTTGATTTTTATAATTCTGTCGATTGCATAGCACAGTAGGGTCAGTTGGACACCGTCTGAGATAAAAAAAAAAAGAAAAAGGGCAGGCACCATGACTCAATTCACTCCACCAGAAATTCAGAAACGGTATGCTGTACTGTTTGTCATTCGCGCCGAAATCTCTACTACGAATATTTAAGACTTGGTGTTAATCTGAGGACAATGCTGAGGATTATGAAAGTACGGCAGATTGGAAAACTCACTAGGATCGTTCTGATAAGAAAAGAGCTCCCGAATTTTTTGGTGAGGGCCTCAGACTCAACGCGGAGGCCTAGCTCAAGTGTCTTGAATGGGTAGTGCTGCCCCGGGCCAAGAAGTTGGAAGATACTATGTCTGTCAACAGGACTCTGGATCATGCTACACAAGGGGAAGAACTGTTATGGCCCGTCAGACAATTTCTGCGACCACATCACCCTTTATATCCGGCCAGTTAACTCCCCAGTCTGCAACCCCTTGATTATTATGTGGGGACGCATTTGAGCGGGGTAAAAAAAAAAACAACTCCTTGACACACCAAAAATGAACTGAAGACAAATATTATGGCAGGATTTACCAATTTAAACAAGAAGACGGCCCAGAAGTAGCAGGACTTTCGGTAGTCATCTGGAGGCCGTGGCTGAAGCCGATTTTATTGAATAAATTTACTTTTCAGTATTCTAATTATATCATTTGTGTAATTTTGATAAATATATCAGTTAAAACGAGATGCCAGTGTTATTCCTAATTTTTGAGTCATTCAGACGACAGTCCATCGCACCTTGTAAGACAATTAAACAGCGGTCTTACAGCCGTGCAAAATAAGAGTCAGAAGTACGAACGGAATTCTATTAGGTCGGTGCAAAAATAATGTCATTTTCTCACATATGTTACTTTTATATATGATTTCTGAATTAATTCATTGATATATATAACCATGTTATATATCATTTTGAAGCGCGTTTTTTTTCTCTATCCAATCGTTTTATTCGTTACCGTTCTCAATCTCTTCATTCATTTTTTCCAGGCTTTTCGACAGCATGGAGAAATTCATATCCGCACGATTTTCTTGTTCCAGTTCAAACTAGGCCGAAAAGCTGCCGAGACAGCTCGTGATATCAATGATGCGTTTGGCCCAGGAACCACTAACGAACGTGTGGCACAATGGTGATTCAAGTAATTTCGCAATGGTGACGAGAGCCTCGAAGATGAAGACGGTCGCGGCCGGCCGACTGCAGTTGATAACGATCATTTGAAAGCCTTAATTGAAGCCGATCCTCGCAAAACCACACGAGAAGTTGCTGTTGAACTCAACAGTCGTTCGCTATTTAAAGCAAATAGGGAAGTCAAAAAAGTTGGATAAATGGGTGAACGATAATCAAAAAATCGTCAATAAACGACATTATTTTTACACCAACCTAATATTATAGCCCTTTGCCAAATGCAGGCGAGATGTGACACTGCTCCGAAATTAAGTATGACCCAGTGCAGATCGAACTCACTCGTAACTGAATTAGCGAGACAAGCATGCTAACAATTAGAGCACATCGATGTAAGCAATTCCTTGAATTATATAGGCGCATGTGTTATTAATTACTTTATAATCTAAAACAGAATACACTTTTAAAAACTGTTCTGTTTTTGTACACGATTATAATAAATATATGAGCGTGTTGTGTACGACTTCACGGTTACAGAAGTGGTACCGTCCTGACGACTTGCATTCAGTTCCCTACAAATACATATAGGAATAATTCTAACCCATCCATTCAGTTTCCAGTTATGTGTTAAATAACATGGCAGATGAGGTTATCTAAAATTGTTTGGCTACTCGGACAAGGATAATTCTGAATGGAAAATTGGTTGTGTTTGGTACTGTCAACTCCAGCCTATAAGAAAACTAGTTGCTATGGAAATTAGAACCGCGAGGTGAGTGGTATGGCCTTATATTTTACAGATGTGTCTAATGGCGACACTAAGGATGATGGAGGAAAAGAATAAAATCTACTGAGTGGAGTATACATTTGCAGAAGTTCGAAGAAAATATCAAACATAAATGGAGTGTAACTCAAATTTAGCTTCATTTGTTTTATAGAAAGTGTAAAATATTTTTAGCCCAACCATGTAGATATTTTCAATTAGGGTCTAACAAAAGCAGTTACAAATCTTGTTCTTCTTGTGACAACATCATTTACAAACGTTTAACTGCAAAAGCATGACGTCATATATAATCTTGTATCCATTTTACTGTATCGCTTACCCTATATAAAGACCTTGAAGTCTGTTATATTAATTTGGCTATATATATATATATATATATATATATATATATATATATATATATATATATATATATATATATATATATGTCTCTGATTTCTGGTAATGTCATTCTCTCTACACAATTAATTAATTTGTTATTAATCAATAAATCAATAGTGGGGCGTTATCAGTTATAATATTTATATATTACCCGGTACGGCATTTAATTATCATTCAATGCATCTATCGATCAATGAATATTATATGTATAAAGAATATATATATATATATATATATATATATATATATATATATATATATATACATGTGTGTGTGTGTATGTGCGTGTGTATTTTTGTTTTTATATATGCATATATATATATATATATGTGTGTGTGTGAGTGTGATTTCTTTGATAAATATTGCTGCAACTACAGTGTGGCACGTCAGTGGCGAAGAGGAAAAGACTGCATCCTAATATTATGCTAAAAGAATAAGACACTTCTGTGTGTAAACATTAGATTTTCTGTCTTTTATTTCGATTCGAATAACAAACGTCAGAAAGTATGTCATTATATTCCCATGTAATACACCGAGCACGCAGAGATATATAAAGATAAACTTTTTCTATCTCAGAATTGTATAACATTTACATTTCCTGCTTAGCAGTATAATGCCAGTTACTGCACTGCTTAATACGGTAGCAATAAGTAAGAAAAAGAATCAATCGAATCAACGCAAACGAGAAAAATAAATCCGAAAGGCATGAAGTCTCAATTTTGGTATTCCTCTATCTATACAATAAAAACAATCATTTGAGGAGAATTCATATTTGTTATATTATAGGGAGAGCATTTTACAAACTAGCAATAAACGAAATGTTTTCAGCTGGCTATATAAATCAGAGAAATGGTGTATCCCCCAAGACCATGTGAACCAAGATGGAATACATGTTCGCAAAAACAATAATTTGTTTAGGAATTCAAAAATAATCTTCTCTTTAATAATTTAAACAATACTTCGAGAATTAGAGCTTCAAGAATAATATAATATCTGATTAAGATTAGGTTGTCAGAATCAATTGATTTTCATTAAAATATACTGGATTAATATTGGAAACGTATTTATAGAGTTTGTTTAGATCTTCAATAGATAGCACATATTATAGCAGACTCAGTTTTCATTCGGTTGGTCGGTATCTAGAACGTTTTTGCCTGGAATATACAGTAGAGGGTGATGATTTTCTTTTGGTCAGTCTTATGGGTTGGAGAAAAAACATCTTTCGCTTCACTTATCAGTAAGAAGTAAGAATGTTGCACTTAATTAAATTGTAAATGTATACAAAGGAAGAAGTAAGATCTTATGGAGTGCAGAATATAGAAGCCAAATAGTAGAATGGAAAATAAAAAAAAGATACAAGAGAAGAAATCCCTGGTATCGTCAGCGAGTTGCAACCGGAAAAAAATAAACGCAACAGTAAAGAGAAAATATCATAAAAAGAGTAACTTGCTTTAAAAATAATTAAAAGTGTTCTCCCTATCAATACAATTGGAAAAGCGGAAACTGAAGGTGTGAAGCGAGTGTATACGTAAGGGATTAGGGATATTGAGAAAAAAATTAGCCCACTGAGTCTGCCACAAACCCTAGTATTATGATAGCCGAAGTACTTGTCGTTAATGTTGTGCCAGTTAAGATAATAATAATAATAATAATAATAATAATAATAATAATAATAATAATAATAATAATTTCTTTGATTTCAGTTGTATACACATTTCTTTCCGGGTTCCAGCCAGAGACATAAAGACAGAAATGGCTTCAAGACATTTTTTACTGATGAATTTTAACAAAAAAAAAAAAAATAAAATAAAATAAAAAATAAAAAAATTCTAAGATCACATAATCAAGATTCTTCGTAATGTCTGAGTTGTACTTGTGAGCACATTTTTTCTTTAAGGCATGGGCTACTCTTCAACAAGTCTATCGGAACATTTTCTAATCAATCCTTAACTGGAATTATAGATGTCAACAAGTTCGACATTTGTCTGATTCAAGATTCTTGTATCTTGTTAGCTTTTTTAAAGATCTTCAGCGATACATTACAGTCATCAGGAACTGCCATTTATATAATAAATAACATTCTGTTTTTGCGTCTTTGTTGACGGTATCTGGGCGATTAGATTTGATTGTTCTGTCTGTGTGTATTGTAAAATCACATGGGTCCTATCACTGCAGCCGGATCTGGGTGATGTTTATGCCATTTTCTCAAAGTTTCCCTCCCATAAAAGTTGCATATATTCTACTGCAGATATTGTTTCAGTCCATCCTGCCGAGTGTTATATTTAATAGGTGCTAATAACCCGATAAAAGATGTTAAAATATTTCTGGATATTATCACAGAATCAGTATCTTTCATTATGTGTGGTTGGTAATTTCTAGTTAGTAAGCATTGGTCCTGTGCAACAAATCTTACGGGCGATTTAGTTCAGTCTGAAGTCGGGCGACCGGTTGACCGGGTGATCGGTTGAACTCTCTGCCTTCGGGCGGGGAGGAACCTGAACGAGGCTACGCAGAAGGGCGGAGTCTCTTTCGGGGAGGTAAACCGACCCTGAACCCATTTATACGGGTTCAAAGAGCATATTTTTGGCCGAGCCCACGGGATCGGAGATCCTACGTTAAACCGGCCTTGTGCCACATGATGACCTCGTGGGGGGAGGTTTGGCTAAATACCGTTCAGTCTGAAGTCGGGCGACCGGCTGACCGGCTGTCGGTTGAACTCTCTGCCTTCGGGTGGGGAGGAACCCGAACGAGGCTACGCCGAAGGGCGGAGTCTCTTTCGGGGAGGTAAATACGGTGTTCAAAGGGCATATTTTTAACCAAGCCAACGGGCTCGGAGATCCCACGTTAAACCGGCCTTGTGCCACATGATGTCCCCGTGGGAGTGGTGACTAAATACCGTTCAGTCTGAAGTCTGGAGTGAGGTTCGTCAGAAGTCCGTCTGGAGACTGTCAGTCAGTCAGATCGAGCGAGTCTGTCAGTCGAGTCAGAGGCAGTCCGAAACAGAGTCGCGTTCAGACAATTACTACAAGACATTGGAATAGGGATACTGGTCGGGAGTACATTTTTCTTCCTACTAAACCTGATTGTTCGTACTAACCCTTTCTACTTCTCTGTATATATTCCTGTTTCTAATATATCTGTGTTATTCCATATCCGTGTTCGAGGTCTTCTTTATTGCTTCTACCTTGGACTATCACCGTGGTACAAAATCCTTGACCATAACACTTTATTACTGAATAAAATTTGTTATTTCTTTCATGTTCTTTGACACAGATCATTATTCAGTCTTCTGTAGTTCCCAAGCATCTTTGAGGCAAATTGTTTCCGTTCCATTTGAACTAATCTTCTGCATCCATCGGATCTGGACACATAGATCAGCTTTAGGATGATGCATGCGGTAGCAAGTGAGAGGCTTTCTCGTTTTGTTATCCAGACACTTAATATCAGTTGTGGACTAATTAAGGATATTCAAACTATATTTCACCACAGGGACAGCCAAATTATTTATCGCTGATATTCTGTTTTGTGAATCCAGCTCGGTATTTAACAACACACGCGCATGGCTGTAGTATACTTTTCTCAATTTCTGCTTTATTTGGATATGTTCTATTCCATCTCCTCTCCTGGATCTGAGGTATTAGGTTGGTGCAAAAATAATGTCGTTTTCTCACATGTGAGAAAACGACATTATTTTTGCACCAACCTAATATTTATAAGCAACTTCTTGTTCTGGTTCCCTAATTTTTGTTTCAAAATATAGGATCCATTGAGTTTGTTTCTGTAATGCTGCCTTTCTTGAATATTACTTTTGCACATTAATCTAATCCGAAATTCATACAGACGTCATATCTGAAACATTTTACAGTAATGTGGATACTCTGCAACTCATTGTCGCCTTTGGCAAAGTGCTTGAGATCATCCATGTATAATAAGTCATTAAATAATTTCTGTTTTACGTTGTATAAATAGTTATTTCTCTTTAATTAATGAGAAATATGATTAGGAACAGACGGAACAGAAAGGGCGACAGGGGGTCTACTTGAATGATTCCTAGTCAGATATTCAAACAATTGGAAGTGGCAGTACATTTGGTGTCATTTAGGCTTAAAATGGTTTTTTACAGTTCTATGCTATATTTAACGAAATTTACTATCCTCGAGAAGGCATTGTGCATTTCCAAAACTTTAAGTATCCAAGAATAGAGTATACTATCAGAGGTTTACAGTAATCTATCCAAGCAGTGCTGAAACTTCCACTATTTTCCTACAATTTCACAGAACCATTTTATTTATTAGTAATTCATTTTTGCAACTATATGAAACTCTTCTAAATTCCTTCTATTCCAGGGGATGAATGTTGTTTTCATCCAGGAAAGAATAACAACAGTTTGTCAGGACATATGCGATCAATTTATATGTTGTAGACAGACATTGTATTGCTCAATAATTTTGTGGCTCATCTGTTTCACTCGTTATTGGGAGGAGATAATACTTTCAGTTATCTGTTCTGGAATGTCATTGGGGTTTTAATTAGCATTGATTAAGTTTGGAAACGAGTTTTATGGATTGCAGATACATGAACCAAAAATTAGGCACCGTGTCATTTCCTGGAGATTTCCATTTTTGAAATTATTCTTGGTTACATTTTCCCATTCTTGTACAGGTTTATATTACATTCGTTTTTGTTTTCGTTTGATGTCCACTGCATTGGGATTATATTCATATGGATTATTCTTCCAAAGTTTTGCACGTCTTCAATAAACGGTGGCTTTTTGACATCAATGGGTGTTTTTCCAGTTTCCCTATAAACTTACTGTGGCCTGTTTGGAATATCTTGTTTTGACGATATCACCTACAACGCTGATCATATTGTTTTCTTCTCTCTGACTTTAATGGCAGTTTCTGTTTAAGTCTTTCCTTGATTGGGGGAATTTCATTTACTGCTTTAAATTTATATATCCGTTTGAACTTATTACTTTTTCGTGTTGATTATTGTAGTAGTAATATTGATATTATTATTATTATTATTATTATTATTATTATTATTATCATTATTATTATTGTCCGGTTTCTTTGTACCACGGTGATAGTCCAAGGTAGAACCAATAAAGAAGAACTCGAACACGGATATGTAATAACACAGATATATTACAAACAGGAATATATACAGACAGATAGAAAGTGTTAGTACGAACAATCAGGTTTAGCAGTAATGTTTCAGACTGCCTCTGACTCGACTGACTGACTCGCTCGCTCTGAGTGACTGACAGACTCCTGACGGACTTCACTCCAGACTCCAGACTTCACTTCAGACTTTAGACGGAACTTTGCTTCCTCTTGAGGCGCAGTATTTATTAAGTATGGAATAGTCCATTATATTATTATGGGTAAGGTCTCATAACAATTATCGAGTGGAAGAAGATTACGCCATCAACATGATGCAAGATTACAAATGCACGAAGTCAAAAATACACGTCATGACGGCGAACTTTTAAAGGGTATAATAGAAACATGCATTACACTTAAATATGCAGTGGAAGAGTTATAAAGACATCAATGGAGGATATTCCAAAATATTTACGTGTGACAACCAAATAGCGTTAACTGGTTTATCCTTCAAACTAAAAAGCAGTTAGACAATGTCGATTATACTTCCTCACTGGATAGGCTAAAGCAAATGACAAGCCAGTGAACAAGATATTTATTCGTAATAATTCACAAACACAAAAAAATTATACACTAGAACTTTCAATTAGTGAGGATCAGACGGGAGAAGACATTTTGTTGCATCGGGACCTTCATGAAAATTATAATTATGATAAGTATTATTGCTCTTTCGTACAATCATTAACTGGATCATTAACCGAGAAACAACTTAGGGCAAAGCGCTAAATATACGTATTCTATTTCTAAAGATCCTGATGCTAAGTGTTATTTATGGGTTAAAGTGCTCAATATCAGAGACTGAGCCTATGTAAATATAAAATTAAACATTAATGTCAACACCTAACGGCGAGTATGTTTCATATTAAAGCAATATTCAGGCAATTTTCAATGTACACACACACACACACACACACACACACACACACACACACACACACACACATATATATATATATATATATATATATATATATATATATGATGTTTATATTTTTTACATTTGTAATATTCTCCTGAGCAACTATTTATTATTATTGAAAATAATCTTATTTTGCTACTTTTAATAATTTTCTTCTATTTTAAATATTAATATATCATAATGACTTATATCCCCCCCACCTTATATATTGCTTCGTATATATGTTGTCCTTGTTGGTATGATTATGGATTGTTTTTATTTTGGAGAATGTTTTAGAAGTAAACGTGATTTTACTTCATTTAAAAAAAAGGCTTAACCTTACTTTGTTAAATCAAGTTAATGTGTTATAAGCATATTCACTGATTTGAACAAAGAACTAAACATGGAAACTACATAATGTTGAAATTCAGACGATAATTATCTTGTCAGTGGTATAAGAGCTGAGGAAGTTGTGAATGCAAATTTGGGATGACACTTGATAGACCTTTGCTAACAGTTTATGTTAGTATGATTGGCCTCATCTAAGAACTTCATTTTAATTATCCGTTCATTTTGTTGTGATTACTCATGTTTTCCCATTTCGAGTTGGAACATATACATGCACGCAACATTAAGTATGTTTATATATATATACTGAAATCGGATATAAGTAATGCAGTCTAGCATATGATTCTTCTTTTTCCCTAAAGAAACACAAAATATCATATGCACAACGATTTCTTTGAATAATAATAATAATGCAATAGAAGTAAGAATTAGAAGCTAGTAGAAAATAGCAGCAGAAAATAAAATATCAAAAACGAACTTGTTAACCATCAAGAAAACTAGAAACGCTTCTTATGAAGTAAGTGAAAGCAAGCCCTGGAAGAGATTAAAACTCATTAGATCAAACTGAATCAAGACAAATATAGCTGTTGAAAAAAATGATACCTATTCCCAAGACAACTGCTCGAACCATCCGTTTTGATCAAACAAGAAAATCGAAGCCGACCTATATAAATGGGAAAAAGAAAATAAACAGAGTTCTTAAATAGAGACAAATGACGCTAACCAAGACAAGACGCCATAATCTAACAAAGAAAATACAAATATTCTACAAATAACAAATGCAGCAAATTTCATCGACAATTCTGTAAAATAGAATAAATTGAAAAATGTGTAAATATAAAAGCTTTCTGAAATGATACAGAGACTCTGGCATCGGCATTCTTAAATGGTTTAATTTTGTACACAAAGAGAAACAGGATTAAACAACATTTGCCGACCTTTTTACAAAGAAAATATCCAGAAAATTCACCCTTTGATCACGGAAACAGACAACACAGTGTAGACAGATTTGTGGCAATAATTGTAGCGTCGATAATGGAGATTCCGGTTTCTGCTTGTTCCTTGTCTTCGTCTTATATTATTTTGATATTGGAGATTAATTGACATCGAATCTCCAAAATTTCAAAGCACCATCTACAGTATCCTAACAGTTTTCAATAATGGCGGATTTGAACTCATTTTCTGAATTCTATTTCTTTCATACTTTTAACAAGACCCTTTGGGGCCTTTCTCAATTCTCCGTTAAATACTTATGGGATTGCCACCCTCATGTTTCACGATATGTTATATACATAATTGTTTCTCTTTCTTTATTAACTTATTTGTGGTCGACCAGAAAAGAGAAATTTTATAATTGATATATTTTGGATATTTCCGTTTTAACTCATGCTAAATCTAGTTTATTAGGATTGAATCTCAAATGCCAAGACGATGTTAGATTTAATTCCATAGAGTGTGTTCTAGGACATTTCCTGTCTGTATAAAAAAACACAGCTCCGGATAATCTAAATGCTTACACAGTTCCAAGTAAGTAGCCTTGTGCTCTCTTCTTGTTTCGTATGTATATTCGTACATTGGTATCGATAAATGTTAGATTATCCTAACCGAGTAGTAATGATAGATTTAGTTTTACTTTCATTATAATTAGAAGCTGAATTCCTATGTGTGGTGTCCACAATACGAAGCAGTTCTATGACCACCACGGAATTTTCTAGCGTTTTAACACGAACGTAGAATTTTAAAGTGTTAATTTCTAAATCTCTTTATCTAAAATTCTCTAAGATTTAATAAAATACCAATTTGATACCGTCGCTTTTGCTACGACAAGACGATCAAACTACGGATCTAAATTTTTATCTATTTAAAATAATATATTTATTTGAAAATATATTCAGAATAAATACAGAATGAGTCATAAAAGTGATGTCAATAAGCCACACATTACGATTTATATTATTTTCCTGTTACCAATGGGTTGTTGCCAGAAAGAACAAATAAATTAGCCCAGCTATACAGACGTCCATTTTATTCCAATTTTGTGTGTATGTTTGCTTGTATATCTATGTGTGTATATATGTGTGTATTCATTTATATTTTAATTCAATGACAGACCGAAAACATTTCGACAAGAGAAAAATAAAAGAAAAGTATAATGCTATTTGGTAGCAACTGTCTAGACTGAGAGGGAAGGGAAATTTATTAATTCAATGCCTTATTTCAAATTCAGTCAAACTGAGTGGGTTCTTATGTATGTCATTCACTCACAAGATAAACTTACGCTTAGACATTGAAAAACATGCGTGCGAAATCGCATGCACATAAGTGTATGACGGTCAGAGAATCAGCACATCTATATTAATATAGAGTAGGCCACACTGATGGCGACAGAATCCAATTATGACAAGAAAAAATACACGCAGAGAGAGGTTTTAAAAAATTATGCTTCCGGCCTCAATGTAAAAAAAAAAGGTGAATTTAATTGGAGAAGTAGGATTACAACGTAAGAACACTTGATCTGCAGATGAGGGCTTAGAAGTAAAATAAACAAGAGATGACGACGACGACAACGACGACGGCAATGATGATGATGATGATGATGATGATGATGATGATGATGATGATGATGATGATGAAGATCGATATTTCAAATGCAGTAGCATGGAATGCTGGACATGGATAAATAAATTAGGCTCAATTCGAGACGGACATGTTCCCAACTACTGAATCCTAATTATGAAGGAGACTTAAAATTTTCATATAATCCGACCATGTTTATTAAACACAATATTCACCAATATTCGATTCTTGATGTACTTCTATTTTAGGAATGAATTATTTTTAGCACAACCGGGATTCGATTTTAGACTGTAAATTTACCTGTATTTTAAAAATTCAGAGATAATTGAATTCAAAATATGGATTAACGGAAGGGAAATAATTAAATCCTAACTGAATGATTAAATAAGGAACAGTAAATTCAGAAGTTTAACATGTTTTGCTATTTGACCTCATAACATAGGTTTAAATTGAAAGCATAATACTGCGTTACAAATTCGTAATATTTACAAATGACGTAACTTAGCATTACGTATTGAGATTAAGCACATTTCTTATTTGTCATAGTATTAAAAATACATTAGCATTATCATTTTAATTCACACGAAAATTATATTAGCATTTAAAAAATTAAACATAAACAACATCACAAAATCAATGAAAACAAAACAAGCCCGAATTTACAATGTGATACATACATAATCAATAACGCCAATATATACATGATAACGCCACATCCAATGCAAACAAAATAAACATAGAAATTTAAAATTAATACATATGTAATCATTAACGGAATTATATACGTAACATCTCCACAACCAATGAAAACAAAAGAGATATAAAATTTGAAAAATTGATACATATGTAAACACTAACGCCAATATACATATAACGTCTCCATAGCCAATGCAAAGAAACCAAACAGAATTTGAACATTACTACAGATGTAAACTATAATGGCAGTATACCCATGACGTCACCACAATCACTGAATAAAATAAAGCATACAGAAACTTTAAAAACTGATACATATGTAAGCAATAACGCCAATATACACATGACTCTGCAAAGAAAACAAACAGAATTTTAAAATTAACAGAGATGTAAACAATAATGGTAGTATACACATGACCTCACCACAACCAATGAGAAGAAAACAAACAAAAACTTTAAAAATTAATATATATATCTAAACACTATCGCCAATATACACGTCATTTCCATAGCCAATGCAAAGAAAACAAACAGAATTTAAAAATTAATATATATATATATATATATATATATATATATATATATGTGTGTGTGTAAACACTAACGCCAATATACACATAACGTCTCCATAGCCAATGCAAAGAAAACAAACAGAATTTGAAAATTACTACAGATGTAAACAATAATGGTAGTATACACATGACCTCACCACAACCAATGAGAAGAAAGAAAACAAAAACTTTAAAAATTAATATATATATATATATATGTAAACACTAACGCTAATATACACATGACCCTCCATAATTATTGTAAACAAAACAAACGTAGAATTTAAAAATGGATATATACATGCACACAAACTCGATAGGGTATACATATAACCTATACAAAACGAGTAAATAAAAACAGCAATATATTAGGTTGGTGCAAAAATAATGACGTAATAATGTAGTCTTTGACGTATTTTTAACCAATAGAATTTAAACAACATCCCGAATTATTTCACTTTCAGAAATTTCTCAAAATTAAATGGAGTCACTTTTAATTGTTTAGAGTTTGAAAAGAAATTATGCGACAATGTAAGAATTTTAACCAATGGATCATATATAGGCCTCGAAGAATCGCTTCGATTTGGCATACGAACGATTTAGCAATCATCACACCCCGCTGTGATACTCGATTTGGCTGAATGATATGTCCTGCCTAAGTTATTCGAAGTGATACAAGCGCCATGTGTTACAATATGGGAAAGATAATGTAAATTGTTGATCGTTATTGATAAAAAAAGATTGCTTTTTTCAACTTATGCGTCGGTTTATTAGTGATTGGTACAAATCAAGCGTCAAGTTTATTCGACGGAGATATATGGCCGCTTATCAGATCGTTGAGTTTGGCGCACACATAGGGAAAAGTAGTAGCGATCATTCTCGGTTTGAACGAGTAGAAATTCAGTTATGACAGCAAATGGCCTTAAAGAATCGTGTTACGAACCTTTCCACTTCCGACCCACGATTGATCGGCCGCTAAAGAAAACGGCAGAATATATGACGCGTTCGGAGGAGGAGGAGGGAAGTATTCAACATTTAATAATTTTGCAGCAATACCCGCTTAAACGTTTTAGGCAATTTTATCAACATTTCTTTTCATAGTAGCCGCAAGAATTTGTAAATGTAGGACTACCTTACACTTAAGTAAAATGGTAACAATAATAATATTTATTAAGTATTTATTACGGGAAATATCAAGTTTTATAGAAACATTGTTTACGATTATTGTTTTAGATACATAACAAATAAATATAAATGATATAAATGTTTATGTTCTATTCGATTTCTTGTTAGTTTTTTTTTTCATTTTCTCCTTTGTTATTGGCAACATTTTAGAATACTTTAGCTCCAATGCTAAGTTCCCTGAGTGAACAGACACGAGATGTACTTCTTTTCACTAAAATTATGTAACAAAATTGTAATGATATTCTGCAGACAAATCCCTGATTTATGTTACCTAACGCATTGCATGATTACGAACTATAAACCTACATTAAGCTTAAAATATAAGCATCTAAAACATGTCAAGGTGAACAAGTTCATACCTTTTCAATCTGACATTATTTTCATCACCAGATAAATCTATTCTAAAATCTCTCGTGTTGAGAAAGATCAAAGAACATTAGAATATAATCTATGCAATGTCTTTTCATCTGAAATGCGTATAATGAAAACCATACAATTGACAAATACACGTTTACGGTTTGTTATCTCTCTTTTCCATTGTTGTTTTAGATCACTTTCTTCCAGTAATTTGCATGAGCAATTATGAAATCTGAGATTTAGATTGATCATATTCCATTTTAGAAAATGAAGCCTGTAATAAAGGAATATTTTAAATTAATATACAACCAAAAATAAAATGATTTCACTAAAATTATGTAACAAAATTGTAATGATAAATTGAGCTTAAAATATTGTGCAAGCAGCTCTAATTTTTTGCAAAATACTTGGATATCATATAATGAATAATTTGCAATATAAAAGCAATTTTCTAATTTTTGGTGACTACGACCCCTCTCCGCCGAACGCGTCATATATTAAATTTCTAAGAGATACCCTGAATAAAAAATCTCAAAAGCTCCAAAAGTCTCATATGATTAAGTGATCTTATCACTTTCTCGAGTACAATTAGTCCACCTCAGTGAAAGTACCGAACAAAAAGAGCATCTATATTTCTGACCCAGCCAAATCTTTCTGGGTTGTGTGTTACAGGACACTTACCTCGCATATAAATATGCTACAATATATTCACTTACACGCCTGCTAAGTGTAGTTCAAATCCTGTACATAGTGCGGATGTTTTAAGGACACAATATATGAAATTCTCTAAGAAAAATAATCGCGTTACAGTGGAGGTGAAATTGCTCAACCTGAGAACAAAACTGTTTTTCCGTGCATTTATATTTGCAAAGACCAATACGTCACATTCTGAGTTAACATGTAGGCATATAGAGAGATTAGTAAGAATAAATTGAGATAGAGAGATAGATAAATAGATAGATATATATATATAGATTAAATAGTTAGATTAGTTAGATGAATTAGATAGGTAGATTAGATAGATTAGATTAGATAGATTAGATTATATAAATGTTTATTCTCGCCGTGGAACTCACTTCTGCCGTCTTGCTTTCTAGACAACTTTAATCTCCAAAGATTTAAATTTAATGTGAATCGTTAGCTTCTGTCTTCTTAATACCCGTGCTTTTATGCTTTGTTTTTGTTTTTTTTTAAGCTTTCTTCTCTTTTTCTCTTACACTCACTAAACCGTTGTCCCTTAGTCGTTTCTTGGGGTGAAATGATTTAGCAGAATGAACAAAGCAATTCCGTCGATGCTATCTTTGCTATGAGGAGCTTTTCATTTGTGTGTGTTTCTTGATATGAATTTCACTGTTATGCGATTTTATATAAAGAAATGTATTTCCGATAAAATAATGTGCTTGACTTTTACACAGACTTATAATTCTGCAAGCATCTAAAACATTTCAAGGCGAAGAAGTTCATACCTTTTCAATCTGACATTAATTCCATCACCAGAGGAATCTATTCTAAAATCTCTCATATTGAGAAAGATCAAAGAACATTAGAATATAATCTATGCAATGGCCTTTCATCTGAAAGCCGTATAATGAAAACCATACAATCGACAAATATACCTTTTGCATTTGGCGGAATTTGGAACGATTTTAATGTCGTCTGAAACCGTATGAAAGGGGATAAAACACTGCTTTGTAAGGAAATAACATCCGGTTGAAAAGCGAGATAAAATGTGTAAGAGGAAAAGAAGCATTTTCGTTTTTCACAAATACTTTTTGAACTAAATGACTCGATTCATTTAACAGAATTTAAACGAATAGCAACCTCTACTATTACCGACGTCACTACTGCTACTGCATTAAAAATACACATAATGATGAATTGTTGGTCCACGTCCATAATGAATTATTCTTCTGTAAAATGTCTCTTTCGGGCGTGTTCTGTTCACACCGTCCTCTTCTTTTTAATTCTAAATACTGTTTGTTTCCTTACTATTCCTTCCAATGCCTGTTTTACCATTCATATAGTCACATAACGTTTCGTAGAATACTTGCTGTTTATCTCTGCTCCCCTTGGCATCAATATATCTTATGAGTATTAGATTATCCAAGTCATATTGCTTCGTTATTTATTCCAGCAATTTGAACTATCTCTTTCTAATTCTTAATACAAATATCCTTTCTGTTCCAATTTTCCTCAAAACTTCCTTGTTGTTCAAGTACTTCTCCAACGTAACTATCCACAGTCTCCTGTAAAAACCACATCACTTTTGCCTCAAAGCTCTTCATCACCTGTGAGGGAATTGCCCAGCATTCACTACAATACAGGATGATTGATATTGCATGAGAGTTTGTCATTCGTTTTCCTTTTTTCTAAACCTACATTATGTATCCTCTTATTAATTACATGCCTTACATTTCTTGCTTTTCATCGAAATTAGGAGGAACAGTAACATTACTTGAGGCGAATTTTCCACTTTTCTCCATTTATCATACCAGAATAAAACATTACTAAAATGAACTGGATTTCTGGGCATTTAAGCAGATTTGCTTTCAATTAATCCACCCTATGGTGAAAACGCGATCAGTTAAAAATATAACATCAAAAAAAAAAAATGAAATGAATGAAAATATTAAATTAATTGGTTGGCCGAAAAATTAATTTTTAAAATTTAGTTTGAATTAAGAGAATTTAAATGTAACAAATTTCGTATAAAAAGATGACTTTCGTTTGTACTATGACAATTAATAATCCAAACTTAATTTAAATATATTTCTTAAAATTCGGACATTTGTGTATATTATTGAGGATCGGAGAAATTAAACAGCATTTTGGACATACTACTTGTTTTATTTTAAGAATAGAAAACAGAATCAAGTGAAATACAAAAAGTGAAATTCGTGCAATTTTTACAGAACAGTGTTGAAAGTATGTGGCAAAAGATAGTTTACAAAGATTAACTTTGAAGATTTTAGACATAAATTTACTCAAAACTTAGGTCGGACATTTGAAGATGAAAACGACAAAATCAGCAATTACCGGGTCTGAAAATGTTCATAGCATTTTTAAGTGAATTTCAAAGTCAGCGTTTAGTTATATATATATATATATATATATATATATATATATATATATATATATATATATATATATATATATATATATATATATATATATATAATAAAAACAGACCACTTTAATGTTCCATGTAATAAATTATTTCACCACAGCCCTTTTAAAGGGCTCTAGATCATCAGACTTTACTTCCAAAAGTTGAAATGAAAAAAAAAAATTGTATTTTATTTTATTTTATTTTTTCATTTCAACCTTTGGAAGTAAAGTCTGATGATCTAGAGCGCTTTAAAAGGACTGTGGTGAAATAATTTATTACATGAAACCTTAAAGTGGTCTGTTTTTATTCAAACATATTTGCTCTGAATTTACATTGAGCTCTCTGGATATCATCCTCCTTGGGTCTACCCATACGGATTACCTAGTTTTGCATAAACTAACTAACTAACTATATATATATATACAGATTTATATATATAAAGTTGTAGCCTATAGTTATCTATCTTTGTTATCGAACTCCTCCTTGCGTTTGTGAGATAGACTCAAGTAACCATACATATTCTGAAACTACATTAAACAGTGTACTTGGATAAGTGTGTTTCATTTTGCTAAAAGGGGGTTCTCCGATGTGCACCTCCCCCCAAAAATCTTTTGCCCTTTGATTTATATTACATTTAAATTTGAACAAGTGAATGCATCCTAGTGTACTTTGATAAATATATTTCATTTTGACCAAAGTGGGTCACCGGGAGGCAAAACTCCCCCACACTGAATGATTTTTTTCCCATTTGATTTAAAATAAATTTAAATTTGAACAAGGGAATAACTCCTATCGAAAATATGAAAGTAGAAAGACAGAAGATGGAGGTCACATCGGCAAAATCATTGAGTAATATTAAAATTTATCATTTTTCACCACAAATTATAGCAATGACTTAAAATCTATAATCATTTTCTTACAAAAATTTAAGTGTGACAAGTAGCAAGCCGCGAGCAATTGCGTTTGTTTCTCCATGAAATTGTTCCACGATATACACACCATTTTTTTCGTCAGATTCCATCATATGTGAGGCAGCTTCATGGTTTTATCTTCGCAGAAGTTGTCCTCTTTTTTCGTAATGTTTTGGTCTATGTAGTTTTCACAGAATTGAAGTTCCTTTCATTAAGATAATTTTATAGGAGTTGAAATAAGTTATAATGCAGAGGTACTCGTTCAGATAAGTACAAAGACTGTAGTAAAATATTCCAACTAGTCTGTGACAATTCTTCGTGGTTGTAAACTGGGACGTCAGTTCTGGCTTTGTCCTGATAGAATACGACATCCGGAAACGCTTAATCGATTACTGTCTTTAATCGCTCCAGTTACGAACAGTACTTCTCTGAAAGACCATAAGGTACATAGCATCACTAACTTTAGATACAAACTGGATTTTGCAGTGGTGAAGAGTTACTCATTTACTCCTTTCATATTGTAAATGTTTTCTTTCTTTTTAAACATATAGGTCCTTTTTTGTAGATCGAAATTCGGCCCATATTTTTTTTTTGTCTGTAAATTCAAACATCATAATAATTCACTTATCCAACTGTTTTGAAATGCCTTAGAAAGAAATCACATATTTTAAAACGCTTCTAACATTTTTTCCAACTGAATAACCGAGAATAACCAGGGCTAGACGAAACGAAAGATGACAAACAGACTATACTAGCGAAATCATTGATGTTTGACTTTTCCATAAAAAAAATCTTCTATTTTAGTCTCCGGCAGATTGAGAACACGCGTGAATTATTTCCTTCTCTTTTAGGAATTCCAGTCATTATTTGCTTCTTTTTTTTTTTCTTTTGTTTGAATTATACATCCATAAGTGCGCTCAGATTGCTGCTGGATAGGTGCTTTTATAAAGAGCCCATCAGTATATAATTTGTCAAACATGTCTAAAGAGCATCTGGACACCAATTAAATGTAAATTCGAGGTTCTGTGTTAGCACAAACATGGACAACTCCCGAACATTTCCATATTTAATAAAGATAATTTTGGTCAAAGTGTTATGTGCTTTTTTGACTATTTTTCAACGGCCCGGCACACTGGCCGATGGAAACCTCCTTCAAGAAGTGATTACAATAAGATTCGAACAGGGGATCTTATGGTCGCAACGCCAACTCCTCGATCTCGCTTACATTTACAATTCCGAATCCGTTACCCCCCCCCCACCAAAAAAAAAAAGAATGTGAGATTCCTTTTAAATGCTTGACAAAAATATTTGGTTTTTAAAGAAAATAACAATACACGATGGAAACGAGTCAATTTAAAAAAATTGCATAATAAATATCGTTTAGCAACCAAATGAATGATACTTATCTTAATATTAGGTTGGTGTAAAAATAATGACGTAATAATGTCGTTTTTTGACCATAAAAATACGTCAAAAAACGACATTATTACGTCATTATTTTTGCACCAACCTAATATAAGCTGGTCATCATACAAAGATGTTAGTGTTGTTTAAATACTGAGACCTATTGGTAAACATCTACTTTGAACAGATACAATCCATTGATTAAACGGTTATTAGTCCAATTTAAGAAAAGCTTCCAGAATTAGTTAAAAGCCAATGATTATTCTCACGTAAGGACCAAGTCACATTCCCTTGCTATAGTTTGCTTGGGAATTTTACACATATAACTGTATTCACCAGAAATAGCGCCTTCGGATTACCGTATTGTTTAGAGAATTCTATAACGGAAATAAACACGTTGAAAAACTGCAAAAAGCGTCTGGAGCAGTTCTTTATTTAGAAATGTGAATTTTCTGGAAGAATGGAATCATGGTGCATCCTGAAATCTAACACAGTACGGATGAACTAAATGATAAATGCTGTTCAGGGATGTGTAACATAAAACAAATCTCATTTTTTTTGAGAGAATAATAATAATTAACGCCATATTAAAATTCTACTTCTTCATTCTTAATTCACATGCATCACACCAAGCCATTACTTCCTTGAGATAATAGACCATTCTGTCTTAATAGACCAAATAGACCAGTTTTCATATCCTTTTTATGCGTCATGCCCTTCAGTGTGTGGCTTATCATACTTTTCTACAGCTTCCTATCCTTTGTAGCGCTTCGCAACTTCTATTGCTTTACTGACTATTCCAGTCTCTGTTCTGTCATAAATGCCTTAAGTAAGTCCCTCAATGTTTCCTTTTGTCTTTGTTTCACTCAATGTGTCTTGTGAGTGTCAAATTCTTTAAGCCTTCTTTCCTCGTTATATTTCTCGGAAATTTCAAATAAGTAAAAATGTCCTTTTTGGTTTCTAGTTTCCTTATAACTTTCTCATTCGTATTCCCAGCATTCTTCTGTAGAATCATATTCCTGTTGCCTTGCTCTGCATCTGCGAGGCAATGGTACAGCATTCACTGCCAGATAGGAGGATCGATAAAGCCGTTATATCAGTTTGCGGATATTGTTGTACAAGTGGATAACAGGTTGAAAATAATAGAAAGAGAAATTTTGGTAAAATAATAAACCATTTTATGAGAGCTGAAAACATGTACAATATGTCATTTGTTGGAGTATCTATACTAAGCAATATGAAGAGACTCGTGGACATATAGGATAAATAATGAATTGACGAAGAGTTGAGATTCTTGTGGAATTCTCCTGTGTGTCAGGTTACTAAGAAAGGCGTTAGTGATTTGAAGAAATTTGCTACTGAGTCATTACGAATGATTTCCAGACATCCAGTGAGAAACTGTAAATCCTTAAAATAATAATAATAATAATAATAATAATAATAATAATAATAAAAGAAAAAGGTGCCTCCTTCTTCATATGCCAGTCCCTGCAGACTGCAATGTATCTTTGAAGATATTCAAAAAGCTGTGAAGATACAAGGACCTTGAAATCGAAATCTCAAAAATGTGATACATGGGAACATCAACAATACTTGCTGTATTTGGACCCCACGGATTGGTTGGAAAATATTCCAGTAGACTAACTGAAGGGATTCCTGGAAATCCATGCCTCAAATAGATACAAAAAATGTTGTCACAAGTACAGCCACACTATACGAAGTGATGTATCTATGTAAAATATGTTTGTTTTTTTTTGTGTTTTTGTTGTTGTTTGTTGTCAGTGGAAAGTGTCATGATGCCATTTCTAACCTTAGGTCCCTGGGCCGGACCTGGAAAGAAATGTGTACACGCCATAAATCAAAGGAAATAATAATAATAATAATAATAATAAAAATAATAATAATAATAATAATAATAATAATAACAACAACAACAACTTGGCGCCATTTAGGAGTCCGTACGTGACAACGTTACTTAGGACAGCTCATGCGCTTAAGCAATTGATAAGGAATCTATGCTCCGTGCAGGTGTTGAGATAAGATATGACTATCACCGACCGGCCGAAAATTTTAAACCTTGGAATGGATCTCAAATTTCAATCAGCAGCATTATAAAAAAAGAATACAAGAATAGGTTACTTAACGTGCCGTAACATAGGGAAGGTTACTGAATAGAATAACACGAGGGTTGCTCATGAACTATAATACTTAGAAAAAGAACAACAGATTTAAGATTCGCCAGCGGCGCGTAAAAGAAATAGTCAACTTCTAGAAGTGAGTAAATGAATTCCACAATGAATCTCCAACGGCAGCATATCTACAAACCGCCCCATTTGGTCAGATGTGGGACAAGGGCGAATTTAATATGGGATTTCCGAGCCAATAGGCTCGGCCAAAAATTCTCCGTAGACCTCGTATTAGAGGGAGTCGTGTAGCTGTTTCCCAAGACGAGACTCTGCCCTTTGACATAGCCTCGTCTTGGAGAAAGAGAGTTTTACCAGCACAGCTGGAGACGAATCTCAAACGCAGGATATCTACCAACCACCCTACGCGGTCAGATATGGCACAAGGCCGAATTAGCCCTTCGACATAGCCTCGTCTGGGAATCGTCTCTGTCCGGAGGCAGAAAGTTTGACAAGTACAGCTGGAGACGAATCTCCAAATGCAAACCAAGATACAGTATTTACTACTGTATTTATGTAAATGGGGAAATGCCCATTATCGTCCGTAGGTAGGCTATAACATAACGTGAGGCTAAAAATGAGCGAGGAAATGCCTCTTCATAAACAGATTAAGAGGAACAGCTGGACTAATAAGACAACGAATTTATGGGAATGGTTGACAAAATACGATTGAAACACAATACAGAAGTTTCATTGGTAACCGCCGAAAGCGCGAATATATTATTCTGCACTGATGAATAACTACATGAAGTGCATTTAAACAATACCACGTCCTCAGTTAATGTAGCAGAAAATGTTAATAACATCTTTAACACAATGGTAAACTGGGCTCTCATATGCACTGGTGCATCTCTAGGAAGTATGGAATTGATACTCGATACTATCACAAATCAGAGATGATGGTCAAGAACGACCAGTTCTTATATGATTTTAATATCCAAACAGATGGGCGATTTGAAGCCATCAAACAATTGTATAATCATCTCTAATAAAGAAACAAAAAGTGCGAAATTTACAAAATCAAGAAATAAAACGACCTACGGATGGAAGTTGCTACAATGTTGAACGTTTAAGTAAATATTTTCCCAGTTATTATTCTTACCCGCGTAGAACGGAACGCAAAGTGTTATATTGAGAAAATCTAAATAATGCCGACTATCCCATAGATTCAGAAATTTGCATTACTTGGCACTAGGAATATTCCATGCAAGGTACTCCTTGCTTGAAGTAGTATCTCATATTGGAGAAAACCAATAATGTAATATCGGCTAAAATTCAAATTTGAAATAAAATGATAATAATAATAATAGAAGACCTACTAGTAGTGGTGCTATTAATAATAATAATAATAATAATAATAATAATAATAATAATAATAATAATAATAATAGACCTGGTTACAGAGATAGGAGCTGTAATAATTTTATGGGACTACACAATACAATCAAAGTTAACCGTCTAGACATTTTTATTGAAACTGAAAACAAAACAGTTGTCTCCTTATTGAAATCAAAATACAAGGGCCTTGAAATCGAAATCTCAATAATGTGGCACATGAGAAAATCAACAATCCATGTTGTAGTTGGACCATTCGAATTGGTTGGAAAAGATTCCAGTAGACTCATGAAGAGCTTCCTGGAAGCCCATGGCTTAAAGAAACAAAAAAATTATTCTCACGAATACTGCCCACACCTTACTAAGGGCTTTATTCATGTAAAATACGTGTGTGTTTGTTTGTGTGTGTGTGAGAGAGAGAGAGAGAGACAGACAGACAGACAGAGACAGAGACAGAGAGTGTGTGCATGTGTGCTTTTCGGGACCCGGTAAGAAAGGTGTACACACCAGAATTCAAAGGAAATAATAATAATAATAATAATAATAATAATAATAATAATAATAATATGGTGACTCATTTTCGCCCTTACAGTTTAGTCTAAGATGTCTTCCTTTTTCTATCGATTATACTTCATGGGATGAATATAATACGTGTGAGAAATATATAATTGACCTATTTTAGTTGGGAAATGTGAAATTATATAGTAAAAAATGATGATGAGTCAGAGTGAAATCTCGGACAGTTAGGAGGTTCAGTGTGCAAGTGGACAAATGGTTCAAAGTTTCGAAGATATATTAAACAAAGGCAGGCTTGCAAAGGTCAAAATCCAAAATCAGATCCAGCAATCCAAATGCGAAATCAGCAAGATGAATACACATATATAGGATTGCAAAAGGCAGAGAAAATTAAAGCACGCTGACCTACAAAACAAAGTTGGTTTTAAAATTATTTCTGCTTGAATGCTTCTCAAGGATAAATGATCCCAAATTTATCATCAACAAAAAAAGAAAACTTTCACTTTATAAAGAAAACCATATTTCCTTAATGAAGCTCAACTTCACTGTGAAATAATTAGATAATAAGACTCGACGAATAAATGCAACTAAAGTCTTAAAATGGAAGTTAAAAAGTAAGAAAAATAATAAAAACATAAAACCTAATAGTATGGCAGCAGTAATGTGTACCGCTGTAAATAAACATGAATTCCCCGCGTCTGAGAAAAGTCTAAGTTGAAAAGAGGAGATGGAGGCTTTTATAATGGCTGCAAAGGATCTTAAACTTTTCACCAAGAATTACCAGACAAACAATAAAATTGGTGCAAATCCAATATGCAAATCATATGAAAATAATGTTGAGATTATTTATCACTTAGTGCCCGATTGTCTAATCTTGACACAAAAATACAGTTACCTATATGATAAGACTCGTCAGTATATTAATTTACAGGTACGTCAGTACTGAAGTACACCAAACGATGAAAAGTTTTATGAACATCACCCTAAACCAGTCATAGAAAACCATGAGGTCATTATTATTTAAGACTTAACAACTCATCCTGACAGAAATACAAAGCTAAGAAACCAGGCATTGTAACTAAATTCTATAAATCAAAACAAAATCACTAGTATAGTCATAGCCGTACTATCTGATCAAAATATTTCTGTTAAAGAATATCACAAGTAAATATAAGGACAGTGGAATTAGCAAAATTAAAAGAGTTTGAGCAGGATCAAAAAATGTACAGACAAGAACATTAACAAGATTTCTAGTAATCTCTGTTTACAAGAAATTAAAAACTGAACTGGTTATTTACTCAGAGTATAAAGAAAATACAAAGACTGTGTATGTTAATTATTCCTTAACTTGAAAATTAAGGCAAACATAATAAATATACTTACTACATTGCCTCAACCTTGGTTTCGAGTAACGAGCCGTTAAGAAGAGGAGTTAGCATAATAATAATTTTTTTTTTGTTTTGCCAGTAGAAAGTGTCATGATGCCATTTCTAACCTTGGGTCTCTGGTCAGAACCCGGAAAGAAACGGGTTGTTTCTGTTGTTGTTGTTAATAATAATAATAATAATAATAATAATAATAATAATAATAATAATAATTTTTATTAAAGACCACAAACAAAAACGCTGACTCCTTATTGATATGACAGTCCCTGCTGACTGCAATGTATCTTTGAAGATATTCAAAAAGCTGTCAAAATACAAGGACCTTGAAATAGAAATCTCGAAAATGTGGCATAAGGGAATATCAACAATCCCTGTTGTAGTTGGAGCCCTAGGACTGGTTGGAAAAGATTGCAGTAGACTAATTGCAGGGATTCC
Source organism: Acanthosepion lycidas (assembly GCA_963932145.1). Lineage (NCBI taxonomy): Eukaryota > Metazoa > Mollusca > Cephalopoda > Sepiida > Sepiidae > Acanthosepion > Acanthosepion lycidas. Next base: position 77,975,880 of record OZ010594.1, on the reverse strand, counting down.
TGGAAACCCATGCCTCAAGGAGATACAAAAAATTGTTCTGACAAGTACAGCCCACACTTTACGAAGGGCTTTATCTATGTAATTTTATTTTTTATTCTTTTTTTTTTTTTGTCAGTGAAAAGTGTCATGATGCCATTTCTAACCTTAGGTCCCTGGATGGGACCCGGAAAGAAATGTGTAAACGCCAGAAAGCAAAGAAAATAATAATAATAATAATAATAATAATAATAATAATAAGAAGAAGAAGAAGAAGAAGAAGAAGAAGAAGAAGGAGGAGGAGGAGGAGGAGGAGGAGGAGGAAAAACACATTAAACCTTGCGGACTGCATCGACTATATTATCAAGGGATTTCTTCACTACACAAATAGACTAATTAAAGATTCTAGTCCCAAAATAGAAGAACTCAAGGGAAGACAAAACGTCTGTCGAATAATCTCCAAAACGACAAACAAGAAATGGAATGTTTACGGCACATACATTTCAAATTACAAACAAAGTGTATTGTAATCAAATTGGGAAGATTAAAATCTAAAAAAAGAAAAGAAAAAGGAATCCGTATTAATAGTTTCTCATAACAATGCACTAGGAACAAAATATAAGAACAAGAGTAAACCAGAGAGAAAATATCGGAAAACAATAAGGTATAGATAATGTGAAGATCTCTGAAACGAGCAATCATAGAACTCATAAATTCGAAAGGTTGAAGCAGAGCAAGTAACTATAAAATACATGAACATATATTTTAGATATGTCACTAGGAACTGTACAAATTAAATGAAATCGCAACCTATACTAGTATAAATCTAGAGGCTGTATTATAAATAGAAACATAAATTTATGGTGTATTTTGTGAATCAATCACTTCACCGAAACCAGAACAGACAATGAAAAACAATTTTGTGAAAAAAACATTTCTCATATCCTTGATGTAATCAGTCCACCTGCAGCATATAAAAGAGTAAAAATAAAAGATGAAAATAAAATGGTTAAAGAAATGAAAATATCTAAATATTCTAGAACAGGAATAGGGGCGTGGATGACGACAGATTGGAATGGACACGCACCCCTACCACGGCGTTTGCCGGTCGGTATATACATCGCGCCAGGGCGTGAAAATGTCCTCTCGTTCATTTTGCACTCTTAACAGTCTAGATAACCTTTCAAATATTCGGAAAATTGAAAATCTGAACAGGAATCGAAGTGAGCCGTATAAAAGTATCATTAAAGCGATCACGAATACTTTGAGAGTGCTGCAATATTTAAGAGACATTTGCACTGGATCGCCGATGAAAACATTCAGATAAGTACTATGTCAAAACACAGTAAACACATATATCATTACAAGAACGTTTATTTGTCATTCAGGAGACATTTTTAAAATTAAGATCAACGTTAAGATTTCTAAGCACGGGTATTGATTCGGGGCTTTCCTTTCAATGATTTAGTTGCTTGGCGCCAGAAATATTCACCAATAATACATGACATGTCTTCGTTTTTTTAAAAGTGCATTTAGTTCACCCTGAACAAGACTTTTTTACATTCTGAGATATTATCTACTTGATTATAATTTCTAATAACATGACTTGCTATTTAAGAAAAAAGAAAAATCGAGGGGACACTATAACAGTGTAAATATTTTTCTTAATTGATCTTCGATTTCGGAAGAATATATGTTTAGTTCCTTCGATTATTTTGCTGTTTCTCTTATATATAATATTTATTGTGAAGCTTATTTTTAGCATTTACAGGAAAAAAATGTTTTTGTTGAAACCTTAAGGGGAAAATGAATATGTAAAACATTTATCATATTTAGCAGTTTTATATTAGTACTTATATTATCTATCTATCTATCTATCTATCTATCTATCTATCTATCTATCTATCTCCTGTTTATAGCTACCGTCTAAGTATCTAGTTATGAATATATGCATAGATTTATATGTGTGCGAGTTTGATTTAATATTCCGATGGCGAAAACGTTGGAAATGAATCGAAGGCAAATAAAATGAATCATAAAATAGCAAAACACATATACCGGAATTTTTCTCACATTTAACAGTTTTCTTAAACGCAATGTAAACGGTTTTAAACGATGTCGATACATGACTGCAATATGCATAATTTATACCTAACAGATCCAGCTACGATGAACATTCACATAGAACTAATTTTGTAGTTGTTACCTAACAAATCCAGCTACGATGAACATTCACATGCAACTAATTTTGTAGTTGTTACCTAACAGATCCAGCTACGATGAACATTCACATGCAACTAATTTTGTAGTTGTTACCTAACAGATCCAGCTACGCTGAACATTCACATGCAACTAATTTTGTAGTTGTTACATAACAGATCCAGCTACGATGAACATTCACATGCAACTAATTTTGTAGTTGTTACCTAACAGATCCAGCTACGATGAACATTCACATGCAACTAATTTTGTAGTTGTAGTCGGAAGAAAAGTTAGTGTTTTTAAGAGAAATGAAAAGATAATAGTTGGATATTTTTACACAGATTTATTCGACGCAGTTTTGTTCCATTACCTTCCGCCATCTTAGAGTTAGATACATGATATCATCCTCCCAGAATTTTGCGCCATTTTACAGAATTTTTCATCATTTTACAGAATTTTGTGCGGCTCAAGATACAATTAAAATTCATTTGAATACGTCGGTAACTATACGGTTTGTTCTCGATATATAAGTTAGATTTATCATCACTCTAACATAATGAAACTATTAAACTTCCATACTTTTTCTAGTATAAGTCTCAATTTACATTTAAATATTTTTTTCTGAAATACAACATTTGACGAATCTAAATGTTATGTTTATTTGTATAGTCAGTCAA
>OZ010594.1:77950525-77968025 GCA_963932145.1 Acanthosepion lycidas | reverse complement strand
TAACCAATTTGTGAATTTCCGATTATTGTTTGTCAATGTGAAAGCCTCAAGGGAGAAACCATGCTCATTAGTTATCGTGAATCTCTTCAGGGAATATTCTTTTCTAATGAGAGATTCAATATGGATTTTAAGCGTCCAGAATTTGTGATTAGTGTAGATTCAGTAATTGTGTTTATTATCGTGCCCAGAGGGTTTCTGTTGGTGTAACGTGTGAGTATATAACGGGCGAAAAATAACTTACGTATAAACTGTTCATAACTAGTTAATTTATTTATTCTCCAAACAAAACTGATAATCAATCTAGAATGCCTATATTTTCTTTTCTTTACGTAGTCGTCTTAACTGATTAAACCCGTGTACATATGTATTTATTGGGATGTGCGGGGAGCGTAGGGGCTACAGGCGTGGAAAAGAACTCGGTGAAACGAGTTCGAGAATTTGTAAAGTTTGCACTCACACACAAATAGCCTTCGAAACATCATGGATCTATCATCACACTTCATCTATGTGTTAAGCAGGGTAGATCGGGCTCTTCATCGCTCAATGTCAGATATTCTAACAGAATGGAAACAGTGAATTCCAAACCGTGAAGAAAGCAACTCTGATATCCTTCCCAAGAATCCATAGCAATTCACAGATAATAATAAAGGAAAAGGTGGAGAGTCATGGCTTACTTTCTGAAGGGAAATGACATTAAAATATATGTATGTATCAGTGTATCTGTTGAGCGAATTATTTAACACTTATGTATATGTGTGTGTATGTATATATATATATATATATATATATGTGTGTATTTAGGCAGCAATCCTCCTTTCATGCACATTTCATTGAATACGACAGACAAGGTGCTTTTATTTAGTTTTTTATACAATTTCTCATGCGATCTAATTTTTTTCTTCTTTTCGGATGACAAATTATATATCTGTCCGAATGTTCTTTTTATCCGAGCGCTTTCAAGAATTAAATAGTTTAACTGTTAAATAAAAAATAGTTCGTTGTATGCATGTTTTATAAAATGTTTTCATTTTTTCAAAACACGGTCAAGATATTGTGTCCATGTTCAAAGTTAATATTATTAAGTGTTGGAATTTTTTTTTTTATTAATAAGGCTTCCATTAATTTTTAGCTTTTTTTTGCATGTAGATGATGCTATTATATTAGTGTTGTCAACAAGTATGTTACGAATAGTATCCGGTATGAATATTTATATGAGATCTAATTGAGCTATGCTCAGAAACGTGTAGAGTGAGTCTGCGTGTCAAACATGTTGTAGCGTGGCCTATACAATTATTTACGAATTTTGATTGATCAGGAATACAATTACTTAATGGGCATTTATATATATATATATATATATATATATATATATATATATGTGTATGTGTGTGTGTGTGTGTGTATCGGCTGAATTTCTTGAAAATCGCAGGCAGCTCGATCTGACGTGTACAGATTGTGGTAGAATGTTTGTTAATGGCTGGTCTAAGGAGTTACTTGAGAGCAAACCAACAGAAGGTGGAAATTGTCTATAAAACCGTAGATGTTCAGCAATTGAAATGTGTTTTTTGATGTAAGACATACCGTTCCAGAGGAGGTTACATGCGACATTTCAGATTTAATGAAAATGTACTAAACTCCTCTTTAGTTGCCTCTTTGTACCAGAATATGTAGGTCCCTTGCTTTGCTAAAGAGCCACATTATCTTAGCACATCAGTAGATCTTCTCCTAAAAAAATGTAACAATGGACGTACCCGGACACGAGTTGGCAACCACCTTGTATGTATGTATGGGGCCATGGTGGAGTAATGGATAATGGCTCGGAATGAGGAATCGGATCGCTGAGTTTGAATTCCAATCGGATCCATTACACTTATTACGTTCTAATCCCGTTGCGGATGATATGAAAATAGCAGGATAGACTGGCTTCTGTAACCGGTCTAGGAGAAAGTAACTTTGAATTCAAAGCTGTATGTAGACTTGGCGTAGCACATATGATAAAGCTAAAAAAAGGATCGATGATCCCGACTGATGCTAGGCTATAAAAATCTTCTAGCCGGCCAAGCATAGCAATGAGTACAACATAGGTACCAGTAATATGGAGCTTTAGATTAAAGCAAAAATAACAACAAATATTGCAATATGAGGCCTGGTAAATTATGGTTACTGAGACGTTAAGTTTATAAGTCCAAAAAATTCATACAGACGTTCATAGTAAGAGCCAGCGTGTCTTCAAAGAAGCTAAGTGTTTGTTTAATGAAAGAGTTAAGCATTGAAGAGCGTGTAACAAGTAGGAGTCACTTGTCTTACTAGTGAGACTGCAAGAATGGGTTAAATAATTGTAAGTCATCAATCCTTCCTCTCTTCAATCACTTTTCAGCTCTACCATTTTCTGCTGGTAAAGAAGCATGCTTTTCTATTCTACTTTCGACTTATCTGGTCTAACTTTGCTTGTTCTTTCCACTTAGAAGTGAATCTCTATTATGAAATATGGACATAATTCCGTCCATGGCTTAGGTTTTTATTTCCACAAAGAATGTTTTACCTGAACCGCATTCTGTTCTCTTTTAACTCTATAATATTTGGTGCTTTTTGCTTTCAATATTATGACGAATCCATTTCTGCAGTTTCTGTTTTTAAAATTTTTGTTGCAAACTCTAATCTGAAATAATAAACTATGCAACTATTATTCTTCTGCCTCGTTTTGATAAAGTACTAGAGTATCTGTATCAAGAAACAGAATTATATCTCGCAGGGTCTTTCAAACGAACAATGTGGCTTTCACCTCTCTATTTCAACTGCAGATGTGCTGACCGTTATTTCTAAAATAATCTGTCTTGAATAGCTAAGTTCGGTCTGTTACTATAGACAACTAGAAGGTGTTTAATAGGTGTTTACGAAGCTGGACTTTTTCACAAGTTGAAGTGTTATGATGTTTCAAATTGTTTGTTTGTTTGTTGTTTTTTTATTTATTTTTTTATTCAATCTTCCTTATTATTGTGATACCGTAACGTACCTACAACATGGACTCTTCCAGGACTATATTAAGTATGCGACATAACACTCTAGGAGAGGAGAAGAGGAGGAGGAAAGAGAGAGAGAGAGAGAGTATTCTAATACCGTAGTATCAGCCGCGTACGACTACCAATATTGCACATAGTAAGCTCCGCTTACACTTACACTATCTTTGTAAACTTTTTGTTTCATATATCTTTCTTACCTCTAATTCATGTTCCGTGTTTTCCTTCCGTGGTCCTGACTTTGGGCCCACATCAGTGCCGACGGAGAATTCGAGAAACGCATTCACGTCGAAATACTCAATTCCTTGCCAGTCCCACATCAGTGACGAGAGAAAGATTCGAGAATTTCGTTCTCACCATATCAATAGCGACAGATTACTCGAAAAATACCCAGAAACTCCACGCGTTCCCTACAGCGGTGTTAAAGGAGAAATTAAGCTGGTATTACTACGTTAGCAATTTAAACGCAACACCCAGCGTCTACATATAAAAAATATATATTCCGATACCAAACAGCAGTGACGAACTAGCGATTCGACATCTACGGAATATTAAAGTCTGTCCAAATAACATTACGAGAACGATTTCTTACGCACCCACACACAGAAAAAAAAGAGTTTGTTCATAAAACAAACAGACAACACAAGAGCCGAAGTATTACTTACGACTCAAGTTTTCGAAAAAAAAAAACATATCTAAAAAAAAAATTATGTAACTGAGTTGAACTCGTATATAAAATTATTCTCCCCTCAAATCCACTGAGGTGAGTTTTCTCTTCTTTTTGTACCTCTATAAAAAAAAAAATAATAATTGTGGTGAAAATTACGTTAAAATTAACGGACGTCGGAATCGGAAAAAAGCTAAACACATAATTAGCTTAGTTTAACTAATTGTCTGTCCATATGTTTTTTGCGTGTGTAAAAAAAAAAAAAGAAAAAATCTATCAAGATTTTTTTGTGTTACTCCCATTGGTACACGGGTTTTCGAAGCAAAAAAAATATCGCTGTCATTTTTGTTTGTCTAAATGTAGAAGATTTTCAATAAGTAATTGTCCAAATGCTAAAAGTAAATTTGCACCAGCAACAAAAATCAGAAGAAAGACAACAACAACTATTTTTGGAATTACATAAACAACAAATGGAATTCCAACAAATTACGCTTCAGAATGCTGAACTACAACAGAAACAACTTAAAGAATTAGACGTAAATGCATTAAACGGCTCAAACTCTGAAAAAGATACAATATTCTCCCAGAGTATAATCTACAATTCAATGGAAACATTTGAATACGTACCAGAGGAAGACAAAACGGTCCAGGCTTTTTACAGGCGCTACGAAGGTATTTTCAACGTAGACTGTTGACAATGGTCTAGTAAAAAAAAGGGTACGTCTACTATTGAGAAAACTGGGAAATACAGAACATAGTAGGTTCGTAGACTTCATACTACCCAAGAAAATGATTGACTTGGATTTTTCAGAGACTATTAAGCTTCTATTGGAACTATTCGGGCCTAACACAACCTTGTCCACAAACGTTGGAAATGCCTGAACAAAGTCAAAGACAACCAGCAAGATTTTCTAACGTTTGCAGCATCGGTAAACAAGCTCTGTAATGATTTTAAACTAGTCAAACTGACTGCCAATGATTTCAAGTGCTTAATTTTCGCACAACTTCTAGTATCAGCAGAAGACGCCGAAGTCAGACGACGGGTACTGACCAAGCTTGAGAACGAACAAGGATTGACTCTCCAAAAACAGGCAGAGGACTGTCAAAGAGTAATATCTGTAAAGTGTGACTCAAACACTATCGAGGAATCAGGGGTGCCTCAGATTAATAAAATCAGAAGCAAGTCTACCTCCTATTTCCCTCAAAAAGACAAAAGGCAAATCACATGTCCTAAATTCCGCAGTAACCAAAACCCAAATAGGTTAAAGAAACCCCCCGGAACATGTTACCATTGTGGTAAATGGCATTGGATGAAATTCTGTCCAGTTAAGTACAAAAAATATTATCAAAAATTGCAATAAAAGTGGGCATACTTCGTGCTGGTACGCCAGCAGAACGAGAAAACCCCAAAATAAAATTAGGCAAGCTCAATCTGAGACTAGTGTCGATAGGAATTTAAGGAAATATGTAACTGTGAATATTTTCAGTAATTCCATTAAATTTCACCTTGACTCGTGTTCCGATCTTTCAATCATTAACTGGCGTATTTGGCGAAAATTAAACAACCCGACCTTATTAAAAACGGATAAAACAGCAAAATCCGTAACAGGCGAAAATATTAACATTTTAGGCGATGTAATACTTACAGTAACACTAAATGGAGTTACCAAAAAGCTCAAAACCTACGTATTGAAAACTTCAGATTGGATAGAAAAATTCAATCTTTGAGATTGTCCAATGAGTACATTTTGTCGCAAGATACAAAGTACAACGTCTAATTTGGTAAATCTAAAAAAGGAACTTAAACAACATTTTCCCCAGGTATTTTTCTGGTGGCCTTGGGAAATGTACTAAAATAAAATCTAAGTTCAAGGTGAAAGACGGTGCACAACCGGTATTCAAAAAGAAACGGAATGTCCCTTTCGCTGCTCTAGAGCAAATCAATAAAGAGTTAGAAAGACTAAGATAAACAAGCAGGTATTCTGTCAAAAACAGATTTCAGCGAGTGGGCAGCACCTACGGTCTACGTAAAAATGAAGTCCAATCAAATACGAGTATGCGCAGATTTTTCTACAGGGTTAAACGATGCCTTGCAAGATCACCACTATCCTCTCCCAAGCCCTGAAGAAATTTTCAATAAACTCGATGGTGGAAACTTTTTTCTAAAATCTACCTCTCGGACGCATACCTTCAGATAGAGGTGGGAGAAGAAAGTTCCAAATTGCTCTGCATAAACCCCCATAGAGGGTTGTACAAATACAATAGACTGGCTTTTGGAGTAAAGGTTCCGCCTTCAATTTTCCAGCAGGTCATGGACGCCATGCTGGGCGACCTTGACTACGCAACAGCCTATTTGGATGATATACTGGTTACTAGTAAAACTACGGCAGAGCACCGGAACAATATAATAAACGTATTCGAAAAGATGCAAGAATCCGGATTTAAGATTAATGAGGCTAAGTGTGACTTTTTCTTACCAGAGATTAAATACTTAGGGCACATTATAAATAAAGACGGTCGTCGGCCAGATCCAGAAAGAGCCAACGCGATCAGAAACATGCCGGCCCCAGATAACGTTCAAGCGTTACAAAGCTTCCTCGGCCTAGCTAACTTTTACCAAGGGTTCATTAAGAACATGCAAAATTTGAGAGGGCCTCTGAAACAACTCTTAAAAAAGTACAAACCATGGTCATGGTCCCCGAAATGCCAAGACGCATTCGAGAAGATCAAGAAAATTCTTACTTCAGACCTTTCCATCACCCATTACGACCCTAGTCACGACACCATAGTCGCAATTGATGCAAGCTCGTAAGGCATTGGTGCTTACATTCTACATAAACTGCCAGATGGTTCGCGAAAAGCTGTGTCTCACGCATCAAGATCTCTACTTCCAGCTGAGAAACATTATTCCCAAATAGAGAAAGAGGATCTAGGGTTAATATTCGCTGTGACAAAGTTTCACAGATATCTATATGGTAGACGGATCATACTGCAGACGGACCATAAACCTCTAATTACAATTTTTGGTTCTAAAAAAGGTCTGCCAGTCTATACTGCAAATAGACTACTTCGTTGGGGAACGATTCTCTTAAAATGTAATTTCAAGATAGAGTTCCTAACATCAAAAAATATTTGCCATGCAGACAGTTTATCGCGACTAATTCCAAAAAAATACAGAAGTCTTTGTAGACTCCATCATTGCTACTCTAATAACAAATTGTGAAATCAAAAACATTATCTCGAGTACCATAAGAGAGCTCCCAGTTACTTTGGCCGACATAAAAAGGGAGTCTCGAGAGGATGAATTCTTTCAATCCATAAAAAGCAAAATTCGCAACAAAGACCCCAACGTGCCTGAAGTTTTCTTCCTCTGCGATGATGTCCTATTATACGATGACAGCGTAGTGATTCCAAACAACCTACAAAGAAAAATCCTCAGGGATTTTCACATGGGACATCCGGGAAAGAACCGTACGAAAAGCCTCATGCGCTATTATGTTTATTGGCCAAATATGGACAAGGACATAGCAGACATGATAGAATCATGCAAAGGATGCGCGCTAGCAGCAAAAGCTCCAACCATGACGTGCAAAACATGGCCAAACACAGACCACCCATGGACAAGAATTCATGTCGATTTTGCAGGGCCTATAGACAACATGTACTACCTCATTGTTGTGGAATGCCACTCAAAATGGCCTGAGGTCCTACAATGCAAAAAAAAAAAAAACAACCAAAAACTGCACGATCGGATTTCTACACAAGCTTTTCGCGCGTTTTGGCGTGGTAGATTGTGTAGTTAGAGATAATGGCACTAAATTCACATCAAGTGAATTTAGAAACTTCTGCAAGTCATATCCGGTGGACCACATTACAACGCCTCAGTAGCACCCTAAGTCGAATGGCCAGGCCGAAAGATTCGTGAACACTCTAAAAAGGCACTAGGCACACCGACAGATAGAGCATTGCAACAGTTTCTGCAGGTGTATCGGATAACCCCTAATCCGAACACGCCTATGGGAAGTTCGCCTCCAGAAACAATGTTCGCAAGGAAAATCAAGTCTGTCTTTGACAAAGTTATTCCACGGCAAGCAAAGTTAAAAAACAAAACCGTATCGCCTCATAAGAAATATTTCAATCCTGGCGATTAAATCTTTTTCAAGGCTTACAAAAACAACATAACATTCTGGGAAATAAAACAAAGGCACCATAAAACAAAGAATTGGCGAAATGGTCTATATTGTCCAAGTACCGAAAAACTCAAAAACGCCATTGGAACCAGCTCAGAAAATGCCGTTTGAAGGAATCGGAGGAATCACTACAAAATAGCTGTGAAAAGCCGATCGATGTAATTTTCGATCACTTCGATCTTGACACGCCCCAAGTCTCTCCTGAAGTGCGACGCTCAAGAAGGAAAAGGAAATTTACTCAACCGCTCGACGTAAATCCCAAGAGAAAAAAGTATTAACAGTTTTTTTTTCTCCTTTTCGAAAAGAGAGAGAAAAAAAGAAAACTCTTGGAAAGGGGGTGTTGTGAGACCGTAACATACCTACGACATGGACTCTTCCAGGACTATATAAAGTATGAGAAATAACTATCTAGGAGAAGAGGAGGAAAGAGAGAGAGAGAGAGAGTATTCTAATACCGTAGTATCAGACGCGTACGACTACCAATATTGGACACTAGCACATAGTAAGCTCCGCTTACACTTACACTATCTTGTAACCTTTTTGTTTAATATATCTTTCTTACCTCTAATCCGTGTTTTCCTTCTGTGGTCCAGACTTTGGGCCCACATCATTTGCCAAAGAGAGTAATGACACATCTTGAACGATCACTCCTCTATGTCTTTTTGCCGTAATGCGGGCCTCAAATAGAGGGTCTATTTGTAGACACACTCCATTCTTTATTTTCATCAAGGACCTTCATGGTGTCATCGGTTGCATCGGTAAATGACAACTATTTTCTCTTGCCTTGACTCTGATAGATTCGCTAAAATCAAATTAGAAGATGTTCTCGAATATTGCCTACAATCTATTGATAATAAGTGTAAGAATTGGCTCGTTATCTTTAACATCTCTAAAACGAAATTGTCCCTCATTAATCATCTTAAAGATCTATTTTGCTTCCCAAGGACAGGAGAACAAATCACTGAGCCTTCTTGGTCCTACGTTTTTTAATGGCACGACGTGGAGCGATTATATATTGTATCAAGTACGAAGAATCGGTTCGCAATGTGCTAGTCAATTTTTCTTTAAAATCTAACTTGTACATTTATACGTCTATCATTCGACCGGTCATCAAATATTGCTGACGCGTCTGCTCGGGTGTTCCTGTTTTATAAGCAGAATTTCTTGTCAAAATCTAAAAGGAGAATTGGTATCATCGGTCCTTGACCGATAACATTGACCGTCCACCTCGGCTTCAGTTAATTTCCCACCGCCGTAATGCAGTTTCATTTGGTTCTTCTATAATTATTAGACAGAAAACAACACTGGAAAATACGAAAACTTAAGTAATCAGCACATATGCTGGGCCACAAATATCTCCTAAGCCGACCAAACATAGAAATGAATACAATATATGTACCACTAATATGGAATGTTAGAGAAAAGCAATAATAACAACAAAAAATGCAATATGACCTCTGGTAAAAAAAAAATGATACTGAGACATTAAATCTTCATGACTCCCAAAAATTCATACACTGACCTCAAGGACATATGGTCTAGTGGATAAAAGCATTGGTTTGATCTAATGAGTTTTGAGTTCAATATTACGGCAGTGGTGAAGAAAACTTGGAGAATTGGTTTAAAGGGAGATAACTGATACACCCGGTAGAGCTATGGATCTAGAACAATCTACCCCAATTAGAAAATCCACTTGAAGAAGTCCGGAGAGTAAACATGGTAATAAGGATGAAGACAACAAGGTAAATAATGTAAATAATTACAATATCTCATCTCGGAAATATAGACAAGTATTTCCAGGGTAATTGGTCTGATGCGCTTTTCTCTTGGGTACCTCAACTTAAGGAATTTAAGTGCCGTACTAGGTTGGCAGCTCGGTCTCTTAACTTCACTGTTGTAACAATATAATCTACCATAATAGTTTCTTCTCACCCAATTCTCGCTTACAGAATTCTCTTCCGGCTTCCAGACCTCCTGTTAAACAGGATCTTCAAATATTTAAATATGGTGTCAATCGTCATCGTCTGTCTCACAGAATCTTTTTCTTTTATTTTTCTTCTCTATTTATTTTATTATCAGTAGCCCATTGCAACCTAGTAGCTTTTATTACCTTACTTGGGGAGAAATGATTAAAACGCACGCACACACACACACACATATATATATATATATATAAATGCACACATACATATATATTAAGACATTTTTATGTTTAAACATTCTGTTTATAGATAAAAATATATAAGTAAATGCTCTGTTTTATAATAATTACTATTACTAACATTTAGCGGCCTCAATGTCCGAGAAATATTCATAGAAAATATTCGTCCTCCGACGGGAATCGAACCTGTATCCTATACGGAACTCTGCCGTAACCGATCGAGCCAAGGACGATCGTTCGATTAGCAAGGTTGATTTTACTGATTTGAAACTTCAGTCTTCCAGAAATCTCACATGTACATTCGTATCTGTTCAAAACTTATCCAAATGTAAACAATTTACGTCACACATTACGAAATGGACAAAGTCCGACAATTATTTTAAGACATGTTTGTGTTTATACATTCTTTTCAAATATTTGTATCTATAAAAAGAATGTATAAACATAAAAATGTCTTAAAATAATTGTCGGACTTTGTCCATTTCATATATATATATATATATATATATATATATATATATATATATATATATATATATATATATATATATATAATACACGCAGACAGACAGGTACATGCAAAAACACACACGGATATATATATATATATATATATATATGTATATATGTGTGTGTATGTATGTATGTATATATGTGTGTGTGTGTCTGTGTGTGTATGCGTGTGTCTGTCTATCTGCATGTGTATTGTTGTACCTGAGATAAAGAAAAACGAAAAAAAAACCTGCGTCAAACCCTATTGGATATTGCAAATTCATTGATATCGCTTATCTGAAGTCTTTCTCTTCTCCTATCAATATTAATAATTTTCGCTTTTCATGGCTGAACACATGTCAGAATCTGTTCACATCACCCTAATAATGTCATAACGGTATCTTCACCCCATGTTGGCTGATGACAAATCACCTCGTATAAACGTCTTCTTACATGGTTTAAAATTCACTGAACAGGTGAGTAATGAGACTGAGTATGCGCAGTAAGTTTTAGTATCATAATTCTTTTCAAATTATTACTCATTTGCTGATCTGATGTGTCTGTAGATTTCCTAATCAAGAAATGTACTTGAACTTTCACAAAGCATTAAGAAATATGGTGGCTTTCCGGCTATGCTCTGATGAACAATTTACTGTACGTTTATAACTTCTAGGGTGTGAAAGCATATATACTGTGTAGGAATTATTTCTTATAGTCACTGATTGATACGTATTCAAGAATATTAAAATTTTACGGCAAAATAAATGCGCCGAGTAACAAAACCTCTAACTTTCTGCATATGTTTGTTATATTTTTAGAAAGGAATTATGCATACTGATATTTTTCTCTAAAAGAAGTTATGATATTTATACTGAATGCGGACTTCTAAGATATCCAACTACAGAAAAGTGGAACGATATAAGGAGATTCGAAGATGCTATTTATCTATACCAGCAAGAGTGTTTGGCAGACGGTTACAAGCGTCTCGTAGTGCAACGGTTTAAAATCGGTTTACAAAATATGTAGGTAATGTAAAATATGTAAGCTTCACCCAAATCTTCAAATATTCAATATTAAGTTTTCAATAATTAAATATTATTTCGATGTATTTTTTATAGAATATTTAAATATTATTTTCCCTTGTATCAATTCTGTTTACTTTCTTTTGTTTGTTTAACGGCATATTAATAACTTATGGGTCATTTAATACCAAAATTAGTAGTTTTTTTTTTTTCCAAAAATGTAAGGCCAGTAATTTTTCCCCAAAATGTAAGGCTTATATTTTTTTTTCAAATTAATTTTTTCACAGAAATGTAAGACTAGTAATTTTTCAAAAAATTGTAAGGCTAGTAATTTCTCCCCAAAAATGCAAGGCTAGAAATTTTGGTTTATTTGCAGTGTAACACCAACACTTAGTTCGCATTAAAATTTTCCAGAAAACTTACATTTATGTGTAAATGTACATGCTCCATTCGAATATGATTTGATAAATTTGATAAAATCTATCGTTTTGGAGTTATCCAAAGTGAAATTCTGGATTCATTCCCGTCGCGGACAGTTATTACTGGCGTTGTTTGTATATATTCGCTGCAGAATAGCTATCAAAGTTGATATCATTGCGCAAAAAGAGCAGATGACGTGGTATTATGTTTGAAGTTTTCGTTATTAAAACTACTAATATGGTTATAATACCATTTTTTTAAATTGTTTTGGGTAGATCCTATATATACTTTAGGATTTTCATCAGTATTGTTAAGTCTATCCATGTATATTTTTACCTGGTACACCACGCACACTTGCTGGCACTTTGCCTGGTGGGGACAGGCATTTTTATTCCTACAAAAACATTTGGGAGGGGTTGTACGTCGTTTATCCTTAATTTTTCTCATGTTGTATGCATTAACTAAGCTAGCCACATTAGGCATACAACTATAGCTTAATTTTGTTTGAGAAGTTTAAAGAATATTTTGCTTATTTTGGTTTTCACCGTAGAATAATATGGCTGGGGGAGTTAAACCGTAATATATTTCTACTTCTAATTCTATGTTTATTTTGCATTCAATGGTCATCATTTATATTAATATATTCTAGGTTATTGTTATGTCCATATATATATATATATATATATATATATATATATATATATATAAAGTAATCCTAAGGATCCGGGCAAAACTACCTAGGTTTCACCTAAACGGATCTACAGGGTAAAGCCAGCTTTACCCTGAAGATATATATACAGTGTAACCCTCATATAAGAAACCCGGATATAAGAGAAACCCGGATATAACAGAGATTTTCTCTGGTCCCAAATTAGAGCCTGTGTTAATGTATATAAATTAGACCAAACCCGTATATAAGAGAAACCCGCATATAAGAGACTTCTTCTCCGGTCCCGACAAGTCTCTTATATCCGGGTTACACTTTATGAGTGTTTTCAAACAAAGGTGCATATATAAGGGTAGGGCTATTCGCGGAAGTGGGTCGGTCTTAGAACGTTTCCAATTTATAGCGAGTGTATGTTTAAAAACATCAGATATAAAATGTAATACAATATTTCATACTATTACTTACATTATTTACATTATTCGGCCTGTTATCCTCAACGTTCATTGCCATATTCACAACGTTTCGGACGTTTTACCCCTTGTCTTCTTCAGATTACTGGAATTTCGAAGATAACCTTTTATTTCGTCTACCGGAGTAGACATTTCTAGTTCCACGTGCCATGCCTCTTCCGGATGATTCAGCTCTATCTCTTTAACTCGACACCGCTAATAACTGGATCTAACCGATGTCACCCAAATAGACTAGACCCCAAATAGCTGTGAGTTCAATACCAGGCCACAGCATTAGTCAACACAACTAGGAGAGTTGAATTAAAGGGAAATAACTGAGACATCCGGAAGAGGCATGGCAGTTGGAACTAGAACAATCTACTCCGGCGGGCAAAATAAAGGGTTCGGTTCTAATCACCTGAAGAAGGCTGGGTCGTGCAACGGCCGAAAATGAAGATTAATAATGTAAATAATGTAAGTAATAATAATACATCATCTCAGCAATATAGACAGATTTCATATTATGCATATATATTTCATATATAGCATAAAATGATACAATAATGTAATTATTTTATAATAAAGTAATGTAATTATATTTTACTGAATAACTCCATACAACAAATTCATTTCAATAGATTAAAGCTTTAAAAAGAGTATACACTGATTTTTAAAGATTAAATTCTTTTGTTCAGTATGATTTTTTAAAATGCATGCGAATGAGCTAACATATTTATAGAAAATAAAATCGATATAAAAAAGAAATTTCTTCAAACAACGTCTCTCCTGTAACTCTTTATTTGACATATGATTTATGCTTCATTTTAAATTACGTTTGTTTATTATCTACTTATATCAATCATTAATTTAGTTCTTTTCATCAATCTGAGAATTTGCCGCATATATATCTATATCTATATCTACATCTATATATATATATATATATACATACATACCTACATATATATACATATATATATATATATATATATATATATATATTCGTATATATATATATATATATATATGCGTGTGTATATATATATATATATATATATATATATATATATATATATATATATATATACGTGTGTATATGTATATGCGTGTATATATATATATATATACATATATACGTGTGTGTGAACACACACACACACACACATATATATATATATATATATATATATATATATATATATATATATATACACAGGTAATCGGTTAAAAAGCAATCAGGTTTGATTAGTTTCCAAATATCGACGTCTTCAAATTTCGAAACAATGATATTTTCTCTTCTTTTTTGGAATTCATTTTCTATTTATGGCATTTCGCTGGAGTCACACCAATCATCCAGTCTGTCCCCATTTACTGCAAGTGGAGTACACCAAATGAAATAATTTTAGAAAATAAGAATCAGTGGAAATTAATACGCATGGAAACTAACGCAGTGCTAAACATTTCTTGGTTTAATGGGCAATAAATCCTGGTGTAACTTGTTTCACACAGATTTTGAATCCTGCAGAGAAATTTCAATGATTCTGTTGTGGTACGTTTCTAAATCCCGAATTTGGATGCAAAATATCCTAATATGAAACATGACAAACTTCTCACCTGTTAAATAGCATGAAACTCATGTTTTTTTTTTTTGTTAAAAAATGTATTAACTGATGTACAATATATAGTAAGAAAATGGTCATTTTTCTGAATACAATCACAGAAATTGATAAAACGTTTTACAGCTTCTCAGGTTGATTTAAATAATAGTTGATTAGAAAAGAATTTCAAATAAGAGAGAAAGAGAGAGAGAGAGAGAAAGATTTAAACAAAACGGACGTCATGTTAAACCTTAAAGGTATACGTTGGCAAAATTGAAAAATAATCGAAGATATACTCATTATAACTATTGAGGAGGGAAAGTTAGAACGCGATTAAAAAGAGATAAATTTTAATTAAAAACAATTAAAATTCAAAAGGGAATGAAAATCGCATGTTCCCCAAGAGTATAAAAATGAAAAAAGACATTCACAGTGCCTCCAACAAACGTAAGGAACGTACAAAATGCTACTTATGTCTGAACAGGCTAGGCCTTTTTATACTCTTGTGGAAGTTGCTATTAACACCCGCTTCTAAATTTTAATTGTTTGTAATTAAAATTTATCTCTTTTTAAATGGCGTTCCAACTTTCCTTCCATATTCGTTATATTGAGTTCGATTGTTTTTCTATTTTTACCATCGTATACCTTTGTAAATGTGTTGTTCGAAACGTACCTCATTTGTTTAAATATACGTTTTATTTCTGTGAGTACAAAGTACTTTATATACATACATACACACACACAGATATATATATATATATATATATATATATATATATATATATATATATATATATCTGTGTGTGTGTATGTACGTATCAAATATACGTTTTATTTCTGTAAGTACAAAGTACTTTATATACATACATACACACTCACACACACACACACACACACACACACATATATATATATATATATATATATATATATTCTTTCAAAATTATAATATATGCTTGTTATAACATCACTAGAGAAATTACAATTTTGTTTCAACACTAATGGTGTTTATCAAGTGATGGTGTTGATTGCAAAATAAAGACTTTTTCCATTATTTTGCAGTCAACATTATCACTTAATAATACACCAGTAGTGTTGATTGTGTTTTTGTGTATTATTAATATATTAATATTCTTGGGCCATGTGATGGAAATTATTTTTTATTCAATCTTTAAAAGATAAAATTAATTGATTGTTTTGATTTGTAACTAAAATAAAAAAGTAAATAATTTTAATTAAGTTTTATTAAACCAAAAAACTATCGCGAGCCTTATTTTTATCGAAAATTAATTTAAAGAGAATATAGTTAATTTGTATAAAACAAATATTCAATACGACTAATGTTGGCATAAGTCATGTCTTTTTCTTTTAATTTTTATTTAAATAAAGTTTTTCTTTTCTTTTCAAATACAAATATAACTTGAAATTTAAACAATCTCTTTTCCAAACTAAATTCTCAATGTATATTGCTTGCTCTCCTCTCTTTCAAAATAGTACTTGAATTTATTTACAGAGAAACGCTTGCAAATAAAATGTTTAATTAATTCATATTTTTTTTAGTTAGAATGAACTCGCCCTACACACAGTAGGAGTGTAGGCACCTAAATGTATAATTTCGTATTTGTAAAGGCTGATATCATTTAATATATCTCAGTAAAATATGCTCGAGAATGTATTAATCTATTTTTATTCTTTCAGATATATATATATATATATATATATATATATATATATATATATATATATATATATATATATATATATATATTCATGAATCATTCATACAAAAAACAAATATAGTGCTTAATGATTTAAATGGCGAGAATACATCGTCGCAAACTATATAAGATACATCAACCCCGAACCTGTATATGAATATGATCCCCGTTTATAAATTCCAGTTGCATAAAGTCTTTTTAATTTTTACAAGCTTTCGTCTGTTCCTAAAGACATCATCAGGTATGGAAATAGATTTTGTTCTTGTTTTTACTTCTCAGTAATAAGAGGACAACGAAAATAGAAATGTAATCCGAAAAAATGCTATGAGAAATGTGTTATTGTTTTGGAACGTGCGGTCGCAATGCTGAGTTTGAATTTAAATCATTAACCTCCATAAATTATATTTGCACATTTTAATTGATATATATATATATATATATATATATATATATATATATATATATATATATATATATATATATATATATGTGTGTGTGTGTGTGTGTGCACTTTAAGCCTCTCATCTTTATCATATTGATGTGAATGCATGTGCTGGGATGTATAGTATAGGAAGCTCTAATGCATAAAATATGGGTGCGTGGCCGATTGGTTAGGACGTTCGCTTTTCTGACATTGTGACCCCGGTTCGATTCTCACTATGGTTGATTTGTAAGAATTTATCAGTTATCAGTCTGGAGGGGGAAAATTTGGAAGGTTCCGTAAAACCATACCACAGGTTGACCCAAGCCTTGTGAGTGAAATTGGCTAGACGGAACAATTGGGGCCGCCGATAGCTGTCTTAACACGAGGTCACAAGTCATCGTGACCAAGTGTTTGAGTGTACTTGTGTTGTTCAGATAGTTGTTCATTCTAGGTAACACGCATAGTCGCTGTATAAAACACTGGTTGGCTCTGGGGGCGTTGAACAAACACAAATGTGCTTGAAAGCCGCCCCCTGAAAGACAGCCAGCTAATTATGCATAAACTAGTTCAGTAGTCACCGTGCGCATGTCCTTGTGGTTTGTGGAATATTCATCGGAAAAATCTTTCTCTAATAAAATAAAGAAAGAAATCATTTTTTATAAAAATGGATGTTTC
>OZ010594.1:77880525-77943025 GCA_963932145.1 Acanthosepion lycidas | reverse complement strand
TTAGCCGTTTTTAACATTTTCCATTTAACCTTTGGCGTCATATTTTCATCATTTAAACATCAAAAATATTTAGAAAGTGATGTATTATTTCTGTAAGTCATGTTGGTGAAAAGCAAGATATGAAAGAATTCTTAGTACTACCGATACAGAATATTTTTCAACTTCTCGGATTCTTTGTTGTAGAGGTGGTACAAAGATAAACAAGAGATTTAGTTAAATATTTGTTTAGCAATGGGAATTGATCAGAATTCCTACAACTATATTGGCCAGTATCATTAATAATATTTTTCTTGAAACATGTATTATTAACCAGATTATTAAATTGGTTTAAAATTTTATTATAGTCTCCTCAAGATTATTGGTGCTGCTATAACTTAATGCTAATGTGTTTCTGTTAAATATTTTTACATAGAGGATTACTTTTAGGAAAATGTTTGTCAGTCAGTTGGAAAACTTATGTCCTAACTTAGTACTGATTAACTGATTAATTGGCGGAGGTGACAAATGATCTTTCTACTTCTTTTCTTTCGGCCATTATCATCACATTCTCTATCACTCTCTCTTTTATTTTTGATCGTCGGATTCAACCATAGAAATATCTGCAAACTTTGTCAACAAGAAAAGTTAGCTATAATAACACATGTTTTTTTTTTCCGATGAGTGGTTGCTGCTCCTGCGTTCTACAGATGAAGGTTTACGTTGGATTACAAATGGAGTGTGATTAGAATTGGGGTGAGTATCAATTGAGTTGGCATTATTTTTCATATAACCAGATCTAAAGTAACATCAAGAAAACTTACTTGTTTAACATTAACACTTATCTTAACCTTAAGATTTAAACTTTTAGTTCTCTATGAATCATTTTTTCTTAATTAATCTACCTTAATTTTAGTGTTTTTTTTTTACTACCATAAGACCATCATCTCTGTATAACCCTATGCTACCAACACAGATATCTTCATAGGCATTAAATTATATAAAATAAATAAACCCATTATAGCATAAGGCTCTGCATATCTAATGACCCCATTGAAATATCAAAGTAATCATCAGATTTCTTAAACCACTGTACTTTATTGTCGATGAGAACAGATATCCTATAGTTAAATGTTATATTTATTTCTTTTTCGTCTATTGCATGGATAGCCTGCACTTAGCATAACATCATGCTACGATTCAAAAATTTAAAACCATTTATATTTGCTTTTCAACATTATCTTTTCCCAAATATCATGCACAGATGTCATTAAGGGGACATGGCCCAGTGTATAAAGACGTTGGTTTATCAGTAACTAGACGGAAATTGTTGAGAGTTCAGTACCAGGCCACAGCAGTGTTGAACAAAAACTTGGAGGGCGAATTAACTGAAACATAACATGGCAAGTAGAACTTCAACAATCTACCCACGTGAACGAAATAAAGGGTTCGGTTCGAAATTCCAATCACCTGAAGAAGGCCGGAGGCTGTTGTGAATATAGCAATGAATATGAGGATAACAGTCCCAATAATATAAATAATAATGTAAAATAATCATAATACCTCATCTCAAAGATATAGACAGATAAGACATAATGCTACCAAGTCAAAAAATGACTATCGAACTTTGGTATAATTGAAGCCATTTATATTTGCTTTTCAACAAACTGATGGGGCGAATTGCAACAGGATCATCATTAGAAACTCGGCGTTGAGGAAATACAATTAATGAAAGTGTCACCCGAACAACGGGATCTCTTACGACAGTTAAATCAGAATGGCAAGAATTGGGAATTAAAATGATCTATAATATTCTTCAAATCATGGTTACATTTGATTTTCTGCTACGTTTGCATTTCGCAGAAATCATTAAACATCTGTGAATTGAGTGCAAAAATTCTTTTAGGATCTAAAAATAATTTTTTAAAGTAGCAGCAGCTGATATTGATTCTTTGACAGGGAAATTGATTGAATCATAGAAAAAGTACTGTCAAGAAGCACTTAAAAGGACAAACGCGAATGTGAAACATGGAGATTGACTAGTGAAAGAAGAATGTGTCAGACATGACTACATGATAAAAATGGAATTGATATTTGAGTGACTGCTTTTCTTTCATGAAAAATATTTGGTCCGCTTGAAGATATACCAGAATATTTTTCTCGCTTAGGAGATGTAGATTCGCGGTTTGATTTTTTTTTTCATGTGCGAATTATTGTTTCTTGTAAAGCGCAAAAAAAATATCCACTGGCTCAGCAAATATTTATCCAGTTTTTTCTTTGTTTGATGGAATATAATTATGCGAAAGGTTTTAAAGAACCGAGAATTTTTAAATGTTTTTTTTTTTTTTTTTTTTTTTTTTTGTGATTTGTCACGTTTTGTTTTCAGCTGTGTGAGTAAAGACACAGGTACACTCGAGATAATACCGCAAAATAATTTAGATATGTTGTCGGTGTTCCCCGCAAACAATGTCATTAATACGATCAAAATAATACGATCAAAAGCTGAATCAAATTTTCTAAACTAAATACTATGGCGAAAAAAAAAACGAATCTAAGAACGATTTATTCACTAGAAAACTGTAAAATGATTCCATCCATGAAAATAACCAATGAAGGTTAAAAACGCTCTTACATAAATGTACGTCAACTTTTAGACAAAATGAAACCAACACTATCCCTGCACGCAAGCCGCTATCGGCCCCATGGCGGCCCTCCGCTGGCAACGCCAAAGGTCCTCTCGTGGCAGCCACCTACGAGACATCGGTGGATAGCTGTCCGCTAGTGGTAACGAACATGCCGGACGGTCTGAGAGCGGGCTACCAGCGGTAAACGCTGGTGGTATGCCATACAGTGGTAGATTGGTGGCTTGCGTGTAGAAACATTTCCTTATAATAAATCAAGTTAAAATCCTCGAAAGTTTACTTGAAACTAATCCTGACTGTAGTTTGGATTAAAACATCTTTAAATGAAAAAAATTACAGACATTTTATAGATATAAAAAATCATGTATACTTTACATAAATTTAGGTTTTATAAATTGTTATGTGTCAAACAAATGTAATATTAAAATACTGATAACATCATCAGGTATGTTATTAATGAAAAATCTATTAACTAAGATAATGTTAATGACATTAAGAAAAACAACTTAAGTCAGCTGTCGTTATCTCTTTCTTTCTTGAGACATGAAGCTGAATGATGATCACAAATTATCTGGTAGTTACGATACTTTTCTTCATGAAATCCAATTCGCAACATCATTTTGAAGCGTCGACAAAACTTCCAGCGCCTGGTTATGTCTCATAATATAGTTTTTAAAAATAGATTTACCACGAGTGAAGAATGGTTTAAGCTAGTAATATTTCTACGTTCACTCTAGAAGCCAAATCATTTCGTGTAACTTCATCAATCCAGTAACTTTTGGAAAATCCGATACATTTATGAAATTCCTTACACACCCTAAAAATTATATGTAATCCTCTAATATATATATATATATATATATATATATATAAATATATATATATATATATATATATATATATATATGGGGGTGTGGGGGGTGTTTTGAACAAAAAATGATAGAAAAATAAAATGTCAGGCACACTGGGTTGTATATTAATACATTTTGTTTTATTTTTTCAGTTAGGATATTCGATAGTTTCGACCAACATGGTCACCATCATCAGAAAAAAATATGCTTGTTAGAAGCAGTGTACTACAGAAGGGAATAACTGCTTTTGATGAAAACGGACTTTATTTGGAGTTTTCATTTGCTTTTTAGCGTTAATTATAATCAGTCCTTGTGTTGGTCAAACGGCCTCTTTCATGTTCCTGACTTTAAGAATACCTTCCTCGGTAATTTTCCCAGTTTTCTTGTTTGATGGGAAGGGGATGTGTGTGTTAAGATTATGTTATCTTTTATTTCTTTGACAGTGTGCGTGATTTGCGTGATGTGTGTAATACACACACACACACACACAGACATATATACACACATATTTACTAGATATATATATATATATATATATATATATATATATATATATATATATATAATTTGTACAAGTTTTGATGCTTATTTTTAATATGATCCTCTCATATTCACGAACAAGTTTCTTAGTATCTTTAGACTAGGTTCTTTATTTAATCTACGGTGAAAATTTTTCTCATTGTGATCTCTACGCCTGAGGATTATCTCGTGTTGTTTTTATTTATTATTACTTAGTTATTGTTGGTATTGTTTCTATAGAATTTTAGTCTGCACTACTTCGTCCGTCATTTGGGTTCACAATTACGTTGTCACTAAAATTATGAACAAAAGCTTTAACTTACTAGGATATCACCGTCGAAATAAGAAGACATACATCCAAATATAAATAAAGTAAATAATATTTGCTTTATCTTTTGAAAAAAAAACAACAATGTCATTTTATATGCTGCTGTTTTATAATGCAGCATAAACGGGAATTTTCTTGAAAGCACTTAATATAATATTATAAATGATAGTTTCATCTTTTATTCAATAAATAATATTTTGTGTGTTTGTATATAAATATAATATTTTTCTTTCAGTTGTGTTTTATTATATATATTGACGGTTTTGCATTAAATAAACTGTTCACACATAATTGAAGTATGGCGGCTATATCATTTCAAAATATAATATTATACTGAGTTATTTAAATGAAATGCGGATGATTAATCGAAATTTATAATCATATTAGTGTAATATAAGAAATTTATATACACAGTCTAGTAAAAAAATGTGTTATTTCCGTAAATTATTTCAGTTTGATATATAAATATATATAATTATCCCATTTGAATACATCCTATGATTTAGAAAATATTTGAAAGGATTTACTGAAATAATTCCCTTCTTAATTTGAATAATATACGTGTATATATATATATATATATATATATATATATATATATTACTAGCAATATTCGATTAGAAAAAATCTCCGATCGCACAAATTGCAAATCTATCAAAAACAAAATGGTTGCCGAAGAAAAAGAAAGAACTAGAAACATCCGAAGAGAGGGAAATAAATTGTTCAGTGCCTTAAGTTTTTATTCAAAAGAAAATTAAAACTATGAACCTCAAACATAGAGTGCTCAATACGCAGTAGAGCAGGGATAAATGAAATAAATCCTAAAGAGCCAGGAACATACAACCCAGATTTCACTGAAACAGTTCTTCAGGGTAATATATATATATATATATATATATATATATATATATATATATATATATATATATATATATATATATGTATAGATAGATAGATAGATAGATATATAGATAGATAGATATATAGATAGATATAGATATATATATAATTTTATTATAAAATATTTGACATCGCTAAAGAAAAATTTAAAAATTGTTGGATAACGTATGATGAAAATGATATATTTGGAAAAAATCAGAAAATAATTCGGTAGCTCATTTGACAGTTAAAAAAGACATGATGAGAGACTCAAGATTCCAAAATTAAAAATAAAAACACATTTGTAGTTATGTCTTGATTAACCAATCAAAAGACCAATCAAAATGTTAAAAAAGAAAAATGAAAATAAGGTCAGACGTTATGGGTAGGTGAGATATTAACTCATCTCTAGATAAATTTACGGTTTTAGACACGCCAGCACTGATGACATCCTGTTACGAATATAAATTTAAGATACTGCGTAGTAGACTGAGATATATATTTAGCAAAAATTTTATTTTAAGGAATTTAAAGATTAAAAAAAAAAATGCTCCACGTTTCTCTAATTTTATCTACGTTGTATCGTATAAGAACGATTTATTTTTAATCTATC
Source organism: Acanthosepion lycidas (assembly GCA_963932145.1). Taxonomy (NCBI): domain Eukaryota; kingdom Metazoa; phylum Mollusca; class Cephalopoda; order Sepiida; family Sepiidae; genus Acanthosepion; species Acanthosepion lycidas. The sequence goes on along the minus strand of OZ010594.1, from coordinate 77,937,217 downwards.
TCATATATATATATATACACACACACACACACACACACACACACACACATATATATATATATATATATATATAGAACGCCATTTTTATGTTTATACATTCTTTTTTATAGATAGAAACAAAAAAATAATTGTCGGACTTTGTCCATTTCATAATGTGTGACGTCATTTCATTACATTTGGTTACGCATCAGGCAGATATGAATGCACAGGAGAAAATCATGGAAAATTGTAGTTTAAAAACAGTAAAATCAACCTTGTTAACCGAAATGTAAAAACACGTCGGGTTATGCGATGGTTTCGCATTGGATACAGGTTCGATTCCTGTCGGAGGACGCATTTTTCTATGACAATTTCTCGGATAATCAGGTTTGTTAATACTGTTTATTATAAAACAGAGCATTTACTGAAATATTTGTATCCATAAAAAAGAATGTATAAACATAAATATGTATTTTTTCATCTCATAATATACATACATACACACACACACATATAGATATAGATATAGATATAGAGTAGTAGATGACATGTCAGTCTTAGGATGCGGGATTAAGTTTATAAATTTTAACAGATATTACAGCTTCGATTACTGAGCCTGTTACTAAAGCTACCCGGAATAATTAGGCTATATACAGTGCGTGTTGGAAGATTGCTTGCCTAAAAGTCTACTTTGTGCGAGTCTATTTTTAAATGCTGCACTAGAAGACATAATCAGGTTCTGGAAGTTTTTGTCGAAGATACAAAATGAGGTTCAAATGTTCGAATAGAATTTCGTAAAAGAAAGAACAAACAAAACAAAAAGTACTTTTGCAAAAGATCTACAAAACATCTTTGTTTCATGGTTCCACTTAATGGCGCCTGGCAGTAGATTTGCAAAAAGGTCATCAAGACTTTGCAACTGAGATCACGTTAACCGCACAGCATCCTGTTCGTGTGATGTGATCAGTTATTTCACCAAATATTTACGTTATTGAATTAACGGTTCCCTTTGAGGAAAATCGACTGTGTACATCAAGGGAAGTTGGAACAGTACGATTTGAAATGGCAATGACTCAGGAATGATTGGGCGACTAGTATATTTTATAACGAAAACGAGTGAGGATAATATTAAACCAACTCGGTGTTTGCTTATCTGACTAAATTCGGATTCTCAGTGACTGAAAAAAACAAGTATATCAATACTGGTCGATCAGAAAAAAAGCTGGCCGATCAGAAAAAAAGCCTTCAATTAGAAGACACCTAAAGCAGTATCATATTTAGTCTGTCTTCAGTTACTTTAAAGTACTTTCATTAAAATCATTTCGAATTATTGCAGTTACTGATTAACAGAAGTAGTAGTAGAATTAGTACATCAATCGAAGTAAGCCGAGGATATGATAATTAAAACAGACAACTTGTCGATTCACTTCATATCACAATTATTTTGGTGTTTTTGAAATTAATTTTGTCTCAGTGTGCTACCAGTAAAAGAGGATACTTTGATAAAGCAATAGTTAATTTTGATGAAAACTGGTTGAAATATCAAGAAAATATATAAGAAACCAGTAAAAATCGCCAGTTTCGCTATTTACACGGATTTTCACTATATGGATGGATTCAATTATCAAGTTAAATGATTGTTAAACAATTAACTTATTGCTAGCTACAACTGAGTGAAGTTTGTATTAGATTGCTTGAAAACTGAAGGAGTTTTTAGTATAAAATTTGTTTTGAAATCGATTTGTGTTGAAATCGATTTTTGTTGAAATAATTTTCTCCTTTGTTCGGTTTTTTGCTAAACGCAGTGACGTAGAAATAACATGAGATGTCCTTGAGCTCATCATGATGTAAATAACCAACATAGAGAGTTTGAACGAAATGGGAAGAAAAAAAGTTGAATTTATCGATTTTTGTTCGGCTTTATCGATTATTGATTTTTAAAAAAATGATCGTTTTCTTATACTACGAACCTATCTCTCACAGTGTACAATGTATATACAAAGTTTAGTCAAAATCGGTTGGATGGATCTCTAGTGAAAAGGTATCACACTGACAGACAGACAAACAGACCTCCTCTGTTTTATATATATATATATATACAAGCTTCAAGATTTCCCCTTATTAGGATTAATGATGTTTCTCCCACAAACACACGCCTAATACAATCTAATGAAGTCTGTATTCGAGGCTTCGTTCTTGTTTCAGAACTTGTTGCGCTTCAACGAATTTGTCCTTAAATGCTTTTCATTCATATAAACAAGTATGCAGTGATATGAATGATATTTATTTTTAAATACGGTAGTCCATGCATGATATCATCTGAAAATAAGAGTTTTAACGATGACAAATATAAAATTCATAATATAAAATCCATTGGTAATTTTCTAAAATTTATACAACAACCGTTTTCATAAATAGGATTTTAAAACCAAAGTATTTAAAATTAAATAAGATATTAATTTATTTAGAATATTTTCCTAAATTAATGGGTTGTTAAAAATACATAAAATATTGTTCACGTTTTATTTGTGGAGAAAGTTTTAGAGTTAAGTGTCCTTTAATTCAAAATTTAAAGCATTAAGTTATCCATGAATCTATCAACACCTTACAAAAACAACAAACTCCGTGTTAAGAAATTGCTTTTTTGTGATATTTTCAACCAAATGTAATATTTGTTTTAATTCAAATTAATTAAACTTTTCATTAGATAATATTCCTGAAATTAAATTTCAGAAAATTCTATTTCATATTTGAAATATTTTATAATAAAGAAAATTATGTTGTGTTGATAGATTTGTCAATATGACCGATTACAAAAAATAACTCTAATCAATTTAAACTCGGTTTGACATACATCAAAGTAGCTTAGTATTTGTAAATATTAAAATTTAATCTATTTACTTGTAACTAAACTTAAAATAAAGATTCAAGAAAAATCTTTTCATATTTAAATGAATTTTTACCTTTTTTTGGTGGTATCTAAATTTACATATATTAGTTTTTATATTTGTAAGTTTTTTTTCTCCTCTAAATGGCATAAATATTACTTTCACCAGATAAGTATCATTCTAGTTAGATACTTGGTTGTGGTATCCTTAAACCTAATTCCTTGACGTGTTGTCATATAATCTGCAGCTAATAGTTCGTAGGATATCTTTTGGTGGAATGTTGGGGGAAATATATTTCAATGACGATTTCGAATTATAGTTCGTAAAACGAAACATTGTATTGAATAGTGCAATACGTAAAGACAAGCATTCAATTAAACATTAGTCAATTAAACAGCTCTGCTGAAAACATAACGTGAGCGATTGAAAAACCTCAAACAGTTATCAGCAAACGTCAAGCATTTGTTCGAATGCCCAGAAAGTATAACTCTCTACAGTCAAACGTTATATATCAAGCTACTCTAAAATTCAAAGAAAAACCAGAACAAAGTATAAATAACGAAACGGAACTGAGAAACAAAAAAGACAACACATTTCAAAACGATGGAGAGAAAGTAACAATTATCTCATTTCATGAATAATACAATATCCTAATCAAAGATAGGTAGACATTTTAAAATGCAGACAAAAGCAAATTCCCATTCCTCTACCGATAGTGACATAGTTACTAAAAGAAAACTGAATAATAATCATGACTTTTTTATATAGCACAATTTAGAACCGAAGTAAATGCAGACTAAATATATAGAATGAATGCATAATTAAATAAAGTCAATCTCGGAACTATAAATAAACAAAAGTATTCACCCTTAGAAAGATAGAAAATCACCTGATTCCCTTTCACTCACTTTTCATATGCTACTTGTCACCGATATATTGAGAGCACAAGAAATAATGAATCATATCCTGAAAATTTCTTGATGTGTGAAACTGACTCTCACCATACCCTGTTGATTCCTGTTTCCTCACTGCGTATGTTAATAAAAAGTATTTACACACACACACACACACATCATATATATATATATATATATATATATATATATATATATATATATATATATATATGTGTGTGTGTGTGTGTGTGTGTGTGTGTAAAGAGAAAGATTAATGGTATCCTTTTTCATTCATTTCGATGAACGGGTCTAGTTAGTGCGCAGTCTTTTCTACAAGTGCACTTGTTTTTGCTAAGTCCCAGCAAAAGAGTGAAGAGATGCTAGGAAAATTTGAGGACGAAAGTAATTGAAAGCGACTTTGCAATGAAATTATTGTTCCGGAATAATAAAAGGAGAAAGCATTCTGAAAGGCAAACTTAATTATGAAGCACTGAATACGCTTAGAGATACAATACAATATGAATATATTGGAGTGTTTCTCACTCACTCATTTTTTAGTGTTTTTTTTTTTTTTTTATTTTCTTTGGTATTCTCTCGCTTTTCTGATCACTTTAACTTTTCAAGAAAATAAAAAAAAATAAACAAAGAGAGAAGTATAACTCCCTCACTATTTATTTTTGCTTTTTTTTATATTCATTTTGATTTATTCTGTGAAGAAAGCAAACAGCTATTATCGGACGTCGAAAATTGAGATTGGTGCCTATAATTGACTGCCTTAGCCTTATACATTAATGTTTATACACTGTCAGATTTTATTATGTAGGCTATTTTGTTTCCACAAAACTAGAATTGACCGGCCATACTGGTATATATTTTCAAATTATATTTATATAAGCAATATATCCCATGAGTGTCAACTTGTAATATCTATTCTAATCAAGAGTAATGAAAAAATTTGTTGTCTGTGTTAGGTTTTATTATATAAACAAATAAATCCAATTTTATTCATAAATAAATAAAATAATATCGAATACAGGCATATATTTTATTAACAGAAAATACTATATATTTGAATCTATTATGGGTTTAATATTTTCCCTGCTAATAAGTATTTATTGATATTTTATTTACTAAATCCATCTCTTCACCGAGTATTCTTGCTAGATCCATAAAGTTACGGAATTACATTTACGAGCAGCAGTTTATATTGTTTTCTAGAGATCTTCTTTGTTATATCCTTTTCCCTTGGCATAAACATCACTTTTTAATGCTGGATCACAAAGCAGGCTAGGATATTGCATTAATTTCGTATTTTTAAAAAAATGTTTTTTAGCAAAATTAGCAATAGATAAAGATGTAGAGCGTAAAGTAAAATTTATTTTGAAAAAATACAAGCATTTTATACAAGAACTTACAATAATATTCAAAATGTATGATCATATTTAATCGATGTAAATTTTACTACATAAAATCATAGCCCAAAACGTTACTCCCCACCTTCCTGTAGTTTTCTAAGTAATGTTTTTTTTTTTACATCCGTGAAGGAATCAACTCATATTCAGCCATCAGGTTCCTCCAAAATAGCTCAACATTCATCACTAAAATCTAAATACATTACCTTCCTCTTACAAGGGAGAGGGGTTTGTGATCCTAAACAATAATATATAAGTAGAAAAATAATTCACTTAGATGATACCAGAATATATTTGAAAAAGTAACTGAATAGAAAATAATTATCGAAACGTAAAAAATTAAAACAAATGAAAACAAATCATGGTATAGATTAATGTCACCCAAGAAAACACTTTTACGATCTTCCTAAACCCCACAAAACACTTATCATAATGTGCCCCATCATCTCACGAATAAACAGTTTCACCTACAATCTATCGAAAGCCATAACAGAGATTCGAACCCTTCTCCTTGGAACAATCAATCCATCGCATATTAATAAAAAATTCTCAGGTTGCCGAGTTGAAAAACTAAGGGAATTAATCATGACTGACAAACTCATGGGCAGTCTAGATATAAAATCCCTTTACACTAAGGCCCCAGTTGAAAAATGCGTAAATCTCTTCCAGATACACCTAATACAATCAAAATTAAACCATTCCATAATATAAAATCTGCTTCCTAATCATCAATTTATGCTATGTCACATTTAATAATACTTTCTGCAAACAAGGATTTGTAATATCAATGAGATCATCTCTTGGTGGAGTAATGACAGGCATCTTCTTAGAATTTCTTAAATTTGGTCCTTTCCAAAATATTTTACTCAAACAATGAACATGCTTCCGATATGGTTATAAATCTCTATAAACGCATCCTCATGATACTGATTACTTGACCTTGCAGATAAACTAAACAAAATTGAAAATAAAATAGAAATTACTTACGAAATAGAATAACACAATTTTTCCCTATCAGTGATATCATACTACATTGTGTTAACAATTGCTTAAAACTTGGTATTCAGCGGAAATCAACAAACAAAAACGATCTAATAAATTTCTATTCTCATCAAAAAAAGAAAAATAAAATCCGCTATAATCATCAGATTCTATTTAAAAGCATTTAGAATTTGCAGACCTAAATGTTTACATGAAGAGGAGAAATAAACTGAAGATAATTTCAAGCTTCTTCAGTAACCTAATTATTTTATATTCAATGCGAAATAAAAAGCTCCTAAAATATCCCAATATAGAAGAACTGACCAACACAACTAAACTAAAATATATATTGTCCTATCACTACTATAATTGAAAAAGAAATTATCTAAAATCAACATAAAATTTGTTACTACTACATCTAAATCAACCAAATAATTAATCTATACAAAATGAAACAAGAAGCTAAAACTTGAAGAGAGAATTCACTCTATCACCCGCGATAATTTTCACAAAAATACATGGGAGAAACCTAAAGAAATATAAATAAAATATTAATGGTCGGTCACGAACGTTGGTGTGTTTTCTTCCACAAGAAGTGAATGTTAGCACATAGCTATCTTTGAACTTCCCCCACTTGTTTCGGTCTGAGGGACTTAAATTTGGTCCTAATAGCGAGCTATTTACCAGCAAAACGTCATTTCTTGCTTAAATTTTCCTCTATGTAGCCACGCGAAAAACAATATCGTCGCCTGTCATGCTTGTACCTCTCTCATTGAATTTCATTCTCTAATTATTTTATTTACATTATCTCCCCCCTTCTCTCTCTCTCTCTCTTTCAAAATGTATGTATATGTTTTACTCGTTATTAACCTATTTTAAATTAAACTGAATATAGTTTACCCTTTTTCTTGCTGTGAAAACTTTGAATATTAAGTCATTGATGATAGTTCGTACAAGTATTGGCCGTTATTTTTAATTGTCGTTCACGGAAGTTGGAGTGTTCTCTTCAACAAGCATTTAATATTGAACTTAAGTTAAAATTTTATATTTAAATTTCAGTTTCAGATTCCCTACCCGTAGTCATATGCTTCTCCTGTATACATCTACAACAATCTATATGAACTGAACCAAAACTTTTCAATCATTCAATCCCTCACGCATGTGATTGATTTTCCTATGCGTTTCCGCAGTAACCCTGACCGTAACTCTTCATGATCTCTGTTTTACCTGCCCTTCACTATCTCTGTTTTACATGCTCTTCGCTATCTCTGTTTTACCTCCATCATTACCGCTTGTCGGGCTATGCAGCTCTGCTCACACGTTAGTGTCTGTTAACATCTCTTTGCATTCGCCCTCCAGCCATAAACCTCCTACTAACAGAATATCTTTCTGCTATCAACACACAAACTGGGATTCGTTCCAAGATTTCATTAGCGACATCCCTCGAAACGTGCTTTTTAATCATCCAGGTCAAAAAAGTGCGACTGACGTTTCCTCCAGGGTAAAAGCAGAGATAGAGAATTTCATCCCAGCAAGAAAATACCAAGTTAAATCGCGCTCATCTCGTTGGTTTTCACTTGTTTGCTCAGCTGCTATAGCCCATAGGAGTCCCTTCTTCTGTCTGTACCGAAGCGGCATGTCTGATTACATCAGATGTCTCTTTGTCTCTGCTCGTAATGAGTGCAAGCTTGTCCTCAATGTAGCAAGCTTACTACCTGCTGATAGAATGAAACAATATATTGCATCTGGCAAGTGTGATTCTAAACATATTTGGCGGTTTTGCAAGTGTGTGCTTAACAAGAGCAACTCCACGGTCACTTATCTATTCAATCAATTCGAAGTCCTAATACCCACATTTGATAAGGCTGAATGCAATCCAATTCAACCCTCGAATATACAGGGTATCCAAGCCTCCTCATTCCCCACCCCCCTAGGTGAGGATCTATTGATTGAGATGTATATAACCCGTCGATGGTATTGGACCACATCTCTAAATTAGACTTTCATAAAGAAGGTGGTGGTGACAGATTACCCGCTGAAATGAGTCCCTGAGCTGTACTCTCCAAACTATACAACTATTGCCTCATTAATTCTTGCTTTCCAGCCTGTTAGAACTCATCCGCTGCTGTCGCTTTCGTTAAGAACTCTGGAGACCCTTCTGGCCTATCTAATTACCGTCCTATTAGTCTCCTACCACTCTCCGGTAAAGTCTTCGAGGCTTTAATCAATGTCGAAGTGGCTAAGTATCTTACCTCCCACAATCTACTATCTGAAAAATAATCTGGTTTCCGCTTTTCCCAATTTACTGCCAGTGTGCTTACGGCCATAAGTGAATATTTATACCAATTTCTTGATAATAACGGAGATGCTTGAGCTGTGGCTCTAGATATATCGATGGCTTTAGAAAGGGCTGACATGCCGGTTTTCTTCGTAACCTTCGGGGATACATTATTATCGGACGATTATTTGATTTAATCAAACCATTCCTCTCAAAGCGGGAAATGAATGTCGTCCTGAACGGTTTCTCTTTCTTTTATACGAACTCTGGTGTTCTCCAAGGTTCTATCCTTGGTCCTAAACTCCTTCTGATCTTCGTCAATGATCTTGCTAATGTTATCAGTTCTCAGGGAGGAGTCTACACAGAAGACTGTACCAATTTTTTCGTATATTATCTCAACAGTAAATCCGGCATTGCTGACAAATTTATCTTGGCCATTGGTTCCGAAAAGGTCCCCTAATCTCTGGATGACTGGGACAGTAAATTGACTTGAAAACTTGAATGCATCCAAAACGAAACTGCTCTCATTTACCCACAATAGAGAAACCTCCCTGCCTCCTATCAGCATGGCTGATGCGCCAACTTCACGAGATCATCTCACTTCGCCTTCATGGTCTCACGTTTTCCACTGAGCTGTGGTGGAACAAATACATTGAATCAATAGCTACATCTAACGCAACGATAGCTAATTCTCTGTGTCACTCACGAAGTATTTTTCTCGTCTGAATTCATCCTTCACATCTACAAATCTACCGTCCGTACATGCATGGAATACATTTGCCATATATGATCTGGTATCCCCGCTGTTCCTCACGAGGCTCTCGACAACATCCAAAGACGTATATCGGTCCTGACTTGGCATCTCGATTCTAGTCACCTCATCACAGACCTGATATTGCCACTCTCTGTCTTTTCTACAAATATTTTAATGGCAACTGCTCTGACGACCTATTTTCATTGGTACCCTGACTGAATGAATTCAAACGTGTTACTAGGTTGGCATCTCGGTCAAAACTTTTACTGTCGAAACAGTTATGTAACCACATCATCTACTCCAACAGCTTCTTCCCGACAGTGGAACTCCTTTCCATTTTCTTGATTCCCTGATGACTATAATCTTCAGAAAGTTAAACGTAATGTCAATCGACATTTTCTGATGTCTTGATCTCACTTCTTTTTTATTCTTTCCTCACCCCTCCTATACCCAGTCTTTTCTCTTACTTTCCGTAACAGCTTGTTTGTTACTGGCACTCCAGCTTTGCTTTGGGTGAAATTCAAAAGAGACATTTTACAAAACAATACATCAAATGCACTAGTTGCTTACCGTCATGAGACTGACCACAATATTGACATGAAAAATGCTTCTCTGATCAAAGCAGTAACAGTTCACTACGACGAAAATGTTTCGAGTGTGCTTTGATCGCAAGGTCAACCCCAGTCAATATGCGCCCTGGCTCTTATAATATTTCAGTCTTCCTTTCAGATCTTCTGTTATCACGGCGTGGGATATCTAATAAGAAAAGTGATAGAAACAAAAAGAAAAAGAATCTAAATGAAATCGGCAAGGTGATAGACGAAAGAAAAAAAAATAAAATAAAAATTCGCCGCTTCCTTCTTCCGTACGTAGTGTTTCTATTTCTATTATAGATCAAGTGGAGATATGTCCTAAATTCGCCTCCATCATTTGAGTTGTATTCGTCTTCATTGAAACGTTTTAGGAAAGTAAATTATCTGAATTTTGCTTGATCAGCTTTCAGCGGTTTACTTACGTAATTACATTCAAATGAGTACAGATTAAGATTAGCCCAAATTAGTGAAGGGTCAATAAACAGCGAAATGGCAATGAGATGCTTAAATACCAGATTGCCTATTTGAAAATAGCATTCTTTTATCAGATGAGCTTACCCAAAAAGAGATGCACTATGGATAGTGCGATACCTTCTATTTCTACTTTAGCATTCATTTTTTTCTCTCAATACACAAAATCAACAATAGCACCAAGATTATCAGTTCCATCATATCCCCACTCGGTTTTCTGTAGAGAGAACTGAAATCATACGTATATTATAAGCTTTCTTCATTGGCGTTTCTTTTGGAGAGATAGAAGAGAAGAATTTTCAGCCGTCCAAAATCGATTGGAATTGCGATAAAAATGCTCATTACACGGATTAAAAAAAAGACAAAATTTAAAGATATGCTTATAACACGATTTTATTTCATGTGCATTTATATGTATTTAAGAATTATTTTCGGCATGCACAGATCCGTAGATGGATATAAATTATACTATCCAGCAATAAGTAACTGGTTCATCTGTTCAAATCATATGTTCAGAGTAGGAAATATTGCAAAATACATGTACATGTCTTTATTTATGCATAAATATGCAGAAATTGATAATCAGACAGAAACACACATACACACGATTCCTTAAGTTTTCGTATTTTCCAGTGATGTTCTCTGTCTATTATTTAAATCTCATTCCACCGGGGCAAGGTGATTTCCCTTTTCTCTCCCTGTATCGTCAGTTCCGCCTGATTTTTCTGTTTCCCCTCGTGTTAGAGATTTAAGATATTCCTACAGTCTTATCTTAAAGGGACGAACTGTTTGCCCTTTATATTTCTTTTGTGATGTCAACGAATACTCGTTGCCCCTTTTTTGATGCCAAAGAATACTCATTGTCACTTTTGTAATGCTCGTTGTAGTAGAGACTCTGTAATCGCAGATACAACTATAGTAACGCGGTTGAACAATACTCGTGTCAGACGCCTTCGAATAACCCCCGCACTAATAGTACTTTCTCGATAATATTCACTCAAAAAGTAACCACCGAATAGAGATGCGAACAGTAATCCGTATAGTGATCAGAATAGATAAATAGTATAGTGATGTGGGTGCCAAAGTTGGGCCCACAGAAGTAAAACACGGAACACGGATTAGATGTAAGCAAGATATATTAACAACAGGTTACAGAGATAGTATAAGCGGAGCTTACTATAACACTCTCTATCTCTCTCTAGAGTGCTATGTCGCCTACTTAATATATGCCTGGAAGAGTCTATTGTGTAGGTAGTTTCCGGGCTCACAATAGCCCCCTTACAAAGAGTTTTCTTTTTTGAAAAGGAGAGAAAAAAATAAAACTATTAATACTTTTTCCTCTTGGGATTTATTGTTTCTCAGCTGGAAGTAGAGATCTTGATGCGTGAGCCACAGCTTTTCGCGAACCGTCTGGCAGTTTATGTAATATGCAAGCGCCTATGCCGTACGAGCTCGCATCACTTGCGACTATGATGTCGAGACTAGGGTCGAAATGTGTGAGGGAGAGGTCTGAAGTAAGAGTCTTCTTGATCTTCTCGAATGCGTCTTGGCATTCCGGGGTCCATGACCATGGTTTGTCCTTTTTTTAAAGTTGGTTTAGAGGCCCACTCAAAGTCTGCATGTTCTTAATGAATCCTTGGTAAAATTAGCTAGGCCGAGGAAGCTTTGTAACGCTTGAACGTTATCTGGGGGCGGCATGTTTCTGAGCGCGTTGGCCCTTTCTGGATCCGGCCGACGACCATCTTTATTTATAATGTGACCTAAGTATTTAATCTCTGGTAAGAAAAAGTCACACTTTGCCTCCTTAACCTTAAATCCGTATTCTTGTATCTTTTCGAATACGTTTATTATATGCTTCTGGTGCTCTGCCGTAGTTTTACTAGTAAATAGTATATGATCCAAATAGGCTGTTGCGTAGTCAAGATCGCCCAGCATGGCGTCCATGACCTGCTGGAAAATTGCAGGCGCAACCTTTACTCCAGAAGCCAACCTGTTGTATTTATACAACCCTCTATGTGTGTTTATGCAGAGCAATTTGGAACTTTCTTCTTCCACCTCTATCTGAAGGTATGCGTCCGAGAGGTCAATTTTAGAAAAAAAAATTCCACCATTGAGTTTATTGAACATTTCTTCAGGGCTTGGGTGAGGATAGTGGTGATCTTGCAAGTCATCGTTTAACCCTGTGGAAAAATCTGCACATACTCGTATTTGATTGGACTTCTATTTTACGTAGACCGTAGGTGCTGCCTACTTGCTGAAATCTCATTTTGACAGAATACCTGCTTGTTCGAGTCTATCTAACTCTTTATTGATTTGCTCTAGAGCAGCGAAAGGGACATTCCGTTTCTTTTTGAATACCGGTTGTGCACCGTCCTTCACCTTGAACTTAGCTTTCGATTTAGTACATTTTCCAAGGCCGCCAGAAAAAACCTGGGGAAATTGTTGTTTGATTTCCTTTTTTAGATTTACCAAATTGGACGTTGTACTTTGTATCTTGCGACAAAATGTACCCATTGAACAATTCCAGAGATTGAATCTTTCTATCCAATCTGTTCCAAATACGTTATCTGAAGTTTTCAATACGTAGGTTTTGAGCTTTTTGGTAACTCCATTTAGTGTTACTGTAAGTATTACCGCGACTAAAATGTTAATATTTTCGCCAGTTACGGATTTTGCTGTTTTATCCGTTTTTAATAAGGTCGGGTTGTTCAATTTTCGCCAAGTACGCCAGTTAATGGTTGAAATATCAGAACCCGAGTCAAGCTGGAATTTAATGGACTTATTGAAAATAACCACTGTTACATATTTTCTTAAATTCCTATCAACAATATTGTCAGATTGAGCTTGCCTAATTTTATTTTATGGTTTTCTCGTTCTGTTGGCGTACCAGCACGAAGTATGCCCACTTTTATTGCAATTTTTGCAATATTTTTTGTTCTTAACTGGACAGAATTTCATTCAATGACATTTACCACAATGGTAACATGGTCCGGGCGGATTCTTTAATTTATTTGAGTTTTGGTTACTGCGTAATTTAGGATATGAGATTTGCCTTTTGTCTTTTTGAGGAGAATACTTACTTCTGATTTTATTAATCTGAGTCAAACCTGATTTCTCGATAGTGTTTGTCACGCTTTACAGATATTACTCTTTGACAGTCCTCTGCCAGTTTTTGGAGAGTCAATCCTTGTTCGTACTCAAGCTTAGTCAGTACCCGTCGTCTGACTTCGGCATCTTCTGCTGATACTAGACCTTGTGCGAAAATTAAGCACTTAAAATCATCGGCAGTCAGTTCGGCTAGTTTAAAATCATTAAATAGCTTGTTCACCGATGCTGCAAAAGTTAGAAAATCTTGCTGGTTGTCTTTGACTGAGTTCAGGCATTGTGGAACAAGATTGTGTTAGGCCCGAATAATTCCGATAGGAGCTTAATCGTCTCTGAAAAATCCAAATCATTCGTTTTCTTGGGTAGTATGAAGTCTACGAACCTACTATGTTCTGTAGTTCACAGTTTTCTCAATAGTAGACGTACCTTTTTTTTTACTGGGCTATTGTTCACAGTCTACGTTGAAAATATCTTCGTAGCGCCTGTAAAAGGCCTGGAACGTTTTGTCTTCCTCTGGTACGTATTCAAAGGTTTCCATTGAATTGTAGATTATACTCTGGGAGAATATTGTATCTTTTTCAGAGTTTGAGCCTTTTAATGCATTTACGAGTAATTCTTTAAGTTGTTTCTGTTGTAGTTCAGCATTCTGAAGCGTAATCTTTTGGAATTCCATTTGCTGTTTATGTAAATCCAAAAATCCAAAAATAGTTGTTGTTGTCTTTCTTCTGATTTTTGTTGCTGGTTTTAACATTTGGGCAACTACTTTTTGCAAATATTCCATATTTAATATGACACCGCTTGTTTGTTGCTTTGAAACACGTGTACTAAGAGGAGGTAGACAAAAATATTTTGATAGATTTTTTTTCTTTTTCTTTTTCTTTTACAGAAACAAAATATGAACAGACAATAGTTAAACTAAACTAATTATGTGTGTTTAGCTTTTTTTTTCCCCCGTGGTTCCGTTAATTTTAATGTAATTGAATAATTTTCACAACACTTATGTATTTTTTTTTTTTAGAAAGGTACAACAAAAAAAAAAGAAAACTCACCTCAGTGAATTTGAGGGGAGAATAATTTTATGCCAGTGTTCAACTCAGTTACATAAAAAAAAAATCGATAGTTTTTTTCCGCAAACTTGAGAACTTGATCTTTTCAGTTTTTTACGAACAACTGTTTTTTATTTTGTGTGTGTGTGTGTTGAAATCATTCTCGTATTGGACAGATTTTAATATTCCGTAGATGTCGAATCGCTAGTTTGACAATGGCGTTTGGTATTGGAATATATATAGACGCTGGTTGTTTAGCTTTTAAATCGCTAATGTATTAATACCAGCTTAATTTCACGTTCAACACTGCTGTGGGAACGCGTGGAGTTTGTGTATTTTTCGAGTACTGTCGCTATTAATACGCTGAGAACGAAATTCTCGAATCTTCTCTGTCGGCACTGTTGTAGGACTTGCAAGGTATTGCGGTTTTTTGACGTGAATGCGTTTCATGAATTCTTTGTCGACCCCGATGTGGGATTGGTAGGTATTTAGGTTTCGCCGTGAGTGCGTTTCTAGATTCCTCGTCGCCACTGATGTGGGTTCCAAAGTTGGGCCCACAGAAGTAAAACACGGAACACGGATTAGATGTAAGAAAGATATATTAATAACAGGTTACAGAGATAGTGTAAGCGGAGCTTACTATAACACTCTCTGTCACTCTCTCTAGAGTGCTATGTCACCTACTTAATATAGGCCTGGAAGAGTCTACTTTGTAGGTAGTTTCCACTATCACAATATATAGTGAATAATGTAGAGAATAGTGATCCCTACAGTAATAGAGGACAGTGTAGAAATAGTGATCAATTTGACGCAACGCTAATTCCCATTTATACGTTTGCTTTATTCCCACGTGATTTATTAAATTCAAAATGGGATCGCCTGGGTTTGATCACGGGCGATCTATGTTCATACTCCAGTGTCCGAAGCGGTACTTTATTCCAATATAACAACTTTTTACCTCAGCTGCATCAGCTAGGCCACAAAAACCTTCTAAGCCGGGCTAGCATGGAAATGAATACAATATGGGAAACAGAGATGCTGGATGATAGAGAAAACAATAATAACAAAAAATTGTATTATGAGCTTTGGTAAAAAACAGTGATTAAGACTGCTTAAACTTAACATAAGGAAAACGCAGATGAAATTTCTGGCACATGTGATGAGAAATGAAGGCCTAAAGAATCTGATACTCGCAGGTGGAATAGAGGGAAAGCAACGCATGACATACTTGCGGGGTCTAAGCAAGTGGCTGGCAGAACATGGTCTGGTGAGTTGGCAGATACACGAAACTTATTGAACGCCACAAGGGATAGGGAGCAGTGGAAATACATGATCGCCAACGTCCTGAAAGGTCATGGTCATAAAAAAAAAAGAATTCTAAGAATGGGCAAACATATAGGTGATATGAAAAAAATCCAATTTAGATATCGGAGCAATTGCTTGAAAAACAAATTTCAATATATGAGAATTTCTTTTCAACTTTGGAAGAATATTTGAGTGCTAATGGAAACATTCTAGGGCATATGCTAACAAAACATGATATCTAACAGCCTTCTGTTTCCTCAGAGACAAAGGTTGATTCCATGGCCGAAAAGCATCAACGATCGTAAAATTTGATCAAGATAATTGATGGCCGCTGTATTCTTGGACACAAAAGTCATGTTTCTCATGGATTACATACAGTATGATTACATAGTTAAGGAAGTCAGATACTTCGAAACACTTCGAAGACAAAGGGAAGCAATTTTTATTGAATGATAGGTTTTTCCAGCTGTTACAATAATTATTCCTTGTTCACTGTCCAGATATTTAAGTAGCGCTACGTAAATATTTATACATTAACATATTTATTTTCCTCTGTGCCTTTATCCATTCACACAGACTCGTTAACGATGTTATTTGCTGCCTCATCCTGCTTCCCTGTTATTTTGTGTCTGTCTTAAATGACGTTAAGGTATTTTTCTTATGTGTCAATAAATTTCAACTGCGTTTTTCTTTTTTAAGTATAAGCTTGATTACAGTTCATCATTTTTTTTTATATATCTCCGTTGATCAAATATCCTGTCCATCGTATTTTTTATCATTCATTTATGACAATATATTAGTCACTTCTTGTCCAGCATTCACAGCCATATAAGAGATAACACATAGTAGTTGGACAAACTTTTCTTTATTACAAAGGCATTTGCTTAACTCTTAGAATTTTGCTTAGTTTCTGAAAGACACATTTCTCTATTTCTGTGCAAATTCTAATTATTGCACCGCATATTCTGTCGACTGTTTCTACAATATTGAGATTGTTGAATTTCTGTGCCCAATACGTAGTCTACATCCTGGATTGTCTGTCGTCCTGAGAAGCATGCATTCTTTCTACTTACAGTTAACAGCCCTTTTTGCTTTCCGTTTCGACTTTGTCAAAGAGTATCAGTATTATTTCTGTTTACCATTATGTCCGCCAATAAAATATACTTTTAATCATCGTTCTAATTCTCTTAGTCTCACTTCGATAGTTTCAATATTGCATTATTGCAAGCCGGAGACAAAGGTAATCTCTCCTGCGAGGTCTTGTTATCCATCCTCCTCGTGAGAAAGACAAAAAGACGCGAGATCATAGAGACGTTTCTCGACTTTTGAGGAATGAGAGATGCAATTTTCCATATATCGAGTGGACGGAGCCTTGAGACAAGGGCTATCGAGGCGGTAATGTACGTTCAAGGTGTCGATATACACCGAGTTTTGCAGTTCGCGTCAATTCTCACGGCAGTCTGCGCTCTTCATCGACAGACGAGCCGAGTAATCTACCTTATGAGGGATTTGCGTGTTTACAACAAAAAATTGGTACGTTTAAAAGATGTGTGCTAGAACAAAGAAGGCCGAGAACCATTGCCTGGGATCTGCCCCAGCGCAACCCTCGACTATTGTGCTGTTAAGTGGTGAGGCGAACTGTTGGCATCATCAGTTACAGAGTGGTCGCCGTCCGCAACACGCGAAGGACATCCCAACATCAACTACAATGTCGAGTAAAGTGACTGCAGCGCTGAGGCTTACAGAGCGTGCTACAGTGGCAGTGGACGGAAGCGGCGGTCGTTTAGGCGGGAGCAGCTACAGTAGCAACGGGCAACGACGCCATGTTGACTAAACGAGTTTTGATTTATCATGCAATAACCGCCACACGGTCGGTCGTATTACGTCCATCTTAAGCCAGCTTGTGATACATCCATGTCATTTTCGATTTCTCTGAATGCAGACCGTTGTTTACAGTAGCTACTTATCTGCGAGATAAAAGATGCGCACAATCTTTAATGAACGCCGAATAAATACGATTATTGTGTCACATGAGTCGGAAGTATTAGTGTGAATATAAGTGCTAGAATGTATCGTTGCTATTGCCTTATTAATAATTGTAATATGGAACTTTCTGTTTTTAGAGATTTTGTCTGTTTTTTATCAAAAGACACATAAACACACACACACACATATATATATATATATATAAGCCACACAAATGTAAACGTATTAAAACTCCCACTAGAAAGACACGCATACATAATTAAGAATGCGCATTTCCTCCACTGCCTGCTTAGAATCTTTACAAACTTACATCTAGATTTCTCTACGGTGTACGTGATACGTGACTGACTAATGAGAACTGACTCAAACAAGATAGAAAATAATTGAGTTCCAGTCTTTTGCCTGTTTTCATTAAATCCCTGATGAAGCTTTAATAAAGTGAAACTGTGCATTTGATCTGCACTTAATCTTTCACTCTTATTTGTGTATATATATATATATATATATATATATATATATATATATATATATATATAAATAAATAAGTGACAATTAAAGTCAATACGCAAGGACGACAGGCTTCTTCAATCATCAAACTACAGATCTTCATATCATAGTTTTATATCTTCCCTGACTAAAAACAAACTACTAAATAAAAGATCAGTACTCATCCCTAAATGCTCCCTAAATACAAACACAGTTTTTACTGTTACATAAAAATTACAAACTGAAAAGAATAAGTAAAATAAAAATAAATTATAGATTATTCACGATGCACCACTGACATATATATATATATATATATATATATATATATATATATATATATATATTAGTCGTGAAAAAGACAACACATGTGGCTTGATGATTGCGTTTTGCATGAAACAGTTTATCACCTCTGCGTTTTCACTTCAATGTTCATTTTTATATTTCCATGCACTGATATTGAGCACTTTATAAATAATAAATATAGCATACCTTAAAATATATATTTCATCACACAAAGACACACACATATATATATATATATATATATATATATATATATATATATATATATATATATATATATATATATATATATAAACTTACTTCTACGCAATATTGGTTTAGCTATATTAGTTTAATGAAGTTTTAATATTATTAATTTAGTTAAGTTTGAGAATTGTTTAATATTATATTTTTCGTCAAAATACTGTACGTGAATATTATATTAAATATATTTCTTTAGGTTATTTTGTATCTAATTCAACTTTCTCTATTTTGAGTGAATACATTTCTTAAGATTGTCTGCTTCTGCGCATTGATTGTTTTAATTTTTTATCATTTAAGTTCCTTGCAAGATTCATTCATACTCTTTTTTTTTATTTATTAATTATGACATAGGTGTTGTTTTTGGCGGCGCATATAATTGTAATATTTTGTTTTGAGGAAGTTCGTCTGCTGCGTTTGTTTATCGTAACTGTATCGATTTCTAAAATCTTCGACTTTTAATAAGTCAGGTAAATCTAGTTGCAGTGTCATTCATTTGTGAGTAATACTTGAATTTTATAGTAGCAGACTTTAATTTTCACTTATTTTGTGAAATTATTAAATATTTCTTTTAAATTGAAGAAAATATTTGCTGTTCAGTCACATTTCACTCAGAATAATTGCAATTATTTTCTGAATTCTGTAGGTATATTTTCTATTTTTATTATTTATGTAATATTTATATTACATTAATAGTTACACGTTTTTAATTTTTGAAGATTCCGTACAGTTTGTTTAGAACTAAATTATATTGTTTTGCATTAATTTTATTTTATTTTTTATTTATCCTTGATATTTTTGAGGTCTTTGTTAAATTTGTTTGTTATATTTCTTTGGGATTTTGTTCCATTAATTACCTTCGTTTATGGTTGGTTGTATAATTTAAATAATGTTCATGTTGGCGTCAGTGTTTCATTGATGCAGGTTTCACGAAAGAAAAACGAATTTTCTTTGATTAGAAGGCTTTTCATCATTATCACCTCCCGTCTGAAAAATTGTTGATAAATATTTGATTCAATATACGAAGAATAAATATAAACAGTGTAGAGTAAATAAACTCTTTAGTTCGAAATTCCCAGTAGGTTTAGTGGATCGATTGGCGCCGAATGAAAGCGGAAGGGGACAGGAGCAGAAAGGTCATGCAAACAGCATCAAAGAAGAGGCCATTTGTTGTTACAATATATATAAAAAAAAACCAAAAAAAAGAGAGGAGGGAGAGGTAAAAAAACAAAAGACGCCCCCATTTTAGTGAACACCTAAATGTATCGTCAATATTTTGATTGGGACAGAGCAAGCAATTTTGGACGCTTCCGTTGGTTGTTATTTTATTTATTTATTTATTAATTATTTTATTCTATTTAATTTTTTTATCTTATTTAATTTTTTTTTTTTTTTTTAAAGAGCAGAAAGTATAAATTCTGTCATGAGTACTAGCACAAGCTTTTTTACACGCTGGCGACGAGTTACGTCTTCCGTCTTTTTGTGACCGGTGTTTTTGAACTCGTATAATTGTCATTTTTGTGTTGCAGAGCGACGAACTTGATTTTTTTGGCCACGAGGAATTGTTTGGCGACATTTTTTGGAATTAACGATATTCTTTGAACACACCAAGACATTTTGCTAAGTTATTTAAGTTTTAATTTTTTATTCTTCCATTTCTTTTGTTTGTTTTTATTTTTGGGGGGCTTCGGCCCACATAATTTTTTATTTTTTTTTATTTTTTTTGTTGTTAAAAAAAATAAGTTCTTTTTAAGAAAAAAAAGAAAAAGAAAGCTTTATTTTTTATTTCGTTTTTATTTTTTTACCCACTTTCATTTTATTAGCGACTTCGGTCGCATTCTTTTCTTTTTGGTTTGACTAGTTTGTTTTTCTTGTGTTTTTAGTTTATTTTCTTTAGCGGCTTCGGCCGCAAACTTTTATTTTTTTTTTCTTCTGGTTACAAACCAGACTTTTTCTTTTCTTTTTCTTTTGTACAGTTTATTTGAATTTTTTGGAAAAAAAGAAAGGAGTTTTTGTTTTTTCTTTTATTTTCGGCAGCCTTTGAGCGCCATCTTTATTTTTTAATCTTACCTTTTTATTTCTTTCTGTTTGTGCAAGTTTGTTCATTTTATTTATTTTTGTCTTTGCTATATTATTTACTGGTTCATCCAGGCTTTTTCTTTATTTGTTTAATTTCTTTATTTTTTTTTTTTTTTTTTTTTACCCTCTCCCAACTCCTTTCCACAAAAAAAAAAAAAATTGGACCCGCAGTTGGAAGTCTCTACACTAATACACCATGGCCGATGAAGCCAGTCGGTCAAATGTAAAAAAAGACCTTTTTGGTTCGGCGGCGAAAGAAGACCCGCCGGATAAACCCACGAAGAAGCAGGGGAATACTAGCCCTAGTTTGAAAAAAGTCCCTAGTGTCTCCAAAAAAGGAGAAACTAGCAAAAATATTGATGTGCCAAAGGAGGCACAAAGTAAGACCGCAGAGGAATTGCCCTCATGTTGGAAGTCTCCCCCAAGTTGTATCTTGAACATGGCGGATTTCTTGGATAAGGCGAAGGGGTACGCCCATCTTGTTAATAAAGATGGGTTCGTCGATATTGTCCAAGAACTCGATGTGTTCTCAAAAAGAATGGTGACCATTTTTGTGGTGGATAAGAAAACTAGAAAGATTTGTCGCTCCACAAAAGACACAGTGATTAAATCACTTTTGTCCCTGGGGATAAAACCCCAAAGAGTAATTAAGGGTAGAGGGTTCTTCATGTGGGACATTCTGCTACCCACCCCAGAAGATTGCCTGGCCATGGCAAAGAAAGAATTAATAACAAAAGATTTTATCATCAGAACAGAGTATGAAGGCTGCAGGCGGACTAGGGTAGCCGTCTTTGAAGTTCCTCCTCAAATTTCGGGAGAGCTCCTGGCTGCATTTTTTATGCAGTTCGGCCAAATTTTAGGGGCTCTCTCCGACAATTTGAACGGGGGATGGACTTTTGATATAATGCTCGACCAGAAGGCCTTCAAGTCCGTCCCCAACTGTTTGGAATATGGCGACCGGAAAATGCCGGTCATAGTGACCGGTAGAAGACCAACTTGCTGGAGGTGTGGAGAGACTGGTCACCTTTCCTCCTCCTGCCCAGGAAAGAAGGCCCCTGGAGTTCCGGTCGCTGGCGACCAAAATCCCCCCTTGGCCGAGAAGCTAAAATCCGCGGCGCCTGTAGTGGGCCTAGCTGCGAGGCGGACCGGTGAGGAAAATCCCCCGGTTGGGCCTAGACCCTCATTACCCCCGAAGCCGACGCCTGCCACAAGTGTGGATAAGGAGGAGGGGGAATGGCGCCTCGTAGTTAGGGGCATGGGGAAGACCCAAACAGCGGTTCTTCAGTCCCAACATGACACCGGGGACAAAGTCGCCTACAGCCCCATTCCCTCTACCAGCTCCGAGGGCGACGCCTCGGCGTCTTACGAAACCAACGCAACAAAAGCCCAGAAACTTAACGAGCCACGTTGGGAAAAGATTTTGGACCTGAAAAAGCTGAAGGAAAAGTTGGAGATAAAGCGGGGCAAAAGTCAAAAATCGCTGGGGGCACCGAGCCCTCTATCCTCTGCCCCGTCTTCCCCTTCTTCATCTAAAAAGACTTTCATAAAACCACCTCCGCCCAAATCTGCATCAAGCTCACCAGCAAAATCGCGTCATTCTTCTAAACCTTCGCCAGTGAGGACGCCTAGTGGGTGGACACCATCTACCACCCCCAATGTCACACCCATGTCAACTCCCATACATTCACCTCAAAAAAAAGATTAAGAAGTCCAGATGCACAATCCATTACCGACAAGAAAAAGAAAAAAATCAAACCACCATATCTCCCAGGGGAAGACGTCTGCCGCGTACCCCGGGACCAAGCAGAAAGGGTTTTTGGCCAAACACGTAACCCAAAAGATTTGAAGATTCTTTGGAATTTTAAAAAGGTAAATGGCCTAGATGTGGAGAATCCGAATAACTTCCCTTCGGCCTCAAGAATCCTGACTGTTATTAGATCTGGCCCGGGTACGCGGGAGATTTGGGGCATGATAGAGGAGGCCCAGTCGTCACTCAAAATGGTGCCCCCAGCTGCCTATCTTCTAGACCCTGAAATGAATGAATGTGATCAAAAACTCAAAGGGAGGGTCCCAGTTTTCGTTCACCCATCCCTTTATAGGGCTCTCAAACTTACCTACTCCTCGGACATCGGCGGCTTGTCTCAAGATGATACCGTCGAAAATGAGATGGCGTCCGGATCTATGGGACGAGCTGTCGGTGTCCTCACCCCAGCCATGTTCTATCCTGAAGGTCAACCCTAATCGGCTTGACAATGGCACTCTGGTTAGCTAGTTTAAATGTCCGGGGCCTGAGGTCCGAGTCTCGCAGGGCGAGGCTCACTCGTGATCTTCAGCGCCTCGGGGTGAATGTATGTTGTATACAAGAGACCCGTTTTTCTTCTCATGATCGTGAGGACATACTGTCTAAGCGGTTCGCCGTTTATTCAGCCTGTTTTGATGGTCGTTCGAGGGGGGAAACTGTTAAGACTTATTAACAGTATCGGTAACACGTCCAGTCAGCTTCGAAAAACGGTGCAGGGTCCCAACGAAGGAAGAAGAATATTCTACTTCTATTTCTTGCAATTTTTAAATCTCACTTCGAACCCACATGCAAATTTTGACCCGACCCAGTTCGGTCTGATAGTGTCGACTGGAACTAATTTTAGTAAAACTTCTCTGAAAACAAAATAATATAAGGAAATATATTTTCGTCTCAAGGTTACAGTTGAATTTCCTTATTTCTCTCCTTCGCTGAGATAAGTGCACAATTTATATATATATATATATATATATATATATATATATATATATATATATATATATATATTGCTCCTCCTGTGGAGGGTTACAGAGTAATAGGCACCACCCCAAGCAAGGTGGTAATTCCAGCAAGATTCACTGGGCCACCGGAAGTCAGAGAAATATTTTTTTTTTTTTTTTAGAAAGAACCCGAAATACAATCCTAAAGAGGATAAAACTTTAATTCCGGTTCAAAAGATCAGGAAGAAGTGAAACGGTAACGAGAATTTCAAACCGGAGGATTGGCAATTATTGCGACCAATATTGATGGAAACTGCATAAAATAGTAAATACAATTTAAGTGTTTTAGCGGGAGACGTTAAAAGTATGTAGTTAAAGATTTTAGAGGGAAACGTAAACCAATTCCTAAAACGGAAACAAAGAATAAATCTTTACTCCTGTTCGAAAGAACGTGTAGACGTGTGAATAGTACGATATGAAAAACTCTGTTCCTATTGAGAAACAAAATAAATAGAAAATTCAATTGCAGAGATTTAGGCGGCGACATATAGGCTTAAAAACCAGCCACAAAAACGATCAACAAGATGTGTTGCTTCAGTCTTTGACTTAACTATTTCTACTGAATGGTTTCAAGAAAAAACTCATTTGCTACGGCCAACCATCTTAAAATGACAAAATTCCTTTCACATTTTCATCATAACTGTGGTCTGCATTTTGTAATCTGAGGTTCAAAATATTTAATAATTAAATGAACAATAACAAAAGAGCAGAAAAAGTACTCATAAATTAACACAGAAAACACACCGTCTAAAATACATCTAAAAATCGGAATCTATTTTTATTAGCATATATATATATATATATATATATATAGTTGGTTTGATATGAGATTGTGACCCTGGATATTAATATTTGACATATGTATGTATATGGGTGGGGTTGTGTCTATATATATATATACGCATTTGTTTGTTGTAATTCAAAGATTGGAAGTGTAGCGAAAATTTTCCGTGAATGCATACATGTCAGCAATCAGTACATTTTTCTATTTTTTCGCTGAATAATATTTCCTCGCATGTACAGGGGGGGGGGTCTGTGTAAAATTATGATAGGTAAAAATTACTATTATTTTTATTTTTAATTTTAAAAAAAGTTTATTTATTATTTTAAAGCTGGTTATTTGCTTGTTTTTGATGACTGTGTATATGTAACTGGTAGAAATTTCGGTTTGTAATCCTTACTGATTATTTTTTATGGTGGTATTAAATATGCTGGGGGAGGGGGTAGTTTACGTTAGTAATTATCGCGGGTTTATATGATAATAGAAGATGTGGTGTGGTATTAAGTGATTGTAGACAATGACAATATATATATATATATATATGTGTGTGTGGGTGTATGTATTTCATAAAAGTATAGTTGTAAGTTATGTTATATACCGTATATCCACGCGTATCATGCTACTTTTGAAGATCTTATTCTGATGGTAAGTTTATGGGGATCACATTATACACGAGATATAAAATTAGCGTATGTACTGCTGACCCTGACGTTAACCGAACTATATATTCATTTACTATAATCAAATTAGCTTCAAAATTAAATCTTCATATGTTGCATGATACAAAGGAAATACATATTGTTTATATATATATATATATATATATATATACACATACAACTAATAATAAATATACATTTGTTCCTCACCATATGGCAAATCTCCGAGTTTTCAACGATAGGGCAATGGTTGTTGGGTTTGTCACACATATAAACTGACTGTTGTAATATTTTAATACTAATATTTCTAACCTGCTGTTATGGTAGTAGTCAAGTTACTGACGAAAAAATATGTATATATTTATTAAAAAATGCATTGAATATAAAAAAGAAAAAATTGTTTATTAAAAAGATACAGACGTATATACACACAATTTCACACATACAAACATACCAATATATATTTATAAATTCCGTGAAACAAATGAAAACGTATATACAGATATATACATATCCATGTTCAAATTATATCAAATATCGGTTAGGAAAGCTAGGATCGTAATGAGATAAGGAAGAAAACTCTGGCATAAATAGATACTTAAGTAGATAAACCTGCAGATGTACGACATTTGTCGTTGATTAATGGATGCAAGCTGCATGGCTACATATCCACACGTAATTGCCGTGTTTTACTTTTTCCATACATAATCACTATGTCAAAAGGCAGCCATCTTTGTCCTTATTAGTGTTGAAATTATCTGCACTCGAGAATTGATGATATAAAGTGTCTTAGCGTTTTCTTATATTCGAAACGCTAAGCCACCATTTCGTCATGTTACTTATGACCCTCTTTGGAAAATGGCCAGTCGCAGAATAAACAATATAAATTACAGACGCAGGAAAGGCAGGGTAACAAGGTTTAATCTGCAAAGTCATTTTACAGTTACTCTGTAGAGTAAGATGGATTAGTTTTTAGAGCGTGTTGTTTTTAAGACTGTTGGGTGATTTTTCTTTTCCTATTCTTGAATTGATCTCGAGGGAAACTCAATACAATTGGATAATAAATGGCAATCATTCATCGCTTTCGGCGGAACAAATGATCACTAAATAAATGACTGACTCACACAAACAAACGCATAAAACTATGCATAGAGAAAGATAGATAGCAACTGACTTGTGTTGATCTAAACTGAATGAAAGAAATAATTGCCTGACATAATTTACTGGTACCTATATAACAAACGACTGTTGGACAAATCGAGAAATATGCGTACGTATCTTTATCAATATCAGAATGATCTACATGACAATTTATCCAATATATTAGTTATACATAGAAATAATTTCAACCACAACTTTGATCTGAGGAATGCTATACTTATTAAAAGAGAATATAACCTAGATGGAAAGATCGTGTTAGTGCAATTATTGAATCTAGCCAAAATGCTAACTACACCCGGGATTTATCTGCTTTCTTGAAGTACATATTCCCTTACAACGCCATATTTTTTGAAGAATAAAAGAAAACAGTCGACTCAATACTTTTGACTATTTATAATAAACAAATTAATATATAAATAACAAATCAAAACAAATAATTATAACGAAAAGTTAAAATATTCAAAAACAGTAACATTTACTGTTTTTCGTGTATTAGGAAACAGTTTGTATCACTTAGCGGCCTCTATAGATTATGATTACGTATACAGCTTTAAGAAGATTTTTCAGTGTTTGCAAATGTAGAAATTGAAAATACTGCGATATTTTCGTCCACTTTATAAAAGTGAGTTACAAAATAAATTTTCCACATTTAACATGATAATATCCCTCACGGTATGAATCTACTTTGTAAATAAAAATGTTCGTTTTGTATTACAAACACACACACACACACATATATATATTAGGTAGGTGCAAAAATAATGTCGTTTTCTCACATAGTAACATATGTGAGAAAACGACATTATTTTTGCACCGACCTAATATTTATATATATATATATATATATATATATATATATATATATATATATATATATATATATATATATATAATATATATATGCAAAAGTATGTTCATGAGCTTATGTATGTTTCTAAGGAACATTTACGAAATAAATTAATATATTTTAAAATGGTTACTAAATTCTATCAGACTATATTGTAATAAAGTTAAGACTGTTTCAGAGCCACTATGTAAATTGTCCAGAAATTGTAACAGACTAAAGTTAAATATAATCTTATTAAGCATCAAACAATGGATTAGTGGTTTAGGAGATAAGTTTCTGATTGCTGTAACGTGTTATTCAGATACATATTTATGTCTCTTTTTATGATTCATGATGATGATCTTATTCCATCCTTCTACAAATAAAGATCTGAAATTTCCTCCTTCTAAAAGAACCTTTCCACCAATGATTATTTGCAATGATGATGATATTCCATCCTTCTAGAAATAAAGAGCTGAAATTTCCTCATTATGAAACATCTGTATTTCACCACAAGCAAGAGTACCAGTAGTAAAAAGAACAACACACTGGAGGAGACGTATCATCTTTGCTCCTTGAAAATCCATAGTCGACGGTTTCAAAGGGTTCCCGGAACAATTATAGACAATATAAGAAAGAGAAAGGGGATCCTCAGTCAACTACTAATACTTGTAACACGAGGTGACTTATATTAACAACACTCATCATCGACCCCCTAAAAGAAATGAACGCAACTAAAAAGAAAATAGAGAATAGAATAAAGGAATATAACGTAAATGAGGTGAATATCAGAGCACGACAATTCATAGAAATGGAAATATATGGTGGTTTTTCCATAATAGAAGCACAATTTCATCTACACCATATACCAGAGTGAATCAGCTTCTTTATCTTGCCGCGTGCGTAGAAGAAATACTTTTTTTCACTACGTACGTTGGAAGAATATTGTTCTCACTATGTGACTTCTAAAAGGAAAAATGACGAATATTTGCTTTGCCACTTGCATAAAAAAAGAAAGAAAAAGAAAAAAAAAACAATACTGAAAACTGACGCCTAAAAAAAAAGGACTCGATAAACGCCCTACAAATTAGAATGAGAAATGTACCTAACAATGTCACTGGTACCCAAGTATAGCTTCCAACAGAACATAACAATTCTACCATTGCAAAAAAACAAAACAAAAAAAAAAAAAAAAACCTTTTATATACCGTAACTATGAACGCTAATGGGTATGTCCCAATCCTCATAAATACGTTTGACACTATTGTAAGTAGGGTTAATATGCTGTCTAAGTAGTTCCCCACTAGCAGAGGTTTACCTACTTCACGCAGCTGGCGTGTTTTCTTTTAATGTGTTCCTGTTATAAAGATTATCATTTCATTTCCAACCTCCTTTTTGGTTATTTCTCAATCAGTAAGATTTTCTAGGTTACAACAAAAAGAATTAAACAATTTTCTGAAGGATGTCTAAGCTGAACATATTCCTTTTGGAAGGACTGTTACATCCAACTAAGAAATCCTCCTTACTCTGGACACTATGCCAGACATGAAAAATAACTAAACTAGATAAAATTGCGAAAAACATCTGTCTCTACTAAGAGATTAAATCCATTAACACTACAGAACGAACGGGTAACATTTCCATAAATGTATTCTGCCCAGGTTCAATCAAGATAAAAAAAAGAAAAAAAACTATGAAAATAGCAGTCTACAGAAAAATAGGAAGCACCAGCGACACGGAGAACTGCTGCAAAATGCTCTTCAGAATCTAAGACAATTGCCCTAAAAAAAAAACAAAAATCATTAAAGCTATTCCACCAAGTTCCAAAACCAAAACACAAGTCTACCAAAAAGCAAGCGACTCCTACTTGGTAAATCTTACTCCGCAGCATGCAATACAACTGATCTACCCGCTTCATAGAAGAGGCCTGGTTGGTACGCAAAAACCATCCTAGGGAAGAAAAACAAGATAAAAATAAAATGCATAATATTTTTCAGCAAGAAAATTCACCCATCAGAGCTACAGCTTCAGGCAGAATTTTATCATTGAAAAAAGGTGATTATTTTTATTATTAATACACTTCATTCTTATGGGGGAACTTCACTTATGATTCACAATATTGATGATATTTCAGCAATCTAGTAATAAAGGTCTAAAATTTCATCATTCTAAAAACAACTTTTCCACCACAAGCAAGAGTAGAAGTAGTAAAAAGAACAAGGATTGGACAAGAAGTATTTCTTCGCTCTGTAAAAAAAGAGTTGACGGTTTCAAAAGGTTTCCTTAACCATGAAATTTTTGGATCAATTACAAAATAATATAAAAGGAAAAAGGAACCCTCTGTCAACTAATAATTCATGTAACAAGAGGTAACATTAAAACACTCAACATCGACTAAGTAAATCAGAATGTTACACCAGCGAATTAAAAAAAACACTGCACTGTGTTTTATGTACGTCTTTCTAAAAATTAATAAAGAGAATCCTGACATTTAGAAAAGTCAAAAGCAGAGAAGTTTCAAGCAGTTTCAGACATTTGTTGTTTACAGAGCCATACGGAGATATTATGTAATTACAAACATACTATCACTAATTTATATGGATAGCGTGTTATAGTCGGTCTAGAATATGTGATCAATAGAGATATGCTTATATAATATGGAAATACATCAGCATTCATCCTGGAAGCTGCGTTCATGGCTTGTTCTTAGCTGACATTCAGTATATTCCAGGTTTTCTAATCCTGTTTAGTTGTCTATGTTTCATGCTAAACAATGTACGTGCCATTTTCTTTTTTTTTCTTTTTCTCGTTTTTTTTGTTGTTCCTTATTGCTAGCGTATTATTTATTTTCTTTATTATGTCGGCTGTAAAGAGATATCTTCATCTGCACAAACGCACAACACACACAGAACTTATTTATATAAGTTATATTATGAAATTAATAAAAATGTTAATGTTTTTATATATTGTCCATTTACTGGCAATAATTTAAACACTATTTTGTATTGTACAACTGCATATTTCTTTTAAATATTTTATTTCCTTAGATGATCCATTTATATGTTATTACTATTTGTTCTCAATTTTCTTGAGTGTGGCATAATCTTACAAATTATTATTATTATTATTTTTATTTTCTTTGCTTTCTGGCGTTTACACATTTCTTTCCGGGTCCCACCCAGGGACCTAAGGTTAGAAATGGCATCATGACACTTTTCACTGACAAAAAAAAAAAAAATAATAAAATAAAATAAAATAAAAAAAATAAATAAAAATAAAATAAAATAAAAATTACATAGATAAATCCCCTCGTAAAGTGTGGGCTGTACTTGTCAGAACAATTTTTTGTATCTCCTTGAGTCATGGGCTTCCAGGGATCCCTGCAATTAGTCTACTGCAATTTTTTCCAACCAGTCCTAGGGCTGCAACTACAACAGGGATTGTTGATGTTCCCATATGCCACATTTTCGAGACTTCTATTTCAAGGTCCTTGTATTTTGACAGCTTTTTGAATATCTTCAAAGATACATTGCAGTCAGCAGAGACTGTCATATCAATAAGGAGGCACCGTTTTTGTTTGTGGTCTTTAATAACAATATCTGGGCGGTTGGCCTTGATTGTTCTGTCAGTGTGAATTGTAGTCCCATAGAATTGTAACAGGTCCTATCTCCGTAACCGGGTCTGGGTGGGGTTCATACCATTTTCTTTCAGTTTCCTTGTCGTAGAAGTAGCAGATTTTCCAGTGCAGATATTGGCCCACTCTGTCATGTCGGGTTTTATATTCAGTGAGTGCCAACATCGTGCAACCTGATACAAGATGATCAATCGTTTCTGGTTATTTATCACAGAATCTGCATTTTGGGCTGACACAATATTTTAGTATATGTGCTTGATAATTCCTAGTTAGCAAGCATTGGTCCTGCGCAGCAAGGATAAAACTTTCAGTTTCCGCTTTCAACCCTGCACTGCGTAGGCACTGATGGGTACGGGTTTTGTCTACATCAGCTTGTTTGATATGGGCAGAGTATTGGCCATGAAGCGGTTTATCTTGCCATCGCTTCTGTATCTGGTCGGTTGCATTCGTCTTTGCTGTCTTTTTCAAGTATTTTGCAGTTTCAGTCGGTGTATTGTGCTGTAGTTGCATCTCTACGCCCATTTGAAGCTCCAGTTTGAATTTGTTGGCTTCTTTCATTACGGAGTAAAGACGCTTGCTACTTTCATGTTCCTTGACGCATACCATCATCCAGTCTTCTGTAGTTTCCAAGTATCTTTGAAGGCCAATTGTTGTAGTTGTGTAGGACAGTTCTAGTTGAACTAATCCTCTGCCTCCTTCGGATCTGGGCACATACAGACGATCAACATCAGCTTTGGGATGATGCATGCGATAGCAAGTGAGAAGCTTTCTCGTTTTGGCGTACATTGGCTTAATTTCAGCTATGGTCCAGTTAAGGACATTAAAGCTGTAATGCACCACTGGGACAGCCAATGTGTTTATAGCTGATATTCTAATTTTTGAGTTTAGTTCAGTATTTAGTATCAGACGTACACGCCTGTAGTACTCTTTTCTTATTTTTCCTTTCATTTGGGGGTGTTGTATGCCATCTCCTTCGCTAATTCCTAGGTACTTATAAGCTTCTTCATGCTCCAAGTCCCTAATCTTTGTGACAAAATCTAAATCTATTGAGGGTGTTTCTGTAATTCTACCTTTCTTGAATGTTACTTTTGCATTATTATTATTATTATTATTATTATTATTATTATTAATTCCTTGGAATTCTGTTGTATACGGATTTCCTTTTTGGTCGCAACCAGAAGATTAAACTCAGAAATAATTTCATGACTGCAGACTGCAACGAATGTTTGAAGATCTTCATAAAGCGATCAAAATGCAAGGACCTTGAAATCGAAATCTCAAAGGTGTGACACATCGGAATATCAACAAATCTCTTTTGTAGTTGGGTCCCTCGATATATTTGTAAAAGATTGCAGTAGACACATTGAAGAGATTCTTGGAAGCCAATGCCTTAAAGAAATACAAAAAATTGTTCTAACGGGCACAGCCCACACCTTGCAAAATATATGCGTTGTTTTTGCTTGTGTTTTCTTTAACTGGTTATGATACCATTTCTGACCTTAGATCTCTGGGCGGGACACGGAATGAAATGTGTACACAACAGAAATCAAAGGAAATAATAATAATAATAATTATAATTATAATTATAATAATAATAATAATAATAATAATTATTATTATTATTATTATTATTATTATTATTATTATTATTATTATTATATTTATATTTCGATTTCTGCCATGGTCACATTACCTATCAATTTTGTGGGAAGACCTAAGGCAAGTAGTGGTGTGTTGTTATGGATACATAATAATGGTTACATTCATGATTTCTTTATCAAACTCCTATAACATCACTAGCGTTACATTGAAAATGTTCTCCGTGTGTGGGCTGTAATTATCAAGGTATCTTTTTTGTTTTTTTCTCTTAATCTGGAATTTCCCGGGATTTTTTCAATTTGTTGTGTTGCTTTTTTTATCATTTCAAGTGCATCTCCTATGACTACTATTATTCTTGTTTTCAATTTCCACATTTTTTCAATTTCTATTCCCAGATCTTTATAATTCGATAGTTTTTTTTTCAAATTACAGCACGCTGGGCATTCCATATCAATAAATACGCACGTTTTTTTTTTCGGTTTTTGACAATTATATACGGTTCATTTGCTTTAATCTTTCTCTCTGTAAACATGGTGTAATCCCATAGAATTGTGACTTTTTCTACTTCTATAACCGGTGCTGGGTGATGTTCATACCAGTGTTTATTAACATCTTTTCCAAAGTATTTGCACATTATCCAGTGTAAACATCGCCCCCACCCTCTTTAGATGTTTTATGGTTTCCAGATATTTGTCACAGAACCTGCATTTTAGATCCGCATTATTATTTATTATATTTGCCTGAAGACTCTGGTATTGCACTGCAAGAATAAAACATTACGCCTTTAATCCAGATGCTCGTAACTATCGATAAGTGTTAACTTTATTAACATCGGCTTTATTATCACATTTTGGATATTGGCCGTGCAGTGGTTTGTCTTGTCACCGTTGTATCCTCTCATCAAGAGCCTTTATCCTTGGCTTTTTATTCATAGTTTTTACTGCAATAGTTGCTTATTTTTTTTTTTTTTGCAGAATCTACTAGATGTAAATCACGTTTGTATTTACAGCCTTCTTTCCTGATTGAGTATTTTCCTTTGTTTTCCTGTTGTTTGACTAATTGTATCATCCACTTCTTTGTTGTTTCCATGTATTTAAGTAAGCCAATAGTTCTTGTTTTGTATGACAAGCCAAGCTGAATAAGACCTTTTTCAGCTTCTTTACTGAGTAATTATATACGGTCTACATCAACCTTTGAATGATGTATGTCATGCTTAGAAATAAGCTTTTTTGTCTTAGAATAGACTCGTCTAATATCATTTAATTTTTTAGTTGCTGCTGTTGTTGATTCATATATTCCTTCGGTGAGACTCATAGGTGTATCGAATTCATCCAGAATTAGAGTTTAATAGTTTTCATATTCTGCTTTGATGGTTGCAATTTTGCTCTTCCATATCAATATTTTGTGTCTAATTTTTCTTATCTCATGATTAATTCTTTGGCTTTTTATATACTATTCTTGTTTTTCTTTAAATGATTCGATTCATTGAGTTTCGGACTTGTTTTAAGATCACGCATTTACATTTTTTCTAATCTTTCAGCATTAAATCAGTGATTGTTGTATATCTCAGTTTCTTCAAGATGATCTGTGGTTTGTGTGATGTTTGTAATTTTATGCCCATTTCTGGTTCCTTTTCATTTTCTGGGGTTTCACCTATTCAGGTCGCAGTTCTTTTTATTCCATTAATTTCAGCGTCTGGCATTCGTTTAATTCTCAAGATATACGTTCTTACATTGGTTACTTTATTCTCGTCAATGTACTTTTTAATTGCTTGTCCAATATTTTTCGCCAAATATTATTGGCGAGTGATGTTCTTCTAAGGCTTGTTCAATGATTCATAGAATGCAGTCCTAACGAGTTTATACTCCTCACTTTTCTTTCTTTAATTGTATGGTTGTATGTCTATTTGGAGAATCCACAGTGCCATCATTGGGATTATCCCTGTTGTGTGAGACGTGAAGATTCATATTTTTGTAGGAGTCTTTTCCCATAGCAGTTAGGTTCCCTCCTGATGGACTGGCTCCCTGATTACCCACTGAAAGAGACATAATGGGCTCTTTGGACTGACTTTTAGTTCTCATATTGTTCACACGAGTGGAGCACGGGTCCAAAAATCCACCCGAAGTCGCTCGGTACATTGAGTAACAGTTTTTTACAAAAAGGTTTCTAAAGCTTTTAGGAAATCGTTCACAAACTTATAACGCAGCCATTCAATCCTCGGCACGATTTACACCATGAGTTGCGGGTTGTTGTTCAGAATTTTCTTTCTCGTTTTAAAAAATAAAATAAAATAAATTTACCATACAACTTTTAACTTAGTATAAGTCGCAATGTACACTAAGAGATGAAAGCTCCGGTGGACATTCATTGGCAGTATTGAAGAGAAGAAAAAAAGAGAAAATAAGTAATCAGCCAGTACGAGCCTTGAAACGTGAATACAGAATGGCAAAGGCCAGAGGCTGAAATGGTCGATCTGTCGACGGCAATAAAAGTAATACTAATCAAACATTATAGTGCAAATCATCTCCCACGCCCGTCATTTCGTATTAGTGGCAGGGTCACTAAGAATTCATTAAAAACAAGGAAAATACCTTAGATTTTGCATTTGGGGACATTTCTTAGCTTGCTCATAATACGGGACCCTAAAAGTAAAATTCCTATTCAAAAATGTTCGTCAATTAGCGAAACATTCACAGATTAGCACACTAAAAAAAGAAAAAAAATATTATCAGCCTTACCCTTACGCATAAACGTACCCCCTACATATACATATATATATATATATATATATATATATATATATATATATATACATACCTACATACATATATATATATATATATATATATATACACACACATTCATGTATACGAATACACTCATCGACAAAGATACACTATGCTTAAAAAGTGCAATTCATTTACGGAATCTTTTGTTGGAAGTGTGGAATAAAAAGGATTCAAAATTTAAAAAAAACAATTAAAGTTGAAATGAAATTAAAGAAACTTAAAATACAATTTGCAAAATAAAATAAATAAAGCAAACTTATATATTGAAACGCGAACACAGAATGGTATCGACTCGAGGTTAAAATGTTTGACTCATCGACGCCAATATGAGTGATAATATTCAGCCTTTATAGGGTAGATCCCAACCTCCGACAATACGAGTTAGCGACAGGCTCACGAAGGAACTGATTAAACAAAAATAATGTAATATACAATAGATTTTAGTTTTTTAGTCATTTCCCATCATCCTCCACACCACCACCATCATAATCATCAATATATTATTATTATTATAATTATTATTATTATTGTTATTCATCTTTTCTACTTCCTAATTCATACAATCATTTATCAAGTCTTTCCCATGAAACCTGAAGTAAATGTGAATTTTTTCAAAGTATGTAATTGAAGGACTTTTACTAAGTAGGAGAGCAGAAGTCTTTAACACCATCTTTTGTATTTCAGATAAAGATGAATTATTATGTCGTTGCTGCACATTGCACTAGAGTAAATGATGACATTTTCCTGGAGAACTATGATCTTAGTCTCAATTCTAAGTTTTGTACATGATGTTACAGACGTACCCATTACTACAGAAAATAATTCTAAATTCATGTCTTTAGCCTCTTAGTCAGATCCTGGTATCTTTCAATATTTTTTCTTTGGAATTCTGTAAGGAATGAGCGGACATTTACAGAAAATCACCAGATGAAAGCGAACTATGATAAGATGGTAGTTAATCTTAAGATCTTGTCTGACAATTCCGGAAGTTGTGGTGTATGAAGCTTAGGTAGCAGTCAAGCTCATATAGACCAGGATTTATTTAGTGAGATATAAACTGAAATAATTAGAGAAATAGTAATGTTGTCGTTAATTCGGGATGACAAAAGATTTCTGGGGTGTGAAACGAAGAGAAAGTTAAGTGAATCTATTAATTGTTGTTGTAATACTACTATGGCATTAATAGCAATATCACTGGGCGCTTAGTCGAGGTAGAAGTTGCGAGACCGAGTCGTTAGAATGTTAGCATTCAGATTATGGAAAGCGGGGCTCACGACTCATAGAGTGGTTGACATATCAAGGACGTGAATGCCTGATAATATTGATCTGGAAACGATCCTGGTTTGCAACACGGATGCGGGATATTTTTTTTTACTTGATTATAATATTAACAGCAATAAACTGTGAATTTTAACTTAGAGGAATTTAATTAATAATTCATTTCAAAATTTGCCTTACAGATATTTCTATTTTATGGAGAGGAAGCAAAATTCTGTGAGAAAGTCTGAAGGAATAACATACATATATATATATATATATATATATATATATATATATATATATATATATATATATATCTGATATCTCTCAGAACCCAAGGAATTCTATCAAAAGTCATATTATTATTTTTTTTTAAAATAATGGTTACAGACATAGAAAACATATATATTCACGAATTTTACAAAATTTAAGTACACTATATATATATATATGACTATATTCATTCGGGGTTATTCCCTGTACGCATTTTCTAGAAAGAGATAATTCTCTTCTACTGTGGCAAGAAAACGTGCTATCAGTATACGCAATAATATGTTTCTGTTTTGTTTAGATTATCGAGATCATGCGTAAGATATGTGGAATTTTATGCAAGCTGTTGTTTTTTTTAATAAATTGTATGTACGCTTGCACATTCAAGGCTTGTTTTCATGCACATGTTTGTCTATAAATCTGCATTGAGCATACCACACTGGGAACTTCCTGAAAACTCATTAAGACATCCATTCAAGAATCCATAGGAATTGGAAGGTTTTGTTCTTATTCAAATAAATTGCATATGACCGACGAATGTATTTTTAAGATGGCTGGAACTGACTTCCTATAACCTTCGATATAAAGATATTTGTTTTAGTTATGTTATATCAAAATATGAAAATGGAACAGAGTCGAGGAGAAAAGAAAGCAAAAGAAACAAGTTTTCCATGCAGATTTTTAGAACTTTTGATAACGCTGCTATTGATCAATTTGTTACGTGTCTTAGATTTTCAGAAGTACCCAAATACAATATAGATTTTATCTTAGCTTGTGTATATGCGTAATACAAGAGGTCGAATATTTACATTGGTCATTATCGAATACATACATATAAATTATTTTGTTTAGAAAAATGTGTATATTAGTTTATATAATTTTAAATACTCAATTTTAAATCAATGTATCAAATGCTAAGTATTATGAAACAAGAAAATTTCGTTAGAAAAGCAGAAAATTGTACCGAATTGTTAATTATATTTGACAATATCCGCACTGATAAAGAAGAGACTTTAAACAACAGAAACTTTGTTCTACTTTAGGGTGCTGAGAAAAACCATGGATCAAATATATGAGCAACGACGAAACTTTAGAGAAAATGGGAAAAAATGAACACTTATACTTGACATCAGAGAAGGCAGTTGAAATTTCTAGGGCACATAACGAGGAAAGATTGCTTGGAAAATTTGATACTCCCAGTGCAGATTGAAGGCAAGAGGAATAGAAAAAAAAGCTACATAGCGAGCTTAAGTAAATGCATTGCGAAACAAGGTTAAGGTGAGATAACAGAAAAAAAAAAAACGAAATTTATTAAGAGCTACAAATAACTGTACATTGTGAAGAATCAATATCGTCAATGTGCTGAAGAGACACAGCAAATAGAATATATTATATATATTGGGGCACCTCGGGGCGATGTAATGGTTAGCAAGCTTGGCTCGCTAGAACAATTACCACTGAGTAGTGAGTTCGATCCTCACTGGGTGCCCCCTAATTACGGCCTTGTGCCACATCTAAGCTACGCTTGGAAAAACACTATATTATATATATTGACTGATTACTATTGGAACATATTTTAGTCTAAATGAAATCTTTCCAAAATATACGGACAAGAAATGCATTCTAGTCCTATAATGCTCTCACTTTGTACAGACATTTAACTTGCACAATATAGACGACACATGACTGCCGCACGATTAATTAGATTATCATGCACGAACCTGAGGGCTAGCGTGCTTATAGTATTAACTCACCTCGCGATCTACTGGATTGGCCCTCAATAATATAATATCGTGACTCCTAACGGGCTATATTTTATCTCATTTCCTTCCGTCTAGTAACTTTAAGATTAGTATGCATGTATATAGCTGCAAAATAGTAGACAAGATCCTCTGTTGATTAATTTAGAGTAACGTTTGGTCTGAAATGGAAAAAACTCATTAGGCGATATTGTCTGACACCATACTAAGATTGAACCTAATTATTTTGATCTTAATTATTATTCTCGGTAAATTAAAGCTCATAATCTCGTTTAGAAATTCATACAAGGCAACAGAGCGGTAACTTGATAGGATAAATTATCAAAATGTCTTATATTGTTTACTTGTCTCCTTATTTCTAATAAGAAAACATTATCATGCGTGAATATATATATATATATATATATATATATATATATATATATATATATATATA
This sequence comes from Acanthosepion lycidas, assembly GCA_963932145.1. Lineage (NCBI taxonomy): Eukaryota > Metazoa > Mollusca > Cephalopoda > Sepiida > Sepiidae > Acanthosepion > Acanthosepion lycidas. The sequence goes on along the minus strand of OZ010594.1, from coordinate 77,898,438 downwards.
TATATATATAATTCGAAATTCATAGAAAGGTCTTCTATATGAAAATAGAACCGTTCAGTCCACGATGAATATGAAAAATCTTTTACACCCTTCTGCAAAATGATTAAAACAACCGTTTTAGTTTCCTTTTTGGCAGCATACTGTCAGTTTTTGACCCACAGGAGTGACAGGTTGTAATCGATTTTTACTTTTTCCTCAGATTAAGTCATTGGCAGTAGTGTGCAGTAATATGAATCTATTTTCTGGGTTGTATGTTGAAAATTGTTAGGCCTTGAAAAATATTGTGTTATCCGTGATTGCATCATATTTTTGCACGCCCAGCCACTATTGTCTCAACTGTCGATTAGTTGTATTACGGCCATTGACTGCGATGGACCTTAATTCACAGAAGGGCACAAAAATTTTAAATAACTGTTTTTAAATACTTTAAAATGTTCCTTAAGGATAGATTTCAGTCGCAAGACACACACTATTTCATTAATCTAACTTCTGATTTATATTACACAAGTTCTCATCTTTCCTTTTTGTATTAGTCTATGTAATTATCGAGTTATCGTTCATTTAAATTAAATTAAAGATATGTAAGTCAGCGTTATACGCAATGCCCATGTTTTTTTAATACAAAAACATTTTACTCCCAAGGTAGAATTTCGTTCTCCTAATTTTTCACGTTCATTTCATATTGTAAGCATTATAATCTTAACGAGTTAACGAAATCCCTCTGATGACTAAACGGTTATCTATTGAAAAATACGGTTCCGCTTTTCAGAGAAGAACCATTTTTAACTGTCAACATTTATTTAATGCCATATTTTATTAATTACACGCATACACATAATTCACATTAAGCCAGCGAAGTTTGTTCAATATTCAGGATATAATTTTATTATAAATATATTATGTGAATTTCAACGTATCATATTTGTCTTATTTGAAATATTGGAACAATTAGTTTTGAAAATTTATGATGTATCCCGATCGTTGTTTATCATACCTTTCCCTACCTCTCTCTTTATTTACTAATATATATATATATATATATATATATATATATATATATATATATGTACACACACACACACACACACATATATATATATATATATATATATATACATATATATATATATATATATATATATATATATATATATATATATTCGTGATACTCAATGGAAACTGCTCATTATCTGCCATATATATATATATATATATATATATATATATATATATATATGTGTGTGTGTGTGTTCATTTATATATATATATATATATATATATATATATATATATATATGTACACACACACACATATATATATATATATATATATGTCCGTGGTACTCAATGGAAACTGCTCATTATCCGCCATAAAGATAACACCTTCATTTGCATGTATAGTAGTTATTTTGACAAACCACTATCCATGCAACTGAATCCATGCAATATATATATATATATACATATATATATATATATATATAGAGAGAGAGAGAGACAGAGAGAGAGAGAGAGAGAGAGATAGAGAAAGAGAGACAGAGAGAGAGACTAACCTTAGTGTTACTTTCGGTGGGTGCTCCTGTTTTAGTTGCTATCTCTATTACTTTTCTTAAATAATGAAATTAATAACAAACGCCTTAGGTCGAGAATTCTTAAATAAGACAAATCCTCGAACCTTTTTTGTATTAATTTAATTATTTAAAAATGGAAGAAATGGGGATAGAAACTCACCCAACCGATAAAATAACGTTTATAGTAATAAGAAGTAATGTAGGTGTAAAAAATCTATTTACAATTTAGATAGATAGATGTGAAAACCCTAAGATAGATAGATAGATAGATAGACAGATACGAAAACCCTAAGATAGATAGATACTAATATAGTATATGATGCCTGTTTTTGAATTAGCTTAAAAGATATTGTGCTGAAATTTGATAAATAGAGGAATATTGATAAAAATTAATCGAAAAAAAAAACTAAGAATTTGGGCAGTATAAGGATAAGGGTAAATATGGCTTTAAGGAACATAACCAAAAATCTTTTAGTTGAGTTAAAAGAGTAATAATAAAGAAATTATGATTGGTCGGCCAGAAAATACCTTAATGTGAATGTAAATCAAAAGTAAAAATGCAGAATAATATAAAAAAATGGCTACATTTATGGAAGAAAACAAAGTAGCACCTTTACTTAAACATCAAAATGGAAAAAAGTGTTGGGGAAAGAAATAAACAAAAACTCATTTTTCATGAGTATTTCTTAGGGATTAATGTAGATAGTCACTCAATATAGATAATGGATGTGCCATAGATTTGTTACTTCAAAGAAACGGTTAAAACCCCAGATGTGTGCCACATCTGATCGCCTGAGGATTTCAGCTAGTGTATTTTCTAATACACTAGTTGAAATCTTTTAAGCCTTGCTGGACGAACTCTCTGCCTTCGAGCAGAGCTGGACGAGGCTATGCTATGCCGAGGGGCAGAGTCTCGTTCGGGCAGGTAGACTGACCCAATCCCGTTTATGCAGGATCTACGGGGATTTTTTGGACGACCCTACGAGCTCGGGAACCGCACATTAAATTCTGCCTTGTACCACATGTGACTGCGTTAGGGCGGTTGCTAGATACCGTCTAGCTGAAATCTTTTTCAGCTGTGCAGGTCGAACTCTCTGCCTCTGAGCAGAGAGGATCCCCAGACGAGGCTATGCCGAAGGGCAGAGTCGCTTCTCGGGAAACAGCAACCCGACACCGGGGTCTACGGGAATTTTTGGCTGAGACTATGTACTCAGATGCCCCACATTAAACCAGGGTAAATATTTCTAGGTGGGATCTGTCTTGTACGACTTAGACTTACGCCACAACTACCGACCTTCCAATATTAGCATTCACTACTGGATTGACTTGCGACGACCGTGCGCATAACGGTTACCTTATTTCTTATTGTACAGGTCTTTATAATAAAACTTTATTTATTTTACCCACTCTGTTTTTCAAGTATTTATTTCTATTAGCACGGAATATAATAAAGACTTCCAACAGCAACAACAACTCGTCTCTTCTCTTACCTAGCCCAGGTGGCTCAATGTGGAAAGTATCTGTAAGTCAACGGACTACAGAGACTGATTGGCATATGTTGAGTGCGACTCAGACCTACGCGAGAAATACCGACCTTCCAGTAGTACTGACTTGCGACTACCTTTTGCATAACCTTTATTTTTATTGTATTGGTTTTTACAATAAACGTTTACTTAATTTTTCCGCCGTCTTTGCCAAGTATACATTCCTATTAACACTGAATATAACACTTAGAAATCTTAAAATAACTGATTTTTCATAATATGAGAGTATAAAGTATTTAAATTCAGATATTGTTAATTCTGTGGATTTTTCTTATCAGTGTTTTACTGGTGCAATTTATTTTTGCAGTTTTTGTTATATGCATTATGTTTGTTCATTTTGTGTGATTTTAACAAGTGAATCGGAAGGGAAACATTTTAACGGCTTCTCGCATACACGCATGTCTGGATCAGTTATTTTTGATGCGCTCAAACTCGTGTAAGTGTTGGATTCAAGAATTAAATTTACTTTGAAATGGATGAAATACGTTTTCTTCCGACTAAATTATTTATTGCTTTTATATATTATCTGTTTGCTAAACTATTGCTTATATATCAAATTTTCTTGTATTGACCATGATGATTCCAACTCCCACAATTCATTTCTCTCTCTCGCTTCAGTGAGATTTGCATGAATTACTGTTGCAAATCAGTGCTCATTCATTCGCATTTTAACTAATTCTGTTTTCTCTTGTTCAATACACTGCTGAAAATAAATCAATAATGAATATATTAATCAATATATCATATGTGTTGTATTTCTTGTAAGCGTTACTCAGTGGTAGATGGTAAGACAACAGGTTATTTAGAACGACAATTTCAATCATATTCAGAAATAATTGTGGTTTCTACAAACAATTATAGAAACACGTTACTTTAGATGAAAACCACGATAAAGTCTCTAGAATTTAATCTTCTTAAAATTATAATATTATGAGTATTTCTTTTGATAATAAATAATCATAAATCTACTAGGAAAATGATAATAGGTTGCACGGAAAACAATTTTCGATTTCAGAATCAACTTTGAATGCTGAATTAATGTATAAAGATAAAGTGGAAATCAGTCAAATAGGAAACATGGATCTATATAAGGTTATGTATGTCATTCCGAAAAAAAAGTAACGATTTGGACGTCAAGAATCATTGAATGCAGTGATTGTATCTTTTTTTGTAACGGGATGTCTTTTTTAATTTAAAAAAATGAAAAATACTCCTTAATGTATTTTTCAGCTTTCATTCAAAGGAAAATAAATATATTTACTATACTATGTAAGAAAAATTTACTTCAGTGTATTTAAAACCGAATTTATACAGATTGAACTAATCATTTATTTTGTTTTCAGTAAAATCGATTAAGTGTGAAATTTGGAGACATTTCTAAACAAAAGTTAAATTCTCCGATTTAAAAATCTTGTAAAAATAAAATAGAGATTTTTCGAAGGTTATTTGAGTAGAATTACAAAATATAAAGTCTCCTAATTCTGATTTGAAACAAACAGTACTTACACTTTTAGCAAAAACAAAATAAAATGTAGTAGAATATAAGAAAAGTTTTTTTTTTAACTACAGTAACTCGTTTGTCAGTTGGTGATTGATGTTATTGACAGTAAAAAATGAAAACAATTCATGTAAAAATTAATTTTCTTATCAGAAATTATTTTTTTGCTCCAGACAATATTATACCTAACATATATTATTCATAAAACCAATTGAAATCTCTTCTAATTTAATAATGTTTTATTGCATTTTTATATATGACAATTCAGAGCTTTCTATTTTCCTTAACTGGTCGTTGGATTTTAGGTTGTGTTTTTATTCTTCTTCATGTTTATAAATATATTGTTATATATATATATATATATATATATATATATATATATATATATATATATATATATATATATATATATATATATATATATAGATAGATAGATAGATAAAGAAAAATTAACTGCATAAAATGTCTCTATTTGCTAGTACAATCAGTACACTACTGAGGGAATGATTTGGCGATTTCTAGTTGCAACCGTTGAAATAATGGACGCTAAGTCGACTGGTTCTACCGCAGTGACACCGGCTAACCTCGACCCTTCCTCAGTTCTTCAGTTATGTGGGTGTTCGTTCAGGCCACTGAAATAGGGGTGTGAGTCTCGCAATGTGACGGCTTTCTCCACTCGGAATAAATGTCTCCTAAGCGAAATACGCGCTAGATTTATATACAGAAATCCTTTCCGATAACAAGGATTAATGAATTCAGAGTCAGGTCACTGAAAATGACAATTCACAAACCCCAATTTAATTATCTCCATATATTCATAAATTGACAAGCTGGCTTTCCTTAGCGACAAAAGTTTATTCGCCAGAAATCCAAAATAATGATAATTATAAAATTTACAGAAGATTTTCACAGAAAAGGGACATCTCAATCTTAGGAGATCTCGCTAATTAACCATACAGTATTCGTTTTGTATGTTTAAAATTTTTCTTTAAACATAATTTGGACCTTGGGCGATCAACGTAAAGAAATTCAAAATCTTGGGCATATCACATGTTATGGTGGGTCAGCCAATTTGTATTGGTTATAAATAGAAATAAAAACTGACCCTCTACAATTTTAACAATATCAAATGTAACAAAGACAACAACTAGAGAAATAATCAAGTAGAAGAAATTATGAATTTGTTCAACAATAAATATTTTTATAAACACAACAAATACATAATATATAGTGCAAAAGTTGATAAACACAATAGAGTTCTTTGGTGTGTGTTACTGAAAGAATTTGAGTCACTGTACTCTATGTTTGAAAATGAGAAGGTGTAGTTAGCTATATTTGTTTTTATAGGAAAATTAAACAGTTGTTTTTGTTTTTTGTATTAAATATAAAAAAAATTATTATTCTGGACTCACTGATTGTTATAGAGTTATCGTTCATTAACCAGAGATTCTTCTTGTGGAATAGAATATTTTGTGGGAGTGAGTGTTAAGCCTGGAAATGGTTGACAAGGTTTGTCGTTGTATTGAAGATAAAGTTCGTCTCCTTTGCTGTGTTGATTTCCAATGAAGTCAAGTGAATTAGTTCAATATTTTAAGTGCCCACTGACCAAGTCGCCTCGAAGTTTCGTTTTTATTAGTTCTCTTGGTCACGTGGTGAGGCTCGTGAACATGTTTACATTTTATGGTGTCAACTAGAGGTCAAAATTCGGGTCGGTACCTTCGCGCGTAGTTGACGACACCTAATTAATATTTTACAACCAATCAAAATACATCAGTTGTTATATTTGATTGGGAGCCTCTATGTGTTTAACTTGCACAAAATTTAAGATTTAATAAAAAATATAGGAATCTGATTCTATATTGTCATGTTTTTTTTTTTTTGTCTTAAATAATTAAGATCCTTATTTTCAGTAGCCACAGACATTTTAGACAGATAGTGTAGTATAAACAAACGCCTGAATTCTAGTTTCCAGGACCCAATTAATTTGGAGAACACATTAACATTTTTTTCTGAGTATGCTGAGTTGGGATTCTGTTTATTTATTATATTTTTATTTTTTAATTTTACTGAATTTTATCTAGTTAAATCTGGGTTCGATTTTCCTTGAAATATTTCTTAATTTCATTTAATTATTTTAAAACATAAATTTTAATTGGTTTCATTTTTAATTTTCTTCTGAACAATTCAACCTACTCGCCTGAAAATTTTAATAATTATTATCCACCTTGTTGTCGCTCCAAATAATCATGTAATTTTATGCATATAAACGTTTAAACAGGGCCAGTTCCTTGTTACACTTGGAACATACTTCTAAACGTCGAACACTGACTTTCAGTGAGTTCATGTTGAACTCATTTATGGAGTTTCTTCACCTTGTTCATATTTTAAGATGATCCGATATTGTTGAAATGGGGACACCTATCCTCTGCGAGATTTCTCTGAGATTTTGGTGAGTTTTTCTTGTTTTTTTCTTTTGACTAGTGTTTTCAGATATTGATTGTCAAATGAAGATATGAATGTCTTCTACCACATAAAATCTTCAAGACTCGTATTCCCACTGCATAAGTTCAAATTACCAGCGCGGTACCGTCGATCATAAATGTATACTTCAACCCATTCTCTTTTAAAACTGCCGACAGTTTGAGAAACGTTATGTCCAAGCTTAAACTAATACAAAAATTTAAACGTATCTTTTTTTTTTTTCATGTTCACGATGATGGGTGTGTAATGTTTTAAGTTCAACTCTATGAGAGATTTATATATAATATACAAGGAGGGCACACTTTAATCATCACGAATGAGTAAAATATATTCTTGAGTGGTTATTATAATGATACATTAGAACACAATTGATTCATTCTAAAATAAAATTTTAAATTCAAATATCAAACTTTCATTACGGATAGAAGCTGCAAAGTGGAACAATCGTTTTGTTTATTTCATTACGAGAATTTACAAAGAGGAACGATCAATTAGCATATTTCACACCCTGTCTGGTGGCAAACGCTGCTGGTGGCGCCGGGGGTAGCGGTCCCGTTATAGCCGCCGAAACTGTGATATCACCCCTGATCGGCTAACACGTATGTTAAAGGAAATATAAATTAAATATAAAAATAGGACATCATACCTATTTTCTTTTAGATACCATGTCCCTTCAGTCCGTAGGCGATCCTAACTTTCTATTCGTTAAAGGTCGAAGCAATGTTGGTCGCATTACTTCACTTCTTCTTCCTCTTCGTCCATTTATTTACACCAGCACATTTATGCGCACGTACGCGTGTGTGTGTGTGCGCGTGTGTGTGTACTTGTATGTGTGTACTTTTAATAGCAATGCAGTGTTTATCAAATTTAGATACGCGGTACTCCCTTCTTTTTCTTTTTTACCTTCTGTATGGCCCAGGATTATAAATTCCCAAAGCACACTTTCCCCATTATATATACCAGCCATTTCTCTTTGATCCTAAATACAAGTGTCTTTTTTATTACATTCACCTTGACATTTCCTCCCTGCTTAAATATTATTCACAGCATCCAGTTCTGTTGCCACAGGTAATCTCTTCATCTTTAAAGGAATTTTTCAGCATTTACTACCGTATAGCTGAATAAGATTTCAGTTCTCATTTATTCTAATGAAAATTTACTGTTACTTAACACTCTGTTTATCATTTAAAAGGCGTCTTTCGCTAATAAATGGTGTCTTTTATTACTAAAAGTATTTTAGTATGTGAAAGAATATTTATGTAGTATTGTCACTTAAACAATAAGTCCATGAGTGACAGGTTTGCCAAACTAAGAAAGAAAAATGAATAAATAATTATGCACACGCGAATGTTAAAAAAGAGCCTAATTTTGGATTTGTTTCTGTTCGTTTTTAAACCTGCTATAAAACCTATGCTATTTATGTTTTTAACATTTTTAGTTCATCTGATAACACGTAAATTAACAAAATGCAGTTAGTCAATTGTAAATAATTTAAATATTTTACTCTTAATCTTTCGTTCCTTTCACACAAATTGATTTTCTATAAGAAACTTTGAAGTCCTGCTGTAAATAGTCATTTCGAATGTTTATTCTATGTGTGTCTGTTAGAAGTCGGACTATTTCTGAACATTTATCATATGTCATCTCAATGACTCTTTAGGTATTTTCCTTTGCGACTTCCCTCCCTTGATGAATTAATAATACTGCCGTCAGTTTTCAACAGAGTCTAATGATCTTTTATTGTCAAGCAAACTAAACAAACACAGTGAACAGAGCATAGATATTATCGGCGCGGAAATTGCGATTAGCGTGTAGGGCTACCATCGACCACCTGTAAAAACCAATTTGCGACAGAAACCACAGCACCAACAACGAGAATAAAGAAACTCTAACACTGAAAATAAAATGATAGTCTACACCGTTAACAAAGTGAGAAAAAGTGTTTTTTATTTTGTTATATTTTCCGCCATATTTTTTTATATGTTGAATTTTAGGGTATCAACTACTAACTTCTACCATCTAACATCATCTTGGGCATTTGTTGTCAAATTAGGTATTTACTTTTTTTTATAAAGTACAATTACTATTCCTAGATAGAAATTTTAAGTTGTTTTTCTTTCTCTTATGCTCAGGTTAAATAGTTGTGATAACACTTCGTACAATCATTTGCCTATTTCTTGCAAAAGGCCAGTTGCTAAATACACGTCGCCATCAGACCTTCTGTATTTCACTATTTTGAATTACAAACATTATTTTATTTGTCATTACAGCACTTGCATTTCTTAAGTATCTTATCGGGTGACATATTGCTATTTTTTTTTAACCAAAAAAATAAAACCCAAAAACAGATTTCCATAGAACGACTCAATTATACTTAACATATTTTCTTACATTTGCAATATTCTGTATTCCTGTCTTTTTAATATATGCAACAGTCGTTTATCGATTTGCATTGAGGATCGTGATTGTTTCAAGCATTTCAAGCACGTTGAGTATCGTGCGTGTTTCAAGTGTTTCGAATACGACGGAAGAGTCCACTGTGACGTCGTCCCCTGGTCGCAGCGCTAACCGTGTCGTTGTATCCCAGGCTACCACGGCACTAACTGTGACGTCCTACTTTGATTCCCAGTTTGCCTACCCACGTTGTGATTTGATCTAGGCAGAGGAAATCAATCAGCCATCGGGGCCGTACTGCAAACTGAGTCCAACGGGGGTGATACCACAAAAATACGCATAAAAAGCAATAAAATGAAAACTCAAAAGTTCAAAGTATCAAAGAAAAAGGTAACAAACTTTATGTCTAGTTGTTCGATACATAGGACAGCATCTATCTCCCGACCCGTTCTATGGATTGTAACACGTCGTTTTCCGCTAGGCAAGTTTTAACACTTTAAGTCGTCTGCTCTCTAAGAAGTTGGTGTTTCGGTGGGTCTTTGGACGAAAGTCGAAAGAAAAACTTATTTCGGTGATCTGGATCTAAGTCGCTCTTCAAAATAATTGTTCTTAGTTTGAAGATGTGGGCCCGGAAAATGTGCGGGAACCTTGGTCAGCTATCTGCGAGGCTTGCTTCAACAAGACTGACTCTGGGAATTGCTGGGTCTCGACTCATTTCTGCTCATTGTGGCTTCGTTTATATGGGCGCCGACCAAAACCGGGGTGAGTTTGTCGGCGCTGGGGGTTCCTCGATAATTCTAAATACATATCCACCTCTCTGGTTAGGAATTTCCACCTTTTTCCATTTTTGGGAACCTTTCCTCACTCCCACCTTCTCATCATACTTCAGAGGGGCGTGAATTGCCCTCCCCACATCTTCGTGGCAACCTCTCTTACTCATCCTCCAGATGGGCGGCAACAGCCTCCCTCGTGCATCACGTGATCACAACTCGACCAATGATGTCTTAGTCGGGCGTGGACGAATCTGCGGCTTTGTTTCAGGAAAAAAAATATCTTGCTTAAAAAAAAAAATATCTCTTTCTTCTTTCCGTTTTCTTCCCCTTAATGGTTTATCATTTCTCCAGCCGCGAACGGGACAATATGACAATGGCGGTCATAACTCTTGTTCTACATGTGGTTTAAGTCAGGTGTTTTATCGCTAATTATCAGAATGTGTGGTCTTCTCGACATGGTCTCAAAAAGGAACATCTCCAAAGTTCCAGTCGGTCTGTCGCCTCCAAGAAAGAAAAAAAAACACATTTATTTTCTTTCGGCACAATTCCTGGTAACAAAATTTTATTATCGCAGGCCAAGGATGCTCGTGGTTGTTTTTTTTTTATTTTTCATATCTGTCTAAGTCTTCTTAATTGTCTGGTTTTCGTCACTTAACGAAATAACATTTTCATTTGAATTTTTCTCTCTTTCTCTGGCCAGTCGGTCTGTAGTTGATAATAAGATGTCTTCCCGTACCAATAGTTTGTTTTCATACCCTTAGATAACACGGCCGATGCCAAAACATATCTGATTCTTTCCTTCCTTCCCTTTCTTTTTACTCAGAATTTCCCTGTCATTGTAATGACATTCTTTCGCCATTTGTTACTTATCAAAATATCCTTTTATCCATTGTCTCTTAGCTCTGTGTGTGTTTTTGCTTAACACTCACGATTCGGTTCTTAGCCTCTCTTTTTCTTCTTTTCTTTCTTTTCCTTTTCTGCCTCGTTAAATGGTGCCACAATCCTCCCCTAACCGATTTGTCATTTACCCGTAAATGACTCCTAAGCCCAAATACACCATTTAACATGCATCATGCATTTGTCCCATGCAATTCTATACTACTTTCCTACATGCAACGTAATGTTCTCTTTCAAGTTCTTCTCTTCTACATGCAATGTAATGTTCTTTTTCATCTTCTTCTGTTCTAGATGCAATGTAATGTTCTTTTTCTTCTTCTGTTTTTCATACAAGTGTAATGTTCTTTTTCATCTTCTTCTGTGCTACATGCAATGTAATGTTATTTTTCTTCTTCCGTTTTACATGCAAGTGTAATGTTCTTTTTCAAGTTCTTCTATTCTATATATAATGTCATGTGTGCGTGTGCCTGTGGGTGCAGATGTGGTTACTATGGCTTGTTCTTCTTGGTCAATGTTTTCCTCTCCACTGTGGGAGGTTTTTCCGCCGCACGTGGCGGTCTCACGCCAGCCTCCTCCGCTGGTCCCTGCAATTTCTTCGCCGATTCTGTATGAGTAAGGAACACTGATCGGCATCTCCCTCTCGAGTTGCTGCATGCGCATTGGATTGTCGTTCGTTAATCTCCTATTACTCTTAATCATCCATACTACTATACCCCCGATGGCTATAACTATGAATGTACCCATCACTATTGACCAACTTATCGCGATCTGCTCATCGCCTTCCCGAGCCATACCTTCATTTCCCAACGCACTTAACTTGTCCCTCAATTGATCCATATCGATCTTTTCTATCGGCTTCATTAGTTCTGGCATTTTATTCAAGGTAACATTGGAGAATCCCTTCACTATTGGCTCCCATAATTCTGTACAATTGACTAAACCTCTGCCAATCATTTCTATGATTGAATCTTTCTCTTCATATCTTTCTTCTTCCTGGTAATGGGGGGGTAAGGACATAGATATCCCAAATGCCGAACATCCCATGGGTAACTTTAACAGGTATAATGGTGGCCTTACTCTTAATGTCCTTGTGGACTCTCCCCCACACACCCTAGACAAGCTGATAGGTTTCTGTGTGGCTACTGCCCACACCCCGTCCGAAACACTGATAGCTTGTGGTAATGCCGTGTTTGCTAATACCTCTACTTGGCAGGTTCTCTCAATTCCCTCTCTATTCCCTTCAAACAATTCTAGTATGCACATCTTGTGGTTACCAGTTATATAGATAGGGATTAACGAGGTACAAGTCCCTAGAGCATCATCTCTACACTTTCTAGCTTCTTCAGCTGTTAGCAACATGAATTTCGTTCTCCCTGAATTTTAAAGCTATGTATTCTGTTTCCACCTTGTACCTTGCTACCATTCGTGTAGCTACCATCATGATCATGATCATGATCCCTTTCATCTTGATCATTCCTGCAACAAGATTTTCTTGTTTTTTTTTATTCTCCATAACCATTCAGTTTTGCTCAATTCTTTACTCAAGTATTCCATAATTTCTTACTAAGTTCAGCTCTTCCCTCCTCCAACTAACTCCTAGCAGACAGAATGGCCCTGACAGGTTTGTGTGGCGCTCACTCCCAAAGGTCGTACTTCATGACACCACTGATGGCCAGTCTGCAATGCCAATAATCTTCTTCCGTCCTTCGTGAGATGCAGCCCGCGACTCCATCCCCTCCATCCACATCCACCACAGTCAGCCAGTAGGTTTTTTGGATGAGCCAGTGTCGTTACCTGTCGACACCGAATGTTTCTATTCTGCACAGCCTTCTTTGTTCTACTGAGATTTGGGGTTCTTCACCCTTCTTGATCTCATCTTCCGAGGTGGTTCCTGCTCAACCTCTAACCTTCCCTCTGTGTTTAATTCCCGTCCAGTGGGTGTTTTTTCCTCTTCTTTTTCCCCTGACTCTTCCTTCTCTTTAGAGTCCTCGTCCTGGACGTCTTTAATACCCACTGACTCTATGTCTAGATCTCTCCTGTTGCTTAGCTTTTCCTTGAGCTGGGAAAGGGGTATTTGATCCTCTTCCTCCCACTCGCTGTTCCCTTCGTCCTGTTCAGGGTGCCTCTTTTTAGAGCCCTTGGCTGCTTGATTGGATCTCCTCGTCTTTCTCTTCCTTTCCTTTGGACATGGGGGGTGCGATGGCGACCTCGCAGGGTCTTCTCTGCACCGATTCAGTCGACGACTGAACACCGCTGATATCCGCCGAGGGTTCCAACCCCGTCACTCGGACCGCTTCGTCTATCTGGCCAAGTCGATCTATCTCCTCATTTTCTTCGGAATCTTCCTCCGTCTCCATTTCTTCCAGCTCAACCAGAGTTACCCTCCTTGTCCTTGTCTTCTTAAGCCTCGGCTCGCTCATTTCCAGGTTAGCTATTTCAGCCTTCTTTAGATCATTGGCATGTACTCTCCTTGTTCGTCCTGCCACTTGATCCCATATTACATATGATACTGGACCCGTCTGCTCTACTATCCGGTAGTATGGTTCCTATCTTTGGTCCAGCTTTCCTTCTCTCTGGTGGATTTTGTAGTAGACATGGTCTCCAACCTTCAATTCTACTACCTTTCTTTCAGCATTCACTCTCTCATTTCTTTTCTTCTGGGCCCTCATTATTCTTCTGGCTTGAACAAATATTTTATGTTGTTGTTCTAGCAACAGCTGATGATGATCTTCTCCCATATACTTTCTTCAGGACTTCAATAGGTTATCAACAGGCAGGACCACGTCTCTGCCAAACAACATAAAGTAAGGAGAAAATCTGGAGGTTTCGTTTATCGTAAACTTCACGGCCGCCAGAGCCTGTGTCAAATACAAGTCCCAGTTTCCAGTGTTCTCTCTGACCAGCTTGGCCAATACATCTCCCAAGGTTCTATGAAACCTTTCCACTTTAGCATTTCCTTGGGGGTGATATGGAGATGTTTTTACATGCTCTATATTGAAACCTGTCAGCACTTCTCTCATTATGCTGTTTATATTCTCCGTGCCATTATCTGTTACCAACTGCACAGGGGCGCCATACATAGGGAAGATTTCACTTATTATCAAACCGGCCACAGTTCTAGCCTTCTTGTCTGGTACTGCAAATGCCTCAGGCCAATTTGTTAGCCAATCGACAAAACTCACTATGTAGTTGTTTCCCAGCGCAGTTTCCCCATATGGTCCTGATACATCCATACTCACTTTCTCGAAGGGGAAGTTCGGCACGTCTGTCTCCTCCAGTGGTGCCATCTCCTGCCTTCTGCTCTGCGACTTGCACACTACGCAGCTCCGAACATAGTTAGTGACCTCTCCGTACAATTTTGGCCAATAGTACTTTCTTCCTATTAGATCACATGTCCTATCAATTCCCATGTGACCCAACCTCTCGTGGCACTGTTCCAATACCTCTGGTCTTAAACCTTTGGGCACATACAACTTGGGCTTGACTTCCTCATCCCTGCCTGAGATATAATACAGCCTTTCTTCTATTATGGCATACTTGGTGGTCTCTGCTGCCTTCACCTTTTCTCTCAGGGCAGCTATTTCACTGTCTGCCTGCTCCTTCTCAATTCCTTCTGTCCAGTAGGGATCGGTTATTATCTGTGTGACCCCTTCTTCGTCCGATTCTAACATAGGGTGATATTTTAGCTTATTAGAGTTAATTACTCCTATTCTATAGGCTTTATCATCTACTCCCTGCTCTACTTTTACAGATCTTTCTTCCAGTTGTTTCGGTATTCTTGAGAGTAAATCTGCGCACCTGTTTTCCTTCCCTGCCAAATACTCTATCTTACAGTGGTAGCCACTTAACTTAAGGCCCCACTGTTGAATCTTCTTATTATTTGTCCACTCTGCCTGCAATAGGTACTGCAGAGGTTTGTGGTCTGTTTTTATAGTAAAGACCGCACCATTCAAGTAGTAGTCCAGTTTTTGGAGAGCATACATGATAGCATATGCTTCTCTTTCTATTACTGGCCATCTCTGTTGTGTCTCTGAGAGCTTATGAGAGAGAAAGTATATCGGTACTTCCTCTGGTATGCCTGGCACTGGTCCTTCTTTATCGGGACACGGCTGGGTAAGAACTGCTCCTACACACTGCTCACTGACATCAGTGTATAGTACCATGGGCCTGCTGAGGTACGTCAGCAGTGGGACGGCTGTCAACTGTTCTTTTAACGTATCAAATGCCTGTTGACAATCCTCTGTCCACTTGAACCTAACGTATTTATTCGTCGGGGCTACTAGTGGTATGGCAATTCTCGAAAATGCCGGGACGAAGCGTCGGTAGAAACCTATAGCTCCTATAAAACCTCTTACCTGTCTCACTGTCTTAGGTTCTGGCATTTCCCTTATGACTTTCACCTTATCCATGTCGGGTTTAATACCGTCTCCGTTTATAACAAAGCCCAAATATCTAGACTTCTCCTTCAGAAACTGACACTTCGACAATTTCAATTTTAAGCCGTGTTTTCTTAACCTTCCCAACACTTGTTTTAGATGGGAAAAGTGTTGTTCTACTGTCTCCGAAAATATTAAGATATCGTCCAAATATGCCATGGCAAAGCTCTCGTATCCTCCTAACACTATTGACATCAGCTGTTGGAAGATTCCCGGAGCATTAGATAAACCAAATGGCATCACCCTGAACTGGAGCAGTCCTAGGTGACACGCAAATGCGGCCTTCTCCTTGTCAGCCTCATCAAGGGCTACCTGCCAATACCCGGACTTCAAGTCCAACGTAGAGAAGTACTTTGCCTTCCCTAATAATGCCAATATGTCATCTATTAGTGACAATGGCACCGCCAACGGCTTCGATATAGAATTCAGTTTCCTAAAATCTACACAAAAACGGTGCCCGCCATCTTTCTTACCTACTATTACGATTGGGAAGCTCCAAGGGGAGATCGATCTTTCGATCATCCCAGCTTCCAACATCTCTTCTACTGCCTCTTCTACAAGGGGTCTTTTATGAATAGGTGTCCGGTAGGGCTTTAATTTCACAGGGGGGTGATCTCCGGTGTCGATTTTCATTTTGACTGTGTGGGTCTGGTCTAATTCCTTGTCTGACTGGGCTACAACATCTCGATTATCCCTCAGCAGACCTCCCACCCTGGTTCTAAATTGATCCGGTGCTAATATATCTTCGTCCACTATTCCTTCTGTTTGCTCTACAAGTTTTCTTCGTTCCTCTTCGAATCTCACCCGATTCAGAGTCCGTAGGGTTAGCGCTTTCCCTATCTCTTTCCCTCTCCTAACCTTTATAGTCTTTTCGGCCTGGTTCACCATCATAATGGGCACTAATTCAGCTGCCTCCACCACCGTCTCACACAGAGTTACCTCATTCTCTTCTAGGCCCTTCCCTTCCACAGGGACCAACTGCAGGTGTCCTTTTCCTATTTTCTTCCCTGACATTAACCTACCCTTTCCCGACACCGCCGTTCTAGAGGGTAGCTTTACATCTTCCTCCACCACTATTATTATATCTTCTTCCGGTGGGCATCCCAATGGCGTTCTCTCGCTATTCACTATCAGCACAGTGGGATTGAACTCTATCTGGGCCCTCTGGCTCCGGAGCCAATCTTCTCCCAAGATTGCCTCCGTACACAGGTCGGAGGTTACGTAAAGATTTTGGGTGCTTCTTAATTTCCCTTGCCACCTATCTCTGCTCTACAGGATAGCTTTTTCTCTTGCGTCAGCGAAGAGAACACTCGGGCTTTCCTCTTCCTGGGCCCCCACCCTTGGGTCATCCCAGCCATAGGCGCCGGCAGCAATAAATCACCTTCATTATTCTTATGAGGGGAAGTTCTGCGCTTTTCGCACCTGGGCGGGCCCGGCTGGACCTCTCCCAGTCTCCCGCGGCTGTTCCTAAGAATACAGCTTCTCTTCAAGTGCCCTGGTCTCCTACAGAACCAGCACCTTCTTGCCGGACAGTTCGCCGCAAAGTGGCCCACCTGACCACATGTCCAACATTTTGCTCTTTTTCTCTTCAACTGGGCTAACCTGTCGTTTACTCCCGGGAGGACCTGTCCTCTACCCAAGCGGCTCGCCCGACCACTGGTCAAAGCTTTTATTTCCCTTCTTTTTAACTGGGCCACCCTCCCTCTTAATTCCGGGGTGTCCCGCTGGCTTTTCCCTGGTCTTGTCTCTTGGGCTCGGCCTTCTTTGTTAATATTGGTGGGGCGCCTTTTCTCAGCCCGCACCACTTGGCCAGGTGTTCTTTTCTTTCCACACCTGGTGCACCTGTCCTGTTCGAAGTCTGGGGGCAAACCCCACTTCGTCGGACATTCCCCCGCTCTGTGGTCCTCATGCCCACAGGTCCAGCAGACCAGCCCGTATCTACCCGGCGTGGGCTTATAAAATCCATGCCTGGTTGACCATGCCTTTCTATTGGGGTCTTCTTCCCACACCTCAGGCTGATCTACTTCTAGCTTGACCCTCTGATTCCAAGCGGGGGGTCTTCCGCCTTTCCCCCTTTTTCCGACCTCTCGACTTAGTATCTGGTTCATTCCACACCTTTTTACCTTTTCCCATATGCGCTGGCTCTCCTTGGCCAGTTCTATTGCTGCCGATAGTCTCACCGGACCCTCTTTCAGCACGTCGTGACGAACACGCTCGTCACTTAGGGCCTCCACATACAGGTCTGCTAACTGGGCCTGCATGACCGCATTGTCTCTAACCACTTCTGGGAAGGCCAATGATGACAGCTTCCCCGCTCGG
>OZ010594.1:77873025-77875525 GCA_963932145.1 Acanthosepion lycidas | reverse complement strand
ATAATGATTACTTGTATTATTTCTATTATTCGGAATGATATTCTCATCTTGAATGCCATATTCACAACGTTTCGGCCGTTGTACACCCCCGGCCTTCATCAGGAGATTGGAATTTCCAACCGAATCATTTATTTCGTCCAACGAGGTAGATTGTTCTAGTTCCACGTGCCATGCCTCTTCCGGATTTCTCAGTTATTTCACTTTAACTCAACTCGCCAATTTTTGGTTCATTATTGCTGTGGTTTGGTATTGTACTCAAAATGTTTGGGTCTAGTCACTGTATCAAACCAACGGCATTAACATGGACGGTGATAATATTCGGAAAGATTAGAGGATTTATTTCACGCATAAATGACATGAATTGTATGTCGAGCAGTTTGGACAATGGAAGATTGACCCAGATTTAAGGCGCTATGTTGATTGACACACAGCTGCAAATGCAAGCTTTAAAGCGAAAAATCCTTTTTGTAAACAACGAAAAGTGATTCGAGACAGGTGTTGATAAGCCACCCACGCTCACTGAGGAGGTATAGTAAGAGGTCATGATATGAGAGATTGAGAGAAGGGAATTCCCCAGAATGTCCATAAATATAAATGCACGAAGAGAATTCACCAGTAGGAGTTGAGCCGGAGCAGTAGAGACAGGGATTGACGCAGAAGAGAGAAGAGAGACCGACAAGATTATCTGCCGAAGAGAAGCCTCAGAGTTCAGCCTTGTGCCAAAGTTTACCAACAAAAGCAAGCCAGATTTTTGCCAGGTCGTTGATAGTATCACTTCCGATTTCTCTGGTATTCCTTATAACTGATTCTCATATTGTATTAAACATGGCACGTGGAACAAACCAGTCTACCCAGTGAGCGAAATAACGCGTTCAGTTCGACATTCCAACCACCTGAAGAAGGCCGGAGCGTACAACGGCCGAAACGTTGTAATAAATATGGCGACAAAGATGAGGACAATAGTCCGAATAATGTAAATAATATACATAATACCTCATCTCAGAAATGTAGACATAGATAGTTATAATAATTAATATTTCGCACATTTATCTTCCTTCTTGCAAAATTTCCTGCACTAGAAGCTTTTTCTTTTCCCTATGTTTACATTAACGGCAATAGAATAAATGGTGAATTTTCGCCTATATGTCTGTTAATAACATGTTCCACCGTCTTAAATACGGCTGGTAAAATTCTTCAATCGCCCCCAGAACTTGGTCGATACATGTATTTCGAGCAGCATTAAGACATAAGTTTTTTTTGTTTTTTTTTGTTTGTTTGTTTGTTTTGACAGATCGCACGGTCCTGGTTATTAAATGACTTGTCGTTGTGGTTTCTTTCTAATGATGTTTCTCTCTATCTCGTTATTTGTTTCAAAGACCGTAACGTAGTTGGTATGTATGAGTTAGTAGACAATCATGAAAAATAATGAGCCCACACTTTCGGGAGAGATGTTGTCAGAGACGCAATAAACTTGATAAGCACTGCATTGGTATTAAATGAACACACATTTTTTCTTGGATTCAACGTGATTTTTTTTAATTACTTGTCTCTTCAGGCGTTAGGTGATCATAGATCTCCGTAGACATATTTATTATATGTGAATTGGCATGATTTCTTGGGAATACTGTAATTGCTGATTAGTTTTCTGTTGTCTTCTCCAAGGTTTTGAATTCTGATTTGTCTTTCTCCAAGATTGGCTGACATCCAAGTCTAGCTAGACTTGTCTACCAAGTTATTTAACACTTAGGTGCACATAACATACATGGATATTAAGGTTATAAAATATATCTCTGTGCATGTAATTGAATGAACGCATCTGTTTTCTTATTCACAGAGTAAATGTAACGAACATTGGTGGATTTGCTAAGCACCTGTCTATGTCTTTAGAACACAGAGAAACTTTGCTATTTACATTGTTCGGGCTATCATCCTCATCTTTGTTGCCATACTTATCACAACGTTTCTCCCGTTATACGCTGTGGCCTTCTTCAGGTGGTTGGAATGTTGTCCATAAGGACACATGGCACAGTGGATAAAGGCGTTAGCTAGATCCAGTGACAGGACCCAAGGATTGTGAGTTCAATACCTGGCTAAAACGGTGGAAAACTTGGAGAGGGGAATTAACAGGAGATAACTGATAACTAACATCCCTTGTACATGGCACGTGGAACGAGAATAGTCTGCTCCAGCGAGCGAAATGAAGGGTTCAGTTCAACATTCCACCCACCTGAAGGAGGTCGGAGCGTATAACGGCCGAAACGGTGTGATAAATATGGCAACAAAGATGAGGACGATACAATGTAAATAGTGCACATAATACCTCATCTCAGGAATATAGATAGATACAGAGAAAATTATAATGAAAATTCATAAGTGTTTTTCTTTAAACCATTAGCTTATGAAAGGATGTCTTTCATTCAATGTTTTTTTTTTGTTTTTTTTTGTTTAACTGAACGACTCTATGCAATGTAAATTCAAAATTATTTTAAGTTCAAGAGAG
>OZ010594.1:77850525-77870525 GCA_963932145.1 Acanthosepion lycidas | reverse complement strand
ACTTAAGAAGTGAATATCGAAATTAAATATTTCTGGGTCATGTTCGACTAAAAAACAGTCTATATTGGTAAGTATCTAAAAACTTTATCAAGCAGCGGGATTATATTTTATGCATCACTTGTATTTTCTGTGAAAATATTATGAGGAATGTTCTCGGCTGACATGATGTGAAAAGACTATATTGAGTCCATTTCTAAGATAGTTGGTTCAATGCGTTGTGCTAGACAATCTTACCCTCCAGAATGTATCTTACATATCTATAAGTCTACCATTCGTCCGGGCTTAGAATATTGCTGCCACAGATGGCCCGATGCTTCTTCTATGTATCTAGAGATCGTAGATAAAATGCAAAGACGAATCAGTCTATATCTGGCGTCTCAGCTTCCGTCACTTTCCTACCGCCGTAAAGTTACCTCTCTGTGCGTTTTCTATGAATATTTTCAAGGTAATTGTTCGGATAAACTCTTCGCTCTCGTGCCTAGACTTTATGAACTTAAGCGCAGTAGTTTATTAGCGATTAGGTCATATAAATTTACACTTGAGTTGGCTAGATGTAACCGTAAGTTCTATGCTAACAGTTTCTTCTCTCACACTTCTCGCTTGTGGAACGCATTCTGGCTTCACGCTTCCACCCAACTTTAATCTGCAAAAATGTAAATGTATTGTTAATCGTTATTTACTGTCCTTCTGATTACTTGTCTTTTGTTTTCGCTCCTTAGTAATGTCTGTGTTTTTTTAAATTCTTCCATGGCCAGTAAACCCTTGTTTCGTAGTGGTTTTTACTACCTTGCTTGGAGTAAACGTGATTAAAAATAAATTAAAAAGTAACATTCGTATCAACTTTATGTTTGTGTGTATTAGAGAGAAATAGCGAATGATATTAACTGACTGTGACAGATATGAACACCTGTAATATTTCCGTAGACTAAATGAATTCATGAATTGAGACGTTTTTTTTTTTTATTCTTGACTTTTATATTCGTTTGAACTGCACTTAGCTGTCTTTTGAATATCCAATTTCTAAAGCGTGCTAGAACATATGGCAATGGTTGATTTCCTTGTTGAAAGGTTACAGTGTAACCCGGATATAAGAGATCCGGATATAAGAGAAACCCGGAAACAAGAGAGATTTTCTCTGGTCCCAAATTAGAGCCTGTGTTAATGTATATAAATTAGACCAAACCCGGATATAAGAGACTTCTTCTCAGGTCCTGACAACTCTCTTATATCCGGGTTACACTGTACTATAAATTAAGGAGTATTTAATTTTTTATAGCTATTTTTAAAGAATTATTTCGTTGAAATAAAAAGACTATATCATTAAAGGTAACATCAGGAATAAAAAAAAAAAAACATAATTCGGTATGTTATATTGTTCTGTTTATAGAGAAAAATAAAATCGATTTTAGCAAGACATGCTCCGATTTGCTTTTTAGCAACACATGCTCCAATTTCTTCTTATAAATGATATTGTCTTTTGTCGAACATAATTATAAAACAGTTCTTTAAAATGTGAAAGTAACATTCGAAAAAATTTCATTTATTTTTCATTTCATTTTGCGTTTATCAAAATTTCACCGTTATCGGTATGACGATAAACTACGTCGTAGGTATGACGATAACTTACATCTGACCGTAAGGTCTTCCTGCATTCCATCAGACTGACTGATTCCCAACTCCTCGAAAGCAAACCTCGTTATGCCTGCTTGGTCTCACACTGTCTACTGACATGAGATGGAACAAATACATTGAATCTATAGCTTCATCTACCGCAAAGAAAGTTGGTTCTCTGTGTGGCAAAATAATTTTTTTTCTCGTCTGTGTCCATCCTTCAAATCTATAAGTCAACCATCCGTCCTTACATAAAATATTGCTTTCATATATGGTTTGGTGCCCACTCTTTACGTCTCAAGGTTCTCGACAAAATCTAGAGACGAATATGCAATTTGATAGGTCCTGATCTGGCATCTAGTCTACTGTGGATTCTCACAGACGTTCCATAGCTTCCTTCTGTCTCTTCTACAAGTATTTTCACGGCAACTGTTCTGAAGAGCTACTTTCGCTTGTCCCCAGACTGCATGAATATAAGCGATTTACTAGGCTGGCATCTCGGTCCCACTATTTTACTGTCGAAACTGTTAAATGTAGCCGCTTATTCTAGTCCAAAATTTTATTCTCTCGCAATTCCAGTCTATGGATCTCCCTTCCTCTTGCTTGTTTCCCTGATAACTATAATCTTCAAATATTCAAGTGTAATGACAATCGACATCTTCTGATGCCTTAAGCTTGTTCCCCGTCCTTCTCTGATTACTTTCCTCAGACAAGCGTCTTTACTCTTGTTCTCAATCCTCTGTAACCCTTTGCATGGTAATGGCACTCCTGCCTTCCTTGGGGTAAATTGCTTCTTTTTTTTTAAAAAAAAAGTCTCTGATCAGGAGGTTTTGTGGAGCGTGGAACCACTTCTTTGTTGGTGTTCCCACTTACAACCTAATTCGGAGTGGTAGCACCTGTTAGGGTCCCAACTATGGGGAAGTTTACTCCTGAACTGGGATCATAACATATGAAAGTGTAAAAAAAGGTTTTAATGCCAGCAATACATTTTTTGGAAAAAAATTGTTAAGAGCGATAAATTTTTGTAGAAAAAATTATTACCAGCAAGATATTATTGCCAGAAATATATTTTTTAAAAAAAAATATTAGCAATACATTTTTAGAAAAAAAATGTTACCAGATATACTTTTCGGAAAAAAAAATATTACCAGAAATAAAAATGTTATCGGCATTATATAACCTATTCAGATTGATATTTTCTAAAACATACCAAAACGAACCAAATAAAATTTCCACCATTGTCACCAAGTCTTTTTACATTAGTATTGTTGTGGATTCCGAGATGAATTCGGTCTCCAAGGAATGACAAACGCAATAATTAAATATAAGAAATAAAAATGTATTTACACAATCATACAAAGAGTAATACTGTTAGTAAGTCCAGGAACGTGGTTAGTAGAAAATACGGATAGATATATACAGTCTCGAAGTAGGACTTAGAGTCTACGTGCTTGTAACTGACTTCTACGAGAGGTTACCTCACACTATCTCCGTTCGTATATTCTCTCACTCTCCGTATATCCTCTCTCTATCCGACTACCCGACTGCCGACTACCGACTACCGTCTACCGGTATTTAACGGCAGCAGTCCAGGTACACTTGGTAGTATATGAAAAAGGGGTAGATCCCATATCAATTATATTAGAAGAAACAGGCATTTTTAGGGCATAGGCGATCCTGTTTCTTCAGAAATTTCATTTTCTTTAATATCTATTAAATGTGAATTTTGTATAGCTGTTCTTAAGAATTATACTTGCGGTGATTTCCCTGTTGCATTCTACATAGTCCGAATCCAGATTTTCTTTCACCAAGTCTTTTTAGACTACCAAAGCTTGGTAGTTCATTTGACACTAGTAGTTTACACGTTTTTACGATGTCCAGAGTTAGAGTATATACCTTTCCTAAAAGCATTAATGGGAAGTAAACACGATTGATACTGCCGAAATCGAGATGCTCATTTCAGCTTCCATGAGGATAGATATATCACGCAACGTTCGCATCAGGATTACTTTAAAATAAGTCATATACAAAAATATAAATTAAAATAAGTCATATAATAAATATCATTTTTAATAAAACATATACATTATTGGAAATCTGTAGAATCTCACGCCACACGAAAAATCGCGGAAACAATAAAAAGATGTCGCATTTTATTTGTAATTTTCAAGAAATATTACGTCATCAACAAAACAGACCGTCTCACATACGTACTTAGAAGTTAATATTTATTTTATAGTAAACCTATACATATATATATATGTGTGTGTGTGTGCGTCTGTGAAAGCCAACACCCAGAGACAATAGTCTATTTCATGCTAAAAGCAATCATCATGTCATTGCGTTTAGCATCAAAAAGACTGTCGCCTCTGGATGTCGATTACAATGTCCGCTTTTATATTTGCATATGCTTTATCCCTGACAATGAGCACCTTAACCAATAAATTTAGCATACCGTAAAAGTATATTTTTCATATATATGTATATATATTACTATTAAAATATATATATATATATATATAATACAGTTAATAATTTATATAATATATATGTAATATTGTTATATATATATATATATATATATATATATATATATATATATATATATAAATGACACTCTGTTAGTGTGTCTGTGTCTCTGAGCACACCGTTCGACCGATTGGCATGAAAATTCACACCCAGACCGAACATTTACGGCATTCATACTTGACGTCTTCGGATCTTTCGACTGTTCCCCCGATTTTGGAAAAAATCGATAAAACCGATAGGGGGTCAAATATTGATTAAAAAAAAAACTCATCAGTTTTTCAGTGATAGTTTTCACAAATTACAAGTGATATCCACCAAACTCACGTTGAGAAATGTCCTTTCTTATAGGTTTGAGGTGATGTTCTTTGTTTTTAAAAATTGATATGAGTTATCGGAAAAAAATCGATGAAATCGATCACTTTGGAACACCGATTCAAATCCAATGTAATTGATTTTTGGCTCTGTTTTTCGAAAACTGCAAGGAATTTTCCCGAAAATCATGTTGATCATTAGTTTTATCAAAAGTTATTACTTGCTGACCTATCAATTATCGGAAAAAAATCGATAACATCTTGCCACTTTTGACTTCCAATTCAAATCCACTCAAGCAGATTTTTGGCTATATTTTTCGCAAATGGCGAAGAATTTCCACCAAAATTACGTTGAGCATTGTTTTCATCATTAGTTAAGAGATGCTGGCATTCATTTTCAATATCGATATCAATTATTGGAAAAGATCGATACAATTTGGGAGATCCTATTCAAATCCAGTCTAGCTGATTTTTGGCTATATTTTTCGCAAATGGCGAAGAATTTTCAGCGAAATTCCCGTAGAACATAGTATTTACCGACAGTATTGTGCTGCTGACGTTCGTTCTCAACATCGGTTTCAATTATCGGATAAAAATCGATGAAATTATACCCCTTTTGACTTCCTATTCAAATCGAGTTTTCCTGAATTTGGCGATGTTTTTCACAACTTACTTGGGATCTTGATTAAATTTATCAGCTTTAGTCGTGACAATTAAAAACTTCTACACTGTGAGCTCCTTTGCGACCAACTAATACCCGAGAGAAGTCAATACAATCATGTCTGAATCTGAACTTGCGAATACACCAATCAAACGTACGTTCAATTGAGACGTCTACACTATCTTATTGGCTGAGTGCAGTACGACAAGTGCCTCGAACACCAATCAGTGACCTGGGACTCACCATCAAAGGCTTTTTTGTAACGTAAGAAACACAGCTGGGAAAGCAAGGGCAATAGAGACACTTGACCGCAGGTGCGCCCGTCAATCCAGGGACGCTGCTGCAACAGCGAGCGCTAGGGCTGCTGAGACACCGATCCGTATGTCTGTGCGAAATGCTACGAATGCTGCACCACTGCCAGGTCGAGGGCAGTAGAAACACCTGCCCGTATGCGTGCTTGTCAATCCAGGGACACTGCTGAAACAGCTAGGTCGAGGGAACCCAGAGAGAGCTGTAGCAGGCAAACCGCAATGCCCACAACGCTGCATAGACTTCTGCTGCCAGAAAATCCGAAGGCCCACAGACAAGGGCAAACAGACTTTCAATGGCTGCTATAAAAATGGGCGCTGTGCGCTTATCTCAAACTCCCCAAGCATACGCTACGACGGCGACATTCAGCGCCTTGCGGCAGCCCATGAACATAACTATTCTAGTAGCTCGTTTTGGTCTTTCTTGGCTTTCAATTACGACCCCGGCATTAACTTAACTACGCGTGCCGACCTCAATGTAGGGTACATGACCTGCGTTTGCCAATTCTGCAACGCCCGCAAATGGGCCGGGGAGCCTGCCGTCTGTGCTGCTCCGACAAAGTTTGAATGCTACCTCTGCATGAACAATCTACCCCGTTGAGGAGATTAATAGCCGGCTCCCATCCCGACTCCAACTACAACAGCTTCTTTCGAATGACCTCATTTGGGGATCAGGTGGTTCGAGAAGAGGGTTAGGTGCCCACTTTCAAAGTACAGGGGCAGGTACACCACCACATTGTGTCTCTGCTGCCTGAGGAGACCTCTCCGCCTAAATTCCTTCAACTGTACTTTATTGCAGACTACAACCTACAGACCGAAACCCGGATTGGTATTTTTCTGCCATCGGGAAGATTTCCTCGCAGGGACGTCATACTACTACTTCAGGCCATGTTTCAGGAGGTTAACAGCTAAATTAGCAGTGTCAAATATGCTTTGGAAAATGCTCCCTTTCCTTCCTTCAGAGTTGTAATTGACACCGACAAACGGCCTCACGATGAACACAAACTCCACTACAATGCTTCTGCGTGCAAAGTGGCCGCTATTATACATGGGGAGCAAGACCGCACTCGTAATATTGTCCTCAAATCAAGAGGCGGCGCTCTTCGCATGATTTCTGAGACCCATCAATCCTATGACCCATTGCAGTACCCTTTACTTTTCCCTTATGGTGACTATGGCTACCACTTGGGCATTCGCCTTCTTACTCCGAGCGGCCAACTTACAACGTCTTCCAAAGCATTATCGTGAAGGCCTTCTACTCATACCGGTTTAAGGTTAGTGAGGGATACTTCAACCTGCTTCATAGATGCAAGGAGCTTTCCCACCAGTTTGCGATTGACATGGCCTGCTAAGATGGAATCAAGGAGACTTTGTTTTATACGGAATCATCCGAAACAAGTACGCTCAGACTCCTAGGTACCTTTCACGACAGATTTCGAAATCGATCCCCGCGACCTAGCGAAGCTGTGCATTGTGCCCTCTACCTACACTGGGGAAGTGGGGCGTTACATGCATGATCGCACGCAAGACACTTTTAGGCAATATGGGCGGCCAGACTTATTTATAACGTTTACCTACAACCCCAAATGGGTTGAGATAACGCGTGAACTCCTACCTGGACCAGATTACACTCACAGACATGACATTACCGCCCACATATATATATATATATATTAACAGTATGATTCGCTTGAAAAATCTCGGATGACTAATTGGTACCTAAGTCTACCGTACTCGGTATGTTTGCCAGGGTTTTTATGATGTATTATATATATATATATATATATATATATATATATATATATATATATATATATATATATATATATTACAAGCGTTCGTTCATGAATTTTCCTTTTGATTAAGCCTTCGTTTTTCAGTTGTATATTTTCTTTTCAGCTGTAAATTTGTCTTCGATATATTTTTTTGTGAAATTACATTAATTCTTATGGTTTTTATTGGATTTGATATGTTATATTATTAATTAAAATGTTACATATTTTAATTTGTACTTTCAATTAAATTATAATATCTTATGTTGTATCTCTAATATTAATTATATTATATTTTATTTGATTTATTATTTTATATTATTATTCACGTAACAATGTAAATGTTGAATATTATCAGTAAGAAAAAAATATATATACATTCATACATACATATATATATATATATATATATATATATATATATATATATATATATATAGATAGATAGATAGATAGATAGATATGTATTGGTTTGATATGAAATAAAATAAAAAAAAACTTTCTACTTACTTTGCAGTATAATCTTATACTCTTACTTCTATAATGTTGTAGTTATACCTACATGTATGTATATATATATATATATATATATATATATATATATATATATATATATATATATATATATATGTATGTATGTATGTATGTATGCATGTATGCATGTATGTAGCATGTGTTTCCTGGAAACCGAGAAGCTACTCTCGCAAAAAATCACTGAAGATACGCAAATAGCAGAGTCTTCTCAGAACCCATCTGCAAAGAAAATATCACAAGCCAAATCATAAAAAAAATATGAAAAATAAGCAAAACTTGATCAGCTAACAACATCTGAAAACGTATAATGTTTGCCTAGTAGAGAAAATAGAGATGATCACATATTTGGAACAAGAATATTTCATGAACAAAAGATCAAAGATCATTTCCAAAAGGCAGACGGGAAACAAATTCCCACTACGCTACCTTCAACTACATCGTATTCTAAAATATTAAATATCATTTGATAATATAAACTTAATAATAACGCTTTAGCTACCAAAATCTGGAACAGAATTAAATGGAAAAAAGGAACAAAAAACAAATAAATGCTATATATAGATGAATAAAAAAATGAATTAAAATAATAAATAAATCAAACAAAAAATGTCATGGTCAATCATAAGCTCTAAACAAAAGAACTGGATAGGGTCAGTTTTATTTGTCTTTATATTTGCTTAATCCAACAGCGGCTTATATAGATAACACGCAAAAGGCTTATTGACACATCTTCGGAAAATCACTTGTTGCGTGAAATTGACAGATACTATGTAGTGTTGATTGTCATGTCCAATATGTGTCTATGTGTGCGTATACAAATACATTTATAGACAATAGCAACTTATACAGCATTGCTATTACTTTTTGCATTGGTATTTTACAGATATATACATTGTCTCTCGACCAAATCGAGAACGCTTCTTCTATATCTGTACCGACTGTTGTATGATGATAACAGGTGCCTTTACACGATATGTGTATAAAATTCTGGTGCTCAAAGATAACATATTAAACTTAAGCTTTTATCTTTGAGCTCGTTCGCGAGAATCTGAGCATTTCCTGAGATAATGATGGGGAGTGTTCACACCAGGAACTATCTGAGATATAATCAAGGTAAAAAGATGTGTTAAAGCCAAACGTCATAAATAATTAATGCTGGTTCACTATTTACATTATTCGGACTATTGTCCTCATGTCTGTCGCCATGTTTATCACAACGTTTAGGCCGTTGTACGCTCCGGCCTTCTTCAGGTGGCTGGAATGTCGCACTTAACCCTTTATTTCACTCACTGGGGTAGACTGTTCTACTTCCACGTGCCATGTCCAATGGATGTCAGTTATCTCCTATTAATTCCCCTCTGAAAGAACTCCACTGCCTTAACCAGGTCTTAAACTCATATTCTTTGGTACTGTCACTGGATCTAACTAACACCTTTATCCACTGTACCATGTGTCCAACCACCTGAAGAAATCTAGAGCGTACAACGGCCGAAAAGTTGTGATAAATATGGCGACAAAGATGAGGACAATAGTCCGAATAATATAAATAGTGTATATAAAACCTCATCTCTGAAATATAGACAGATACTGAAGGGCCGAAACGTTGTAATAAATATGGCGACAATGATGAGGACAATAGTTCGAATAATATAAATAGTGTACATAATACCTCATCTCAGAAATATAAACTAATTTTTGTTCTTACAACGAAAGAACATCTCAAAGAATTAACTATTCTGTTCTATAGTTATTCGATTATATTCCATAGTCGACCAGATTTTCTTTAAATTGAATATAATATTTACTATTATATTAATTACGTTGATTGGAAATATACTATGCAGCTATTTAAAAAATCAAATAAATGCTTGAAAAAATAACAGAATCCGATTTGATTTTCTCTTGAATAGCAGATTTTCTGTATTGTTCCTTAGTGAGTTCCGGTTTTCCTCAATCGTAGAATGATTATATTTCTTTTTATGCTCTCTATGCTTTTCAGATTACGATCCACAGTATCATATCCCTTGCAAATTTAAACTATATCCTACTCTTTGCATGAAACGTTTCCCCCGTTCTACCAACCACACACTTTAGGAAGCTTAATCGTTAGTTTAGGGGTATTTTACGCAGTATGTTCTTGGATCAATCAGTTACATGATATACGTTTAGGTCGTCATGTATCTTTCGATGCATGACCGACGAAGCAGAATTTTTTCACGTAGTAGGTCGCCATTTCTTTTTGCTGTAGACCAGTTGCCATCCAGTCTGTTCTATTTACCCATTGAAGAAGAGGATTTATAGGGTATTAGCACGTAAGTGAATGTAATGGATTCGACTGGAATTCAAACTCGGCTCTCCGATTCCTCAATCCGAGCTGCTATCCATTACTCCACTGATACTTGTTATCTAAACTGTGTTTTCTCGTTATGTGTCAGAAATTTCAATCCTCTGTTTCTGATTTTAATTATAAATATCATATTTCCCATTTCCTTTAAAATTTCAACTCATGTATTCTGTTCATTGCATTCTCAAAATTAGTCTCTTGAACCACATGTGTCTTTTTCTCTGTGAAAAGAGATATGAGGCTGCTATATAGTAATATTGATGTGACAGTAATTCAACAATCTTGTCTTTATTTCTAACGTAAGTTTTCGATGTTTAATAATTAGTTTAGTTTCTAGAACGCACATTTCACTTGTCCAATAGTTCTGTTTTCGTTTACTCCATCATCTAGCAGTTCTTGGTAAATTTGTTTCTAAGCCTACCATCAGCACAATGTTAACTTATCTTAGGTTGTTAAGATTATATCTACTGATAATAAATCCTGGTACGTCTTCTTGATTTCTCAGGGCCTTATCGCTGTGCAGGTTAAATACTGAGAAGATTCATTGATATACACTTTCGATTTTTGTTGTCTATCTACCGAAGATGAATGTTATAGATAATGTATCTGAATCGACGTACACGATTTAGTCTAAAACACATTTTTTACACAAACAGCGCAAAGTTTTAGTACAGTATCATGAGACATGTGCTTCTATTAGAAAGTAACAAAGATAGAAATGATAACATGAATGTCCTTCAAAGTGAATATATTGAATAAATAAAAGTATATTTAGAATTTTTTCTCACCAAATTTGATTAAATTAAGTCGACAAGGTCTGTCTGTTTTATATATTACTGTTTTACCAATTTTCGAATATCATGCATTAGCTATATTTCTGAGACGAGGTATTTTAACTATTGACACTACTTACACTGTTCGGACTGTTGTCCTCAACTTTATTGTCTTATTCAAGACGTTTCGACCGCTGTACACTCCGGCCTTCTTCAGGACCTGTCTATATTTCTGAGATGAGGTATTTTAAATATTTACATTGTTCGGACTGTTGTCCTCAACTTTATTGTCTTATTCAAGACGTTTCGACCGTTGTACACTCCGGCCTTCTTCAGGATCTGTCTATATTTCTGAGATGAGGTATTTTAAATATTTACATTGTTTGGACTGTTGTCCTCAACTTATTGACTTATTGATTATTTCGACCGTTGTAGGTTCTGACCTTCTTCAGGATCTGTCAATATTTCTGAGATGAAGTAATTTAATTATTTACACTATTTACATTTTTCGGACTGTTGTCCTCAACTTTATGGTCTTATTCATGACGTTTCGACTGTTGTACACTACGGCCTTCTCCAGGATCTGTCTATATTTCTGAGTTGAGGCATTTTAAATATTTACACTATTTTCATTGTTCGGATTGTTGTCCTCAACGTTATTGTCTTATTCAGGACGTTTCGACTGTTGTACACTCCGGATTTCTTCAGAATCTGTCGATATTTTTGAGATGAGGTGTCGTAACTAATTACTCTATTGATATTGTTCGAACTGCTGTCCTCAACCTTATTGTCTTATTCACAACATTTAAGCCGTTTTAAACTCCGGCCTCCTTCAGGTGATATATGTTGGAATTTCGACCCGGACTTTTATTGCGCCCACAGGGGTAGATTGTTCTATTTCCACGTGCCATGCCTTTTTCTGGATATTTCAGTTTCAGTTATTTCACTTTATTAACTCAAGTTTTGGTTAACCTCTGCTCTGTGCAGAATTCATTATTTCAACTCAGTGGATTATTTATACCAACGAGTTTATCCATGGGTCCACTTGGGGATTAAATCTTTGGTTGAAGCAATCAAGTGACATGCAGGATATTGCAAACTAAATTGTTGCTAAACTGTTCGAAGTTAATGTTTTGTTTGTTGCTTTCTTTAAATATTTTTGACTGCCTCAATAATTTTCAAGAACCATGTGTTGTCCGTATTGTAAGTAAGATTCGTTGGTTATAACATATTAACTTAATCTATCTCAACCAAATGCACCTTAATTATAAAAGAATATGTAAAAAGCAATTCAAAATATAATTTTCCGGTGCATATCAATTAACGATCCCAACGCACAACGTCGATTTATTTCATAAAAACAAAACGAAACAAAAACATATCCAATTATTACACGGGGCCTGAAAATCTCCCCATGTAAAAATAATTATGATATTGATTAATTTCTCTCTACAACACCCCATAATATCTTTGTCTGAACACCTTTACAATCATTTATCTTCCAGTATTATTTTATGATCGCTCTTTTGTTTCTACATTTTTCGTTTTTCAGACCCAGCTTATGGTTGCAGGATCATTGTTTCCATTCTTTTTTCTGTAGAACAAATATAGTATCTATCAATATTTCTGAGATGAAGTATTATGTACACTATTTACATTATTCGGACTATTGTCCTCATCTTTGTTGCCATATTTATCACAACGTTTCGTGTGTTGTACGCTCCGGCCTTCTTCAAGTGGTTGGACTGTCGAACTGAACCCTTTATTTCACTCGCTGAGGTAGACTGTTCTAGTTCCATGTTTAAATGGATGTCAGTTATCAGTTATCTCCTGTTAATTCAAGAACATATGACACAGTGGATAAAGGCGTTGGTTAGATCCAGTGACAGACCCAAAGAGTGCGAGTTTAATACCAGGTTAAAGCAGAGAAGAACTTGGAGAGGGGAATTTACAGGAGATAACTGATAACTGATATCCATTAAACATGGCAAGTGGAAGTAGAACAGTCTACCCTAGCGACCGTAATAAAAGGCTCAGTTCGACATTCCAACCACCTGAAGAAGGCCGGAGCGTACAATGGCCGAAGCGATGTGATCAATATCGCGACAAATATGAGGACAATAGTCCGAATAATGTAAATAGTGAAAAAAAAAGTATGTCACATTTTATACTACTTTTTCGTTTCGCTACCAAGCAATATAATAAAGCCAGTAAGACACAAGTGGTTAATGAGATTTGAAAGAATATGAGGAAAAGAAAATATTAGTAAAGAGAGAGAGAGAGAGAGAGAGAGAGAGAGAGAGAGAGAGAGGGAGTGAGAGAGAGAACAATAAAAGAACACGAATTATGAAGAGAGTAGAAAAGATCGACATTGCATTTAAATATTTGTCAAGCGAGAAAATCGTGAGAAGAAACTTAGTATAGAATTAAGAATTACGTCTAGCCATTTCAACTGTAAAATAATGAAACCTTGCAGCCAATCTAGGACTGGGCTTAAATTAATAAAGTTTAGGTACCAAATAGGAAAGCTCACCACAACAATTACCATAAAAATATTTATGAAACATGGCGCAGGGAAGCTATGTTACGCTGGTGGGAAAGTGATTGAAGCCAAGTTGCTAGGTTAGGATCAATAACATTACATATTTATCTTTACATTTTATCAAGAATCTCTAAATGCACATCTTAAGCAGCAAACTAAATATGACAGGAATATTCAATGTATGAACGAATGGTATAATTATAAATGTATAAAATAGTTTCTGACGGGAAAAATGTCTAGCACAATACAATGAACCAACTTACCTTGCACCAAACCCAGCAGTAGATACAATATATTTTTTTCTATTTTATGTTAACAGAAGGCGCAAGAATCACTTTCTACGACAATTAAAACTAATTAATCCATTGCTTGCCCCAATTATCAGCACATTGCAAGATATTTTTGAAACCAGCTGCCAACTTGACTTTATCCATCCGATTCGACTTACCATTAAGACAGGAGGAAATATTTCCTCAGATTATATACCGTGTTGAGAACCGATGACATCAGGAATACAGTTGATGAAAATGAGGAAGAATCCATGCAAGAAGACCTAGAAAAATGTCCGTTCAAGATAACTTTCTTTTTTGCGATTTCATGATAAAGATTGAAACAAATCAAAACTCGTCCAGAATTATCACATCCTTTCAAATTGTGAAGAAAACCATTGTGCCAAACTGTTAGAGTCCTTCGCGATATCCAAACAACAGCTCAAGCGCCACCATTCTTAGCTAAAGCTTAATAGACACTTTCAGGCATAATCGTTAACACATCAGTCGGTGACCAAGCGAAGGGAAAGCAATATTTCTCATGTGAAAGAAGACTCTTAAAGAATCGTAACCAATTCCGAGACGATTAGAGTTAATATTACTTTTCCAAAAAGAGACTGAAGACTTATTGGCTGATACTCAAAAGGATCAGACAGTCCCTCTCCAAACAAGAACCCCGTCAGTTTTTGAATTCAGAGTTGTCTTGGTTTCTGACTGATTGACTAGTCTGCCCTACTATTTAACTGTTAGGAAGAAGATAACCATTATAAGAGTTGGTTTCATAAATTTGCCAAAAAAATTGTTAAAACATAAATATAATGGATTCTTCTAGAACTTGAGCTACTTTCCAGATGCAAACCATTGCACCATCTGCACCCCACACACACGCAGAACTAAGCGCGCACACACTTGCACCCTTTTGTAATGTTAGACGCTCATTCACTCTATGTTTCGTTAGGTCAACGAATGATTGTTGTCACTTCCGAAATGCTCGTTGTAGACGAGACTTCGTAAATGCAGAGACTAGTGGCAGTTACGCCTTCAAATAATACTGGCACTAATAATAATTGTTAAAAAAGTAATCGCCCAGTAGTAATTCGTATACTGATAACTATATATTAGGTTGGTGCAAAAATAATGTCGTTTTCTCACATACGCTATTATGTGAGAAAACCACATTATTTTTGCACCAACCTAATACAACTAGTATAGTACATAGTATAGAGAATGGCGATAACATAGACTTCCCATTCATAGGTTTCCTTTACGATCACTTGATCTACTTATTTAATAATGGAATCCTCCGTGTTTTTTCACTGGTGATCTGTGTTCAAACTGCAATGTCAGCAAGGACACTTTATTACTATACAACACACACGCACACACATTTACATATATCGACCCATTAGTACGCAAAATAGTGCGTATAAATCTCCAAATATATCTATATGTAAGATGTCCATAATCTCATATGGGCACATACACACAGCAATGTTCACAGGCAAGATGCATACGGATATATATATATATATATATATATATATATATATATATATATATATATATATATATATATATATATATATATTCTAGAGTAAAAGAAAAAGTGTGTGCGTATACATCTTGTCATACGCACACACTCTTTCTCTAGAATATATATATATATATATATATATATATAAATATATATATATATATATATATATATATATATATATTCTAGAGAAAAAGACAGAGTGTGTGCGTATGCATCTTGTCCGTGAACATTGCTGTGTATATGTGCCCATAGGAGACTATGTACATCGTACATATGGATATATGTGGATATTTATAGCTATATAAATAGATAGCTATATAAATGTATTTATAGCTATATAAATAGATAACGATAGACAGATGGCTATATAAATAGATAGGTATAAATAACGATAGATAGGTGTATAAATATATTTATAGCTATATAAATAGAAAGTTACATGAATAAATAACGATTTATATATATATATATATATATATATATATATATATATATATATATATATATATATATATATGCGTGTGTTTGTACATTTACAAATAGTTCACCAAATACAAATGGCTGATTGCATTCATGTCACTTTGTGCTTTGTCTGAAAAGCAGACTTTATATTTAATAACCTGATGCAAACGGCGACTGCCTCAGACTCAACTGCCAAATATTTGAAGTAATTGTCCGACGTGTCCTTCTACAACGACTGCAGGGAAGAATAATGTCTCATAGTTTATTATACGTAAGGCAAATTACACTCATCCTGCAGGCCGTTAATATTATAGTATCTTTTGTCACAATGTGAATTAACCTTCTCGAAAGCAAAATGATGTTTTCAGTGGTCGTATACAATCGTCTTTTGACTGAAATGACATCTTCCTCGTAGAATTCTTAACCTAAATATTTTTCTGTGTTATTCCCAAATATTTAATTCATAATTTTTAACTGAGTTACAGTGATGTGACTTATTGTTTAAATTATTTACATTCAGACTATACAGGGTAAATAGTAGTCAATAACCCCGGCAGAATAAAATAAGAGAGAAGAATAGCAGAGAAGCCGAAATCAGTCCGCATATACTCTAGGAAATGACGTTTTCCTCAGTAGACCAAGCATAAACCTAAATACAGAAGGCTTAAGGGGAAAGAAAACGGGAAAGAAGCGAGAGAATGGCTTTACCATCAACAGTAAAATAGAAAGTGTGGCAAAGGTGGAGAAAGAGTGATTGCAGATTCAGTAGAATAAACAGCAGGCAAGTAGTGATTTTCCAAGCGCGACCTAGACGTGGCACAAGGCCGAAAGTAGGGGGAACACAGTGAGGATCGAACTCATTACTTAGACATAATTGTTCCAGCGTGACACCTTGCTAATCATTACACCTCCCCGAGGTACCCTGGTTTTCCAAGCGTAGCTTAGATGTAGCACAAGGCTGAAAGTATGGAGTACCCGATGAGAATGGAACTCACTATTCAGTCATAATTGATCGAGCAAGAAAAGCTTGCTAAGCATTGCACCATGTTGAAGTGTCCAAGGAGAAGGCAAGTAATATGAAAACTAATTTTAAGGCTTCAAGTTCTAGGATTGTGAATTAAAGCATTGGATAGTGAATTTACTTGCTTAGTAATTGTGAGTTCCTTCTCTAAACCGTGCATTAAGCGTCGGTAGCGAGTAATAATCAACCAGTACGAAATATATAAAATATATCAAAAAGACAGTGGAATGAAATCAAATAAATTTCACAGATTAAATAAAATGTCCAATTTAATATTCGTTAAAGTTTACCCATTAAACACATGAATAAGACCAGAGAACAAAAGAAAATGAGTACAATATATATATATATATATATATATATATATATATATATATATATATATATATATATGAAGAAATATAGTCTTAAGGTGTGCTATATTTATGGGATAAAGTGCTCAATATCAGAGAAAGAGCGTGTGTAAATATAAAAGTGAACATAGAAGTCAACACTTAGAAGCGATAATATGTTTCATGCTAGATGCATTAGTCATGCCACGAGTGCTGTTATTTTTCTCGGCTATTTATATATATACGGATCAGTGGTGCATTGTGGGTAGCCTATTTTGTCGGTTATTTTACTGGAAGTGGTTTATTTGTTTATTTATTTATTTGGGTTAAATTATTTTGCTTCTTTTTATTTATTTTTATAAATGTATTTATAAATAGCCGAGAAAAATAATACCACTCTTGCCCTGACGATTGTATATAGCATGAAACAGACTGTCGCCTCTAAGTGTTGACTTGTATGTTCACTTATATTCATTATATATATATATATATATATATATATATATATATATATATATATATATATATATATATATATATATATATAATGAATATAAGTAATTTTATAGTTAATTCATGTAGTGATCTAATCTTATTGTCCTTTTAAGCATAGTTATTATAGTTTGAATTTTAGATATGTTAGTCTTCAACATTTCATATTTCTCATCGTCAAACTAATAGATATTGTGGTAAAAGTGAGGTACGTGTCATCCGTGATACACGCTTAGGCGATCATGTACCTTTCGATACATGACTGACGAGGCAGATTTTTTTTCTTGCTGTAGGTCGCCATTTCTTTCTGCGGTACACCACTTGACATCCAAGGCTTTAGAACCCAGCTGAGAAGAAGGGGATTCATACCTTTCCCAAGGGTATTAGTACGTAAGTGAATATAACGGATTCTACTGAAATTCGAACTCTGCTCTACCAATTCCTGAAACCGAGTCGCTATCCGTTACTCCACCGTGCAATTGTTTCACACTATTGACTCATTTTATCAGTGTCTATCCCATTCGTTTCGCTCTAGTCCAATGTGCACAT
The DNA here is from genome assembly GCA_963932145.1 of Acanthosepion lycidas. Lineage (NCBI taxonomy): Eukaryota > Metazoa > Mollusca > Cephalopoda > Sepiida > Sepiidae > Acanthosepion > Acanthosepion lycidas. Next base: position 77,852,478 of record OZ010594.1, on the reverse strand, counting down.
GTTGCCTGCGAAAAAGTAGAGCTATAACTAAAAATTAGTGAATATTGGTGTCTCGCTCGCTAATAAGAAGGTAAGCTGCCCACCATTATGTGGTTCAAATCAAGTATGTTCCATCGACTGTCTCAAGTTATCTCAGATCTTCCATTTTACCTTGCTCACAAGTTGTTGTTCAAGATACGGGAAATCTCCGATCATTATCTCCTAATTTTAATGAAATTCTCATGATTTTACCAAAGTTGATGCAACTCCAAATATAATTCCATATTGAAAAAATATGTCATTTTGAAAAGTACAAGTCTTCTGATTGTTCTCTGATGAAATGAGTAAGTCATTGATTTTCGCGATAAAACTTCACAAAAACTCAACAAAATGTCGGTAACTGGGGTAAGAAAAATAATGGGAATTGTATATTATGGCGGAACAATAGCAACCTAAAAGAATGGAATGGCATACATATGTATGTACGCGTATGCATTTGTGTTTATGCTGTGTATACATATATACGTGTATGGGTATGCGTGTGTGTTTGTCGGAACAGATATTCGAAGATAGCAAAATAAGTCTTTAAACACACACACACACACACATATATATATATATATATATATATATATATATATATATATGCCTGCATTATCAGACCGACTATATTTTATTAAACAATAGACAATTTGCTAATTAACCAGACATTAAAATAAATAATTAATAAATAAAATAAAATTCAATAAAAAGATAAAAAGAAGTAGCGATTTTAACTTGTACTTAAAAATGTTTTTGACGGTTGACACTAGTGAAGAAAGAGATGTTTGTATATCAGAGTTAGAGAAAGTAGGAGAAAATTTTATGGATAAACCACAAAGAGAAATAAAATTTATGGAAATGAAATCTATTTTGTTATACATTTAAACATCATCATCATTTTTATAATAATAATAATAATAATAATAATAATAATAATAATAATAATAATATACCTCTGCAAGAAAGGGAAAATATATCCAGAGATGATGTTGGGCAAGCTTTAACGAAATCCCAAAAATGTAAATCCCCAGGAAAAGACAAGGTACCCAATTTCTGGCTTTATCATCTCTCATCTATCCATAAAATCCTTTCAAAAATATTATCAACGCTTGTAAATAATCCCAATAAAATCCCGGAATGGATTACTGAAGGTATTACATATCTCATACCAAAATAAACCTGAAACAGACGATCGTAAAATTAGAGACCGATGCATGTCTCTCCACAATGTATAAGTTGATCACGTCTGTCCTGACGAACCGTACATACTCCTTTTTCGAAACAAACAGCATCCTTCCCCTAGAACATAATGAATGCAAGAGAAGTTCATATGACTGCAAAGATCGACTACAGATAAATAAAATTAACTTGGAAAATTGCAGGAGAAGACGTAGAAATCTTAGCGTAGCGTGGATTGATTATCGTAAAGCCTTTGATGGTGTTCCACATTCTTGGATCCTTAAGACTTTGGAAATGTACAAAGTCTCCACTGTGGTATTAAATTTCCTTAAGCACAGCATGGGATGGTAGAAAACCAAACTATACCTTAGTCACCTGATCTACATGGATGATCTCAAACTCTTTGCCAAAGACGACAATGAGTTAAAGGGCTTCCTCATTATGATAAAATAATTCAGTGACGACATAGGTAATGAATTTGGATTAGATAAAAGTGCAAAAGTAAAATTCAAGAAAGGTAGAATTAGAAAAAAACACTTAATAGATTTAGATTTTGTCACAAAGATTAGGAAACAGGATCATGATGATGCTTATATGTACCTAGGAATTAGCGAAGGAGATGGCATACAACACCCGCAAATGGAGAAGGTAAGAAAAGAATACTTCTGGATCTAAATACCGAGCTAAACTCAAAAAAACAGAATATCAGCGATAAACACCTTGGCTGTCCCTCTGGTGCAATACAGCTTTAAT
>OZ010594.1:77843025-77848025 GCA_963932145.1 Acanthosepion lycidas | reverse complement strand
CGCTCCACTCTTTTCGAATGGAGGCTGTCATAGAAGCAAAAGAAATATATCCCTTCTTATCTGCGCGCTTTTTTCTTTTCATTTTATGCATTTCACTTAATTTTATAAAATGTGCCTCCCTATTTTGCGACTGACAAAAAAAAAAAAAAAAAAAACTGAAATAAGGAACAAAAGAAATCGATGTATATCTCGACTCTTTCCACGTGCAAAAACATTTTATCTTTCAATGTTTTATTTTATTTTCACGCACTTTGAAAAACGTCTTATTGGGAAAGTGCTTTTCGAAAGGTTAAAAAAATTCCCTTCACTTTGTTTTAATGTCAAGTTGCTGGAAAATAAAAAAGTGGATATTTTTAGTACAAAAATAAAAGATAGTCTGTTAACAATACTGATGTATCTAGCTATACATACACATATACACGCATATATTTGGGAGTATGAGTGTATATGTATTTTACTTATTGTCAGAATATCCGATCAATTCGTCAGTGAATTTTATACATATAGTTCTTTTATATACATGACCTGTTATTATGTATATCCAGCCTTGTCTGTCCCTAATTCGATGCCGCTCAGAATGGAACAAACATATTTTAAATACTTTTGTGTGAGGTTAGCTGATACTAATTGTTCAACTGTAGGCACACATTTGCAAGCATTCATAGATAAAATGGCAATAGGAATGTGCTTAATACTGAAAAAATTTATTATATCCCTCCAATAACTTTCTGGGTCTTCTGCCATGTTGTATCTTTACAAGAATCAGATGAGGCAAAAATGGAATAGGGATTCCATATATAGGCTTGTGCTGTATAATCATGCTTATTTTCAGCCCTGATTAAATCTCTAACCACGAATATTTGGGAAAGACTGATTTCTCACAGACGCAACGTACTGTTGTGACCAAGTAAATGAAATAACAAGACTAGTGTTACATATATATTATATTAAACAGTAAATAACACAGAAGAGTATTACATGACTAGTGAGTGTGTGTCGGATGAGCCAGTGTTCAATCTATTCGACTGTTGATATTTAATAGCCACCCCCACACGAGGATAGATGTGGATAAGGCTGAGTTTAATGTGGTTCAACCCTCAAAATTCCCGTAGCGTCCGCATAAACGAGTTCGGGTTTGTCTACCTCACCGAATGAGACTCTGCCGTTCAGTATAACCTCATCCGGGTTCCTCTCTGCCCAAATGCATAGAGTTCGATAGCAGCTGCGAACAGTCACAGTCCGGTAGAACAATGTATTAGACTGTTATATTTAACAGCCCCACTCCCCCACGAGGGATGTATGTGGCACAAGGCCGGATTTGCGTATTCCCTTAGAATCTGCATAAATGAGTTCAGGGCCTGTCTATCTCATTGTATGAAAATTTGCCTTTTGGCAAAACCTCGAACGGTTTCCTCTTTGCTCGAAGCAGAGAGTTCGATATATTAACAATCTTTTAGACTGTTCCCCCAAGACCTTCTCTCCTACTAATCTTATAGTAGACGGACGAGTACAACAGATATTCTTTAGAGTGAAGAGACCACAACATGTACCAAAACCTGCCAGAAGTCTACCCATGACAAATATTCAGATGCGCTCTATTATTTCGTTCAGCCAGCTCAGACATTTACAGCTAGGACATCTCTTGACACATTTACATGGTTGAAACACCCTTATTTCTGCCGTGTTCCAAAGATAAGCAAAAAGTTCTACACAAAACCTTTGTTGTTCCAGAAACTAACAATTTGTGGGTAAGTCCTCTGTGTGTGCTTTCCTTAATGCTTCTACTCTAACCTCTTGATGTTAAGGGTCACGCTCTTTATCCTCATACCAAATTCTATTAATATCAAACTTCATTCATAATTACCATTTTTAATGTAAATTCGAATAGCTCTCGAGCTTTGACTGAGGTAAAAGTTTGGGAAAATAAAATAAAAAGACTTAAAAATTGACTAAATATCTAAAGGTATGTCTTAAACGGAAATAAAAAAAATCTAACAATATGTCTTTAATATATAAATATAAACGGACAATTAAAAATATAAACCCATGTCGTAAATGGACAAATAAAAATCTAAACGTATGTCGTAAATGGACAATTAAAAAATCGAAACGTCTTAAAGGACAATTAAAAAATCTAACCGTATGTCTTTAATGGACAATTAAAAATATAAACTTATTTCGTAAATGGACAATTAAAAAACTAAACGTATGACTTAAATGCACAATTAAAATGCAAACTTATGTCTTAAATGGACAATTAAAAAATCTAAACGTATGTCTTAATGGACAATTGCTACCGATCCGCAAAACCAAATATTTGATAGAGTGATTGAGGAAAAATGGCGATCCGTATAGTAAAGAGGAGATATTTATTTTATAATATTTACAAAATTGTAGCACGTGGCGTAAGTGGTGGGAGGCGTTTGGTCTTCCTTAGATATCCTAGTCCTAGTTAATCCGAATCACCACACATTTATTCATTACAATTACACATTCACCATAAGAACTCATCCACCTCCTCTCAACCCTTCACGTACCACAAAGCCGCATATTCAAAGGGGACCTACTAAAAACCACATGACATAAAAATTTTAAAGTTTAAAATTTGCAAAAATATATAATAAATTCATGATACACGAAATGATAGGGTTTTGTGGTGAACCCAGAAAACAAACTAAAAGTTTAACACAAAGATAACACTAAAAGTAAAAAAGAAACATTAGTAGTACCCACCCACCGTCAAAAGAGTGGCCACTATATTCTGTCGATAGACAGAATCAAGAATCACACTCATTAATGGAATGGGGTAGGAGAAATAACTGATGGAATCGGAAGAATCAAAATCTTAGATGAAACCAGGAGAAATAATAAAACTAGGGAGATTGGGAAACACGTCACCGTATAGTATAGTGATTAGACTAGAATAGAAGATCAATTAGACGTCAGGCGACTCCCTATATATGCGTTTCCTCTATGGTCACGTAGTCTACTTAAAGATTGTCTACTTAAAGATTGGGAATCTCGACACCCTATAGTAATAGAGGATAGAATAAAAATGTCGATCAATCAGACACACGCTACCTCCTATATATACATTTCCTCTATGGTCACGTGGTCTAGTTGTGTTTGCTCACTGTCGATCTATGTTCTAACTCAAGTGTCAGCAGCAAAATTTTATTCCTTTATAACAAGAGAAAAGTTGCAAAACTGCGATAATGAAAACCAAAACGAGAATAAAATTTCGAAGAAAGAAGATTGTGCAGCAACAAAAATCATTACCAGGAAAGATAATAATGCGGAACAGGCTAACATACAAAGATAACAAGACCTAGAAGGCCATAATGGAAAAATGTACCAAGCAGTAACTCGATATTTCTCGTTTTTGGGTGATAATTCAGTACGATTTCCAAAAAAAACTTCTACTTCGCAAGATACCACATGAGATCATTGAAAGTGTACAGGGGGCAGCACGCCTCATGTGATAAGGAAAGTGTTGCGCGCCTATAAGCTGTGTTTAGAACCAGAGATATTACCATCTTCGCCTGGCCAAATATATGAGACTGGAAATAATAATAATAATAATAATAATAATAATAATAATAATAATAATAATAATAATAATAATCAAAAAGCTATAAAAATACTAGGACATTAAAATCGAAAACTTAAAAATGTGGTACATGGGAACATCACCAATCTCTGTTGTATTTGTAGCCCTAGGATTCGTTGGAAAATATTCCAGTAGACAAATTGAAGGGATTCCTGAAAGCCCATGCCTTAAAGAAATACAAAAAATTTTTCTCAGGAGTACAGCCCACACCTTACGAAGGATTTTTATCTATGTAAAATATGTTGTTTTGTTTTTTTATTGGACAGTGGAAAACGTCATGATGCCATTTCTAACATTAGGTCTCTGGGCGGGACCCGGAAAGAAATGTGTACACCACTGAAATCAAAGGAAATAATAATAATAATAATAATAATAATAATAATAATAATAATAATATACCTACTCTAGATGGATGATCTCAAACTCTTTGCCAAAGACGACAATGCGTTGAAAGGCCTCCTCAATATTGTAAAATACTTCACTGTCGATATAGGTATAGACTTCGGATTAGATAAATGTGCAAAAGGAATATTCAAGAAATGTAGAATTAAATAAACACCCTTAATAGATTTAGATTTTGTCACAAGGGAACTGGAGCATGATGAAGCTTATAAGTACCTAGGAATTAGCGAAGGAGATGGCATACAACACCCCCAAATGAAGGAAAAAATAAGAAAAGAGTACTACGGGCGTGTACGTCTGGTACTAAATACTGAGCTAAACTCGTAAAAACAGAATATCAGCTAAACTCGTAAGAACAGAATATCAGCGATAAACATTGGCTGTCCCTGTGGTGCAATACAGCTTTAATGTCCTTAAATGGATAATAGATGAAATTAAGCGAACGGACGCCAAAACGAGAAAGCTTCTCACTTGCTATCGCATGCATCAGCACAAAGCTGATGTTGATTGTCTGTATGTGTCCAGATCCGAAGTAGGCAGAGGATTAGTTCAACTAGAATTGTCCTACAAAACTACAACAATTAGCCTCCAAAGATACTTGGAAACTACTGAAGACTGGATGATATGCGTCAAGGAACATGAAAGTAGTATGCTTCTTTACCCCGTAATAAAAGAAGCCAACATATTCAAAATGGAGTTTCAAATGGGCGTAGAGATGCAAGTACAGAACAATACACCGACTGAAAATGCAAAATACTTAAAAAAAAGACAGCAAAAACGAATTCAACCGACCAGATACAGAAGAGATGTCAAGATAAACCGCTTCATGGCCAATACTCTGCCCGTACCAAACAAGCTGATATAGACAAAACCCGTAACCATCAAAGGCTACGTAGTGCAGGGTTTAAAGCTGAAACTGGAGGTTTTATCCTTGCTGCAGAGGACGAATGCTTGCTAACTAGGAATTATCAAGCACATATACTAAAAT
>OZ010594.1:77825525-77838025 GCA_963932145.1 Acanthosepion lycidas | reverse complement strand
AAAATATTAAACAAACACAATAAAAAATACTGAACAAAGACAATGACAATAACAACAAATCACATCAACAAAATAACAACAAAAATGCAAATGTTGAAACAAAGACAACTGTTCACATAATAGTAAATGTCTAACATAAATATAATATAATAAGCCACCGTAAAAAAAAGAAAGAAACACCAACACAGACGAAAAAACCTACATAGTAGCCATAGAAAAACATTCAAAGAAAGATTTAGCAACCATAAAATATCTTTTGAAAGGGAAAAATACAAAAACAACACACAGCACTCAACATACATATAGAGTCAAAACGAGAATGACATCAGTATAAATATCAAATGGTAAATTATAAAAAAAAGAGCACCTACATATAATAACAATATCAGAATAGTTACATTAAAAACCAAAGCAAACTATTAAAAAAGAAAAAAAAAGAAATGATAGGGAAATGTAGACATTCCAATAAATATAGACTGAAATCTAAATACCAATGTAAACGGAGACCGACAAATATACAGCTAATCGAACCCAAATAAAAACAGATAAAGTATACACATACAAAAACAGAAACACTTAAACACACTGACAAATACACACACTGACAAACACACACATACACACACACACACACACACACATATATATATATATATATATATATATATATATACATATATATACAAGCATAAAAAAACAAGCAGAAATAAAGATCAACGCAATAAAATGAGTCAATCCAACATTGTGAAATGATCTCACATAAGCAATTAAGTAAAATACGGTCAAAAAGAAGCCATCAGAATATCATGCAAAAAAGCACAAGAACATATCACTTAAACAATAAGGACATCCATTAAGAAAAGAAAAAAAAACACAAAAACTCACACCTATAAAAGATATCAAATTACTCCAAACCACACATAAATACGGCAAAACTGAGAAATAACAGTAGAGAAAAACGCCAGCCCTGAAGAGTGAAAATGTTATCTCGACGTGCGCACGAAATTACGTAGTCGACATGACTGAACCAACACCAGTTAGCTCAGTGATAAACTTCACCAAATTAATTCCATTAATGCTCTATCCTAACATTTGATATCGAGCTCTTTTATGACAAAAACCTTCCTTCCAAAAAGTCTTTTCCACCCAGAAAAAGAATCAGCGATATATATACCAAGTGTAACAACAAAATTGTTCAAATCTTTTAACAACATTGGATAATTGTCCATCCGACGAAATATTTAATATCTAAAAAAAAAAAAAAACACGAAACTAAATGTTTTTCTTTTAACGACTTATTAAGGTAGTTAACGATCTTGATACCATTTGTCGTAAGAATCACAGAAAAAACATTTGAGCTATTCAGCTAGACAAAGAACTGGTTAAAATCATTTTGGGTAATCCTCACAGCGTCTTCCTAAATGAGCAATTGTAATACAAAAAAATCATTCAAGCCTCCAGTAATGGTACCAACATTCACTTTCTGGCTTCCATCTTCAAAGTCCATTAAAGAACTATCGAGAGAACGGGAAAAAAAGTTTGAAAAAGAGGGAAGAGTAGGGAGAGAAAATGGATCAGAAGGTAACAACAGGAAGAGGGATCATCATTTCATCTCAATATCATATTTCAGCAAAAATATATTCTTATTCTTTACAAATTAGTTTTAAATAATGTTATAAAGTCCACTATTTACATTATATAGTCAGATACTGTTATAAAGTCCTCGGAAAATTACAGCAACATATCTTTAATCGTGTCTAAGATGGAACGGTTCAAATCTTGTATATATATATATAAACATATATATAGATAGATTGAGAGATAGAAGCAGATAGATACAAAGATAGATAGATAATGTGGATGTATGTGCGTGTTTTACAGATCTAAGGCAAATATTTTGTCTTTCTCAAAAAGTTCGATTGACTCTGCTACATTATTGCTTCTGTAAACGCTTTTTAAATCTTCATCTTCGAGGAAATGAGCTAATTAACTGGATATTGAAAATTTACCTGTTTGGCTATAATTCTATCAGAACACCTGCAATAATTATTGACAGGTGAAATCTAAACTCGTGTTTTAGCTTCTAATTCCTAGACTAAACTCTTATTAATGAAGAGATAAAAACCGTCACGAGAGCTATAACTATGTTTGCATTGGTTGAAAGTTGAAAAGCGTATTTGAGAAGATAAACCTTATCAGTTACAAATAATAATAATAATTTTTATAAAACATATTTGTGTTGATTCCTATATATATTTCAAACAAATTAATATTCGTCTCAAAGAATGAAATTGTGAATATTTTAATAACTTTTTATATATATATATATATATATATTAAAAATCCCCTTCCCTCTCTAAACTCGACCATGACTCTCACATCATCGCTCGCTACCTGCTATGTCAATTTATATAAAATTAATGCTGCCCGTCAAAAGTGTAAATTTTAATTTCATTTTTCGTTTCACCTTTTGGAAGTGATGTCTGAAGATCCAGAGTAAAATAAAAGGCTCTGGTGAAATAAATTATTACAATGGAGCCTTGAAGTGGCATGTTTTTCTTTAAATTATATATATATATATATATATATATATATATATATATAGATATAAAAGTATAAAACTTAATATTACGAGACATATTAAAAACGGGCGAAGGAAACGGTTTCGCACTAGCTCTTCAGGCTTCAACGGGAGATTTAAGATTAAAAGCAGAAAAATGTACAATAAAATAAATAATTTTCCTCTGTTAATTTTAAATCTCCCGTTGAATACTAAAAGAGCTAGAGCGAAACCTGTTGTTTAGCCCGTTTTTAATATGTCTCGTAATATTAAGTTTTATACTTTTATTTCCATCATTAAATTTTGTACCTACAAAAATATCTTTATATATATATATATATATATATATATATATATATATACTAATTTAAATTTTGGGACTTACATTCGTTGGTTGATTGAATACTCTTGCAAGTTCTCCTACTTTGTATCTGGACAAAATTCTTGACAAAATTCTCAGAAGTGTCTGACCTGGCATCTCGACTTCAGTCACATTCTCACAGATGTTATGTGGTGTCCCTCAGTCTTTTCTACTAATATTTTCACGACAATTATTCTGAAGAGCTCTTCTACTTAGTACCTCGACTGCATACATTTAAATGCGCTACTAGACTAGCAATTAGGTCACATTCTTTTTTTACTGCTGAACGAGTTAGATGTAACCCCCGTTCTGTTCTGACTGTTCTGACTGTTCTGAATTTGACCTCAAAGACTTAGTCAAATTTTCCATATTCATTGTATTGCTTTTAAACTGAGAATATTATTGACGTAATGCTGAAGACACTGATTAAGTGCAAGAAAAGAGTATTCACTTAAATACACACATTCGAATACATTTACAGGCAATGGAATGATTGATTTTGACTTTGGTTTATTACCGAAGTTATAAGGTGACGCCACCTTCATTCTTTTAACTTTGACTCATCATCCGGTTTTTTTCCGTACCAAAATTTTCCTAATAAATAACGATGAGTATTTATTAAAGGAATATCCCAAAGTAATTTCAACAACAACAACAGCAGCGATAGTTATAATATTTCTGATGTTACTACTACTAATAATAATAATAGTAATAACAATAATTGATGCTATTGACCATTTAGTGCCTGACTATCCAATACTGACCGCAGAAAAACACACAGATCAATATGGTAAGATTGAGCCGTATATTCCTGAGAATATGTCAATAATAAAGTCGGACACACACTGAAAATGGTTAAGAGCAACATCTGAAACCGTGATGTAATGTGGTGAGGTCACTATTCTTTGGAAATTTATCATTCAGACTAACAACCATGTAAATGCTAATGGAAATTGTAATTAAAGAATACAAACAAGAACAATACCCTCTCGCAGATATGGTTGTGCCATGACAGAATATATCTAAGGAATATCACAAAATGCATAAATATTCTCTCGAAATTGAAACTGAGAAAATGTGACACCTTGAAATTAGTGCTAAATCTATAATTATTCTCCAATACGATTGTACGATGAAAAAAGATACAGACAAGAACATAAACAAAATCACTGGTATCCCTGTTCACATGAGATTAAAAATCGCATAGTGAGGAACCGTACGTCTATTTAGCAGAGTAATATTAAACAAAATTTATAAATTACAAAGTATATGATACGCATTATTTAAAATCAGAATTTGTTCCAACTGAATGTCTGTCATTACTAAATTTCCGCACCACATGTTCGGCAAAAACAGAAAGCAAAAGATGATAATAATAATAATAATAATAATAATGATAATAAAAATAATAATAAATTTCCTATTAATTGATATTACTTGCCTACACTACATAAACAGATCAATGAAGGACTTTGAAAAGTATAAAGATCTGTAAATCAAAATAGAACAAAAGTAAAAACAAGAATAAGATCAGTCATAGTAGGTGTGCTTGGAATGATAAAAAAGGAATACAACAATACATGGAAAAACACCCTAGAAATCCCAGCTTAAGAGAAATTCAAAAAATGACTCTATAATTACCACTCACGCATTAAGAACTTTGTGTATGTAACTTTAGTGATGTTTTGGGAGGTAAAAAAAACAAAAACAAAAAAAAAATGAAATGTTGCCATGGCAACATAGCACTACCTTCGTTTCATTTAAGCATTTCACCCCATTCAAAGCGAGAGTACCATTTGCACTTGGAGGGTTACAGAAATTGAAAGTCAGAGAAAAGACTGCGTATAGAGGGATTGAAGAAAAAGGTAAAAGATGAACGGAGATCAAGGCAACAGGTGATGGCGATTGACGTTGCATTTGGAGTCTTGAAGATTGTTGTTATGAAGGAATCAAGTAAGAGGAACGGCGTTTCACTGCTGGGAAGTGTAAGAAAAGAAACTGCTGGAGTAGAAGTGTTAAATTCAACTATTTCAACAGCAGGATGAGTGAGATCTAGATGCGAATCTAATTACGCGCTTAAATTCATGTAGTCGAGGCACCAGGTGAATAAGATTGTCAGAGCAATTGCTAGGAATAATATTTGTAGAAAAAGATATAAGGAAGCCACGTTACGTCTGTGAGAAAGAGACTGAAACTGAGATTCCAAGTCAGCACCGATTACATTTCAGATCCTTCTTTTTATTTTGTTGAGAACCTCGAGATGAACAGCAGGGTCACCAGACCAGATCTGACAACAATATTCAATGCACAGACGAATGATAGATTTGCAGATATATAAGATGGACCCTGAGAGAGAAAAATTTGACACGACGCAGTGAACCATCTTTCCTTGCAGTAGATGCACCTATTGATTCAATGTAGTTGTTCAAACTCAAGTCAGTTGAAAACGTGAGGCGAAGAAGGCGCACTGAGACACTCTCCCAGAGACGAGCATCATCCATGCTGATAGTGGGCAGAGAAGTTTCTCTGTGGTTGTGAAATGAGAGCAGTTTCGTTTTAGAGGCATTAAAATTCACAAGCCATTTCATGTCCTACTTAACCACTGATTGGTGATCCTTTTCGAGAACAGCGGCCAGGTTAACTGTTTCAGCGCTGTCAGACATACTGAGGCATGAGTAAATGGTAGCGTCATCTTCATAGATGACTACTTGGAAACTGATGAGATCAGTAAGATCATTGCTGAAGATGAGTGTAGGACTCAGTATAGAGCCTTGGTAACGCCTGCGTTCGTATGAAAGGAACTGGAAGATAGTCCGTTCAGAACGGCCTTAATTTCACGATTTAATAGTAATAATTGAATTAAATCAAATAGAACTATTGTAATACCGTAGTCCTGAAGATTACGTAGAAGACCACATGCCAAACCCTGTCAAACAACTTCGAGATATCTAGAGCCACAGCTCGAGCTTCGCCGTTATTATCAAGAGCTTGATATACATATTTAGATATGATTGTAAGCACAGCAGCGTTAGGCCGAGCAAAACAGAATTCATATTTTTTGGCAGAGAGTAGATTATGAGAGGTATGATGCTTAACGACTTTGGCATTAATTAAAGACTTTTCAGAAAATCGGTAGGAAACAGATAGTGCGGTAGTTAGAGGGGTCATAATACTCTCCAGGTTCTTAAAGACAAGGGCTACATAGGAGGACTTTCAACAAGCTAGAAAGCAGGAAGCAGCGAGGCAAAAGTTGTACAGCTTGAAGATAACTGGAGCCAATACGGGGGGCATATTTCTTTATGATGACGACTGGGATCCCTTCACCTCCACTTGCCTTATGGGAGTCTAGTTTAGAAATGATACAGGAGACCAGCGATGGTTTTACGAACATATCACTCAACAGTCTCACTTCAAGGAGGAGATCATGTGGGTGTACTTCGGATCAGTTGATTGTTAAACTGGATGATTCCTTCTGAGAAAAGCATTCAGCCTGATCTACTGTAGATGTTAGGACTTCGAATTGATTGAGTAGAGGAAAGATTGATTACATGCAATTGTTTTCTTGCAGAGCCGCCAATAATTTATAGAACCAAATTTGCGAGATGCTATACGTTATTCCATTCTATCAACAACGGGAACTTTGCTTCATTGGGGACAGGCTTGCACACGTTACGAGCACAGGCAGAAAAGTCTGTTGCAATCAGACATGTCACTCTTGTACAGTCGAAAGAAGTGATTTCTGTTAGCTATAGCGGCCGAGCAAGCAGGTGAGAACCAAAGAGAGGAAAGCGGTTTAACTTTCTATTACCTCACTGAAATGAAAGAATCGATGCCGGTTTTCACACAGGAGGAAACCTCAGACGTGCATTTTTGAACATGACGATTAAAAACTACATTCCAAGGGATGCCACTAAAAAAATCGCAGAACGTGTCCCAGTCTGCTCGTAGATAACAGAAAGACATTATATTCGAAGAAGTTTCATGGTTGGTGGCGGAGAAGATGATGTTCGCATGGATAAACTCCCAGGCCAATTTTCAAGTCCGTTCTCCGTAGAGTATGGTAGCAAGGAATCGAGAAATGAGAGGACTGGATGAATAGATAAGAATTTTTGCAGAGATCTAGAATGTCCGGGGACTTTTCGAAGAGGAATAATTCCACACTGCAGAGGTTGATATGAATACCACGAATGGTGAAGAAGGAAATGTTAACAGGTTTAGGTGATATTTTTTGATCTGGTTTAGGTTTATATCTTTGGTTGTTTAGAGTAATGATATGCTATATTGCTTAGTAAAAGGCCTAGGGTAGTAATAGCAGTCGGTAATCAAAAGTAATATGTGCAGAAGCGAACAGGCGCCGACAACAACATAGTGCGGTTTCAGGGTTGCACACCGGAGGTGCAGACAGGGAGCCCGGTCTATATACGACACGGTACTGCAAGATCCCTGATGCTACACGCTTGATCATCAGAGCAGCCTCTCAAGACGCTACGGAAGAGTTCAGGCTCCTAACTCCCAGTCGAGAACAGCAACCAGAAAATTGCAATCCAGGGGCCCTCCGTATGTAGAGACGTTGCAACCAACCACAAACATCACCAAAAATTGACAACGCCAGTATCAAAGCTTAAGAAAAGGAAAGGAACCGGGAACCCCTTGCTAAAAAGGGGTGAAACTCTACCCTCTGTTCGAGAGAAGGGAGGGTGTATGGACCAACCGATAGGAAAGCCTATCTACTCCTAATAAAAATAATCCGGGTATGACTTCTAGATAAATTATTATAAATGACGAGTTTCTTTTAGAAAACTCATCTGGAGAGTCGGGCTGTGACTCACAGATACCCAAGCACAAATATGGATGCATACCTATGCGCGGGTGTGGTAAAAAATAATAGAAATGTAATATTAACATTGTGTAGGTTCAAATACCAACTCTTATATAATGCGTATGACGATCCCTAGTCAGAACTCAGAAAACGAAAAATAAAATCAATGTTAAATGCTACGAAACTGATGAAAATTAACACTGCGTTAATACGGTTTGTATAAACAAATAAAACTTTCAAACAAAAAACAAACGAAACATTGGAGAGGATCAAGAAGAAAAGGAATATTAAATTAAAAACCAACATATTCATAAAAGGTCTGGCTTCGTCCATTAGGACTGGTAAGATGTATTTTGTAGTCAGTGACTTTTGACCAAAGTGACTTAGACTGGGATGGCCGATTTCCACTCCAAAATGTTGGAAATGGAGAGGAAAGGGGTGATATGTACAGTGTTATCACCATTGAAGAGATTGAATAATAATAATACTAGGATGGTGCAAAAAAATGTCGTTTTCTCACATAAAGTTGAACCTCAAAAAAGGACATTATTTTTGCACCAACCTAATAATAATAATAATAATAATAATAATAATTATTATTATTATTATTATTAATTGATTTCTGAGTTAGAAATTGAATTAACCATTTCCATAATCTTTGCGCAAAATCATGTAAGAAGGATGGGATACCTTGAATAGTTTATACTTGATTTCCCGACGCCAAGCGGATCGTTAACAGAATAAGGCGTATAGAAACGGTCCACGCATCTTTTCTGCAACTCGAATAGATTAAGGATTGACTCATAAGGTTTCATTTTATCAGGTTATCGATGCAAAAAAAAACCGATGGCTTCTCTTTCACAATTATAAATTGCGAGATTTGCAAGATGTCAACACAAACCAGTTGGGATTGACCTAGATACAATTGTGTTATAGCCCTTCAATATCATAATAACATATTTCGTTAACTTGGGTTTTATTATCAAACTCAGATTTCTACTACTTTCACTCAACCACGATTATGTCTATTTTATTATTTATTAAATTCAGTCTAATGTGTCTCAGAATTGTTAGTCGTTCTGTAAGGATTAAAATTCATTGGAACGAAAACACGCAGCGCGGTAAAATACAAATTAACGTACCTACTCATAGATGCACCGACACAGACATGAATGACACATTACTTTGCCTAGTAATATATATATATATATATATATATATATATATATATATACACACATATATATATATATATATATATATATATATATATACACACACACATATATATATATATATATATATATATATATATATATATATATATATATATATATATATTAGGGCAGGTTGATTTTTCACTTTTTTTAGAAAATCAAAAAGAATAATGTAGCGAAAGTTGCGTATACTCCTATTAAGTACTGATACAAAAAATTAGATCTGACAATTCAATGGCTTTTTGAGCATTTGACATCAAAGATCGTATAGAAAAATGCACTGAAAAAACCTCAATTTTGCAAGTTTTGGCCTAAATATTGATGAGAAAGTCAAAAAAGTCCAGTATTTAAATCAGGGAATGTTATTTTATTTCGTTAAAATGAAATAAAACGAATTAATTATAAGTTAACTTCAAATAGAAAATCTGCCCCCCCCTTATCAGTGACGACTTTGAAATGCTGTTTTTTTACCTCCTGAATTAAGCAGTAATAGTTGAATACATTAAAAAATTGATTTTTTTTCTATTATGAACAAAAATACAACAAACAAACAAATATGAAAAAATAAATAATAATTTAATAGGGCTTAATATATAGAATCAAATAGCTCCATATAAGAACCCTTCGATGAAAATGATGGTCTCAATTTCTGACACAAAGCTTTTGCTATTATGTGCTGGTGCCTTGCTTCAAAGCCATACACAGATTCGGAAGCTTCTGTTGTTAACTTGACTGCCCGTTCCACGCCTTGAGAATGTGAGGGCAAATCTGGCAAGTCAAGCTTTGTACCATTTAGTAAGGATTCCCGAAGTTCATTTTCAGAAAATTCTGCTGTGAGTGGTGGTTTAGTAACTCCACTTAATGACAGATCTATTAACTGTGTCCAGTGCATGGCTTTAAAATTTATAATTGTGATTCTTTTCAATCTTTTCTTTGCTGGCTGCCCACTCCTGAAAGAATATAAAAATTACTTATTAAAATTATTTTAAAAAAATGTACTCTGTACTGCTTTAATATTTATGGTGAAATTAGATAAAATCCTTAAAACGATTCTATAAATCAACATAACTGATTTAGTCAGTTTTATATGAATAAATATTTACTTACCTAATGGCCAAAATTATTTTTATAGCTTCTTCCCTCACATCCATTTCATCAGATTTGACCATTGAATATAAAATATTTTCAGGCAGTAAGGCGAAAGCATTGTATTGTATATTTTTCAATGTTATCTGTTGGATTTCAAATGGTTGCTTCCTAATCCTTTGGATCATATTGAAAATATACACTTGCTGATTGTGGAACTTGTTATCTCTTTTAATTTCGAACCAGCAAATGACATACATATTCACAATAAAATTTATTAAACCATTGAGTTTAGTTAAAAGATTTTGTGGGTATGCACCACGAGTCCATAAACACATCAGTCTGATAGCTAAAGTTAACCATCTTGCCTGGTTTAATGGACCAATTTTCCATGATGCAAATCTAGAGTCCACCTTACCTCTAGAAATAGCCACTGTATATTAATAAAGGAGTCTTTGGTCACAGCTAAGGGTATCTGTATTTTCAATTTTAAAAATAGAATCCAGAGGACTGCTAACAGCTGAAAATGATATTTGGGGTAAATTATGGTAATCATTTGCACATAATGTACCCAGTGGACCATTGAATGTGGTAGGGCTTTTTGTGGTAACATCTACATGTTTAAAAAGAGCTCTAAACGGAAGTTCATTCTGATGCAAGGAGCAACCAATAGTGTGAAGATTTCTGTTAATTTTTCTTTCCAGAAGTGTAACAAGTCCACCTTCACAGCCAGTATTGACATTAGTGTTGTCAACAAGGATAGCTTTGATAGTGCTCACACTGTTGAATTCATGCAAGACATCATCCACTTGCTCAGCAAGAACAGCACCAGTTGCACCAATATTAGGAAGAACCCTATGTGTCAGATATTCACTTTCATATGGCATCTCCTTTGTAACAGTCAAGTGGCGTTCTTCTCCCTTAGTTTTTTTCAGAGTTTTCTTTCCATTTTCCTCCACTATTTCCTTGTAGAATAGTGTGTTTTTGTCAGTTCTCCCCTCAACTCCAATACAAAGAAGACTTTCCACCTTTTCATCATGCTTTTGATGGACATTCTTCTTCACTTTAGCATTTGCTCTATCAATTTTACATTTATCTATATATCTTTTAGATTAATATTGGGGATAAGAAGGCCCATAGCCCTCAAATCCAAGAGCAAGGCATTGGCAAGGCTGGCTTCAACATTGGAAGATACATCACCTCTTATCAATTAGCATACCTTGGAATTTTGATAAGGCTACATGACCCTTTGGGATGACTATCTAGTTGCAAATATTCATCTTCTGTTTCTTGACTAGGAGAAGATGAGAAGGAATGGGAAGAAATATCATCCTGGACATATGATGTTGAAGCTATTGGTGATGAATCTAAATCCTGTTGTTGGCTTAATCTCTCTATTTCCCTTTTACATTTTTTTATAGCACTCTTATCTGTTGGTCCAAGCTGGAAAGTGCCCTTCGGCCCTATTTTGACCCTCTGATCTTTCAAATATTCACGGTCTTCTACTGGAACCTGAAATATCAGATTTTACTTATCTTAAAAATACATCTAAACAGATTAAAAGAAAAATTATTTTACATGAAAAATAACATGGAAAAAATGATTTTTTATATTTCTTTAAATAATATAAAAAATGTGGAAATTGATTTCATTCAAAATCCACATGATTTTAATATTACGTTGTCTCCATCACAAATAAAAAACAAAAATAGAAAATAACTTACTTTCTGTTTCATAGGACAAGTGCAGATTGTGTGCTTAGTCTGGCAATTTTCTTTGTTGCATTTAACATTAGGGTCGTTACAACTTGAAACTGGCAGTTTGCAGGAACTGGACGTAATATCAAATAACGTGTCCAGCTTTTCCTTCCAGAATTTCTTTTGGGCACCAGGGAGAGATTTTCTATTTATTTGCTTTGCTTTCTGGAAGCATAGAATTTTCACCTTGTTCACAATACAAATTTCATTTAATAGAGGCAAACGGGGGTTAACAGCCTTCCAAATATCTATTACATCTTTTGCTATTAATTTACAAATAGCAAAACTTGAAAGGTGGGGATAAGTATTCATTAAAAAATAGGTATGTTGAATAATTTGTCGATAAATTGGGGGCTCTGTTTTTATCTAATGGTGTAGGTGGACCTGAAAATTTAATTGCAACTTTACTGCGAGTTGAAATTGAAGTGCTTTTTCCTGACATTTTTATTAAAATATCTGAAAAAGAAAATATATGTATTATGAAAAGTTACACAAATGAATATTTTTCAAAATAAGTTTGAAAATAAATTTCGAAATACATACATTTTAAAAAGTAATGTTTTGTTTACTTACCTAAAAGTAGAGTCAGTTCTGAGATTATCTTGTTAGCAGGCCTTTTAATAAAACACTTTGAAAATATAAACAAATTACAATAAATATAAAAGTTATATTTTTTTTAAATAGTTATTATATTTTGATG
>OZ010594.1:77773025-77820525 GCA_963932145.1 Acanthosepion lycidas | reverse complement strand
AAGAGCCGAAATGTTGTAATAAATATGGCGACAATGATAAGGACCATAATCCGAATAATGTAAGTAGTATGCATAATTCCTCATCTCAGAAATATAGACAGAAATATGGCATCTCGCTCACAAAATTTCACTATTGAAACTGTTAAATGTAGCCGTCTCTTCTACTCCAATAGCTTCGTGTCTCGCACTCCCTCCTCTCTTTCTGTTTCCCTGATAGCTACAATCTCCAACTATTCAAATGTAATGTCAATCGACGTCTCCAGATACCCTGATCTATCCCATATCCTTATCTTCATCCTTTCATCTATCACTCCTATTTGCTCTAGCTTCAATTCTTTGTAACCCCTTGCCTGTTAGTGACTTCCCGCCTTGCTTGGGGTGAAACGCTTTAAAAAAAGATATACTGCTAGTATTTATATAAGAAGGAAAGAGTAAATTTAGGGACCCATGTCGTATGCATGACTCTGGTTTACATAATTTAATATCAACTGACAACACTTTATTCCTAATCTGATAAATCGAAGTTCTTTGCCCATATCCCTTCAAATCAGTTTTCTTGCTAAGCCTTTCTGTATACTCCATCTATAGTGATATACGACATTCAATTATTATACTATGTACACATTTTTCAATCTTCGTATGACTGATATTTTATTGGGTCGTCTATATTTTCCTTTGTATGTCGTTGCCTTCAATACAATTATTCAACCCCTCTTTTACTAGTGATTCTTTTTCAATTTTCCCGTGTCATTTTTGAAAGCATATTCCGATGGCATTTTATTTGACTTCTATATGGAGATTTAACCTTTCCAAGAAATTGTAAATTCTAGGATTGGGATTAGCATTTGTCGTCTTGTCATTTTTGCAGCATTTTCAGGCTGTGAATATTTGCCTAACTTTACTATTGCCAGATTATTTGAAATCTGGGTCCGCATAATATTATCCATAACTACTGTGACTGCACTTGCTACTAATAAGGATGCTAAAAATTGCGAGTTTTCAATTACCTCATGTCTGGACTGTCACAGTGTATAAAGATCTTCTGTAGGTCAAATGTGTATTGATACTTAATTCGAAAATACAAACTTTAAGAGCAAAGGGTGGATATGAACCAAGAAAATAACTCTTTCAGTTTTTTTTGTTGGTTTGGTTTCTTTTACGGCATATCGACCAAAATGGTTTATTTAATGCCGACATTTTTTTAATTTCATTTCTGCTAATATTTTTTTCCAAATCGTATTGCTGGTAATAATGTATTGCTGGTAATAATGTATTGCTGGTAATATTTTTCTTCAAAAATTCATTGCTGGTGTTAAAAACTATTTTTATACTTTCATAGTATTTTGACCAAACATTTGGGGTTAACTATTTTCTCATAGCTAGAACCCTAACAGGTGCTACCACCGGCGGGTCAAGTTGAACCTGAGAACACCAGCAATTAAGAGGTGGTTCCACACTGCTTAAAACCACCTTATCAGAGGCCTTGCTGTTGGATGTAGATTATCATCTTACCCAGGACAGAACTGACATCAAATTATTCAAATCAAATTATATCACGTATTTCACGGGGACAGACGCTTTAAATATTAGAGAAGAATTGTGTATGTTTAACGAGATTGTATCTATAATCGGCTTTCTAGGTCTTTCGCGTAGCTACAGGACTTGGTATTCCCCAGAGCTGACCCATTTGAATACTGACCAAGATGGACGTTGTTAAAATTTAAATAATCGCACAAGAGTTGGTGCTTCAACGTGACTTTGCCTTAAGCAATAATGTAATGCAAATAGGACTTTATATATTAACATACTGACAAATGTAGACATGAGTAATACAATCTTTTCTGAATATAATGATATCAGTCTGCAGTATACCGATAACATGATACTTAATCTCTCATATTTAAGATAATATTTTGATCATCTGGTTAATTAATGCCAGCCAGTGCGTGTGTGTGAATGCGTGCGTTGTTCCGAGGAATCGCATCGAAAAAGAACCTTACATTCTAGGCTTAAATTTCTAATATTCTTCCTATTAACACTGGGCTGGATGTTTATATATCTATCTTTACTATCATATACTGATTTATTCGGGTAGGTGGATCTACACTCGACCGCTAAGATGTTATCTATGTCAAATCTACAACCGGCTTCTCCGACCGACACTGAGTGAAAAGTCTATTCTGAATTTATCTGCGTTGAGATATATGCTATATATAGCTGCAGGATGCAAAATTGCACATTTAGTATTTAATTGGGTATAAACATGTAACCTAGTCAATTAACTGTAATTTTCATCAAACAATGTCGTATGCAACCCAATTTCAATATTATGTTTTGATATATTCACTGAACACTTACAATAATTTCTTATTAAAATTGATAAAATAAACGGAACTTTCTTATGGCTCAAACTAATAGGGACAGACACAAAACATACACTCTCATCTGTATGTCTCTCTCTCTCTCTCTCTCTGTTTGTCTGTCTGTTTATTTTACTCTCTCTCTCTCACTCTCTCTCTCTCACCACACACGCACGCATATATATATATATATATATATATATATATATATACGCACACGCGCGCGCGCACACACACACACACACACACATATATATATATATATATATATATATATATATATATATATATATATATATATATATATCGATTAGTGCGGCTAATGTGTTCAACGGTAACTAAAAAGAAATCAATTTTAGACCACTAAATAAAAAGGTTAGCCATGATTTGTTTGTGATTTATAGTGGAGTAATTTCCCGTTGCCTTCTTCACGGTGGTTTATGGAGACGTCACCTTTATTTAGCTGGCCGTTGAATTCCTTCGCCCTTTCTGAGGTCCTGTTTTTCGTTCTAACGTCTTGTTAACGAGCCGCCTCACTCGGAACTCGGAGTGGGATAGTCGGTTTAGTCGCCGACATTTCAACTGAAATACTTACTGAAAAGGTGAGAGGGAAAATTGTTTGGATTTTTTTTTTGTAATTAGTTTTTACGTTTTAACTTGTATAAGTCCTATTGCCCTTTACTAAAATACTTACAAAAAAGGGGCATTAAAATCGAATTTGAGGAATTTGAAAAACGGAAAAAATAAAACACAATAAATAGTAGCAACAATGAAATAAAGAAAAAGGGAAGAGAAAGGGGAAGAAAAGTTAAGTTGCCCACATTTAAACACAAGACCGAAGGAAGGGCGGTGCTAGCCTGAAGGTTTACATCGAAAGGAATCACTTCAAGTCTTATATTCAACAAACTTCTCAATAGAAAACTTAAGATGATTAAATTCAGTACCATTAGAAATGAAACAACAGTTATGGAAACTAAAACATTTAGTAACAACGAAATAACAGATTAATACTTAAGTAAATTAATAATTTGGAATCAAAAAAATATATATATAGCAATTCCAAGGAGGTATGCAAGAATGAATTTTAAATACGTACATGCTACTTAGAGCACGTGGTTGTTAGTCGAGACTAAGCAAAGAGTGATTTCTACAACGACTCTAGACATATTTTCATGGTCATCAGTAAGAGGATGGGCCGAAATGCGATTTGAAGGTTGGGAACACTAGAATCAAGCAGACGCGGAAGTTTAAATATTTGGGAAGCTTCTTCACAAAGGACGGTAAGTCCGACACTCAGATCTGTATACTTATTGGTATGGCCAAGGACAGATTCCAAAAGCTGGGGAGAGTATTGCGAGACAAGAGGATTTCTTTGGTAACAAAGAAAAGAACACTAAACAGTTACTTGACAGTTATCCTTCTTTACGACAGTGAATATTGGACGATTTCCTCAAAGATGAAGAGACTCGAGACAACGGAGATGTGGTTCTGCAGAAGGGTGCTAAGGATATCATGGATCGGGCATGTGAGCAACGATGATGTCTTAGAGTGGTTGAAAACAAGGGAAAGACTTATCCTTAACATCAGAAAGAGGCAGCTAAAGTTTCTAGGATATATAATAAGGAAGGAGTGTCTGGAGATTCTGATACTCAGGGGTCGAATAGAGTGCGAGAGATAAGGGAAAACAATGCATGACATACCTAGCGGCCTTACGCAAGTGGATGACAGAACGTGGTCAGGGGGAGGTGGCAGAGGGAAGGATCTTATTGGGAGCTGGAAAGGGAAGATATATATATATATATATATATATATATATATAGTTGGATTGATGTTAAATATGTTAGCTCTATCAGAGATATTGAGCGCTTTACAAAAATACCATGCTTGCATAATATATATATATATATATATATATATATATTGCGTATATATATATTGCGTATATATATATATATATATATATATATATATATATATATATATATATATATATATATATATATATAAGTGTCATATTGTTCTTTTTTCCGAATGGTTTCGGCTATACATTTAGTCATTTTCAAGGATGAAATGTTTTAACTGTTAAGTTGAAATGAGATAGCAGAAGGCGCTCAGGAAAAAGAACAACACGACATTTATATAATTTATCATCTAAAAAGAAAAAAAAATAGATCGCTTGAAAAATGTTATGAATGAAGGACTGCTGCTTATATCCACGTGCGCGCACACACAGAGAAACACACACAGAGAAACACACACAGAGAAACACACGCACGCACACGCACACACACACACACACATGTACACATATATATGTGTTTGGGTGTGTGCGTGTGCGTGTGTGTGTGTCTATGTGTGTGTCTATGTGCGTGTGTGTATTTGCGTGTGCGTGTATTTGTGTAATTTCTAAGAAATCAATGGATTATTCATGTTGCCTTATTAGTTAATATTGTAAACATTATTTTGTGTAAAGCCATGTTTGTGTAGTCACCTTTTTTAAACAGCGTCAATTATGTCTGTTGGCCTGCGAAATCGAGATTCTTAAGTAAGAATGCATATTTTCGTTATTATGTCTTGGGATTTTGAGTTTTGTGTATCAGCACTGATTTTACACTTGCCAGTTTTAGAAGCATCTAAGAGTAGACGGCAAAACGAATTCACATCAATCTCACAACACGACAACTTTCTGTGGCTATATGGATTTCTAAAAGACTTATTTAGTACTAATGCATACTGTTTAAAAAGAACAGACATCCACACGAAAAAAATGTATAGAGATACACTCGCGTAATATGTATGTATAATTTTCTCTTTATCTATCTAGCTCTGTCTCTCTTTATATATTTAATATATATATATATATATATATATATATATATATATATATATATATATATATATATATATATATAATGCAATACAAAAGACCTATATATTAATTAATATACATATAATCCCTCACCAATAGCACGACTCGAAATTTCATGTAAAAACCAATTGATGATCGAAATTTCATGTATAAACCAACTGATGATTGAATTTTGTGTTGTGCATGAAACTCCATGTCTTCGTATCAGCGAGGATATATATATATATATATATATATATATATATATATATATATATATATATATATATATATATATATATATATATATGTATATAAATATATATATATATATATGTATATAAATATATATATGTATATATATATATATGTATATATATATATATATATATATATATATATGTATGTATGTATGTATGTATGTATGCGTGTGTGATTGTGTGTGCGCGCACGCATGTATGTATATGACAGGATCGGTAATAAACAGTATTCTCTCAGATTCTAATCCAGATTTCATTTAATTTTCAAAGAGACAACTTGATTATTTTAATAATCTATTTATTCGTTTATTATTCATTCTTTATTATAATTTGTATTATATTATTATACATTTATAAACTTTATTTAGTAATATATATATATATATATATATATATATATATATATATATATATATATATATATATATATGTTCATCTTTTTAAAGGTAAATCGTGATATACATCGATTTTTTTATTTTTTAAATTAATTGTTATTTCGCAAGTTGTATTTATTAAGATTAAGAATGTCTCACTAAGATATATTAAAAACTATTTTACGGTTTGAATTTGGATATATTTCAACCTCTACGTATTTTAATTCACAAATGCACCAAAATGGCTAAGCAACAAGAAAAATAATAATGTTAAAACAATTTATTGGTTTAATAATTAATAAACATTTCCATAACACAATAAAGGTACAAAGATTTGTTGTTCAAGTAGTTTAAATTGTTCCAAAGTTTTGTTTTGTTTGGTTTGTAGTGTTATTAAACGTTTGCTTTGACAGATTTGAAGTTGTTGAACTGTGTGTATAAAAATGAATTAATTTATTTACACGTTGGTGCAAATAATTATACTCTATTTTTATTTAAGTGTAAAATGTGCTTTTTTTTTTGAAAGAGGATGTAATTTTAGAAATTTTAGGAAACACTTTTCGTGTAGTAATATTTGTTTTGATTTGTTTGTTAATGATTGGTTCAGTATTGCCGATTTTTTCCTCCATCGTTTATAATTCAAACTTTTTTAACAATATTTGCTAATCATTTAAAAAAAGAAATATCCATTTCTTATTTATTGATTGTAATGTAACTTTTTTTTTTTATGGACAAGGACGTATTTTCAAATTTGTACGAAAATTGTAACGTTATTGTGTCTTTTTTTCTCTTTCATTTTTGGTTCATAATAATCAATTTCTTCTTTTATCTATCTTTCAAATATTTTTAAGAAAAGTTCTCACGCATTTTTTGATAATTTAATGCTTTTATTCTTTTCTTTTTAGCTTATTGATTTCTATTATTAAGATTTTAAGTACATAATAATACATCTTAAAGTGATACATTTGATGACATACAGTTTACTCCGATGTACAGTATAAAAACATGTATTCGGATAAATGGAAGACCTCAAGACTGGATGTTAATAAAAATTCTGAATTTCAAACTCTGCCTCCTTGTGACCATACCCAATCATGGGAAATGCTTCGGCAGTAAACCATGAAAACAAATCCGGAGCCTATGTCAGTCCAATGATACGTTCAACATTGATGACGTGTAGAGGTGAGTTACATGGGCAACCACCGATCTCTCATAAAACCCAGCCTAGTCCTGAGCCCTGAAGAGGATACACTATCATCGCTTCCGCCTGACGACTAAACACTGAACGCAACAGTTTAGTGAGGGAGCATTCCGGAGGTCCTTCTATATGGAAAAACTGACCACCGGCATCAAAGCACGAGGGACGAACTCATATTCGCTTCAACAACGTCTGCCAAAATGATATAGGGACGATGGGCATGTACATCCATAGATGAGGAGACATCGCCAACGATGGCTTAGGCAGGAGACGCGATTTATATCTATATCTCGGGTGATGAGAGAAGAAACAGTGTGTTGCCGCCTAGATAAAGCGGGCTCGATCGGGGAGATCCTCTTCAGATACATTCATTGCAATGGACAGTGTTACTCCCGTGTGGGCCTGAACAACCATAAGAGATGAAGCGCCACCATCAACAGCTAAATATGGGGCAGAGATCCATGGTTCCTGGAGACCTACAGATGCGTTCTCTCTCTATATATATATAAATACACGCACACACACACACACACGAGCACGCGCGCATTTTTTAAAAATTTGAATAGATATTTTGTATATTACATATATACAAACTTTAATTTAACCAGTGCAATATAAATAGGTTTATTAGACAACCTGAAGAAATCTGTTACAGGCTTCTATAGATATCCAGTTTCCTCTTGAATTGAACCTTAATACGTAATCAACATTCAGTGATCTGCGCTTTCTGTTCTATGATTAGTCACTCTCGTTATAAAAATTAACTAGTATCGCTCGGGAAACTTTGCTGGTTTTATATTTGAATTTTCTGATGAATTATTATTCTTAAGTTAATGACTGAATAAGATCCTTGTGAGTTCTAGAAATTTAAATATCCTTTGCATTCCACTATTGAATCATTAATTATTTGAGTTTAAAACTATAACAAAATATTGCAATAACAAACAAAATTATGAATACAGGGAGACATTTGAAGATGTAACGTGCTACAAATACAACGATTTGTTATTTTCCATTACCTCCTCTATATCGATTTCTTTTTTTTCTTTTTGTCTTTCGTTCTTTTTTCTCTCTTTCTTTCTCCATTTCTTTCATTCTTTTTTTCTTTTTCTTTCTTTCTTTCTTTCTTTCTTTCCTCATTTCTCTCTCTCTTTCATTTCCGTTCTATTTGCATTCTTTCTTTCTTTTTTCTTTCTGTCATTCTTTCCTTCTCTTTCTTTTTCTCTTTTTTCTCATTCTTTCCTCATTTCTAGATCTCTTTATTATTCGTTCTTTTTTTCTCTCTTTGTTTCTCTCTATCTTTCTTTCATTCTTTCTCTCGTTTTTTGTCTTTCTTTCCTCATTTCTCTATTTCTTCCTATTTCATTCTTTTTTATTTCGTTCTTTTTCGTTCTTTTTCTTCCTCTCTTTCTTTTAAATTCTTTCTTTCTTTTTCTTTCTTTCTTTCTCTTTCTTTCATTCTTTTGTTCTCTCTTCTTTCTTTTTTTCTTTCTTTCTTTCTATTTTTCTTTCTTATTCTCACTAACTAAGGAAGAAATGGAATTATAATATGATTATAAGACGAGGCCAACTTTTGGAAGGAAAAATATTCTTCAAATATCCAAGAAAATAGGAACCCTTTAAAAACCTAATCTAAACTTACCACGCTGAACACTGTTCTTTGCTAGGTTATCATGAGAAATAGAATGCATTTACTAAGTTTTCCTAATCAAATTCAAGGTCACAATGTAAGTTCAATCAGTGCAGATAAAATTCAATAACATGCAGGAAGAAACATTTTAATTCATTCTCTGCTGGTAACACCCGCTTGAAAAGTATGTATTTATGTCAGATGCTTATATATATATATATATATATATATATATATATATATATATATATATATGTAAGCATCTGACATAAATACATACATACATATATATATATATACATATATATATATATATATATATATATGCACAGACAAAAACATATATATATATATATATATATACATATATATATATATATATATATATATATATGTGTGTGTGTGTGTGTGTGTGTGTGTGTATGTGTGTGTCTGTATATATATATGATTATTAATTCGAAAATTATAACATAAACCTGTTATAAAATCACTACAAAATAGCCATTTTGTTTCAACACACCCGGTGTCTTATCAAGTGGTGTTGAATGTAGAATAAATGGTTTTAAAAGGTTCAAATCAAACAAACATCCCTCGCAAGGGGAAACGCAAAATTTTATATTATAATTTAATATTTATTAGTTAGAATGAATTCTACTTTAGTCTAACACTTACATTAAAGCATTAAATAATTATTATAACCAAAGTTCGTTGTCAAGTTTTTTTGAATTCTCATATCTTGTATTTCATTGGTCATTCCAGCTTATGAACAGCGTTTCCCTTTGCGAAGGATATTTGATAGATTTGAACCTTTTAAAAACCTTTATGCTATATTCAACACCATCACTTGATAAGGCACCAGAAGTGTTTAAACAATGGCTATTTTTGTAGTGATTTTATAACATATTTATGTTATACTTTTCGAATAAATAATTATATTTGCTCAGCTATGTATTGAGCACTCTTTTAAAAATAGTATTTGTTGGTTATTGCAATTTATTCCATATACACCAATCCTATACTTGTATATATATATATATATATATATATATATATATATATATATATATATATATATATATATATATATATATATATATATATATATATTCTTTCAATAACCGTAATACCTGATGTAAAAGGTCAGTGTCTTAAAAAATTTACAACTCGATTAATTCTTCTGTTACTTCTAAATGAACGCGGTATAGTGCCACATTTGAGATTATCGTAATTATTTTCCTTTTCTATTTTGTAAATATTATTTATCACTTTAAATTATTTTTTCACATTGTGACACAATATGTCACTTCAAATATTATCTTAATCATTCTACAGATTAAAAAGTAATTGAAAATATTAAGATTAAAATTTTATTCGATTAACCATGTTAAAAGTTTCTTTTTTTCCTTTTTAGAAATTAATGATTAGACGCTGAATTTTCAGAACAAGGCTGAAAAATAAAAAAATAAAAAATTCAAAAAAATGATTTGTTTTTAAGATATTTTGCAAGTTTGTATTTTCATGACTTTTAATGTCTTAGCAAATCGAAATATTCAAATTTATAATATTCCAATTTATAATATTCAAATTTATAATAATATTCAAATTTATAATATTCAAATTTATTCATTTCAACCGTTTAACAATAGAGCGAATGTTGTTAAAATATCTGAAAAATACCTTTGTGAAAAAGATTGTATTAAAATCAATTTCTTTTACTTTCGTACTTATTAATTTCACCTTAATATGTCACTAAGACACATATATAGTACATAGATTGCATCCCTTTCTTTTTACGGCAACTAGTTTACTAAAAACAGTGGAATGTAGCACAAACTTATTTGTTGTATTTCGTATGTATATATATATATTTTTTTTTCATTTTTCAGTTTTAACCCCGGTCATATTTTGCATTGGAAGTTAAATTTGTTTTAAAAAAAACCCCACGCTAATTGAAACAAAAATGGTGTACTGCTGACAGGTCTGAACCGCCAGATATTCTGAATCCTTACTTTGCAGCATTGACAAAATTCAAATCGTTTACAAAATCATATCGTAGAAACTGCTTTCCTCCAGTAGCATCGGTGAAAGCCTATGGCTTCGTCAATGACAAATATTCTGATAAACTCCAATCATTAGTTCAAATACATCATACCTTTACGGCTAGAATATGCCATAATACTTTCAAGGAGTCAAATCATCCTCATTTCTACAAATATAATGAGGAAGTTTCAATCAAACAACATATTTTACCGATAATTTTTAGATTGTGGAATAAACGCTCGCATGGGCGTTGTAGTGGCAGCAAACGTCCTGCATACTAATAGAAAAATGAATTGAGTAGATACACTAAGAAAGGGGCGTAAATAAAATTCTGTGTTTGTATACATTTATTCAACATCTAAAGAGAAGGTATCCTAAGAAATCTTAAAGACCCTACGAGGATATATTATTGGTGTATAAACGTAATTCGTATGCACATCGATCCATCAACCAATGTTCACAGGAAAGTATTGTACGACCGCACTACTAAAGTCTCCTTCTTCGAGCATAATGGCAATATGTCTACTCAAACTAACGGTGTTATTATAGTAAATCCTCTCAGGCCGTTTTCTCTTCATACCGCAGGTCTTTTATAGTTGTATTTTCTTCGGTTATCTTAAAGGCACATATTAATGAAACATACAAATGGGGGATTGCTACTCAAATACACAATTATATTTGTATATATATATATATATATATATATATATATATATATATATATATATATATATATATATATATATACACACACAACCAGTATATATATATATATATATATATATATATATATATATATATATATATATATATACACAAAACCAGTTCATATATATATATATATATATATACACACACACAAAACCAGTTCATATATATATATATATATATATATATATATATATATTTTCACACAACCAGTTTATATATATATATATATATATATATATATATATATATATATATATATATATATGTGTGTGTATGTGTGTGTGTTTGTGTGCGCGCGTGTGTATGTATATAATCAGTTTGCCTGACGATCGCAGAGAACGTGAAACCCAGCGTAACAATCTCACAACAATACAATTAAATATATTAGCTTTATCACTGATATTGAGCGCTTCCAATTGGTATCGCGCATATATAATAAGTAATGTATATATAAAAATTGCATACACACACACACCCACGCATATATATATATATATATATATATATATATATATATATATATATATATTAGATTCGACTCTTTCTTCATGAAATTCGAGGCCCGAAATCCCTACAGGATCTTATAAGTTCAAGTAGACTGGTTTTGAATTAAGGTTTCCTTGAAGATGTTGTTCAGTTAGATGCAACAATGGCTAAAGCTATTGTGCCAAAACCCTCTGGTATCTTAGATTGCTCTTTGCAGCCCTATTGCAAACATGGTAAATGATTCTACTTGGCATAAGTATAGGGATAGCTTGTCTGAAGACTTTAATCACGAAGTCCAAATACAATTTCTAGGTATGGAAATAGATTTAATTGATGAAATTTACAAAAGGTAGTTAACCGTTATAGAAAATGTTGTCGTTTCTCTTAGAGAGCATGTGTTACCGATATGTTTTGCCCAAATCTCATCGGACTGAGTAGGGTGCGTTAACCACAGAGGTGTTAACGCATTGCTCACAGTTCGATGAGAACCACATCAATGCCCTGTGTGCATATGTTGATTCAAATCAGTGATGGTTGCCTCTAGACGTATTTAGAGCTTATAACACTGTTGTTGACAATGCCCGCTATTCTAAATGTGGAATATTCTCCTTAGATGCTCCTAGAGGAACGAGAAATATATTAGTTTTTAAGCTACTTTTGTCCAAAGTTCGACAATACAGGTTTTGACAGTGGCTTCATCTGGTATTGCTGCAAATTTGCTGCTTGGTAGCTGAACTTCACATTCAACTTTTAAGCTTCCATTGGACTTGACGTCATGCGATAATCAAATTTGCTGCATCTGCGCAGGTTCATCGGATGGGATGAATGTCTCATCGCACACAGGACACCTCTGAGAGCATTAGACGGAACCAGATGAGACATTACGGATTGTCAGTCTCCTATGAGAGGTATAACACTCTTGCTATCTGGAGACTTTAAGCAAACGCTGCCGATCATACCAAAAAGATCCAGAGCTGATGAAGCCAGAAAATGTCTAAAATCTCTTTTGTTGCAACATATTAGAACATTGATTCTGGGCGCCAAAAGGAGTGCACAATTATTTGGAGATAAGCTCAGGTGTCTTGTAACATATTGAGACTTGGCAATGCCAACGTACAATTAGATGCTTAATGGACAGTGAAAATTTGACCGGTCTTCAATTCTGTCACTACTGCTGACCAGCTTAAGGCCAAGGTTTTCGCAAACCTCCAACATAATTACAAAAAATACAATTGTTTATGTGACAGGGTAATACTGGTTCCAAAGAAGTTGACATAATCAATGATCAACTGTTGCAGTCCCTCCCGGAAACATCTCATATGTCCAGGTAATGTGATACAATGCGGGATCCGTAACAGGTGTCCAATTATCCAATGGAATTTTTGATTTTCTAGAACCTTTCGGACTACCTTCACATAGACTGGAACTGAAGACGGGCTTCCTATACTGCCATTACATAATCTGGATACACCAAAAATTTGTACTGACACAAGATTGGCGGTTAAGAAGTTGTTGGCACCTGCAATCGAGGCATCGATTATTATTGAGTATGGAAAATATGACGAGGACTTTATTAGCTGGATGTCCCTTATTCCATTAAGGTTGGATATTTCATTCCCGTTTAGGAGACTTCAGTTACCAACTGGGTAAATTTTGCTATGACTATTAAAAAACACAAGGCCAGACACTATCAGTTACTGAACTACAGTTAGAAGAATTCTTTTTCTCTCATGGTCAGTTGTATGTTGGTTGTTCACGTGTGGGAAGTAAAACAATTTGTTTGTATGTGCTCCGCAAGAAAAGATAAAGAATATTGTCTGCCAAAAATTTATTGTAGTGTAAAAATTGTTTAAATATATTTTTGTGTTTGAATAAATGAATTTGAATGTTATATTGTTGTAATAGATTTAATTTTACACAAGTGGATTGCGAAAATTTAAATGAGAGATATCAGATTATTTTGGATGGACATTATGGTCAGGATGAAGAATTGTCACATTATTTATATATTCAATATGGCAAACGGAATATAATTGGTTAATTCGTTAATTATTGTCTTTTGTTTTTTGCATAAGTGAATGCATGTTTGACAGAAATATAAGGTGAAATCTTTCATAGTTTTTTGTCGATTCAATGGATAATTTCTGGATCCTCGTAAACAGCCGATTAGTTTTACTTGTCCTTAATCAAGAAGAACTACCTAAAAATTAAGTTTTCTTTGTTTCCTCTCTTTAATAATGTATTTAGCATATAATATTTCACATTTATCTAAAATTCTATTAATTTATTATACTGTTTTGAAAATTAAATGGAGCATGACTTTAACAATAAACATTTATTTTAAACATATTATAAGTAAACACATAATATACAATTAAACACACAAATATGCACATTTTTTGAAGCATTACGCCCCGAGCAAGGCGTAAAGACACTAGGATGCAGGGTGTTGCAGAAGATTTGGAGCGAGAGCAGATAGGAGTGATAGAAGAAAGAATGAGAAGAAGCATAGTGGGTAGATCAAGGTAACTGGAGGTGTCGATTGACATTACATTTGAATAGTTGGAGATTATAGCTCTCAGGGAAACTGGAATAGAGAAGGGAGTTCCACAGGCGAGAGGTGCGTGGTATGAAGCTATTGGAGTAGAAGAGACGGCTACATTTAAAAGTTTCTACAGTGGAAGGGTGAGAGCGGGATGCCAGCCTCGTAGGGCGCTTGAATTCATGAAGTCTGGGAACCAGTGAAAGCAGCTCATCTGAGCAATTACGCATATATAATCATATATATATATATATATATATATATATATATATATATATATATATATATATATATATATATATACATATACATATATACACACACACATATATATATATATATATATATATATATATATATATATATATATATATATATATATATATATATATATTAAATTAGAGGAGTTTAATGCGATTAAATCCAATTAAACCCGAGTAAAATTTCAAAGTTCTTAATATTAAAACGTAAAGAAACTATAGTTAATATTAGTTTGGTGCAAAAACAATGTCGTTTTCTCACACATGTTAATATGTGAGGAAACGACATTATTTTTTCACCAACCTAATAGATAAAAGTATTCACCTAACTTACCCCTCGAACTTAAAGTGTCGCAGATACACCGCGATTTATCGGTAAATAAATCCATTTATCGGACGCTATCGAGTGTTGTATCTGCAAAAATTGAAGTGACAAAGATAAATCTGTTGAAATCAATCTATCTATCTATCTATCTATCTATCTATCTATCTATCTATCTATCTATCTATCTATCTATCTCATTCTGTTCGAAATTATCTATTTCATTAGATTTATATCTATCTATCTACCGAGATAAATTTGTCTATGCGGTGTGTGCATTAGGTGTTTGTCCATGTACTGCGTGAGCTCGTGTCTGTCTATATGATTGTTTTCATATCAACATCCCAAAACCTACCTATATAAATTTTCCGATAAGCAGGTATGATGTGAAGAGTTATGCGCACACGCACAAACACACACATATATGCGGTTAACAGTGTATATGCATATGTACGTGTATATATATATATATATATATATATATATATATATATATGTGTGTGTGTGTGTGTGTTAAAGAGAGAGAGAGCGTGCGTGTGTTTGTAAATAGGCATTAATAAGAACAAACTATATTGACATATATAGAAATACACACGCTCATATAAATGATTTCCACACACGGGCGCACACACACACAGACACAGACACACACACACACACACACACACACACACACACACATATATATATATATATATATATATATATATATATATATATATATATATATATGCTCAGATAAATGTTTTGTTCACATTGCTATTGAGTAGCGGCTGTGCTTCCAATGGTCATTTTAAGTTCCACCTGACAAAAACGGAAGTATGTCTCCTGCAGACCGTAAAATCTAGTCACTGTTAGAATCGCCAATACTACGGTGCCAGACTCAAACACAAATTCTCCAAACCCTATTATTTTCACTTCACTGGTTATGAGACATGAGCGTAGAATTTTATTCGTGGGTCGTTTCACATCGTACATTAACTATGTTCTAAAGCAATAATTTCTGTCATACTACTATGCATATACATACGTGCATATATATATATATATATATATATATATATATATATATATATATGTGTGTGTGTGTGTGCGTGTGTGTGTGTGTGTATGTGTGTGTAAAGAGATAGAAAAAAAGGTAGAGAGATTTGTAGCTTGTAGAATGGACAATTGGAGAATTTGTTGAAACGTTGGGAACAAAATTCATGCTTCAGCAGTTATTACAGCCAGTTTTAATAATTTCTGCATTCACACATATACACACGCATATATATATATATATATATATATATATATATATATACATATATTTGTTATTTTTGTGCGTAATCATATGTTGTATGCATATTGGCGATAATATTTATGTACGAGTGTGTATACGTGTTTTATGAATATTTCGTTATATTTACAACGTTTCTGTGTATTAAGACCTTCTGACGTTATGATAAAATAATCTATTACTGTAAGTACTCATATATATATATATATATATATATATATATATATATATATATATACATGAATCCATAAGTCGTCTATTCAATATTACAGATTTGCTATAGTGTACAATTTTGTGTCCATACATTTGCACAAATTATTTACGTATTTCCACCGAAAATGGGTCCACAGAATTCCAATGAATCAATAAATGCAAAGAGCAATTGTTGAATCATATTTGAATTTACTATATAGTTTTATATATCTCTTATATTTAAAAGACACACGTACACGGATTATACATAGATGCATACATACATACATATATATATATATATATATATATATATATATATATATATATATATATATATATATATAGTGTGTGTGCTCTCCCGTTTTAAGCAGCACAGTTCCTAGGTATCTACAGCCAAACTCCAGGAAATATGACTTGATTATAGTCGTGAGGGCTTTGTGCAGATCCAACCACACTTTTTGAAGTGTCGAATAGAGAGACGCGTGCCATAAGGTCCCCAAACATCCCTACGCGAGTTTTGAATTCAGAGGTGCCCTTCTCCTAGACCAGTTGCCCTCCAAGTCTGTCCTGCTCTTTACCCATCGCTGGAGTGAGAAGAAGAGGATCAACACCAAGGGTATTAGCACGTAATTGATTGTCTTACGAGCTGCTATCCAATACTCCTTTGTGCCATATCAAAACAATAATCAAAACCGGTGGTAGAAACTATAGATAACTTGCCAAATGACTTAAGTATCTGTAAACAAGATAGAATTTAGAACAAGGACATCAATAAGAACAAAGAAAAGGAAAAAGAGAAATAAGGCAAACACCTACCTAGTCAGTAAAGTCTTTAACGCCTAGATTACATAGAGCAAGATACGCTTGGCATCGCTGATTTCTATTAAAAGATGGCCCTAGTCGTAAACCAAGTTTCATTCTCACGCGACTAGGGCCATCATTTCATAGGAATCCCTCTCTCTCTCTCTTTCTCTCTCTCTCTCTCTCTATATATATATATATATATATATATATATATATATATACATATATATATATATATATATATATATATATATATATATATATATATATATATATATATATATATATGTTCTAATCTAGTCTTAATCGATTTATCAGGAATCTGTCCGGGGAGACGATCGGAGCGAGCGTCACCTTTAGAAAGTGATTTAAAACCATAATCTGTGAAATTAGGTCGACGGAAGTATTCAAAAGCCTTCATAATTTATCGTGACGAACGGTTTAAACATACGCTGTTCAATATGAATATGCGTCCCCCACCAGAAATTGTATCTAAGTTCCGTTAAATATAAACCACAGTTGAGTTATATGGGTATGGGGCAGGGAGTAGCTCGCCGTGATGTAGACGGTAATGCTCATAAAACGTGTAACCCTCTATTATGCATATATTATGGTGACCATAAAGGCCTGACTCATTTAGAAAGCGTAAAGAAAGAAAGAATATTTTATGGATCAACACAGACATTTATTCTTCAAAGTAATTTCCATTATTCTCGACAAATTTCAGCCAGTGATCAGCCAGTGATCAGCCAGCAAAATTTCCTAGAAACCATTCCGCTGGTTTTCTGTTATGGGGTGCACCCCGTTTTCATACATGTGGACTCGCCCAGTGTGTATTTGTACTGCTGCCGGTGAATACCCGGAAATTGGAGAGTGATACAGTGAGAGTGTCTGGTAACCGCTTTGTAGGAGTCACAGTTACGAGCATGTAGACTCAGAAGGAACTCTTACTTCGATACTGAATTTCCCAGACTGTATATATATTATTATTATTGCTACCAACCGCATTTTTGGATCTACTAACCGTATTACCAATTGTATTATTACACAATACATTTATTTGCTATATTTTATTCCTGCGTTTGTTTGTCATTCATTTGAGACCGGATTTCATCCCAGAATCCACAACAAATTGGCGACGAAGATTCCAACTCAAACGGGAAGAAATACCAACAAAACATTTTCCCTCGTCGTCCACAACAAATTGGCGAGGAAGATTCGAACTCACACGGGAAAAAAAAACATCAAAAATTTTCCTTCGTCGAACTCACACGAGAAGAAGAAATAGAAAAAATCCTCCCCTCGTCCACACCAACTGACGACGAGCGATATGAACTCACACAGGAAGAACAAAAAAAAATTCCCTCGTCGTCTACAACAAATTAACGACAAAAAGTTACGAGGAATAAAAATACGTAAAATTGAGTTATCATGGAAGATTTTTAGAAATATTGGGGTTGAACTGATAAAATACCAAAATTATCAACAATTACAACTGCAAGAAAGAATGGAAGAAAAATGTCAAAAACAATTAAAAAGAAAAACAGAGCTCCAGGAACTAATATTGAAAGTAGCCGGTAACAAGCAATTAGATATTGAAAAAGTGTCAACTTTTTCGCAAGACGCATTGTGGAATACCATAGAGATTTTCAAATGAGGACAAAAATTTCGAAGATTACTTCAGAAGACATGAAGACATCTTTAGCTTCGACAGTTAAATTTGGACAGAAGCATAAAAGCTACGTCGATTGCTTAGAAAACTAGGAACTGAAGAATATACAAAGTTCGTTGATTATATCTTGCCAAAAAAGACGAACGAATTAATATTTGACGAAGCAGTGACATGACTTAAAGAACTTTTCAGCCCGAAAACATTACTATTCCACGGGAGTTGGAAATGTCTTAACCTGGCAAAGGGCAATAATGAGGTTTATTCCACGTTTGCCGAAATAGTAAATAAACATTATGATGACTTTAAAGTAGCGGAGTTAACACCGTACAATTTCAAGTGTCTCATCTTTGTTCAAAAATTAGTTTCAACAAAAGATAGCGAAATGCGCAAAAGAATGCTTTCAAAATTACAAAATGAACCTGGACTAACACTACAACAATTATCGAAAGATTGTCAGAGATGCCTAAGTATAAAGAAAGACTCGAAGGTCATTGAGGCGTCAGTTGTATCTCATATCCGTAAGTTAAACAAAAGTCCACGATCTTCACCCTTCCCGGAAGAAAAAAAAAATTTTCCAATAATGAAAAAAGATTCTCACCCCCCCCCCGCCGGAAAGAAAACAAAAAAATATATATATAATAAGAGAAAACGTACAACATACAGGACCAATTCTGACGAATATCAAAACAAATATAAGCCCCCCCCATCAGCATGTTATCGATGTGGAGGACTACACTGGAACAAGGATTGCCGCTTTAGATATAAAAACTGTCTTGAGTGTTGAAAAAAGTCCACAAGGCATCCCGATGCAGGAACAGAAAAGATAATAGTAGAATAAGTGCTACTAGGATGCATAACGAAGACAACATCAACATAAGGAAATACGTGGAACTGGAAATTTTAAATAAAAAGATAAAATTGCAACTGGATTCGGGTTCTGACCTCACGATAGAGAAAACTTAACAGACCAACCATGTTACATACACAAAAAATTGCCAAGTCGGTTTCAGGCAAGTGAATAAAATTCGAGGGAGAAATAATAGTGAATGTTAAATTTCATGACAAAACAAAAAAAAAAAAAATCTTAAGATATACGCCATGAAAGATACTGAAAATCTAGTAGGTATCGACTGGATGCAAAAGTTCAATTTGTGGGATCTACCTATCAGCTCTTTTTGCAAAAAGAGGTTGAACCATCATATTGCTATAAAGTTAAAGGAAGAATTCTATAACCAATTTCCTGAGGTATTTTCGAGCATATTGGGACGATGCAACAAATTTGAGGCCACAATCGAATTAAAAGAAAACGTGCAACTAGTTTTTAAAAACACGGGAAACGTACCGTTCGCTAATATAGAAAATATTTACAAAGAATTGGAGAGACTTGAACAAACTGGGATTCTTTCAAAAATAGAGTTTAGTGAGTGGTCGGCGCCGGTGGTTTATGTAAAAAAAAAGTCAGGAGAAATCCGCGTATGCGCATATTTTTCGATAGAACTTAACAAGGCTACAAAAGACCATCATTACCGACTACCGAGCCCAGAGGAGATATTTACAAAGGTCAACAGCGGAAAGATATTTTCAAAAATAGATCTAAGTGAGGCTTATCTACAAATTCCAGCACAAGAAGACAGTCCGAAAATTCTTTGCACTAATACGCACAAAGGGTTGTACAAATTCAACAGACTACCATTCGAAATAAAAGTTGCACCAGCAATTTTTCAGCAAAAGATGGACACAATGCTCACAGGCCAGAATTTTGCGACCGCTTATATGGATGACATTCTAATTGAGAGCAACAATGTTGAAGAGAACCCATAACACATAAAGGAAGTTTTCAGAAGACTTCAGGACTTTGGGTTCAAAGTAAGAGAAGAAAAGTGTGATTTTCCTCAATGAAATTAAATATTTATGTCAGATAATAAATGAAAATGGAAGGAAACCGGACCCAGAGAGGGCATCATCAATTAAAAATATGCCGGAACCAAAAAAAATGTTGCAGAAGTACAAAGTTTCCTGGGCCTAGCTAACTACTATGTCGAATTTATTGATAATATTCATAAACTGAGGGCTCCACTAAATGAGTTACTAAAAAAAAAGAGTATAACTGGAATTGAACAGAGGACTGTAAAAAAAGCATTTAAGGATATAATACAAAAAATAACTTCTGAGTTAACATTGACACATTTCGATCCCGAACTCGAAATCATTATTGCAAGTGACGCGAGCTAACATGGGTAGGTGCGTGTAAT
Organism: Acanthosepion lycidas; assembly: GCA_963932145.1. Lineage (NCBI taxonomy): Eukaryota > Metazoa > Mollusca > Cephalopoda > Sepiida > Sepiidae > Acanthosepion > Acanthosepion lycidas. Next base: position 77,799,292 of record OZ010594.1, on the reverse strand, counting down.
CTACACAAGATGCGTAACGGTACAAACAAACCCGTTGCAAACGCATCTAGATCATTATTACCGGCGGAGATAAACTATTCACAGATCGAAAAGGAGGCATTGGGCATAATTTTTGCAGTGACTCGTTTTCACAGATATATTAATGGGAGAGAGTTCCCGCTCCAAACGGACCACAAACCACTTCTCACGATTTTCGGTTCAAAAAAAGGTCTACCAGTCTATATAGCAAACAGACTTTTAAGATGGGGAACTTACCATCAAAGAAAATAGGACACGCTGATGGACTATCGCGATTAATACCTGCGAAAGGCGAACCGTTAGAAGATTAGGTAATTGCGGCATTACAAGCTGAAGATGAAATCTATAAGGTATTATGCAATACAATAAAGGTACTACTTGTGACGCTGCTAGAGATAAGACGAGAAGCAGGAAGAGACGAATTTATTCAGAATACCAAGAAAAATAGAAGAGAAGATGAGGAATTTAGCAGAGAGTTTCTCAATCTGTGACAACATATCATTGTATAGCGAAAGAGTAGTAATACCGAAGTTGCTACGAAGATGGATCTTGAAAGATTTTCACTTAGGACATCCCGAAAAAAACGGATGAAATCACTTATGAGAAGTTTTGTCTACTGGCAGAACATGGACGATGATATTACGCAAATGATGGAAAGTTGCAAAGGTTGTGCTGCTGCGGCGAACGCACCACCCTCTATACAAAAGCCATGGCATAAAGTCGACAGACCGTTGTCCAGAATCAACGTGGATTACGCAGGATCCATTGAAGGTTACTACTATTTAATAACAGTAGATAATTTCAGTAAATGGCCAGAGGTTGCAAGATTTAAACACCCGACGACAGAAAATACCATAAACTGTTTACACGAACTATTCGTGAGATTTGGCGTCTCGGATTGTTTGGTAAGCGATAATGGCACATAATTTACCTCCAGTGACTTCAAAGAATTTCGTGAGACATATCAAGTAAAGCATATCAAGATAGCTCCGTACCACTCGAGGTCGAACGGACAAGGTAAAAGATTCGTTGACTCACTAAAAATGCCGAGGATGTACCGACGATAAAAGCGATACCACAGTTCCTCCAAGTGTACAGAATAACACCTAACGTGAACACGCCATCGGGTCTTTCACCAGCGGAATTAATGTTTGCTCGGAGAATGAGGTCTGTGTTTGACAAATGATTGCCAAACTAGAACAAAAACCAGTATACACCTATTGTACCCAAGAGATCATTTAAACCTGGAGAACGGGCTTACTTTGTTTAGAAACAATATAGTTTACTGGGAGCCTGGCACATTAATTAACAGATTAGGAAATCTAATGTACACAGTACAAGGCGCGAAGTTTTCACATAGAAGACATATCGACCAATTACAAAAAAGACCGGTTGAGGAGCCAAGCTCGTCACCCGCAGAAAACGACGATTCTATGGATACAATCTTCGAAGTGTTTGAGATCTAAAGACCACAGGAGGACACAGAAATATAAAGGTGAAACAGGAAGAGAAAATTTACCGAACCTCTGATTATCAACCATAAGAGACAAAAAATATTAACTCCCTCCAAAAGGGATCTAAGGAGGGAGTGTTAAAGATTCCACCCCTTTTTCATACAAGTGGACTCGCCCAGTGTGTACTTGTACTGCTGTCGGTGAATACCCGGGCGTTAGAGTCACAGAGAGATACAGTCATACAGTGAGAGAGTGAGAGTGAGAGTGTGAGGTAACCGCTTTGTAGGAGTCACAGTTGCGAGCATGTAGACTCAGAAGGAAGTCATACTTCGATACTGAATTTCCCAGTCTATACATATATTATTATTGCTACTAAACGCATTTCTGGATCTACTAACCTTATTACCAGTTGTATTATTACGTCAATACATTTATTTGCAATATTTCATTCCTGCGTTTGTCATTCATTTGAGACCGGATTTCATCCAGGAATCCACAACACTTTCAATGAAAGCTTCCTTCAGTTCATCAAAATATTGAATCGCTGGTTGCGAGGGAAGTATGAGTGGAATAAGCCATTGTCACTCGGATCAGCATCCGGATTGATTGGTGGATGTGGAAGCATCTCAACATCATGCATCTGCTTGAAATTATTCTTCGTCAACCAAGCAGTGTGTGGTCTCGTATTATCTTGCTAAAACAGAGCCTAACTTCGCTTAACTAAAGCAAACAAAGCTGGCAACATAGTTTCGCGTTGATGGCGGGTCAATGTGAAGCAAGCTCCTTGGAATTCCCACCAGACGGAGATAAAGATTTTTTATTTGTCTTCATCCCGCTATATAATGGAATCAAAATTTTCTGGACAACCTTGTACATAATTTCAAGCCTACGAAGAACTCCACAGCGAATCAATCTTCTAATTTCCTTTTTCAAGAAATGCTTATCCCAATCTTTTTGTTTTATCGAAAAATTCATATCTGGTTAGTTTTGTATCCGAAACCTAGGTAAATCAGTTTTAAAGAATTAATTGGTTTATTTTTAATTAATTTTTTTCGTTTCGAACTTTATTATAGCGAACATTTCATTATTGAAAAAAAGACGCCTAATCTTTGCGTGGCCGGACAGTAAATCACGCCACATCAAACGAAAGTTTCCCATACAAAGGGGGAGTCAAGTTCAATTACTGCAGGGGAAACCATTTTCTTTATTAGAATATCTTGAATGCCACAGCAGATTGAGATAATACATGGTGTTTAATAAATACAAATGCTGCGTCTATTCCAGAGACGTCGTATCTACTACTTGATTATAAATAAATCTATTTATTCTTCCGAAATATATATATATATATATATATATATATATATATATATATATATATATATATATATATGTGTGTGTGTGTGTGTGTGTGTACCTTCTAGAATCATTTGAGACATAACCGTTACTGCCTACTCAATAACTGTAAAACTAATTCAATAGAATTTGCGACCCATAATGCACCATTGACCAGCAACTATCAGTATTCGAACCAAAACAAGCATGATTATTCGGACATTTTGCACTGTGCAACATTTCTCAGCTATCAACTCTACAGAAAAAAAATAGACGATGCAATATAATCGTTACCACCTTAATCAAATCGTGTGTGAAGTTTAACAATTTACATAGAAACTGAAATTTTGAGGACTCATACGCTGAAATCAACGGAGGATCCCATCTATGAAGAAAGAAAAATAAAAAGACTGATAAAAGCAGTTATTAGGAAGAAAGTTATCACAGATTCAACTGATATTGTGTTTCATGGTTTATACTTAGTTGCATAATAGATCATTACGAAATAGTTACATTCTAGATCGTTACTAATTACATAATAGATCATTAATATCTCTTTGCTGTGAAAACAAATTATAAAAGTTAGAAAGTTATACTCTTGAAACACATTAAATACGATGAATAGAGATGAAAGTCTGTTTTTAAAACAATTATCTTGTTTCACTAAAACATTTAATTATAGGACAGTGTATAAATCACCAAGTACACTGATCTCTCTAGCCTTGAAGGGCAACCAATCTAAGAGATGGAAAACTGAATATCGCATAACAGAGAAGCCAAAGTTAATAAACTTCACACTATTTCCCAAAAAGCAAATATGGAGAATTATCATAGTTCAACATTATTAATAGATATAGCATTAAAAAAAGCGAGTGTGAAAATATAATTGAGGCGTAAGTGTATCTTATAATCATTGTAATAAATATACTAAACATTAGAATAAAGAAAATATTTACGATGCGGACTGTCATCTTTACCGCTGAGTAAAACTGACTTTCGCTATGTTTAATAAACAATCATATATTAATGCCGTCAACCAAACACTGTCAAAGACAAGAGCCCCGAGTCTGATTTAAAAGTGCCACAAGATGTCGGAAAAGAAATTAACTTTGATAGAAATTCATTTCTGTTGATTTATAACAATATTTTCTAATCACTATTTTGCCCGATGCGTCGTAATTGTTTGGTGTTTTCAAACCTGTTCTTTAACAGGCAAAATAAACATAGATGACGTAACTGAACTGCATGGCAATTGGCTGCTTAAAGTTTACAAAGTATTTTCATTGTCCACGGAGTTTTTGCTGACAAAAACCTACAAATATCTATGCTTATATACATGTTTTACTAAAGTTCATCCCATAGCAGGTTCGAGGGCCAATCAGTGTAGAGAGATAATTAATGAGGCGTGTAATATGAATGTAAGAGAAGGTAGAAGGATGTGACGACTATGAAGATATGGAAGATACATAGATATTGATCCTTGACTTGAAGAGGTTAAATTTCTAGTGTTCAGGGGAGTATTCATGTGGGAATACGTATCACAGAGAAGCAGTTCTCATGAAAATGATTTATATGTATAACATCCTTTTTATCAATGGAATACGGAAGAAATGAGGTTGATTCGACTCAGTGGGCATAGAATGACTAAACTGATGGAACTAACGTGTGGACCTAGATCAATGTTGTAGCATACCTACGGACGATAATGTGTATGTCCCTATTCCCATAAATACAGTAGTAAATACTGTATGTTGGTCTGCAATTGGAAATTCGTCTCCAGCTGTGCTGGTCAAACTCTCTCACACCTGTTAGAGAGGATCCCAAGACGAGACTATGTCGAACGGCAGAGCCTCGTCTTGGGAAACAGCTACCCAAACCTGTTTTATGCGGGGTCTACAGGGAATTTTTCACCGAGCCTACTTGCTCGTATACCCACATTAAATTCGCTCTTGTGCCATATCTAACCGCGTGGGGCGGATGGTAGATATCCTGCAGTTAAAGATTTATTGAGGAATTCACTTGAATCTCTTCTAGGAGTTGACTAATTTTTCTAGGCGAATCTTATATGTGTTGTTCTTTTCCTATATATTATTGTTCATTACCAACTTTGGCGTGATTATTCTATTCACTTACCTTCCCTACTTTACAACAAATTAGACATAAAATACTACCTACTAATTCTCTAACGTCTACTATACTAAATAATTTATCCATTGTGAACAATATCAAAATATTTACAAGCACATCGAAAACTATGATGCATATGAACAGAACCAAAAAATATTACGGTAATGATTCTCAAATAGTTATTTATGAAATAAACTGTGACAACTGATCTTCAAAATACATAGGGAAAACTGGAGGAAAGTAAGTAAAAAACCTATCTTTGAACAAAAATGATCTTATACACAACAAGTTATCAAATGCATTAGATAGAGAAAATAATTCAATGAAAAAATTCATTTAAAAATGTCACACTTATTAAAAGCGAAAGTAACTTGGACGGAAAATTCTCGAGAATGCCTCTATAGAATCTTATCAAAATGCAAATCTGTGACACAGATTTTTTCAAACATATATATCCCATCCCACACCGACATAAATATCATTAAAAATGTAAAGAAAATTAAACGGTTAAGTTCATAACATTCGTCTTTTTAAAATAAATGCACACACACACACACACACATACACACACACACACATATATATATATATATATATATATATATATATATATATATTTGAATAAAAACAGACCATTTTAAGGTTCCATGTAATAAATTGTTTCACCAGAGCCCTTTTAAAGGGCTCTGGATCATCAGACTTTACTTCCAAAGGTTTTTTCATTTTTTTTTCATTTTTTTCATTTCAACCTTTGAAAGTAAAGTCTGATGATTCAGAGGCCTTTAAAAGGGCTGTGGTGAAATAATTTATTACATGGAACCTAAAAGTGGTCTGTTTTTATTAAAATTTATTTGCTCTGAATTTACATTGAGCTCTCTGGATATCATCCTTCTTGGGTCTACCCATACGGATTACCTAGTTTTGCATAAACTATATATATATATATATATATATATATATATATATATATATATATATAGGAGGCACGGTGGTGCAAATACACATGTCAATAGCCTCCAGATATGGGTAAATAGCAGGACAGAGTGGGTTCTATAGCCTTTGATGGCGTTTGTGGACTTTGCGGCAGATAGTGTACCAGGTCTCTGTATTCGGCCCTTCCAAAAGTGTATATGGCCCTGCACAAAACCTTCACCACTATAATCAAATCTCATGTGCTGTTGTCGGGCTGTCGGTTTATATATATATATATATATATATATATATATATATATATATATATATCCTTGTGCAGGTATGCAGAAAATAGAAAAGAACACGTTGGGTGCATAATCCGGGGTTCCTTAGTATTTTTGTTTTTATTTTTAAGAAGACAGTGCTCCATACAGAAGTAGAGCTTATATTATAATAATATTTTTTGTTTAAAAATATGATTCCTTCGCTACATAAGAGTTCTCATGTTTCAAAAACGAGAGCCGAAATCATCCAAATAATTAATAAAATTAAGTTGGATTGTGTTGTTTAGTCCCGTTTCATCTTCAAGCGAAATTTTAGGAATAAGCTATCTCTCGGTTTACGTGTATTTTTACAGAATTTGTTATTGTGGGAGTGGCTAGACTATTTTCCTTCTTTAAGTGGTCAGGGAGTTAATTCTTATCAGTAGATTCATCATCCTCTGAGAGGTTTTGCTAAGGTTGGGTAGGGTATCTATTTCAAGGCTAATGTTTACGGTCATCCTTTAGTTGGTTCCCAGTGAAGGATATTTTTATGGCGCCCCTACAGTCGTTATGTGTCTGGAGAATTGTCTTTTATTATTGTCTATCTGATTATCTATTTATTTATTTGTTTATTTAAGTGGGTGTTTAATATACAGATGGCTTTGCATTGAATTTCAGTTTGTTTTTTTAGTTTTTTTGACGACGACAAAAAGGGTTTTTCCTATTTAAAGGTTTGGCTGAGCTTTTTAGAATTTTACTTAGCTATGTTTTTTTTTTTATGCTAATTATCTAATGCGAAAGTCTGTTGATGTCGGTAAAAAACCGTTAACTCCTGCCTATGGTTTAATAATTTTTCATTATTTAGGAATTTAATGATGTGTAGTTTTTCCTGTAAGCATAAGAGGCATGGGTCATCCCAGGTTCTACAGGTTCTTGTTCTATTTACTATTTTCCATTTTACTTTTGGTGTTTTATTCGTTTCCTTTAGATGCCAGAAATATTGGGATAGAGATGTCTGATTTCTATTTTGAATATTGTTGAAGGAGCTCTTGTGTTGTCTCCATCTAATTTTAAAATTATTCTTTGTTGATCCTATGTATATCCTATCAGTGTTAGGGCTCTCAATGGATGAGATAGTGCATTGGTATACCCCGGATTTTGTGAGGCATTTATTTTCCAACGGGCAGTTTTTAGGGTTTCTACAATCGCATAATTTTTCGTTATTTTTATCTAGTTTTAGTTTATGTGTTTTATTACTGTTTTGGTATGCGTGTTTTTCTAGGATTTTCTTATTGTGTCTTTTTATGATTCTTTCTATATTTTCAGTGCAGCTGTAACTCAGTTTCAATGTGTTTTTGTTAAAGATGTTGCTAAGTTTGCTATTAGTGGGAAAGTGCTTTTCAATTAAAGCTAGGAACTTATGGCCTAGTTTGGTGCTGACCATTTGGTTGTACGGTGGGGTATACCAGATGATTTTTCTTTTCCTGTTTCTCTTATTATTGGTACTAACGTTTCTATAGGTTATGTCAAAGTTTTTGTATCCGCTGTTTTTCAGGGCTGTGTTGTAAAAACTACTGTGCTGTTGGAATATTTCTTTATTTGCTGAGTTCATACTTATTCTTTTCTCTATTGATGTGGGTATATGCTTAATTATAGATGGAGGGTGGTTTGACTTAGGATGTACATACAAGGGATTAGTGTTAGGTTTTCTGTAAGGTAGGTGAACGTTGTTAGTTAAGTCTAGGGTTACGTCTAGGAAGTTTACTTTTTTTAATTTAGTGTTGACTATTGTTTTTAAATTTAGTTTCCCGAATTCATTGTAAATTGTCTTTCTAATTTTCTCTGTTTTAAAGCTTGTGGAGCTCCTCACTACCAGGAGCCCGTCATCTCTGTACAGCCCGATGTCCCCAACGTCCAGAAAATATGGAAAAAATAAATTTCGACATTTCTTTGAAGAACATTCCACACACAAACAAACGGAATTACTTCATCAAACTTTTACAAAAAACAGAGGAATTAATAAGAAGAATGAGATGGAAAGCATACCGCCCACAGTGGATAAAGACGTTAGATAGATCCAGTGACTAAACGCAAAGAGTTGTGAGTTCAATACCAGGACACAGCAGTGGTGAACCAAAACTTGGAGAGTTGAGTTAAAGGGAAATAACTGAGACATACAGATGAGGCATGACACGTGGAAGTAGAACAATCTACTCCGGTGGACGAAATAAGAGGTTCGGTTCGAAATTCCAATCACCTGAAGAAGGCCGGAGCTTGTGAATATGGCAATGAAGATGAGGAAAACACTTCGAATAATGTAAATAATGCAAGTAGCCTTTAAATGTATTCTTTGTTTATTTAATTGTACTACTTTTGTTAATACATGCATTGACTTTCTTTTTATATTCTTTTGTTTACTCATTTATTACTTGGACTCACATTTCGGGAATAATAATACCAGGAGACAAGTCTTTTCTACATAAACACAACAAGCATTCACGCAACACGCTCATATGTGAAATTAAGTTATTTTCCAAGGTTTTTAGATTTCGCTTTACGTTTATCGTGATTTTAGTTAATAAATCATCAACCCCAGCTGATGTAAACCCTTTGGTGTATGATGCTCGCTTTTAATTTCCTAAGATTTACAAGAACACCGTTTATAGTTTAAGAAGAATAAGTGAAACGACAGCTACCCGATGGCACGTGAGTATATATTTCCAAATTCGTTGTTAATGGGAAATTACGTGTTCAGGCTGGTATAATTTTCTTGAGAATTAATGCTTTTATTCTTGCAGATGAAAACAATAGGATGTTTATTGTTGCTTCTTATGATTATAAAACATTTTTTTTATTAACAAGTACGTTGCCGAAGATTATTACGATAGCCAGTGATGCTAATACGCTGTTGCTTATTTGATTGTCTTTTGAACTGTTTATGGATTAAAGCTAGTGCGGAATTAATGCTGTGCTTAAAGGGTAAGCATTGTTTGTTGGTTTGATCTTTTTGTTTTGGAAGAAATACTAGGGAGGTGAAAGAGTTTTGCGGATTGTTGTTGTTCGGAGAGTGTAGGGAGGCTACTGGCTTATAAATTTGAATTTTCCTCAGGTATACCCTAGTTTCTAATCGTCAAGGATTTCGAATTTCAGATTTATTCGATTAATAATTTAAATATTATAAGGATAATTCTTTCATGTTTATACACGCACAGACACAGAGTCAGCCCGAACGCATACACACGCACGCAAGTACAGGCATGAATGCACATACAAACAGGTACGCGCGGACACGCACACACACACACACACACACACACACACACATATATATATATATATATATATATATATATATATATATATATATATATTTATATATATATATATATACATAGTAAGGCAATGAAGGGTTTGGTAATCTGTGTGGATAATACCAAAGAGAATGTAAGGAATTACGCTCAATGCAACAACAGAGTAAATATAATTAATTAAATTAAAAAAGATATATGTGTGTGTGTGTGTTTTATGACGTGTGCATGATAACCTAACTGTCCGGGTTTCAATTCTCGGTAGTGGATGCGCACTGCTGATGAATCCCAAAAAGAGGACGAAACTGCCGTCCTGTGCTTTCTGCATTCTGTTGAGGTTTCTTTCAGACTCGATAAATTACTTACTTATAATTATCAAATCCTCCTAATAATTTCTATCACTTGTATATCATTACTTGAACCGACTTTTAATATTCAAGCTTGAGCGGCTTGGTAATAGTAGTCTTGCTCCCTGGGGGCACAGTCCCATAATTATAGGGAAACTCAGTTGAGTTCGACCACGGAATATCTGAGCGACCGGCGCTATACCGAATCTGATTTGCTTCCTATTCCTCAGCGCCGCCCGTTAGAACACTTGCTATGACGTTCGCATGATAACCTGTCAGGATTTCAATTCTCGGTAGTGGATGCGCACTGCTGATGAGTCCCAAATAAAGGACGAATCGGCGGTTCAGTTTCTTCTGCATTCTGTTGAGGTTTCTTCTAGACTTGATGAATTACTTAAATATATGTGTGTGCGTGTACATACCTACATATATTTATATATATATATAGTGATTTTCCAAGCGTAGCTTAGATGTGGCACAAGGCAGAAATTAGCTATATACCTCATATATATATATATATATATATATATATATATATATATATATATATATATATATATATATATATATATAAAACACAGTATGCACAGATACTACATATTTGATATATATAGAATTTCCTTTCCCCAGGGAAAAAATACGATTATTTTTCACGGACATTAGGCTGAACATTTTATCAGATTTATTGATTAGTTGAATCTATTTTTGTTAAATGATATGGATAATACATACCTATTTACACACACACACATACACACTCACACGCGCGCGCACACACACACACACACAGACACACAGACGCACATACTGAAATCTACATAACTACGGCTTTTCTCTAGAAACACAGGCAGAGAAATGATATATGAGTGACCAGATATATTGCCCCACTCCAGAGCTTTCAGATTAAGCCGTAATTATGTCTGGAGCTAAATATGAACAAAACATATAAAAATAGTCTCGAGCGATAATTGGAAATGTTTGAATCCTTCTTTTTTTTATTATCTGGATTCTTCATTCATTAACTTTCGTACCTTTGTATTTCTAAATGCATTATATTTTTTTGAAATATTCGCAACCGAGTCCTAGTCGTTACAGTATTCATTTTTAATGGTTGTTGAAGTCTAGATATCTTTATATAATCGTTACCGGCAATCAATTTGCACAGAGAGAGGAAGATTTGACAAAGGTTCGTTTCAGGCAAATGTCTTAGATTATCTATTAATAGGAAAGCATAAAAGTCACTTTTAGACCTTTAAAAAAGCCTTTTAAGTATTTTATCGCTTTTCCTCTCAAGCTTCCCAAATTTCAGTCAGTCATGTGCCATGCGTGATACACGCTTAAGCGATCATGTATCTATCGATACATGACTGTCGAGGCAGATTTTTTCCCGGGGTCGGTTACCATTTCATTCTGCGATAGATCAGTTGACATCCAAGGCTATAGAACACGGTCTGTCCTGCTATTTACCCATAGCTGGAGGGAGAAGACGATTTACCTTTCCTAAGTGCGTAAGTGAATTTAATGGATTCCAGTTGAATTCGAACTCGGCTCTCCGATTCCCCAGTCCGTACCTCTATCCATTACTACACCGTGCCCAACTTTAGAGTTGATATATCGAAAACGTGTTTTTTATAATTACTGCTATCGCTTTATATTATTTCGATTACTTTTTTATCATCTAGGTTTCTTTAACTGTGGCTTCGAATCGATTTTAACAATTATTAGATTTAGTACAATGACAACGGAGGAATGGGAATCGAATAAAGTGTTTACTTATCGATAAGTAAACGCTTTCTTCCCTGTCCTATCGCGGTATTGTATTTACTATAGTAGAATTCAACACTCGAAGGTGTAATTTCAGTCCTCCTATATGCCTGTGAATGATGGACAATCTCATGGCAGATAAGAGAATTAAAGCAACAGTATTGTGGTTCTACAGAAGGATGCTAAGAACAACATCGACCAACCAATGACGAAGTTCTTGAGCCAATGGAAGCAAAAAGAACACTTATAATTAACATCAGAATGTGACATTTGAAATTTATACGGTACGTAATGAGGATAGAGATTTTGATACTCATTTGATACTCACAGGACAGAATGAATGCAAGAGGTATAAAAGAAAACAATACATTTACCTACCTAGCGAGATTGAATAAATGGATGACAGAACTGGGTCTAGGGGAGGTAACGAAAAGACAATAATTATTAAGAGCTACAACGAATAGGAAATGTCCTGAAGAGACACGACATGCAGAAGAAAAAGAAGAAAAAGAAAAATTGAAGAAAAAGAAGAAGAAAAAGAAGAAGAAAAATAGAAGAAAAAGAAGAAGAAAATGAAGATTAAAAAGAAAGCGATGAAGAAGCAAAAAGAAGAAGAAAAAGAAAAAAGCAGAAGAATAAAAATAAGAAAGAGAAAAAGAAGAGAAAAAGAAGAAAAAAAGAAGAAAAAAAGAAGAGAAGAAGAAAAATAAAAAGAAGAGGAAAAAGAGAAAGAGAAAAAGAAGAAAAAGAAGAAGGAAAAGAAGAAAAAAGTACAAGAAGCAGGTAAAAATCGTTATTTACTGAGTGAATGAGAGTTGGCATGAAGGCAATAATTGGCTACGAGATTGGCTTAAATATGTGTGCTCTATTCAGAAGCGTCTGTTTAACCTTTCTATCTCCTTACCTTATTTATAGGTCAAATCTACGTTCTTAAACTCTTTTTCATAATCAATATCCATTCTACTTTCGCTAGATTTTTTCTTTTCCTTGTCTTTATTCTATTCTATTTATATCTTCTGTATTTTTTCTCCTTTTAGTTAAAGTTTTTTTTTCTTTCGGTTTTTTGTTACATTTTTACATTTGCACTTAAACTTTGCGTTGCTCACATCTTTTTATTTCATAGCATCTTTGTTTTTTTTTTCTTTATTGAGATATTCATTCACGACGCCATCTTTTTTTCTTTCATCTTTCTAGTTTTTATGAGTTCTTCAAGTGTTCCTTTCTAGCCTGCATATATTTATTTCAAGTAAAAAACATGGCATATGCTTCATTCAGGTCCTTATTTTTATTTGTTTATTCATGTTTTTAACCTAGAAAATTCCTTCTTTCATTGTTTTTTCAATTTTCGATTATAATTGTAATATTATTATATTTTCCGTTGTTCCTAAGGTTCTGATTTATTTAATAAATGGATAATTTTGTGGGAGGAATCTTTCATTTTATGATCCGTCTTTAATTAATCTTTTTAATTTTTCCTTTGTCTATTGGTTTTTTCAGTTTTTTTCAGCTATTTCGGTTTTTTTTTTCTTTTCTTCATTTTCATACCTTTTATGCTCCTTGTAATCTCTTCTTTCTGACGCTTAGCGTTAAATTATTCTTTCTCTTTCTCAGTCAACGATTACACATTCTGTCGTATTTGATTTACGTAGACAAGATTTTGTGCATTATTTTACTTTTTGTTTGTTGGACTTTATCTTTCTTTTTCCTTCTTTCCTTTCTCCCTTCCTTTCTTTCTGCCTTCCTTATTTCGTTCCTTCATTCCTTCCTTCCTGGCATATTCCATTGTTTCTTTCTTCCTTCTTTTCCTTTTTCTTCATTTCGTTTTACTCATCTTATCTCGACCGTGCTAGAACAAATTGCTTTTCGAAGACGTTATTCATATATTGTGACCATTGCTCCATAGTTGTTTGATCACAGTTCGGATATATGAATATATGCTTAACGGGGAGCAAAGAAAAGTAATCATTTGTTGGGCGATTATCCTGACCTATAAAACCCCACTAAATCTGCTCATGCCTGATGGAACAAAACCGATTGTGCGATAACAAGTTTTCTTTTATTGTACAAAGCAGCCTTTTGCCATCCACTACAAATCTCTCTCTCACACTCTCTCTCTCTCTCCACACACACACACACACACACACATATATATATATATATATATATATATATATAATTCGCAGACAGTACTGTTTTGCTCCTCAGTGCGACTAGACAACCGAATACCTGAAGCCCGGATCGAAACCCAACCGATTTGGTGTCAGTCAGAGCTTCGATCACTGAACCATCTTTACTCGGCAGAATGAGTCAGCCAAATCTAGCGCATTGTTTTTACAAACGTAAACAAACGCCAATATATATATATATATATATATATATATATATATATATATATATATATATATATATATATATATATATATATATTCAAGATGATAAAAACCAGGTATAGCCCAATGTACTAGACAGAGCAAGAATATACAAGGCTCAGACACTAATATTCCCTGATTATAATTTATTACATTGGAATGGTAATCACGATCCAATTCTTCAGACATACATATTCAAAACACTTAAGAAATTATACATGGACACAATATCTTGAACGTGTTTTGAAAATGAAATATAAATACATACATACAACAAAATATTTCTTGTTAACTGTGAATAAATTTCAACCTTGAAAATGGCTAAATGTATAGCCGAAAGCGCTCGGAAAAAAGTACAATTGGAAAGTTATTATATAATTTATCATCTGGAAAGAAAAAAAATATATGGCATGAGAAATTGTGTAATCTAAATCAAAGCGCCTTGTTTATCGTATTTAATGAAATAGATAGATAGATAGATAGATAGATAGATAGATAGATAATAGTGTGTGTGTGTGTACCCTATCATAGGAGATTTCTCGGCTACACGATTCTAGCACCAGGTTCGTCCACCCACCAACACTTTTGCATTTAGATCCGTATCAATTTTCCTTGGTATAGATTCTACGAATGTCCTGGAAGCACTCTAAATTTGTGTCCATGCTATTACTATGGTATCCCGAAAATCTTCTAGATTGTTAGGCAGCACATACAGAATCCATATCACTTTTTCCACCACATGCCAAACATACTCTGTGGGAATTAGATTTGGTCATGGTGAGTGATGATTTTTACATATAAAAATATTTGCTGTGTTCTATGAACAAATATGCCGCTATTTTAGATTTGTGACATGACCCTGCTCTCCTACTGGAAGTGGCTACTTCATAATGGGTTTATTATAGTCAGAAACTGAGGCGCTTTGCAAGCCACACTTGAAAGCTAGGATAACGCATTGAAATGATTTTTTCTTCAAGCCAATGTATGTCAAGAAATGAATGGCCATAGCATTATAACATCGAATCCTGCTTGAGCCTTTGATAAAATGAAAATTATCAACGTTCTTTCAATGTTCGATTGTCCTATGCTAGTCATCCTTAGCGAATTGTAGCCACAATTATATGTTTATAACTGACTGGGGTGGAACCCATTCGGTTTTCTGCGGCTGTAGGCATTCTGCTGCAAGCATCTATATGTTGTGAGTGATAACCTTTTGTACACCTCCCTGATAAAGTGTGGTTATTTTAACGACTGTTGCATTTTTATCATATTCAGCGTATTCGGTCAAAGTGAAATTACCTGTGGATGCAATATGATGCATCTTATTTCATGGGAAAGGGAGATGTATATTTTGGAGTCATAGTGGTTAAAGGGATAGAGGATTGAGAACTCAGTGAGTCGAGTTCGAATTTCAGTCGCAACCATTGCATTCTCTTACATTTGAGAAAGGTATGAAGCCTCTTCTTCAATTCCAGCTATGGGTGAAATAGCAGGATAGACTGGATCCTATAGCCTTGGGTGGCAACCGGTCTAGGAGAGAAATACTCTAGATTCAAACCGGCCTGGACGGGGTTGAACTCCGTCAGGCTATCTTGCCTAAGAAACACCACTTCTATTGCATCTGCAGTCCATGTAATGCTCCTACGTCCCTCGTGGCTGACAGGATTCACGATTGCGATTCTGGCCTGGTTAGCTTTATTCATAAGTCATCGACGAAATTTTCCTAACTTCTTCACAAAAGGCTGTTACCAGAAATAAAATTTGTATTCACCTCCATTTATTTTGGAGGTGAAAATAGTTTTAGTTTCTTTGTTCTAGCAAATGCTTTCGAAGCACCTTATCCAACCTTCAACAAAATCTGTCTTCTACATACAAAAAAAAAATCCTATCAGTGACGCCATAAATATAAAAATATGAGAAGAAAAAATACTTAAAGGAAATAAATACTTGCATAATATACCGTCCTGGGTAAGACGATTAACTACATCCAACAGCAAGGCCATTGATCAGAAAGCTTTGAGGAGCGTGGAACCACCTTTTAATTGCTGGTTTTCCCAAGTTCACCTTGATCCGGGGTGGTAGCCTCTGTTAGGGTCCCAGCTATGGGCAAATAATTCACCCTGAAATTGAGGTAAAATTATGAAGATGTAAAAATAAGTTTAATTGCAGAAATACTTTGTAAAAAAAACTATTACCAGAAATAAATTTTTGAAGAAAAAACTATTACCAGAAATACGATTCTGAAAATAATATACAATTTCGAGGAAAATAATATTACCAGAAATAGATTTTTTACAGAACAAAAACAGGTTAAAAGTTGTCGGCATTAAATGACCCATTGACGTTGATATGCCGTGAAACAAAACAAACAAGCAAAAGCATAATCTAAATTCGATATAAATCTAAATTCGATGTTTATATTTACTTTAAATTTATAGCTCCGTATGTCTTATATTTTTTTTATCAGAAATTACAATTTACTAACAAAACAGAAAATTACACCTGTGGTATAATCTAGTCTTGACTAACTTATACACCAGGCTTAAAAAAGCTTCGATTATAAAAATTGCGTTTATGCTCTGAGCTGGAGTATAAACTGGTTAATTTACACCCGTCTGTATTCATTCAAAAAAGGTGATTTCAAAGTATGCACGATTTTGACGCATTCTTGTGAAGTTCTTTAGTGGTAAAGAATATCGTAACATATGATCCAGCTGCTATTAAATCATGGTGTGCTTACTATTGAACCAGTTTAGTTTTATTTAGCTAATTTCGAAATGAAGAAATCTTACGTGGAGCTTTAGATAAAGAAATGATAATAATTTCTGTACTTCCAAAGATCCTCCATTTCAGAACAATCCATCCACTGTTATTGACAAGGATATTTAACCTCCAGGCAATGGCGTGTAGCTCAAAACTTTATGTTAGTTAATCTTGTCATTCGTTCGTTTGGTTTAGAGCTATTTTATTTTATCATGACAGTCTCGTTGAAAGTATGTGGAAACGTGGATGATTCCCTCCCAGGCAATTAAAGAACGAGTTTCAAAGTTTCTATGCAGGGGCACAAAAGATATAAACCAGAATTCCTTGTCAAATACGATTCTACGATAATGCTTTCTATCCAAATACTCCTACATGCTGTTAAATTTGTTTATACGTTTTTCTACAGAATAAGATTTTAAAAATTGCAGTTTCTTGTCAAAATTATTATTATATCACCTTTATATTTTCCAAGTATCCAAATATTTCTTTCTCGTACCTATCTGTATATTTTTAGTTTCATATTTACAGATTTATGGCGTCGCTGATAGGTTCTTTGCTGCATGTAGAAAACCCAGAATTATGTGAAACTTGGTTAAGGGCTTTGTATCCCTTGCTAAAACAAAGCAACTACAATATAACAACATAAATGTAAATGAATACAAAATCACAGATTTATCTTTAGCAATAGCCGGTTAGGAAGCTGTTAGGAAGAATTCGTTTATTATAGTCAACAGAGGTGGAAAAAGTGACATTTAACCAAATCAAAGAGATTATTCTAAGGAATGTTCGACAAAAGAGAAGGGTGGTCATTGTCGAAGTCCTTGCCATTAAAATAAAAGTGTGTGGGAACCATTATGAAATTTCGGTACCGGCTAGAAGATATTTGGAATTTCAAAAGGTAAGAAGAAATTTCTACTGAAGAGTAATTTTTTCAACTAAAACTGATAGAAAGTGTTTAGAATAATTCGCATAGATTAAAAATGTTAGAGTGGTTGCAATTAAACCAAATGTCGTTGGGGTTATGCATCGGATTTATATAACAGAAAGAGTTGATTGAAAATTTCAATAACAAAAATCAACCTGAAATTTTGGACACATACATGATAAAGAACACAAGTGTAAAATGTAAATATTTTAGCTATAAGTAAGAACCGTACAGAGAAAAACATCCGACAGATATGGGAGAGATATGTAACCATTGTAAAAGGAAAATCCATTTTCAATTACTTTGTAAATAATAAAAGGTGTTATAGAGAGAGTTGAGGAAATGGAAGAGGCTTTCAACAGTAAAACTGAGGTTTTCTCAATACAGAAGAAAATACCGTCATGGTAATTAAATTTAATGAGGAACATTTAATAATACAAATTTTTTTTGCGGCAACTAATGGATAAACCGAGATCAGAGAATCATCATTTAAAATTAAAATAGATTGATTAGTCATACCTAGCGACGTTGGAATAATTTGAAGGAACATTTATAACGAACACGAGGATTAAAATAGTTATTATTGCAGTTGTGAACTGTAAGAAAGCTATGAGTTAATAAGACGAAAAGTGCTTAAAGTTAAAAGCAAGTATCTAAATCATGCAGAATTCAGTGACTCCCGAAAATGGAATCTTAAATGATTATTACGTCAGTATTAAATTTGAACTTTGCAGAATTCAAAGATTTTGAACTTTGCTGAATTCCAATTACCCGTGATAGTTAAGAAACTATATAAAATAGATGAACAAGGTGTTTTAGAAATTGTTGTCCCGGGTCGAAGAAAACGGGCATCACAAATAGTAGTTCAGAGAAAGTCAAATGGCGATCTTAGAATATGTGGTGACGTAAACCATAAAATTATTTTTGAATCCTTATCCTATCCCAAATAATGAAAATATATTACATTCGTTAGCAGGAATTAATTTTTTTACGTAAGTTGATATCAAAAGCGCTGTCAATCAAATCAAAATTGACGAGAAATTTAAGAAAATCACCATTATTAATTCCCCAATCGAACAGATAGATGGATTCCTGCGATTTATGAGGTGAAACCAGCGGGTTCCATCTTTCGGAAAGCAATAGATAATGTCCTTAGCAGTGACAAGCATCTGATAATTTATCAAGATGATATATGTTTGGGTGCAACAAATGAATAAGAGTTGAAACAAAAAAAAATCCCAACTTACTAAATAATCTCAGGATATGTAGAATTATTATTAACAAAGGAAAATCTGTATTTAAATAAAATATTATACCAAATTTCAAAACACAGAATTTCGTCAGACAGAATTTCGTTTGGCACAGAAAATATTAGAGGTGACTTTTCCTACCATTAAAAATAATTGGAATATTTTGGGGATTTAGAACATTTTTATAGTAAATACTTAATTAAACATTCAGCTGCTATTAGAAGAATTTGCCAAGTTCCGCAAATAGAGCATTGAATTGAAGTGGACAAACAGCATTTGATAATTTGAAAACTGCTCTTGCCAAAAACCCCTTTATCAAGATTTTGACCCGCAATTGCACGTTACATTAACTCCGGATGCCAGTAAAAAATTTAATACCGGAAATCCTTGAACGGAAAGAACACCTAGTTATGTATTTTTCTAGAGCATTAATATCAAACAAATCTAATTATTCAAATATAGAAAAAGAGGCTCTCAAAATAGTTTAGAGCACTAGTAGGTCTCGGCATTTTTTATTGGACAGAAAATTCTTATTGAAATCTGACCATAAGGCCTTATAATTCATGTTTTAATCAATCAAGGAATGAATTATCGAAAATTAATATTAAGATAGGTCATAAAATTAAAGGTTTTCGATTTTGATATCGAATATGTAAAAGGAAATTCTATTCTCCATGCAGATGCATTATCCAGATTAAAATTGTAAAAAAGGAACAACAAGACATAAGAATAAGAAAAATAGCGAATCTACACCCGCAGATAATGCAGACGTTACATATTACAGTGTTAAAAATCGCATTCTGGCGCATGTGGATCAATTGAGATCCAAAAATGAATATGACGGGGAGTTAGAAATTAAACTAGGAAGCAGGTCGAGTTCGGACCCAATAACCCAACAATAAATGACTGATGACGAATCAATGTAAGACCAAGAAAATTTGGACGATTCCAGAAGCGGTAGTGAAAAAAGGGACGTCATCAACAAACAAGACAGCTCTAGATCTTTCATACTGGGAAAGACACACAGGTCGTTAAGGAGGAAGAAAGAAAGAGGTCAAAATAGACGATGATTTTTTCTCTAAGAAGATCAACGAAGAGACTTATGTCTATTCGCTTCCTCATCAATAACCTTAAATCGAGGCTTTTCCCTTGAACATGTGGGCCTGATATTATATAATGAACAATTCCAGCAAATGTCAGACATTAAATCTGTACAGATGAATGGCTATGAAAAATCAATTTAGTCATAAAACGTAGAAGACATTAAAAAATTACACATATATATATATATATATATATATATATATATATATATATATATATATATAGAGAGAGAGAGAGAGAGAGAGAGAGAGAGAGAGATATTTAGACGTAAATTTGCATTCTTTACGGATTAATGTATTGTACTCACTCATATTTTATAAAGATTTATCAGCGTCTTATATTCCGTGCTCATAGGAATATGGAATGGACAACCACGGTGGATAAATAGTAACAGGTTTATTGTAGAACAGTCCAACAAGCAAGGAAGTAATAGCTATGCGCAAGGTCGTCGTAAGTCAGTACAGTTGTGTGCGTGCTGCTATCGGAAGGCTGCTAGTTTTCGCAGATCAAAAATCGACGCTATTTAGCAACTGCCCCACGCAGTCACATGTGTCACCATGCTGAATTTAATGTGAGTTTCCCAAGCCTGTAGGTTTGGCCAAAAAATCTCCTTAGACCCCGCATAAACGGGATCGGGTCTGTCTACTTCCCCGGACGAGACTCTGCCCTTCGGCATAGCCTCGTCCGGGTTCCTCTCTGACCAGTAAAGCTGGGAAAGATCCCAGATCGACTCGGCTGTGGGAACAGATAATTATGGGGGTGGCAGGTTATTCCATTACATCACAGTCTTAAATTAAAAAAAACAAATACGTTTTGACTGAAATCAAAATGTAAACAGGAGTTTGATATCCCTATTATTAAATGATCACGTTACATTCGCAAAATGTTTATTGTAGGAAGATATGTCTCCAGAAAATATTTACTCCGAATTAATAAGGATTATGCTAAGTAAAGTCAAAAAGTGTACACCGAATTAAAGACATTTACATTCATTCTACAAGGTACACATTCAAGAATCGAATCCCGTGCCAAATTTAAATTTAATGTCTCTTAATTTCGCTTTTGCATCAGAAAAGCCACCTGTAGACAACCTGTCTGATGGGAGGAAAAAAATTAAATATTATTGGTAAATCAGCATTAATTTAGCCGTAGGTAAAGCATGGATATATGATGGGCGACTTGTTTGTGATGTTTATTTTGCACAAATAAATCTTCCGATGAAGGAAAATGTTTGGAAAATATTATTAAATCTTGTCTTCATAATTTTTATTTTCTGCTCCGGGCAGATGTGGATGAAACAGTGTGTTTGAGTCAGTAGACTGTGAAATGCTGAATAGACAGGAAGCCTCAAAGAATATTTTTTAAAAAATCCAATACAGGCGCCAGGCGACTACAACGAAAGTCTTGATTAAATCTAAAAACATACAATAATAATAATCTTCATATGTTCGAAGATTTTTTTTTAATATGAACATAGCATTTTTCTGGATAGTTTACAACAACTAATGCTGTACATATCTTTGCATATATAATAATTTTCATTTAGAAATGTATATGCATGAACAGAAACACACGCACACACACAGACACACAAAAATATTTACGTAGCATGTGTGTGTGTATGTATATGTATATATATATATATATATGTAATTTACACACACATACACACACATATATATATATCATTTATATATATATATATATATATATATATATATATATATATATATATATATATATATAATTTATATATGATATAGGCACGATAGTGGAAAGCGCTCAGTCTCACATCAATCCAACTATATATATATATATATATATATATATATATAATGTGTGTGTGTGTGTGTATAGATTACCCATACATGGACACACAAGCGAGCGCGCACACACACAAACACACACACATATATATATATATATATATATATATATATATATATATATATATATATACTCACACACAGGAACACCTACATATACGTATATACATACATGCACACGCGTACAAATGAATGTACCAATATATATATATATATATATATATATATATATATATATATATATTGATAGATAGATAGATAGATAGATAGATAGATAGATATATGCATGCATGTGTCTGTGTGTAAGTATTTCATATATATCTAAAATATTTAGATGAAAGGAAATATGAATAACATATATATATATATATATATATATATATATATATATATATATGTGTGTGTGTGTGTCTGTGCGTGTGTGTGTATTTTGACGATATGGAATTCCTGATTGACATGTTGTTTTCAACTTAAATTTTATGTATATATATATATATATATATATATATATATATATATATATATATGATAAATATTCAACATTCAATCAACTGTATTACCAATAGAAGAGAATATGTTGAAAATTAAATATTTGTTTTAAATCAAATTCCTTCCAGGCAGCAAGTTTATTGATCCTTTCTAATATAAGTATAGAGCTCTCCAAATATTCTATGTCGCCGAATGCTTTATTGTATTCTGTTTTCCATTATTTAGGATTCTAACTATTTTTAAATGAATATCTTGATTTCTCTGTATCTGAATCTATGGTAATGGCAATGTTATTTTTTTTTCAGACACATTCTACGCTTTGCGGCCGTCTTCGTAGTTAATATTATTGAGTTTAGTAGGTTTCTATGTACAACTCATTTAAACTTGCACTGTAACCTACCAATGTCCATCCGCAACACATCTGTAAAAAAATACGACCATAATAAACAAATCCACATGTAAAAAAAAAAGTTTAAAATGATGCAAGAATTAATAATAAAAAAAAGTAGAAGACAATAGTCAATAATATCAACAAGGAAAACTTTCCCAACGACACTATCATTGGAAAAAAATAAACAACATTGCCATCACTATAGGTGAAGATATATAAAATTTCACATATTCAGTTAAAAATAAAATAAAAACATTAATAATGCCTAATGGAATATCGAAAGCCTTCAGATATAAAGAAATTTCGGAAAGTTTTAACATACTTTATGTCCAGAAAAAAACAAAAAAGAAAACACTTGTATGACTGCAAGAAAAACTGAATATGTTTAATCACAGTAATTGACGGTCTTTTTAAATTAAACTTGTATAAAAGAGGGATTGTTGCTCGAATACACACACAGGCGCACGAACATACACGCACGCACGCACGCACACACACAAAAACACTCAACCACACATTTACACACGCTAAATGCCTTACTTCTTGCCTATCTCACACTGCGAATTTTTTCTAAGCTCTATACTAAACATTAATTTTGTTACGAATATATATATATATATATATATATATATATATATATATATATATATATATATATATATATATTTTCTGCAGATGAATTTGTCAACTACGCTTCTGTGTGTCTGTGCGTGCGTTTAACAGCTTATTTTAATAGAATCCTTGTGGTCCTATCAGTATAATAATAATTAATATGGTCAAAAGGGTCTTGGAATTTTATATTATCAAACACTATAATTCATAACGTTTTTGTCAATTGAATCATGTGGAATTGTTCTTATTAATCTGTGACTCTTTAATATGGAAGTGTTTAGCAATTATAAATTCTTACTGACCGATTTTATACATTACCTCGTAATCATTCTGTCGTGCAAATAGCTGTCCACAATTATATAAGTGTTTTTGTTACATCTCTACATGTGTTGTTCCTTTGTATGTGTTCTTAGTCATGTTTGAAAGGGTATAATTGTTATTATTTCTATTACTAAAACAGATGTAATTTCCCGCCTTATGTCCTTAGAGAAACGCGTGAGGATTTAGAAGTTTTTGTACCCAATACAATTTCTCTCGATGGCTATAAAGCCCGCTTCCAAACAAAACTATAATGGTTTGAAATTACGTACCTATCCACTTTATATTATCGGAAAGTCGAATCCCTGACGTACTAAGGCTTTATTAACGAACTAAACAAAAGCGACAGATAAAATGTAAAGTTCATGAAGCAAAGGGAATGAGGTTAGCCATTTTGGAAAAGAAGGGAATGTTACTCCCAGGTGTCAGCCATATCAGCTTGAAAATGGTTTTGGGAATTATTTCAGAAATTTACACTTAACGACATTTCAAACTTTCTGTACGATGAATAAAAGAGATACCGCTGATAAAATTAAAATATAACTCTTCGACTCTTCGAAATAGTCGCTGCAAAAGTTTGACGGAATCGAATATTATATATTCAGTGAATCTCTGCAGTTAGCGTCAACAATTCGATCTTTATTAATTTAATTTTATGATATTTAAAATGTCCTTTGATTACACTTGATTTCGAATCATTTGTTTTTATTGATGAACTGTTTAATATTCAAAAAAGCTGAAGACTGACTAGAGCACAAGACCGCGGTTTCAAACTGTACGGTCTCCTCAGGTGTTTTTTTTTTCCAGAAAAGGAACATCAGAATTGGACTCAATTCATTCTCATTTCACAGACACACACACATACACTTACATCTGTGTAGCGCTTTTTACATTTTTTGATATAATATCCTAATACATATACATATATATATATATATATATATATATATATATATATATATATATATATATATATATATATATATCAGGTTTAATACAATGATCTTTTCCTTCGCTTTATCTTTCTTTTTGTCGTTATTACTTGATTTTTCACTTTTGCTTTTTTCTTCATTATTACTCACATTCTATATTTCTTTATTCTCTAAATATTTATTTGAAATTCTTTATTTTTACTTTTTATAGGATTTATTTCCCGTATTTATTCTGTCTTATTCACACACAATACCCATATATATATATATATATATATATATATATATATATATATATATATATATATATATATATATATATACATATATATATAAATATATATATATATGTAATTATTTATTTTTAAAAAAATTATAATATAAATATGTTATAAAATCACTACAAAAATAGCCATTTTGTTTCAACACCCTCGGTGTCTTATATATATATATATATATTAAATTAGGAATAAAGAATCATCAGAATATTAAAATAGGTAAGTTTGAAGAGGAATTTCTAGTTGAAATAATAATGAAGTATATATATATATATATATATATATATATATATATATATATATATATATATATATATATACATATATATATATATATATATATATATATATATATATATATATATATATATACATACATATATATATATATATATATATATATATATATATATACTTCATTATTATTTCAACTAGAAATTCCTCTTCAAACTTACCTATTTTAATATTCTGATGATTCTTTATTCCTAATTTAATGATTGAAGAAATCCATGACCAAAGAATATCCGTAGAAATTCCCGTATCACATCGTTGAATAGTTGAGCTTAACAACTTTAACAGAATCTTTCAATAATAAATATAAATATGAATACCTGTCGTTATTTCAAGAACTAAAGTCATACAAATAAAAAGATTTGATATGGAAATTTTCCATTACACTGAAACATATGTGAGACAATTCAATATTTTTTTGTTTCTTGCATTTTCTCAATGAGAACAAGAAACTCCTCTGATATCTATTAGGTTGGTGTAAAAATAATGACGTAGTAATGTCGTTTTTTGACGTTAAATAATACGTCAAAAAACGACATTATTACGTCATTATTTTTGCACCAACCTTATATTAGGTTGGTGCAAAAATAATGACGTATAATTTTCGTTTTTGACATTATAAAATACGTCAAAAAACGACATTATTACGTCATTATTTTTACACCAACCTAATATTTTCTGCTTTCATCACGATCAAAGTCGAATAATTTATGAGGCAGGGCGTAAAGGTCGTGCTAACTTAGGAATGCGCAAGCAGAATTATAAGAAGACACTATGCTTGCATTTTTTCTTTCTTTCGTATCGTTCTTTCTTTCGTGTCTTATTTCTTTCTTTCGTATCTTATTTCTTTCTTTCGTATCTTATTTCTTCCTTTCTCTCTTTCTCTCTTTCTTTCTTCTTTTCGTTCGTTCTTCTTTCTGCCAATGTGTTCATTTTGTTTACTTTCTCTATTTTCCCTTAAACCTTTCTTTATTTTCCCCTTGTTTCCATTAATCTTTGCATGCATTTTCTCATTTCACATTTTTATTAGGTTGGTTAAAAAATAATGTCGGTTTTTGACTTATTCTTAACGTCAAAAACCGACATTATTTTTCAAAAACCTAATATATGTAACAAATAACATATAAATAATGAAAGTTACGATCAAAAAGCCATTGTTTATACATTCTAGTCCAAGCGAAACAAATAACA
>OZ010594.1:77725525-77768025 GCA_963932145.1 Acanthosepion lycidas | reverse complement strand
CTTTTCATTGATTCTGAAATAAAACTAAGAAACACATCAATGATAAGTTCTAGCAAATATTTGGCAAATAATCACTTAATATCCATGACTAGGAAATTAACTGAGACGTGCCAAATTCCATTCTTCAGATTTCTATTGTTTCAGCATTTTAATACTGAATTCAGTTGGTATTGGCAAAAGTACAGTTGAAATTGTTAAATTGTATGAATGTTTATGTTTCGTCACGCTTATAATGGCAGCTTAAAGAATTGCGTGCTAACGGAATGACAGATATCAATAAAATGGTTAGTATGAGAAAAGAATACTGTTTTTATAAGGTTTCAGCATCTATACAATTCAAGACAAAATATCGCAATATCTTCACTAGACTAGAAGTATAACCCTTCTTCGACCGGGTGTTTCATTACTCGCAATTTTTGCCGTTCATTTGGAGCATTTTCAGCTTAAAGTCAGCCCGACCAAAAATCAATGTTAGTAACAACTTGGTGCAACTGAGGCACGTCCTCAAGTGGGGGGGGGTTAACAATTTGAATCGGTTCTGTTTTTGCGTTCTCAGTCTTGCAAGGAAGGAACCTCTTCCAAGGACCGTCATCATAATGTACGATTTTTTTTTTTTTTTATTTATAATATATATTTTTAGAATTCTAATAATCCTTTTCCGTTAGATTTCAACTCGCTAAAATGATTATACGCTGTTTTTTAAAAACATTAAATTTTGCTTTTGAATTTTGTGCAAAATGTAACAGACTGTTTTTTTTTCTCGATTTTTCACCTTCAAGGTTGTAATATTTTCCAACCAATTTGGACTCAAAACCGGCACTGAAGAATTATCTATAAAAAAATTCGAAATCACATGAAATCTGTAGAAACGCATAAACAATATCTGATCATACACACACTCATATATACATAAACGCACACAATTTGAGAATTATAGATATAGATTTACGTATGCTTACCTGATATTATTTCACACATATGCAAATTTACCATTAAAATATTCATGAAATATTATAAACGTTCCATTCTAAAAAGTAAAGTAAAAAAAAATGATCACATTGTTGCTAAAATAAAGCAAGCCATGGTGTATTAAATTCCATTTCAATGTCACCCAAGTAACTTGAAATGATACAAATAATGACTTATATTATATTATTATGGTTTTATTTGTCAGTCTTAAGTAGAAACTACTCTTATTTTTATTTGAATATTGGCTCTGAGTAATATCAAGGATTCTAAACGAAGCAATAAACATATCAATGGTATTGTAAAGAGAAATTAAAGTATTAATTGGGAATCTCTTCGTGATTTCTTGAAACACGCCGAAAATCTTCGCTTTGCATTGCATGAAGAGAATCAATTATTATTAGATAATGTTCGCTAAATTCCGGAAATTTTGAAAGCATAAGTAACACAGTTAGCCTCAGATTGAAGTTATTAAGGATTTACAGTTTTCATATCTTATGGAAACTTATCTATAATGAATCCCTTTGTTACAGTTATCATATATCGAAAACGGCTATAAAATGGAAACATAAATGGAAAATTCAAGAATATTTGAAAGTGGCATTTGAGACAGTGATATGGCACACTATTTCTATTGCATATACCGCATGGACAGCAATTGAGTAGTTGTCTAACAATATATTGTAATGCTGTCGAATATTTACATTTTTGTGAAAGCTGTCAGCCGTTGTTATTAATGCTTTCATCTTCCGGAAATCAATTTCTTGAAGAAAATGATCACTAGAAAGGTCTCGAAGACTGGTGATTTTTGGAAATGTTACTTACGTGCTTTCAAATGCAGGAAGATCAATCCTGCATTTAATGACTGGAAAAAGTGGTATCTTGTCTTAAAATATTTAAAGTTATGTTTAGTGGTACAAAACTTTATCACTGCCACAGACAAGTTACCCTACTGATTTAATCAGTAGACTGAATTCTTTAAAATCAATTTTTGTCTGTTTATGGCAGTGATAGAGTTTTTTTTACCACAAAACATATCTTTACAAATCTATCTATCTATCTAATATTATCTATCTATATAATTTTATCTATCTTTATCTTATTTTTTATCGCGGATGTTACATGAATTTTACCTAAAAAAATATTATCTATGCCCAATGATGACAGGATATCATATTTATGGAACATACAGAACATCTAAAAACAAGGATCGCCTCATTCAACGAATAGTTAGTGTGCTAATGCTTTATTAAATCTGTTAGCGAAGTGAATTCGCCCTTTATTACATTAACCTTACTAATTTATTCTTTGTGTGACTGCTTCATTGTAATATTAATTATACTGCACCAATCACACACACACACACACACATATATATATATATATATATATTATAAATTAATTGATTTAAAATATAGTTTTTCCGCTACACAGTTCTAACCATGTTTCAAAAATGGAAGGTTCGAATTTAATTTTGTAATTAAATTAAAGACATTAGTTCCATTTCATCCTCAAGCGAATTTTGGAGTAACTTTTAAGATTACTGGGTTTTAAAGACATTAAAAACCATAATTCACGTTTCCAAGGATACAGAGAGATTCACTTCAACCAGACGAAAGGAGTTTGCGTGTTCATTATGTCTGTATTTTGATGTATCCGTTATTAGCTACGTTTTGGTAGGGATGTATTCTTCAATGAAATCTGATATCCGCTAAATGCATGCCGTCTGGTTTTTTTGTAAATTTTATTGTTAACATCAAAAATTCTTACGGAAATTTTTTCTATTTATATATTTAAAGATTTTTGGGGGGTGTTTAGGTTAGAATACGTTTTATTTAACTACGATTTGAAAAATATTTTCACTATTAATTTTTAATATACTATATTTATTTTAAGAACAAGTAAATGTATTAGATTCCCTTACAGTATGTAGAGTTATTTTCACATCAACTATAAGTATGTATATTATTAGGTAACAATTTTAAAAAAATTATATTTAAATATTATTTAAGTAAAATTTATGACAATGACGGCAAAAATAGCTAATTGATTTCACTGATTTAGTAAACTTCTATTTTTTATATAAACCTAGTAATGTATTGTTTCGCATGTAAGTACAAAGTACATGGGTCATTCAATGGCTTACATCTTCTACCTTTTCATATTAATTTCATTTTACTGTAGGTGTTTTATTGAATTCTTTTAAGTGTTTGTAGTACTTCTAAGTGTTAGTAGTCCTTTGTACTTACATGAGAAACAATATATTATAAGGTTTATATAAAAAATAAAAGTTTAAAAAATCAGTGAAATCAACTAGCTTTTTTGACGTCATTGTCATAAATTTTACTTAAATAATATTTAAATATAATTCAAATATATATATATATATATATATATATATATATATATGTCTTGCTGTTCTTTCTTTCTTATATATATATATATATATATATATATATATATATATATATATATATATATATATATTACTAAAAACATTATCATAGTGGATACTCGAAGTTACGATAGACGCCCCATTTTTTTAATTTTTAGTTTTTCTAAGCAATTATCTATTATAATGATGATTGAAACAGTAAAACTGTCAGATTAAAATAAGTAAGTTTAGTTCTTTAGAAATTACATAAGTGTGTGTGTGTGTATGTATGTATATATATATATATATGTATACACATATATATATATATATATATATACATATATATATACATATATATATATATACATATATATATACATATATATATATATATATACATATATATATATATACATATATATATATATATATATATATATATATATATATATATATATATACATATATGTATATATATATATATAAAGTTCGATGGATAAATTGTCGTTTAAATTGGGCAAAATTCAAAGAACACTGACATAACATTCTAAAGAATATATTTACCAAATTTAATCAAAAATATAATAACAAACGAAAGAGTAAATATCTTCAATAAAATTGCCATTGTTTTCAATTACGATTTCCAGAGGACTTCGGAATCACCTGCAACTCTTCTGGACGGTCTCCTTATTTAATTTGGTCAATACTGCCATGATCCTTATCTTTCAGTTCATATTTGGGTTTTAAAAAATGTTGTTAGTCTCCCGCTCAACTGCTCCTCACGCATAATAGTGAAGACGGTTGCATTCTGGGGAATTAGGTAGCCAGATAAGGTGATATATTCGCAGATATTATTTGATAGGCATGACTGGGATAATGTCACTGATGCGGCATTTACAGAGTCCCGTCTCCAGCATCTTCTTTCGTGACCCAAAGCAGCACTAATTTCTTAAGATAATTGATATAGGCCACGGTGTTGAGTCTGAGGCCCTCGTCAACAAATTCTTCTAAAAGCGATCAGTGTGAATTTTCCGGCTGTCGTAAGCACTATTAGACTCATCAAACTCTTTCCGAATTCTCTGCACTATCTACAGGTTGACACCTAATCATTCTGAAATTTTCATATTGGAGATTCCGGCGCGAATGCGAAGCAGTACCGCATGCCGTTTCCAAATATCTGTTGGAGTGAATTTCGTTATGTGTAATTTTTTCATGCAGATGGTTCCGACTGACCCTACCATACTGTGCAGTCGTGAAAAACAAAAACGAACAACGTGCATGCGCAAAATTAAAATAATAAAATGGCAAAAATTTACCCATCGCAAATTTCTAGTCTGATTGACTCCGAACATATTTATCCTGTGAAGGGCAGGACTATTTAGGACAACCTTCATATAGTACGCTTGATCATCGTGCACATCGATAATGAAGCCGAGCTGATCAATTTAGATCATTCCGAAAATCTAACCTACGAGACAACCTCAAACGGAGATTCTTTTCGAGCCACTGTAGAGGCGGTGTTAATGTATGTTGCCGCTGCGTGTACATTAACTAAAATCCTCGATTATAAGCTTGATGGAACCTAGAATCGGATGCGAAGAACAATAATTAGCAATTTTGGAGACAACATCCAATTAAATCAGAAATCTGTGGACTGGTAACTGATATTTTTACAAATAAGTAATTGCGCTTAGCAGGATAATAATGACGAGCAAAACAAGAACTTGAGATTGATTTACTGCTCCGAAAAACTAGCTCTGGAGAAAGACGGGTTGGTCTTCCATTAAACGCCTACATTGGCCAACTATGTAATGACACACAAAGTCATAATAATGACCTTCCGATGTAGATGCAAGACTGTGATGTTTGGTGTGATAGTTTCACTAATGTTCGACCGAATAATCTATCTTTTCTCTCTCTCTCTAGCTCACTCAATCTCTCTCTCTGTATACATACACACACACACACACATACATATATATATGTATGTATCCCATTATGAAATAGACAAAGTCTGACAATTATTTTAAGATATTTTATTTTGTTTTTTTATAGATACAAATATTTAAGTAAATGCTCTGTTTATAATAAACAGTATTAACAACATTAAATCGATCTAAATGTCCGATAAATTTTCATAGAAAATATATGTCCTTCGACAGAACTCGAACCTGAATCCTATACGGAACCGTCATATAGCCTGACGTGCTTTTACCGATTTCGCCACAGAGGAGAGTTTCGGTTAGCAACGTCGATTTTACTTTTATTACACTACAATTGTCTATGTTTTTCTCTCATACATTCATATGTGTTCGATGCGTATCCAAATGTAAACAAATGACGCCACACATTATGAAAACGACAAAGTCCAAAAATTATTTTATGACATTTTTATGTTTATAAGATCTTTTTTTTTTATTCATGGCGGTAAATGTTGTTAGTACTGTTTATTATGAACAGAACATTTACTCAAATATTTCTATCTATAAAAAACACGTATAAACATTAAAAAATGTCTTAAAATAAGATTTATGTATGTATGTGTGTTTGTGTGTAAATTTTCAGCTATAACTAAAAATATATCTGTAAAACTATAATATGATTAAAGAGAAACGAAGAACTTGTCCTTGCCAAGGAGAGTCGTCCTTCTATGGACTCCATCAAAGCAAACGCATGTATTCCTCTCCACAACATGTATCTATAAACGAAATTAAAAAAAAAATATTAATCAGGCTTTTTGAAAACTCTCAGAAAATTATGGAGGATGATAAATGTTGAAATGGAATGTCCCACACTACCTATGTGGACTGACTATGTCAGTATATATATATATATATATATATATATATATATATATATATATATATATATATATATATATATAAAACAGGATATACCTGGCGTACTTGCTTCGGAAATTAGTCTAGAGTTGGAGATTAGTCTCCAGCTGTGCTGGTCAAACCCTCTGCCCGAAGGCAGAGAGGATCCCTAGACGAGTTTATGTCGAAGAACAGTGTCTCGTCACGGAAAACAAATACCCGAACCCCCTTCTATACGGGTAATTTTGGGTCTAGCTTAATTGATCTGATATCCCACATTAAATTCGGCCTTGTGCCACATCTGACCGTGTGGGGCGGTAGATATCCTTGACTAGCCTGCTAACCGATTCTATGTCTTTGTAATCTTTTTTGTAATAATGTCTGTTTGTAACCTTCTTTAAGGATACAACACTCAGTGACATAATTTTTTGTTTAATAGACAAAAGTGTGCAAATCCACGTTATGAGTGTATATATATATATATATATATATATATATATATATATATATATATATATATATATATATATATATATATATATATATATATATAAAAGTGAACATAGAAGTCAACGCTTAGAGGTGACAGTCTGTTTCATGCTAGACGCAATCGGTGGCCTGACGATTGCGTCTAGCAAGAAACAGACTATCACCCATAAGCGTTGACTTCTATGTTCACTTTTCTATTTACACACACTCTATCTCTGATATTGAGCACTTTATCCCATAAAAATAGCACATGTTAAGACTATATTTCTTCATATATATATATATATATATATATATATATATATATATATATATATATATATATATATTATTTTAGTTTCAATATATATTTTATTCCTTGTTTTAGTTTTTGATACGTATACTATTATCTATATTGATACGTATATTATAATATTTCATAAAATATAATATCACCACAGCATCTGAAAAGAATAGAAGAAACTAAGAAAATTGACCAATTACTTAAAAAATAAAGAAAACTGTATAATAATATTATTATAGACTATTATATTAGTTTCTAAATGTAAATGGTCTGAAGTTGGTAGAGAAGACTTAATTACAAATTTGTTCAAATTTAAAATCTCGGACAACTGGAAGTTTTCAGCTATGGTCTAAGATTTGCTACCTTATTGCCCCAAAATTATATTACGGATTCCATTTTTAAGAACTACCATTTTAATGACTGATTTCAACAAAGAATCCATTCAGTGTGTAATTACAGCCACACTTCAAAAAACTAGTGGAAACACTGAAAAAAAAAGCCAAATGATAAAAAAAAACAAACAAAAAAATCATTCATATAACCACTTCCGGCAAAGGCGATGGAAGTAGAAGTATGGTCATATTTATCAAGAAAAAATATGAAAATCATTCCCGAAGATCATGTTTATGAAAAAATGAACGAAAACGACGCCATAAAAGAGACAAAAATTTCAAAACGAAACCAAAATTTATTAAATAATGAAGATGTTTCCTGGGGAAATCTTACCAAAAATCAATCGAAAACATCCATATTCTACGGATAACCGTAAGTACATAGACTAGATATCCAAATGTGATCCATTATATCAGTAATAAGTAGCAACCCACATAAATTAACCGACATACAAACAAAAATTTTAACCTTACATCTTCCACAATTTC
Organism: Acanthosepion lycidas; assembly: GCA_963932145.1. Classification (NCBI taxonomy): domain Eukaryota; kingdom Metazoa; phylum Mollusca; class Cephalopoda; order Sepiida; family Sepiidae; genus Acanthosepion; species Acanthosepion lycidas. The sequence goes on along the minus strand of OZ010594.1, from coordinate 77,760,210 downwards.
CTGTCGATCATTTAAATAGATTAAAAAAATACATAGATATGAAAACATGATATTTGAATGTTCCCGTAAAAAAAATAACAAACAAAACAAAGTAAAATTACTTATTCCTACACATAAGATAGTAGAAATTCATTAATAATATTTTTCACATTCGATAACAAATTTATTCGACAAACATTTAGTTTACCAGTGTGTTCTGTTAGTGGTGTTATGATTTATCTGTTTTGGAATTTCTAGATTTCTATTTGAAAAATATTTAAACGACAAATTCCTCTGATTTTCGATACATAGATGAATCTCTATTAATATATCCACAAAACAATGTTTTTAAACTCATTATCGTCGAACCCACAATAGATTTTACCTTTGAACTTAAGTCTAACAATATTTCAACAATACTCGATATCATACTACAGAGAAATAATAAAGAATTTCAGTTGGAGTTTTACAGAAAAGCTACCAACAAGAATGACCTTATTACTTATTATTATTTCACATACAACATTATAAATCAATAGGAATAAGTACACTGGCTGAAAAAAATATTATTGAAATTGTGCAAGGGATAGCTAGCTAACGTTAAACAATGTCATGGCGCTTTTTCTCAGTTATATATATATATATATATATATATATATATATATATATATATATATATATATATTACATCAATAAGAACCTTATTTTTGCCTGATAGTCCTTTAGAAAGAAGATACGCAGGGCATAATTCCAATTGTTCATTAAGCTATCCCCCATTAGTTATATATATGTAGAATGTATATGTCATAGTTGTCAAATAAAAATAATAATGATAAAGATAACTTCAGATTAAATACTGTCATCATAACAAGTTTCAAAACGCAAGAAATGCTATTTTTAAAATTTCGTCTAACAATCTAATTATCTGAGAGTTTGGATTTCAATCTCGTTATTAACAATGGCCTACAACTTTTTTTAAAATGGTGCACGTGATATCATAGATAATTTCATGGCACTGGATTCAAATTTCATATTCATTTTTCTCAGTATTATTTTTCTTGCTTCCGATAATAGGCCAAAACAGGAAAATTGCTTATTTTACGTAATTTGTCTGAAAAACGAACACAGAACAACTATGCAAATCAAATGAATTTTCAACAATGAGGTAAGAAGTAAACTGTACCAAAACCGAAATATATTATATTAAATATGAAGTTAAAAATGAAAAGAGAAAAATCTTGCTAAGAACTTTCGCCTTTTTGAAACTTCACTTCAAAGTAAGAATGATAAGTTTTTCTTCTGTCAAAATCATTGATCGTTTTTCTGTTATTTGTTGTTGTAAACTTGCCACATATATAACAAAAGAAATCGGGACTGTTCTTGCTTCCTCTGTTAAAAGACATTGACTTTGTTTTCTTTCTAGGCATTAATAGCAAGTGTGATAATAACATTGTAGGGGAAATATTTTCTATATTCTAACATTAGACAAATGCAAGGTCAATTGATATGTAAATTTATTTATTGGGTGTCTTCAAAAATATAAGAAATTGTAAGAAATGAATTTTAGAAATTTTAATCCAAGTTATATCTACAAATAATAATCGATCTTCTTACAACAGATCTTATTTTGTCTAAATTGTGGGATACTTAAAAACCAAACGATAAAAGAAAATCCTAGGGAATCTGAATGAGATCGGCTCGAGTATGAAACCAGACACGTCTAATGAAAAAAATCAATTCTGCATTGCCACATCTATAGCGTTTCCCCGTATATAAATACGGAGAAACGCTGTATATGTGGCAACGCAAAATTTTTTCTTCCCCTCCTACACATATAATTTCATTAATAAAACAGTACTTTAATGTGATGAAGACTTTAATGTGATGAAATAAAAATCATGGTAAGAACATTCGCTTTTTTAATTTTCGCAAATGATACACAATTTTTACTCTCTTCAGCTTCCAACAACAATCTCCCATCTTTCTTTGATCTCGTCTGCCTTGATATGTATCCTCCATGACTTGTTATATCCTGATGAAAACTTTTTCCTTGTTACTTTTTGTTTGTTTGTTTTTTAATCATTTTACCCAAAGCAACCCTGCGATGCTACTAGTACGCAATGGGGTGGGTGGGTACGGGGAATGAAATTGAAAGAGAAGACTGAGAATAGGGAAGTCCGAGGAAATGAAATGAGATTCAAGAAAACAGAAGATGGCGATCAACGTTGCGTTTAAATTTTTGAACATTGTAGGTATCAGGAAAGCAAGTAAACGGAAGGGGGTTCCACTTATAGGAAGTGCGAGAAAAGAAACTGTAGAAGTAGAAATAAAGTTGGCATTTCAACAGTATATCGCGACTATTTTCTGAAAATCTATCCAAATAACTACGTAGAAAATGTATTTTGATACTCAATTTAACATCAATCTCCAAATAGTTTGCCAACATCCTTTCGACTAGTTTTTTATAATCGTCTATCTTGCGATAACCAAGAAAGGTTTTATTATTATTATTATTATTGCAACAAATAAAATCCAGGTATTTGATTCATTAACATACTTAGAGTTGACGATGTTGTCAACATTGCTGAGTTTTTAAATGCCAGGTGCATCAAAATATCTTGTTTCAGTTTTTTCTCTGCTGAGATATGGTAATGCACTGCAAATATGCTGAAAAATTTACTTTCATTTTCAAGCATTTTCGAAAACTGCTTCATGAGTCTTAATTTATTATGGAGAAGAGGGGATTTGATCTTATCTCTGGGGACTTGCGAATCAGTTGTTTTTTTTTGTTTTTTTTTTGTGATTTTTCTCGACGAGTTTCATTTCCACTTTGAACGGCCATAGTCGTCTATCCTACTGTTCTCTCGTTGTACTGTCTCATAAACAAAGCATGAGACTTTCTGTAGCCTGATTGCTGTACAAGTAAAATTTAAACATTTTCAGATCAATAAAAACCATCCAGTTATGATGAAAGTAATTTACTTTTTCCCTTAACTATTTGATGAGTTTGTACTTTTCTTTCAGCGTTTCGAAGTACATTAGTGTTGTACACTAAAACAAATTTTGAACTAAGCTTTGAGCTATCAATGAATAATCTCCATGAATTTGCATCAGAGTGTTGAATAAAAATACAAAGCAAAACTCCTGCGACGCTATTACAATATACGTGTCCGTTGATTTGATTAAAATAGGAGACAACTTTTGTTACTTTCTTGTGGAGATCTTTTCCTTCAGTCTTGATTCTATGAGTTACATCGATTCTATTGATAAACTCAAATCCTTGACTTAGTTGTTCAGTTCATCCTGATCAAATATTATAGATTCAGATGATAATCCCACAAAATCATTGTCATTTTCATTGTCATTCACAACCATGTCACATCATCATAGTCCGAGTATTCAGTATCATAGGCGAAAACAGGAATTGGGTTTTCATTGATGTATGACACAGGTATGATAGCTGAACTGAGAGAACAATATTTCGCTAATTTTCGTTTTATCTTGTTGAGGACGTCAGTGCCCTTTAAGCAGATATAACAGTCGTCGATGAAATTTTGTAGCTCACGATAAATCATTGGAATACTAAACTTATGTGAAGTTCAAGTACCCGAGTCTACTGCTGTAAGTTCACCTTATATTTTTCGAAAATTTTTGCTGATCGTCCAGTTTCATTTAAACGTAAGCACGATAAGCATTTTCTGGGAAAATCATAGATCTGTTTTCTGTTATTCGTTGTAATCCCGACTCATATATAACAGATAAAATCGGAATAATTTTGGCACCTTCTGCTTAAATCCATTTCCTTGGTACTAAAGTCTACAAATAAAACAAACTGTGAAAATCACATTGTATTCAAATACAAAGAAAAAGAGGGTTTTACTTTTGTCCACAACTCATACTTAAGACTACACATTACATATCAACTAAATAAATCTATATAAATCACCAAAACAAATAAACCCATATAAAAAAACAGACCTAGATCTTGTTTATAATTAGGCGGTATGTGCAAAAATACACGCATGGGCATAAAACTGATAATATTATGAATAGTTTGATTATAATAATCTTTAATAGTTTGAATACTGAATTGCACTGAGATTCCAATACACATTATTAGTTAGTTAGAAAAATGGTTATGTTATGCCAAAATCCAATGAATGAATTCCACTTTTTATAGAACTATCATTCATCATTGGGATATTAGATTACTTGTCATCAATGAAGATTGATTTGATTATGATGTTAGATTTTCATTTTCTAATATGAAAACCGTGAATTCACTCGATAAAAAATGAGGTAAAATAGTTTTTTGTCAAAATGATTCATTTTGGTAGAGCGAAAGCGGTAAATAATACGAAAAAATAGAATCGGCGTCATCGAGTTAACCAAGAAAGAGTGCGTCCGTCCATGCACCAAAATATGTGTTGATTAATGTTATAGGATTATATGTAAGAGCACTAAAAACTGCAGCCCCGAATACTTACCTGAAGCAATATATATATAAAAACACACTCAGAAACGTCCTTAATATGTCATCCACAATACTAAGAGTAAGACAAGTAAATATACAACCTCAAAAAAAGTTAAGACATTCACAACAATAACAATTATAATAAACTACGTAGATAGAAACATATATATATATACATATATATATATATATATATATATATATATATATATATATATATATATATAGTACTACCTAGTAACTCCTTAACATCTACTATCCAAAACAATTTAACCAATCATAACAATATCAAAATAAATACAATATCCAAAACTATTATTGATATAATCAGAACAAAGAATATCCATAACAATAATAATTCCGAACTATTTATAAATAAACTGTCATAACTGCTCTTCTCAACACATTGGGGAAACTTTCAGAAATTTAAAAAAAAATAAAAACATGTATCTATGAACACCAAAAGATCGCATATATAAAAACAACCAAGATATTTTCAAATATCTTCGTTTTTGAAAGAATTTCTGCTTTCCTAAGACAACATGTATGACTATGGAAATGTTAAGCAATTAAAAGTGAACGGTCGAATTCATAACACGCTTTTATTTAAGGTGTGCATTGCATAAATTAACCACAAACTAAAATCAATTAAGTTTTTAAATAAAATTCAACAAGTTCATTTACTCAGTTTGGTTATTAGGCATTAAATTACGTCCTTTAGCAACCTTAATAATTTACCAAGAATTCTCAGATAGCCTGATGAAAATTTATGAATATTTACGAATATTTATAAACGTTTCATGATTTTAAAACTTCCGAAAAATAACATTTTCACATTCGCTTATAAATATTTGTTGCGGAGTATAATCTTTGCTTTTTTGAAGAATGTAACCATATCATGCGGGTATTCGAGGATACCCGTCTACTAGAGCGGCGAGACAATTCCTATTGCAGACGCTCGCTCAGGCACATACGTGTTTGCTAAAAACCCACAGAATCCATCTGTGGTTTATAATGCAACTATGCTGAGTAGACCTTAGTTACAGTACTGGGAGAGAGCATGTTATTTAGTGAAATCATCAATTTAAAAAAGATCAGGTCACTCAAGCCCTCGGCCACGATGACATGTCGCTTTGTGTTAGCACATCTATCGACGGCCTTCAAGAGTTCCGTCTTCCCAATTTCACTCACAACTGTGGTATGGTATTCAGGCACTTTCCGATTTTCCGCACGCGGCGATTGACAAAAGAAAGTCTCCTTCCTGACAAACCGACAATGGTGAGATTCGAACCCGTGTCTCACGGTCAAAATCGATCGGCCATATATATATCCATATATATATATATATATATATATATATATATATATATATATATATATATATATATATATATATATATATATATATATATATATATATATATATATATATATATATATATATATATAAGCGTGTGTGTGTGATTTTTCCTTGATTTTAAGAATGCGTTTATTTAAGAATAAAATTAATAATAGACTGCAGTTTACGATTATAATTCAACAATACTAAAACATAGATTTTTTGTCGTTGATGGTAAATAAGGAATATGATTTTAAAGTGATGTGTATTCATCCATTGCTAGAAATGACAGTTGAATAGGATTCTACAATTTCTATAATGTGATTAGAAGGAATATCAAATACAATTAGATCATTTTCCTACCGTTTTCATTCCTGAATCCGTGCCGTAAGCTGCATCGTGTTATCTGCCTAACTTTGCCGCTCATAAAATCATATAATACGTGTTAAGGGTTCATGCAACATTACCTTTACATTAATCTTCTTTTGGTTATTAACAAATGATATTAAATAATTTGTTCCGAACATTGAATGAATGAGTGAAAATTTCACAATGCTTAAAGTAAATGTGATAGTATTGAAACTTTAAGTAATGTTATTGTTTTCTAGAATTAATTAAATAATAGTGTTCTATTTCTCCTGTATCGGTATTTTTGTCCCTTAGAGGGCACATCGAGTGGGTGTAATGGTTAGCAAGCTTGTCTCGCTAGAACGATTACGACTGAGTAGTGAGTTCGATTCTCACTGGGTGTCCCGCTAATTTCGGCCTTGTGCCACATCTGAGCTATGCTTGGAAAATCACTATTAATATGGGGACTACTTAGTATTTTCATTGAGGTATTATTGGGGATGTTGTGAGAAAAGTACAGAAGAATGTGCTGTTTTGGTGTAAGGAATATTGTTAGTATGACTGTGTCAGCGTTTGTGGCTAGCTAAGTTTAAAGTTAAGACAGAAGACCGACCACTTTCCCCAATTTTGGCCCCAATTTTCTGTTTTTTTCTACAGAAATAAATATTTTTTGGTCCCTTGGAAAAAAGACAATACCCACCTCTATAAAATTTCAAATGCCAGCCCACTTCATGATATAGGCGGTAATTACTTTTCGTTATTATATACGAATGTGCATGAATTCTTGTAAAATATAGTAGAACGATTTTCCGTTGCCCGTTGCATTAAATCTTACTTTCTTTGTAAATAATAGTCTAGTCCTTCTATAACCAAATGGTAGACAGATTAGTTTTCCTTTCTATTTACTCAATATATAAAAGCTAATTGCCATATTGCTGCCTTCTCTAAGTACACTATTTACAAGTACTGGTTAAGGCAATGGAGAACTTGGAGAGGGAAAATAACAGGAGATAACTGGCAACTGACATCGATTAAACGTGGCACATAGAACTAGAACAATCTACCCCAGTGAGCGAAATAAAGGGTTCTGTTCGACATTCCAACCACCTAAAGAAGGCCGGAGCGTACAACGGCCGAGACGTTGTAATAAATACGGCGACAAAGATGAAGGCAATAGTCTGAATAATGTAAATAGTTTACATAATCCTTCATCTCGGAAATATAGAGAGATTCTCCTAAGACATAATTATGAAGCTAAGTATAAAAATTCGTCTGGAATTTGAACTCGGCTCATCGATGCTACTATCAGTGCCAATATCCCTACTGCTAACCAGAGCTCTGATATGGATACGCATTTGTAAATTTAAAAAATCGGGTATTTTCTCATCATTTGCTTTACCTTTATTTACTGTTTATTTAAAACTTGAATTTCTCTAAATATAAATATTTACTTTTTCTTGTTTAATAAGTTGGGTATTTTCTAATTAGTCCTTATGATATTTGAAACATTTCGCTGGTCCCCAAACTACGTGCTATTAGGTTGGCATCTCAGTCCCACCCTTTCACTGTCGAAATGGTTAAATGTAGCCGTCTCTTTTACTACATTAGCTTCATGTCTCGCCCTTCCCGTCTGTGGAACTCCCTTCCTCTTACTAGCTTCCATGATAGCTATAATCTTCAATTATTCAAATACAATGTCAATCGACATCTCTAGATGCGTTGATCTAATTCTTCGTCCTTCTTTTCATCCTTTTCTCTTATCACGCCTCTTTACTCTTGCTCCCACTCTCTGTAACCCCTTGCGTGCTTGTGGCAATCTCGCCTTGCTTGGGATGTAATGCTTAAAAAAAAGCTTGTATGCCAAGAAAAACGTTACTTTCCTATTGCACCACCTTCTAACTTACCAACAGGTTTTCCTTCCAAGTAATAAATTGTATCTGAATGTTTTTTCAGATATACAACGCATGTAAATGAGTTTATATCAACCAGCTTCCTAGAGCTTGAAATCACTTTTTTTTTACGTTTTATCATATTTCTAATGTACTTCTAAATGTGTAAACAAAAAAGCAGTGTACTGAACTTTAAATTTAATAAAGAAATTCAAATATTATTTCTCTATTATCTACATGACATTGTTCTGCGTACTGTAAGTACCGTACAAGTAATTTTTTATTTATTTTTTAATTTCTTTATTTTATAAATTTTGTTTTCTTTTGAAGAAAACGAAAATTTGCCTGATTAAAGTTTTACAATTTACAATACCGACTAGTTGGACATTTTAAATTTATTTTTGAGAGTTTATAGCTTGTCGTAAATCTGTGTAGTTGCTAAACAGGTAAATCTTCAGGTAAGGTGTGGTTGTATTATCAGAGCACTCAGTTTACGAGATTTATCGTGATTCATCCCCATAAAATCGCAAAGGTAGGTCTATATTAATTAGGAAGCTATAAAAAGTGAAGGTTTATTTAAAGCTATCGGAATCAATTTGTTTTCTTGATTGCTTAATAAAAGTTCGACTCTAAAACGAGGACAGTTCTTTTGTGCTCGAAGGAATGCTATTTACTATTTCATTGAGAGGATTTCATTTAGCCGAGATGAAGGAAAATAATGGAAATCACACCAAGTCCTGACAGCTTTTGCAGAAGAACAAAAAAAAAATGGGGAAAAAATACGTCCAAGTAAACATTGCTTGATGTGTGGCTCTGACTCACAGATATAGTTGTATTGATAGAAAACAAATGTTTTTACTCTGATAATCAAAGGCCCTCACCTAATCCCACCAGAATCAACAAACACTTGAAAGATAAATATTTAAATATTTTAATGAAAATTTAGTTATTTTCACACTAGCACAATATTGATTCTCGCCGAGACTCAAGTGGCTACAAGTCTCTTCAGTACATCTGAACTCTGCTCTTGTTCCTTTGATTTAATTAACGTTGTCGTCAGAATAGCTTGAAGCCCCGCTCCAAATATCCAGTTACCTTATCTTATCTTTTAAATCTTTTCTAAAATATTCCAACTTCTTCATAAATATTTGGTTAAATCTTCACTCATGCATTTTATTCATTTTTGTTTTGGGCTTAGCGTCAGATATTTCTTCCATTTCTCTCCCATTCGATATTGTTTTATGGTTTGCTGGTTAGAAACATCACTTTCTGTAATATATGAATTAAATATCACATGGCCTATTCTTGCTAATAACACTTATTTACAAAAAAAATAAAAAATAAAAAAACTGTTGCTCTGAGGTAAGCTTTTGAATAGGTATTTTTTTAAATTAATTTCGATGGTGTGATTTCAAATTTCCAAACAGTTTTTCACTATCTGTCTAGATTCTTTTGCTTCCAGGTATCTCATTTTTTATATAATACATATATTCGTAATAAAATTACATCTATTTCATACAAAATTCATAAAAGAATATGACAAAACACAGCATAGCTACAAATCGTTGACAGAACTAAGTACTGCTAATATTTGTTTAATACAAAATATACACATAATAGTAGAGCGGACAGTAAGATGTTTTTCTGATCTCAAATATTTGCTTCACGAATGTTGCGCAAAAGTATTCAGTAGAACTCCCCTCTGATGTGCTATTCATTTTCGTAATATTGTCGTAGAACTTTCCCTGTTATTCATAACTCACTGTTCCGAGGTTCGGAGCAAAGAATTTAAGATGGCAGTAGAGATAGCGAAGGTCGAGTTTCATCCGGCACCTCCTATCTATATCAGCCTTCGTAATGCTTAGCAAGTTTGTCTCGCTAGGACAATTACGACTAATTAGTGAGTTCGATCTTCACTGGATGCCCTCATACTTTCGACCTTGTGCCACATCTAAGCAGCAATTAGATAATCATCAAATCCCCCTAAACCTTTAACAACTTCTCGATATACCATTAGTAATATAGTATTCATATGTTTCCAAAGAAACCATGACAGACAGACTTAAATATTTCTTAAGTTTGCAGGTCCTTTATGGTAAGAATCACGGAATATTTTCAGCACCTCTCGGAACTGAGGTCCGACAAATATGCCCTCCTTGAGCTTAGCAGAGCTGAGAGCAGTGCAGTGCACAGGTGATGACGGCTGTTCCATTATTGTCCATGGCCTTCATAAATATCTTCATTAGACCAAGCTTGATATGAAGAGGAGTAAGAACATTTTTATTCATATTCACTAGAGCATTCTCTTGGAAACTGAGCTACCCGCGTAGGAAAATGCTCCCAGATCTTCAGTTTTTTCTCTGCAATTTGCTCGGGAACAGTCAACTACTCTAGACACAGAAGGCAACAGAACTTTGTGAATTACTCCTGCATACACATATGGAGCACAGTGACTTTGATGTGTCCGTAGTGACTTAACTGGTACTTCTACTTGAAATCTTCCGAAAGGAGTTCCATATTATTAAATGGCTCCTTCAAGATAAACTGAGAGGAAAAGTGGAATGTGGGGTATTTATTCCTATCGTTGAGGAACACAACCTTCAGACATCGCTTTAAAGTGTCCTATGAAATCGCCAAATTGAAAGCCCGGAGACGTGAAAAAAGACGTGAGAGATTTTTAGCAGTATTCTAACCTATTTGTTATGTTGAAGAATTAATTAAATTCGTAGTTCCATGTTCTGAAAATGCTGATCATTACATCTGGCTTGAGCAAGATCCACTGCGTAGCTGTTACACCAGGAATATTTATTGTTGCTTAGATATGTAGAACTCACGAAGAAGGTGATCCATGTTTTTCCGGGTGATCCAGTGGTACACACTGCTTCTTACGCCTGAATAAAAAGATACATTTTCATCAGAATAGACCGACTTGGCAGTACGGTTTATCTTTTTCTTCATTTGTTAAATGAAGAAGTTCTCTATTTGGTAAGGGACGAGGAACAAAGAGATCATCTCCAACTAATTGCTGAAACAGGGATATTTATCAACCGCCCCACGCGGTCAGTAGTGGCACGAGGTTAGGGACTAGGAACAAAGAGGTCATCTCCAACTAACTGCCGACGCAAGGATATTTGTCAATCGCCCCACGCGGTCAGATGTGGCACACAGCCGAATTTGACGTGGTGTATCTGAGCCCGTAGGCCCGGACAAAAATTCACAGTAGACCCCGTAAAAAACGGGGACAGATAGCTGTCTACCTACCCAGACATGACTCTGCATAGCCTCGGCCGGCTTAGCTGGAGACGAATCTCCAACTATTTGTCAAAGCAAGATCCCAGGTATATCCTGTGCCCACTATATCTACTGAGATATTCAGTCCATTACAATATATATATATATATATATATATATATATATATATATATATATATATATATATATATATATATATATATATATACATGCAAATTTCTTCGATTTAACCAGTAGAGAGGACAATATTTATAAATAAAAATGACAATAGGAAAACTAGTAATTGTTGACACGTTTCGTTCAATGAGGACTTTATCAAAGCTAAATACGAAAATGAAATTAATTGAACAAGGTAACTAATAAAAACAAAAACAGAATGTCCCTAGCAACTGGAATGAAGAGAAAAGCTATTTACATATTTTTAACTGAAAATAACGTCAGTATTTGTCACGTGTTGAGAATATTGTCATTATATCTGTGTTGCTGTTTGGTATTTTGCTTTGATAAAGTCCACATTGGACGAAACGCGTCAGCAATTACTAGTTTTCCTATTGTCATTTTTATTCATATATATATATATATATATATATATATATATATATATATATATATATATATATATATATATATATATATATGTGTGTGTGTGTGTGTGTGTGTCTTTTGGTGCTGTTTCTTTTTACGTAGTTTGCTGGTGCGAAATTATATGTAGGTAGTACTGTCTCATAAAGGGATCGATATCACTTAACTGAATGGTATTGGTTCAATTATGCCGAATTCGATAAAAACAAAATTGCACACGAACACAAATATTTACACACACACACGCAAACAACTTAATATACACATACACACAAGCTTAACCGCGATGTAAAATAACAAGCGGGCATATACATCAGCATGAAAAAATTGGCAATTAATTAAATACGATTAAAAATAGGTCAGATCAATACAAAGCAAACAGTAGAAAGCCCACACTACTTAATTGATAACACAACACCTATTTAGTGAACAATCTTACACGCGTACAATATATGAAATTATACCACGCCATATATAAATATGAAATAATTGAGGAGTAAGCACCAGAAAAGCTCTGCAGAGTCAAAGCAATACTGCACTAATCTCACGAAACTTCGAAGTCGGCATGACTTAACCAACACCACTCAGTTAAAGGATGATTTTATACCCCATTATATATATATATATATATATATATATATATATATATATATATATATATATATATATGTGTGTGTGTAGTTACGTATATATATGCAACATATAAAATGGTTGTATACATATAGAAAGATTGATAAAAGTATTTATAAAAAAAGGATATTTTGGCATATCTTCAGTTGTCATTGTATTAATGTGAATTTAGCATCCATAAATTTGTCTTAAATACTTATTACGTAGTTTACTACTGAAACATTTAAATTTGGGGTGTTATTCCTACATGTAAATATATACATGTATATTTCAGAAAATAGAGGTGAAGAATGAAAAGGAAATCAGCAACTCGAAAGTAATTTCGAACACTTATTTTCATGATTATCACAATTTCCTTTCAATCCAGTGAAATATATAGACGGCAGATATGCAAGAATATATCGGGAAGAAAATTGTCCTTTTTCTCAGATTACCAAAAAGATTGGGTTTCACAAAGTCTATGTTTTCCGAAAATTACTTAAGTTGGACAGTGTCCACGTTTTGCATACCACACAAATTACTAATTCTGTAGGACAATGCCTTCCTGTTATGAATGTGCACAAAAAAAGTTACACGGAAGCATTTTCGCCCATCAGCTACGATCGTCTTCGTTTCTACCCGAAAAGATCTGTCTCTTATTTCAGTGCCGGTGCAAATTTGCTAATATTAGACGTATCTACCAAAGACTTTGATGTAATATCAAGTAACATATTCCACGTTCACGCAATTGCAAATTATTTTGGATCAGTTTTTGGACAGTTTCATATTGTTATCCTGTCTGTTCCAACATTGATGGGATCATTTAATGTTATCTCGCCCGTCTCAACATTTCTTATTATCCTGCCTTTCCAATAATTTCTTTTTATCCTGCCTGTCCCAACATTTCTTATTATACCGCCGTTCCAAGCATTTCGTGTTATCCTATCTGACCCAATATTTCTTGTTATCCTGCCTGTACCATCGTTTCTTGCTATCCCAACTTTCTGGGCTTTTGCTGTTATCTCGCCTTTCTTAACAACACTAACAATACTTGTTATCCTGCCTGTCCCAAAAAATTTTGTTATCTCGTTTGTCTCATTATTTCTTGTTATCCCGCTTTTCCAAACATTTCTTGTTATCTGGACTGTCCCAACATTTCTTGTTATCCTGCCTGTCCCATATTACTTGTTATCCTGCCTGTCCCAGCATATCTTGTTATCCCGTCTTTTCGACAATTTCTTGTTATCTTGCTTGTCCCATCATTTTTTCTTATCTCACCTTTCCAAGCTTTTGTTGTTATGTCGCTTTTCCTAATAATATTTGTTATCCTGCCTGTTCTAAAATTTCTCTGTTCTCCTGCCTGTCTGAATTTCTCATACAAAATATTTAATAGAGTGTGTTACGTTTGCCTTTTCACTTAAATATTTTGGAAATATCCTCATTTATCTTAGTCCACTCTCTGACATATTAAATAAAATCTACTTTTAGTCATTTCATCTCGATTTTATTGGCAATATTCTTAAATGGTTTAACATTTCAAAATAATCAAAGGTAGTCTTAAATAAGTTTTGATCGAAATACTGATCGTTTAAAGGAATTAAACTATTTGCTTCTTTTTGATAATTAATTTATTAATTAATTAAGATATCTTCTTTTCGTGAAACAATAAGGTTGGTGCAAAGATAATGACGTAATAATGTCGTTTTTTGAGGTATTTTTAACGTCAAAAAACGACATTATTACGTCAGCATTTTTGCACCAACCTAATATATCAAAGATACCTATTATTTTTCGATATCTTCACGTTATTGGCTTTGTGTGAACAGTAATTTTGAAATTATTTCACTTCCTGCTTTCTCCGGGATAGTCCCCGTTCTAAGTAGATCGCAAATATTTTCCTGCATTGCTAACAATATATTCCAATCCAACTTTCTCGACGTTCTTACTATTTACTGATCTGTTATATTTTACTTTATTCATTTATTACAAAATTTAAAGTTTCATCGTTGCCTCCACACATTGTATTTTGGGAGTTTTCTTTTTGTTTTCAGTCTAGACTTCTATTACTAAAGGTTCTATTGCGCGCCCAGTTCAAGTATTTCTTTGTATCAATACTCATATTTCAGACAGATTACATGATGTTGCTGAATAATCATACTTTTGTATTCTTATTTTTGGATTCTGTTTTTGGAGATTCCTGATCCAGCGTTTAATCTATTATTATGTGCATTAGAGTTTTTTCGTTTTAGACTCATTCTTTTGACCCCACTCTGTGTTATACGTTAGCCATTTTGATAAATGAGTCAGCAGAACCTTTGCCTCTCTTTCCTTTCTAATTTCTTCTCGCAAGTCTATCAACCTCCTTTCTGACGGGTAAAGCTTGATGTAATGTCATTAAGTCTCAGGTTCTCTTATCAAAAGTTTTCTTGCTTCTCTTATTAATTTTAGCAACGCTTAAGAATATGAATACAGCCCATGAGTTTATATCTTTCATTAAATTTGTTTTATTCTCATCTTGAAAATCTTTATGCCTTTCCTGGGGCATTCTTTCTTTTCGTTTTCTTTAACTTCAGTTTCTTTCATTAAATGGCATTCCATTGTGCTGAGATATTTGTTGTTGCATTTTCTTTCAAAATGCCTGACATTCCAGTGTAAGATTGTTGCATTTTTTATGTTCATTCATTGTGAATTGCTTACATTGCACACATTCTGATTTCGAATTCTACTTCCAGTTACTTCATTTTTTACAACCTGAACATCTACACCCTTGTGGAAATTAATTGAAACAAAACGAATAATTCAATTATTACTTTATTGTTTTGTATCTTTTTTCCAATGAAACATGACACAGTGCACTTGTTAATACTTTGTATGTAATGTACATTCCACGAAGTCATTCCTTGCAGATTGAACAAAGATTCACTATTGGATTTAATTCAAGAGAGTTTCCAGGACACTCTATAATACTTTGATTTGCTCATTGGCAAGGCTTGCCATTGTATTCGTGTAGCGTTACAATTTTCGTACGCTCCCTTGTAGTAGCGTCGATCGCAGACAATGGTCGTAGGATAACTAATCGACACTCAAGAGAATAGTGTCTCAGCGTGTTATAAATCTGAGGCAATCACGGATGACGCAATATTTTTCAAGACCAAACAAATTTCATCATACTCCCCGAAAATATTCATATTACTGAACATCACTGCGAATGACCTAATACGAGAACAAAATAGAAATCGATTACACTACAGTGTGTCTAAAACTGACTGTATGTTTAAAGCAAGGAAACTAAAGAGGTTCTTTCAATTAATTTGTACAAGTGTGTGCTTCCGATTCACTTTTATTTTAGCAAGTAATTTTATAACGTCAATGTTTTATCATGCTTGTTATTGTGATTATCTACTAAGGTTACAGGAAGATTCAAATAGACAGGCCGGGATGAGTATTCATTTTGGGAGAAAATTATCTCCGACACACCTTATTAATTATATACACTTTATTAAATCCTAAATTGACACACCTTTTTCTACAAAGCTAAACCCTTAAAGGGAGAGGTAAACTTTATAGTGGGGATAAAAATGCCCCGTGCGGTTTTTTCGAATCAAATTTTATAATTGCCCCAAAAACAAATACAGCTTTTTTTTTTCTTTTCTTTCGACAATACATAAATATGAAGCACAGATTAGGGATCAAACTCGCCGCTAATGACATACGTGTTCGTATTTCGGTCTGCTAGTTTACGTTCAGGTACCTTTTGACTTTCTGCCAGTACCATAACGTTTGCCATTTATTTATATTTGAAAATAGATAGTGTGAATTTTACATATTAAGCGTGAAAAAGATAACACATTTTAATAAGTCTCACACTCTAGTCTATTATGTTGATATCTAAGGATGTGTTTTATATCGTATTCATTATAAATATACTCTACGTATGTATCGATTTGTCAGTGTTCGATTGTTTCATGTTGATATTTGTTTCCATTTTAATTCGCTAACATTGTAAATATTTTGATTTGAATTTCTCTTTCCATCAACTAGACGAAAGTCTTTACAACGTATTAGCACTCTGACAATTATATGACTCAAATGTAGCAGTTCCTTTCACTTATTAATTTTGAATTAAATATTAGGTTGGTGCAAAAATAATGACGTAATAATGTCGTTTTTGACGTATTCTGTAACGTCAAAAAACGACATTATTACGTCATTATTTTTGCACCAAACTAATACTTCACGAATTTATCATTTGTTATATCGGCCCTGTCGGCTGGGCCTTTAGAATACGCGGACTGTACCTCTGTAGAGGTGTAAGACCCCCCCCCCCAATGAGGCGTCCTGGGTATGACGTTAAACTGCATCCAACAGCAAGGCCTCTGATCAGGAGGTTTTGAGGAGCGTGGAACCACCTCTTAATTGCTGGTGTTCCCAGGTCCACCTTGACCCGGGGTGGTAGCACCTGTTAGGGTCCCAGCTATGGGCAAATAGTGAACTCCTAGTTTTTCCAAGTCTTACTCACGTCCTGGGTATGACGGTAAACTACATCCAACAGCAAGGTCTCAGATAATGTTTTCGGAAAAATAATGTTGCCAGCTATAAGTTTTTGAAATAATGTTGCCAGCTATACATTTTTTTATTCCATACAAAATAGGCATTTAAAATTCATAAACTGGATTTGGCATTAAATAACCCACAGTGGTTGATATGCCATAAAACCCAAACGAACAAACGAACATTTGTTATATAAACAATAGAATAATTGTGGTGGTATTACGTTTCATTTTCATGTGTGTGTGTGTGTGCGCGCGTGCGCGCGTGTGCGTTCGGATGTGAATGCCTATATTAATTGTAAATACAATTAAATGAATGATGAAGAGAATAGACAGTATTAACTGATAAGAGAACGTTTCTACAGTATCTCTCTATATTTCTGAGATAAGGTATTATGTAAACTATTTACATTATTCGCACTATTGTCCTCATCTTTGTTGCCATTTTTAACACGACGTTTCAGCTGTTGTGTTATAACGTCGAACTCAACCCTTTATTTCGCTCACTGGGGAAGACTGTTCTAGTTCCACGTGTCATGTCTAATGGATGTCAGTTATCAGTTATCTCCTGTCAATTCACCTATCAATAATCCGAATGTAAATAGAGAAAGTTTTTTATTCAGCGATAATCCACCGTGTAATTTTTTATATAAAGGCAAACGCATCATTCTTTCTAAAGAAAAGATGCAAAGAAATGTTACATTTCTGCCTACATCGAATAAATATCTTATTACCAAATCCTTTGTATGTGTCATTCTTGGGAAACTATGAACTTGCGCTATAAATGATATTTTCGACGCAGTATCTCGAATGCTACTTCCTGTCTCTCCAATGCGCAAGATGTGCATAGATTGATACGGGGGGGGGGGCACATGCAGTCTGTCTTTTCTCTCAGTGTAGCTAAAATGGTCCAATGGAAAGCAAGGGTCGATGCACATGGTTCCAGCGACGTCGATGTTGTTTTCAGGACGATGCTTAAGAGACACGAACTGACTTAGTAACTCATACTCTGGATTTTTCCTTGAGGTTGTCTTCTTGATATAGCAGAAAAGTAGCGCAGTTTTCATATTCTGACTTTTTTTTCCCTAATGTGTTTACTATTCACGGCTAGAGAACCTTGCCAGTTCTTTTATATAACCCACAGTTGGGGGTAGATATAATACGTGTATATAGTATATTCATAAATCATCGTTGTTGTAATATGTTTTAGCTTTAAATTCCGCCACAACGTATTTATTTATTTACTAGCAGGAGCGCCCGGCTTTGCCCGGGGATGTAACAGTAAGAGATAGATCAAGTATCGACCAACATAAAGACTGAAAAATAAAATTCACAAAGATTATTGTTTAAGGTTGACGGACACGCATGTCTTAATTCGTTTCTTGTTTGGATTTTGTTTTTTTTACGAATTGGTCAAACCCAAACTCAAACAAAAACATTGTTTTCAATGGTTATGAGTGTATCGATTGAATAGAATTTTATTATAAACAATTGTCTTGTAAATGGAATTTTTAAAGCATTCTGAATGTAAAAATAAAGAAAAAAGTGTGCAAGACAATAAGAAACACTACTTGCCAAAAAAAGTGAAGTTTTGTTGAAATCCGTTGAAAAATGTAGAAAATCCGATCCCATATATAAACGAACACACACACAAACAACCTGTGTTTATAATAAGTATAACTCGATATGAGTTGTCCCCCTTTCATTCTGGCGACAGAATCGTGTTTTATCGTGTTTTCAAATTGATTTCGTGCAAAAACAATTGTATTTTCCAATTTTGGGCGCTGTCAGAACCACCGCAAGGTAATTTTAAGCAGTCCTGTGAAGTTTTGTTGAATTCGGTTGAAAAATGTAGGAAATCCGATGTTGGAAATCCAATATATAAACGTACAGACGCACACAATCTGCGTTTTATAATTAGTAAGATTCCTCACAACATTGAATTAACGATATAAATATAATAAAAATGTCATAAAACTATCAAACATTGTTTTATCCTCCGAGTCAAATCATGAAATGTCTATTCATTACCGTATTTTCAAGCTTACAAGACGAACTTTTTCCTTGAAGAAGGTAAGGCAATGTCCAGGCTCAAGTAAGCTTGGCGATCACCTAAATTGCTTGACTGATAGGGACGTGGATTTGTATGTTGAGTCATCTAATTCGGTTTTTTATAAGATGTAACATCAGTATTTAGTGGTTACAAGTATTTCCAAGACTATAAAACTTCCTAGAGCCGAGTCACAAGCTTAAAAATATTCTGTTTACTAGCAGCCTCTCTGCTATTAACTAGTATGTAATCGGACGAGTGATTAATGTAAACAGTACCTGGCACCAGTATGTGAGGGACGCATGGTGAATGTCTTGTTGTATGAGAAAGATTTTTTTGTCTTAGAAATTTCTTTCGATTATTAGGATGCGTCTTCCACGGTGTATTTATTTCATATAATCATATATTTCAATATGAGTGTCGAGCATTGCAACTCTGAGTTCTTAGTAATTCTGGCCACTCTGTGGTAGCTATTAATAGTTCGTTTCAATCATCTATCAAACAGGGACCCCCAATCCACAAGACATATTTCCATTATCATCATTCTCACCATGATTTTCTACGTGACGCCCCTAACCTCCCAAATGAGATTTCTTTCTGGGTCAAAGGCAGCATGGATGCTTTCATCCCTTCTCGGAAAAGTGAAACCTCAACCCTCTCCATGGTACACTTCAGCATGCTCGGATTTTATAGCACACAGGAACCACTATTTTCGCATATACCAGCGTGATAACAAGCCGTTCGCTACTGTTGGCAATAAATGTAAGTCCCTGTTTGCCAAAAGAAAGAGGCAACGCATAGCATCTAACAACCTTGGCCCTCGCAATTACGGAGAGGTTTGTAATAGAGAAATTATATAAGTGTAAGGACTCTACTTCCCCCTCTTATGTCAATAAGAGGCCTTATGTGACCATATTTCTGAGATGAGGTGTTATGTACATTATTTACATTATTCGGACTATTGTCCTCATCTTTGTTGCCATATTTATCATATCTCGTTTTCAGCTCATAACAGGAGGGGAAAATCAGGTGTGGCTGACCACATATGGAGAGAAAAGTTTGAATTCATAGACAAAGAACATCATTGGAAAATTCGTAAACTTAAGGAATCATCACATATGCTTGGCCACAAAAATCTCCTGAGCCGACTAAGCATAGAAATTAATACAATATGGGAACAAGTAATAAGGAGTGCCAGAGCAAGGCGATAATGACAACAAAAAATGCAATATGAGCTCTGGTAAAAAACATGCAAGGATAAGAGCAAAAATTGCAATATGAGCACTGGTAAAAATGGTTGGTGAATACATTAGTTTTATAATACCTCGAATTTCCAGGACACATGGCACAGTGGGTACAGGCCTTAGTTAGATCCCTTGAAAGGAACCAAAGAGTGTGAGTTCAATACCTGTTTACGGTGGTGGAGAACTTGGAGAGGGGACTTAACAGGAGATAAATGATAACTGACATCTGTGAGACATGGCACATGGAACTAGACCAGTTTACCTCAGCAAGCGAAATAAAGGTTTCAGTTACACATTCCAACCACCTGAAGCAGGTCCGGAGCGTACCGTGATAAATCTGACAACAAAGATGTAAAGACGTGTTATCTTCTTTTGCTGATAATGCTGGATGTTTTGCCCATAAATTCTCCTCAAACACTGCTCTTGACTCATCTGGAATATCCATGCCTAACTTCTTTCCTAGAATCGAGTCACGGTTGAGTGATACGTATATAATCCCTTCCATGGTTTCTGCTATTAACTATAGCCTAAATCCCCATAAAAGATAGGGACAATGGTATACCCGTAATAGTCACTATGCACTTATATTGGCTCCTGGTCTCTCTAAACTGTACAATAAATGCCTGGAGCCCAACAGATTTCTTGCCTGCAGGAAGTTATCATCTGTTATTCCAGTTTTTAAGAACTCTGGTTAACAATCCGACTCTTCCAACTATCGACCTGTTAGCCTTCTACCTTTTTTTAGGGAACCTCCCTAATTAATGCCGATTTGGTTCGTTATCTCTCATCTCAGAGACTTTTATCAGAAAAAAAATATCTGCAATATTATTGGTCTTGATCTAGCGGATCGGCGCCAGTCACTTTCCTATCACAATAAGTTTACCTCTCTATGCCATTTTAATAAATACTTTCATGGTTAGTGTTTCAATGAGCTCTTCGCTATGGTACCTAGATTTATTTTTTAAATTAAGCGCAGCACTAGTCTAGCGTCGAGAGCTCATCACTTTGCAGTTGAGCTGACCAGATGTAGCCTTAAATTAAATCTAACACTATCTTATCACGTTTGTGGAACTCTTTTCCGGCTCTATGCATTCCAGCAAACTTTGATCTGGAAAAAATTAAATGCAATGTCAATCACTGTCTACCGTTCAATTGTTTATCCTTTTTTTCCTGCTCATTATTAATGTTTCTCTTCTTAATTATATCACACCCAGTAATTCCTTGTGTTTTACTAGCATTCCTGCCTTACTTGGAGTGATTCCGATTAAAAAAATCTAAAATATATTTTGTAATTTAACTACTGAAACAATTCGGTGATACTATTTACATTACTCGGTCTTCATCTTGTATGAAATTGTACTGTTTGCATTCATTAGAGACCTGTCGTTTAAAAGTAGCAAAATACCAACTAGTAGAACTAGTAATACAGGCCATATTAACAGGTTATGCAGACCAATATTTTCTTTTTCTGTCGAAGAAAAAAATAATAGATATAATCCTGCTATTCATGAGAGACAGACATTGAGATAAATTCAGCACGAGACGAGAAATAATATCAAACCCAATTTTTTTTAACTCGAATCTAATGCATACAGCAAGTAGCGTATTGTTATTGATATTGCATTGATGTCACGGAATTTTGCGGAAGTTACCTTATTGCAACCATACACAAAAGGCATGTGATATGTTTTAAATTGATATCATTGACTTATGCTGCAACACTGGAATAATAATTAGGGTTCTTTGTAAAAGTCAACGAAATAAATTACACTATGCCAGAATGCATTATACAAGTCAACGTTTCCACAATAAAATTGACGATATGTGGCTTAGTATTCAGAATATACAAATATTTACATAATAAGTATACCATATGAAATTAATATACTTTAGTACAAATAATTAAAGGAACTAATTTGGTAGGGTGAAAATCTATCATGTACATTGAATGTTCATTACATTATATATTAGATGAAAAGTGGACAAAGTTATGCATAGCGTGTTTCATCATCTCTGAGGCTAAAATCATATTATATTTTTCTTGATAGAATTATATATATATTATATATATATATATATATATATATATATATATATATATATATATATATATATGAAATGGACAAAGTCCGACAATTATAAGACATATTTTTGTTTATACATTGTTTTTATAGATACAAATATTTAAGTAAATGCTCTGTTTATAATAAACAGTATTAAACAATATTTTCCGGCCGGAATGTCCGAAAAATTTTAACATAAAATATTCGTCCTCTGATTTGGCCAGGAAGGAGCGTTCGAATTTACTGTATTTAAACTTCAGTCTTCCATGAATCACTCACGTACATTCATATCTGCTCATGGCGTATCAATTGTAAACAAATAACGTCACCCATTATGAAATGGACAAAGTCCGACAATTATTTTAAGTCATTTTTAGGTTCAATACAGTAAATGCTCACCGAACGCTCCTTCGTGGCCTAATCGGTAAACCTAAATGACGCTATAGGATAGAGGTTCGAATCCTGTAGGAGGACGAATATTTTCTGTGAAAACTTCTCGAATATTCAGGCCGGTTTAATGATGTTGAATACTGTTTATTATAAACAGAGCATTTACTTAAATATTTGTATCTATAAAAAAAAATGTATAAACATATATATATATATATATATATATATATATATATATATATATGTGTGTGTGTGTGTGTGTGTGTGTGTGTGTGTATAAAAGACTCCTGTAAATGTTCGATTTCCCTCCACTGACAAATTCTAAACAATACCACAAATATCAGTTATTATTCAAAAGATCTTTGGTTGCTGTTTGAACGTTTCATTATACCTGAAATCTCTGTCTGTTTCTCTCGCGCGCTCGCGCGTGTGTGTGTGAGTGTAGGGAGCAAGATGTAAATATGCGAAATTCGGTTATAATTCTGTACCGGGGAGAAAGGCTGAACTTACAGACACGTTGTTTATATATATATATATATATATATATATATATATATATATATATATATATATATATATATAGTCATCCACATCTCCGACATTCAGGCCGGTAAATGTTATTAATCAAAATTCGTATTTTCTACCTAATGAGTTAAGTTGCACTTCGAACGTAGGTATATGTATATTCATTAATATATATATATATATGACGAAATATAGCCTTAAGGTGTGCTATATTTATGGGATAAAGTGCTCAATATCAGTGATAGAGCGTGTGTAAATATAAAAGTGAACATAGAAGTCAACACTTAGAGGCGACAGTCTGTTTCATGCTAGATGCAATCATCAGGCCACCTGATTGCATCTAGTATGAAACAGACTGTCGCCTCTAAGTGTTGACTTCTATGTTCACTTTTATATTTACACACACACAGACACACACATACACACACTTATGTGTGTGTTTGTGTGTGTGCGTGTATATATATATATATATATATATATATATATATATATATATATGTATATATATATATATATATAGAGAGAGAGAGAGAGAAGATATTTATATATAATAATAAATGCTTTGTGTGCAAAAAAGAGAGCACCCAATCTACCGCTTTTTACTAAACCTCACAAGGTGTGAAACGTTTACGCCCAACCAAGATACCTTAAACAGACTTCTCAATAGTAAATTTAGTAAAGTCGTGATATATTAGAAGCTGATGGAAAACGTAAAGTATAAAATTAACGTAGAACCATACAATGAAGTGTTCCAATGATGTTTGTGCTAATTTGTATGGAGTAAAATTAGACTATCCTTCAAATTGCATTATGTTGTTAAACTAACTTCAGATAATATCTGTAAATTGTTGGATTTTCTTTCGATAGTAGACACATTAAATAGAGCTACTGCTGTATGTTAGCAAGTGAAAGCGAAATGAAAGGGTTACACATTAACTGTGACAAGACATAATTTATGATTTTTTATTTTAAGTATTTCCCCTCAAGCGAAGTGGGATGTCGCTAGTACGCAAGAGGTTACAGAGTGGGATCGAGAGTAAAGAGGGGTGATGGAGGAAAGGATGAAGAGGTGGTGTGGGAATAGGTCAGGGCATCTGGAGATGTCGATTGACATTACATTTGAATATTTGGAGATTATAGCTATCAGGAGAACAGGTAATAGGAAGGGAATTCCACAGATAAGAGGTGCGAGGCATGAAGCTATTTCAGTAGAAGAGACGGCCACATTTAACCGTTTCGACAGTGAAATGGTGGGAACGTGATACCAGCCTAGTAGCTCGTCGGAGCAGTTACCGTGAAAGTATTTGTAGAAAAGACAGAGGGAGGCGATGGTACGTCTGTAAGAGAGCGACTGTAGACGAGATGCCAGATCAGGACCAAATACATTGCTTATCTGTCACTGGATCTTCTCGAGGACCTTAAGGCGAACAGCAGGGCCATCAGATCATATATGGCAGCAGTATTCCATGCAATGTCTCATTGACAGCAAAAGCAACAGTCCACAATGCGAATTACAAATTGGAGTTACCAAAATAAAACAAGTCCAAAAATTTAAATATCTACTAAATGTCTTTAACAAAGGATGATATGTGTGACATATAAATCCAAATACGGATTGGGATAGCGAAAGAAGCCTTTTAAAATTTAAGCAATGTATTACGAAACGGAATTTTGATCGGAAACAAAGAAAAAAAATACTGAACTGCTGTTATATCCGTACGACAATATGATAGGGAATGATTGACAATATTATCACCGATGTAGAAGAGACCCCAAATAACAGAAATGTGGTTGTGAAGAAGGATTCTGAGAATACCAGTAACCAAACATGTGAGCAAAGACGAAGATTTAGAGAAAACGGAAACAAAATCGACACTTATAAGTAACACCAGAAAGAGAGAGATGAAAATACTTAGACGCATAATGAGTAGAGTGGGCTTGGAAAATTTGGCTCTGAAAGGAATTATTGAAGGTCAACCAGACATCGGAATGCAGCGCATAATCTAGCTAACAAGATTTTATAACGATTGGTTGAACAGGGTTGATGTAATATAGAATAAAGACAACAAGGCCTTCAAAGAACAGGACATTGAAGGAAAACGTCATATAGAAGAAGAAGAAGAAGAAGAAGAAGAAGAAGAAGAAGAAGAAGAAGAAGAAGAAGAAGAAGAAGAAGAAAATTGAAAAATATGTATATGAAAAAGATAAATAATATTTAAGGTAGACCATCTCTGGGAAAATAATAAAATCTTATATAAATGTTTTCTTGATTTTCCTTTAATTATTGAACCCCAAGCAAAGCAATAAAGCCACTACGACGCAAAGGGTTTACTGTGAGATTATTAGAGATTATTACAAATAAGGAACACTATTAAGGAGAACGATTAAAATAGAAGATAACTATATATATTGAATTTAAATTTTTGAAGAACAAAGTTGACTGTTAAACAAGAAGCCGTAAGAAAATTCCACAAAATAAATTCAAATTTTATTTCGCTTTTATTCACTGGGGATAAAACTGGGGATAAAAGCTTTGGTTGTATCCACTGGACCATGTGTCACTAAGGATAAAAGCGTTGGTTGGGCCCCTGAACCATGATTCATTGAGGATAAAGCGTTGTTTGTATCCATTGGGACATGTGTCATTGAGGATAAAAGCTTTGGTTGGCCCCGCTGGGCCATGTGTCATTGAGGATAAAAGCGTTGGTTGGCTTCGCTGGGCTATGTGTCATTGAGGATAAAAGCGTTGGTTTTATCCAATGGACCATATGTCACAAACGATAAAAGCGTTGGTTGGCACCGCTAGGCTATGTATCATTGAGGATAAAGCTTTGTTTGTATCCACTCGGCCATGTGTCCTTGAGGATAAAAGCGTTGGTTAGATCCAGTGACTTGACCGAAAGGGCTGTGAGTTCAGTTACTGGCTACTTAAGTGGTGAACAAAACTTGAGTCGAGTTAAAGGGAGATAACTGAAACATCCAGAATAGGCATAACACGTCCAACTAGAACAATTTACCCTGACAGCGTCTATTTCGAAATTCCAATCACCTGAATGACAAAGTTGATATTCACATATTATATCAAATACAAAAATGTTATAAATTTGAAAAAAAAAAGGCTTTATTTAATTAGTTTTTTGTTTCATTAAAGTAGTGATTTCACTTATGAAAGATTCCTTACTTTGTCTTTTACTAATAAACTTTTATTACTTTTTCGCTTTTAAGTTAAAAGGCTTTGTGTCTGATAGTATTGAAACGACTTCTGACTTCCCGTTTAACCTTATTCTAAACAGACATTCATGACTTACTAAAGGGTAAGAAGATAAGAGAAACATAAAAGAAAATGTCGTGTGTTTAATAAGTTGTCAGACATGTTATCGTCTTTTTACTTCAGAAACTCCAGTCTTAAAAAAGAAAGAAATAAAAAGAATGGCATAGTGGAGAGCATAGGCCAGTAAAGAAAAATGAAATAGAGAAAGGAAAATGGCTGACCTAATGCAGACAGCAATTGATTCGTAGACATTAACCGTGCCTGTCACTAGCTGAATTCTGATCTTGTCAACTAGGATTAGATATAGCCTTCATTTCTCTCAAAAATCCGTGCAGGATTTCTTGTTTGGAATTTCGTTCTGTCTTGCAATCAGGCAGACATGAATAACATGAAGTCAACGAATAGATCAAGAACCAAAAAAAATATGAATAAATGAAACAAGTTAGATCTTCTTGATAAGCAGATATAAAGTATTGAAGACGGTTTGCTATTTATTTCTTTATTAAACATTTACTATCTTTTATCCAGTTAACTTTTTATATCCGATTTAACCAGCGGGGAAAATATTCAGAATGGCGAAAAAAAAAAAAAAAAAAAAAAAAACAAATTTATTCTTTATCTTTAATGAGTTATGTCTATCTAGTTTAAACTTTTTTTCTTAAATAATTTAATTGACACGACAACACGCCAGTTTCATCAATCAAGAGAATTAATTTAGTCCTAAGAGTTTCTAGTTGAGGACGAAAGGCGTTAGACAGAATTTTTTCACTTTATCACTCCTTTCTACGAATATTTTTCTAACATATAGAAATTTAAATATATATATATATATATATATATATATATATATATATATATATATATATCAGAAATCCTTCCGTACTTATTGATGGTACAGTGTTAAAAAATGTTGAGACGTTAATATATCTTGGATCAACAGTCTCTTCTGATATAAAAATGGACAGAGAAATCCAATCCAGAATAGACAAAGCCACACAGCATTCAGTAGTTTTAAACATAGGTTATGGGGCACCAAAGAAGTATCGCTCAGAGGAAAGATTGACATATGCAGATCAGCCGTTCTCTCAACCCTTCTCTATGGTGCTGAAACTTGCTGTTGAAAATGGGATGACAAGGTCAAGAATAATGCAATACTAAAGAAATCTAACAACATCGTAGTCATTGAAACCATTCTAGCAAAATTACAACTTAGTGGGGTGGGGCTGGTAATGTTTTGAGAATGGATGAGCATAGACTTCTAAAAAAGGTACTGTATAGACAACTACCAAACACCAATCGTTCAGTTGGACGTCCACTCTTACGCTACAAAGAGAACATGAAACGTCTCAATTCTGATCTGAAAACCTGGGAAACCCCAGCAACAAACCGAAACGAGTAAGGTAAGACATGCTTCATTAAGTTAAAGAGTTTGGAAGACAGTATACTGAAGCATCGTGATCAGCTTCGTCAAGCACTAAAGCAGAGACGCCATCCAAATCCTATTTTAAAAAAATATCACCTGTCAGTGTTGCTTTGTCGCCAGCAGGATGGCTGGGCTAGAAATGCACTTCAGAAAGCACAAACAAAATATGTCTTTCGCTTAGCTGATTTTATCGACAATAGCCCCTGCTAGCATGCGTAAATGTAAAACAAAAGTCACCACCACTGCCTATCTTCATTTATCGTTCACAATAGGAAAGTCCATCATATATATGTCTGAAGTATCTTAAACGACTCGGGATATAAGACAGACTTTTATCACATTGTTTTTGGTAGATACTAATGTTTGAAGAGACGCCCAAATTTTTTAATTAAACATTATATTCATTTATATTCACCTACCGCCTTGAATGTTCGAGAAATCTTATTAAAAGATCTCTCGCAGGATTCGGACCATTTTCCGTCTGGCTAAATCTTTAAATCCGATGCACTATGACCAACGAAGCTACAAAGAACTGATTAGTCAGGAAAGGCCGAATTATACCTTTAACAGTTTTGCTGACATAGACCTCATGAAATGTTTCATATCTGCGGAGTTTCGTATCCAAGCATAAACAAAGGTAATTTAAGTATGGATTTTTTATTTATCCGACATATTTTTAAATCACTTTAAACGTTATTTTTATTGGATACTCACAGTTGAGTAGACATTCGGTTTATTCCTTAAACAGTGTATTTATTTTTGTTTGCCGTTCTGGAAGTTCGAGCAATCAAAAAAAAAAATGATGCTCTCTGGCAAATTCCTTTAATAAGATTTCTCTGAAGATGGAAAACTTCGCGGAGAGTAGCACAGTTGACTAGAGCATGCCATTTTTTAAGAGACTTGTATCTAACTACAAGTTCGCAGCTTCGAATCCTAGTAGAGTTTTTCTTTTATAGGTTTCCAGGCCGGAAGAAGAAAATAAATGAATATATGGTTTAATAAATTAACAGAAAGTCTACTCAAATACGATCATCCACTAAAATAACGCTTGAAGCCATAATATGTATCATATTATATTCATAAGAAATGTACATTTTTTTTTATCACCGGTAGTAGATGCATGCACGATGCAATCGTCTGGTGCTGAGTAAAAACTCTCAGAAATTTACAGCCGTTGAACTGGTGAAAGAAAATAGAATATTTATTATTAATATGAATTCTAGATTTGTTATTATGATCACTATTTTATTATCATATACATTTAATGTGCGATATTTCATATATATATATATATATATATATATATATATATATATATATATATATATATTTATATGCTCCTAAAACAATATTTCGGTTGAGCTCTCTGGGGAAGAAGTGTGACTATTACTGTGCCTAATGAAATACTCTTTGTTAAAATCAATCGAGTTCTCTCAGTTACTGGCATGTTTATCTAAAAGTAAATAGGCTTAAATTCAACTTCATTCAGGCTTATGGATAGATTGTACGACTGACACCAATTCTGCCGGGTTTGCATACTAGCTAGAGGCAACCGGACGTCTAGCCTAGCTGTGATACAGTGAAACAGTCTGTTTGTCCATGACAATATATATATATATATATATATTAAAGAAAAACAGACCACTTTAAGGTTCCATTATAATAATTTTTTTCATCAGAGCCTTTTTAAGGGACGCTGGATCATCAGATAACATTACCATATATATATATATATATATATATATATATATATATATATATATATATATAAATATATTATTTCAGAAATATAAAGATTGTCTGATTAGAAAAGAAAAATAAACAATGTAAAGAAAACAAAATATTCTAAAAATATTCAATAATCAGTAATTTGCGAAATTGGAAATTTGCTAAATAAAGATCAAAGAACTATCAAAACAATGAAATTGAAGATAATGTCCAAATAAACAAAAAAGAAAATTACCTGGCTTTGCAAATATGAGAAAGCTTAATATCGTAGCAAACAAAAGAAAGTTCATTGAGCAATGAGAAAATAATTAATTTATTTTCTTGAATAATTATATTAACACCAACATTTGTACTTAGAACAAATAAAAAAACTAGTCAACACCAACAAAAAATTTGAAATTGTGTCGATACACCAAATATCTTTTTTAGCTAATTTAAGAGCGCTGAATCTGAAAATGAACTTAATTTTTCTTGCTTAGGTACGTTTTTGCTGTAAACAAATCCCTCATTTTTGGAAAAAATAACAATTTTTTAATTAGTTTTCTGTATATATGTTATGAACCGATAGTAATATTTATAAAAAAATAAAATCGTAGAAACATCTCAATGAGTATTTAAACCAACAAATATTGTTCTGCTTATTAATAAACACTGTTTTTTTCAATAACAATCAGGTCCTAAGTCTTTAAAAATAATGTGACTGAATATAGCAAGATCAGCATGGAATTGGCGCATTCAATTGGGATGTCTTTATTTGGAATTTCTTTCTGTGAAAACAAAACGTCTTCAATGAGCTTCTTTTCGTTCTGTAGTAAAGGAATAAAAGTAATGGGATAAATTTATGAATACCAAACAGAAGATTTTAGGGTTTCATTTTTATTTATGTCACCGTAATTACAAGGATTACTAAAGTATATTAGTGATAAATTTATCAGTTAATATGAATGTTGGTGATAAATTGGAAAATTTCGGTACTCCTATTTTAAACGTTTTGTCTCAAAAACACTTTTTTTTATAGAACTAGTTTATTTCAGGTGGCTGACATAGATTGCTCGACCTGCCTGATAAATGATGGGTTTCTATGACCTTTATTAACTACATTTCGCGATCAGTCAAGATCGTAAATTGATCTTTTTTTTTTCAAAAAATGAGCAATTTCAGTAAAGGAAAAACAACAGTAGCTAACCATGAAAAACTAAGGTCATTTGTGGAATCAGCACTATGTGATTTGCTAAAAATGTGTTTTGTTTCTTAGCAACAAAAATCGTGTCGACCAGTTTAATTCATTTGACAACAGAAGATAATCACATGACATGTAATTTGGATGTGCAGGTGGGGAAATATATATTGGAAGGATAAACCGTGTTCGAATTATATACGCGTCCGTTATTCTCTTATACGCACAAATAAACTTAGAAATGGTAGGAACCCATTTGCTCCCTCGACTTATGCTTGAAATAGTAGGACTATATGGAAATATTTTTATTCTCAAAATCTTTTTCCCTCGCAAAAATGCGTTGTTTTTACAATCTAAAATATGTTCCGGTTTTTTAAATACGCAAGTATTTTCGACTATACATTCAGTCATCTTCAGGCATGGAAATTATTTTGTTTTTGGTAAAATGCAGGTATCATCCGAGGCGAAAAAATATAATGCAAACCAAAATATGTTTTTTGAATTGTGTTATTGTTAACGGATACAAACTTTTGGAGCGTGCAGTCGCAACGCTAAGGTTGAATTTTTTGAAAATTTAGGAGAATGCGTTTTTTACTAATATGGCAAATTAAGAATTTTTTGTTGTAGGAGTTTATAAGCCAATGGGGCATGAACTAAATAGGTCAATAAATAGTGTAATGTCTCAGTTGTTATCTCGAAAATTTGCACATGGGATCAGTTTTTTAAAATCAAATATGTGGTGCATTATATTTAAAAAAAATTTGTAAGCGAATGGATTTCGCCATTTTATATCATTAACTTTAGTAATTTACTTTTTGTATGAATGATTCATTATTATATAAATTTAACTGCACCACATATTTGATATATATATATATATATATATATATATATATATATATATATATATATATATATATTATGAAATGGACAAAGTCCGACAATTATTTTAAGACATTATTTTTTTTATCAGCCGCAAAAAATAAAAATAAAATAAACTGTTAATTTTTATTTAAAAGTCGTTTTAGCCGAGCAAAAATGTACTTTTTCGAAGAATATAAAATAACGTAAGCGAACTTTATCTACTGACGGACCGAAATATTATCATTGAATATCCTAAATGTAACCGGGTATTAGTTTGGTGGAAAAATAATGACGTAAAAATGTCGTTTTTTGACGTATTTTTTAAGGTCAAAAAACAACATTATTACGTCATTATTTTTGCACCAACCTAATATAAACACCTTCCAAGAAATAAACAAACATTATAATTCCATGCAAGCTTCAGTTCAATGTTCTAACTACTGAACCTAACATGCCAGATCCATTTACAAATATGAAATTATTTAATCATCCAATTAGACCTGATATGCAGAACATTTCAGGAAAAATATTACATTTCCAGAATAGAATTTTTTATTATATGAATTTTGTAAAAATTTTCTATAATGCGACAGCAACGTGAAAAATAAATAATACTTATCGATGTTCTTATATAAAAGCATTTGAAAGATTGTATAATGGAAGCATTCGGAAGCAATTGTGACAAAATACGTGTCTAGATGTAATGATGTAGGTATTAATGCAAATAATATGTAAGTATAAAAAGAGATCTTTCTGCACGTTTATCTACGAGATGCGTATGCAAAAGGATCTGTGGATGTGTGCATATCTGCGGGGATTGAAAATGTATCGAGCGGAGTCACATACAAAAATTTAAATGAATTACCAAACATAATTTTTTTAAAGAGATCCGTAGTAAGGCTGACAACTTTTCAGCTCACATTATACAAACACAAATACTTACACAGGTACCAGGTATAACAACAAAATTGTCTAAATCGTGTAACAGTAGGGTATGTATGATCGTTTGTTTCAGTTTTATTTTCGCTTATATATATATATATATATATATATATATATATATATATATATATATATATATATATATATATATATAATTTCGTGCAATATCCTTGGAAAAGGTATGGATCCTCTTCTTCTCCCCCAGACTTGAGTAAATATAAAGAAATACCGGGTTATATAGCCTTGGATG
This sequence comes from Acanthosepion lycidas, assembly GCA_963932145.1. NCBI lineage: Eukaryota > Metazoa > Mollusca > Cephalopoda > Sepiida > Sepiidae > Acanthosepion > Acanthosepion lycidas. The sequence continues at coordinate 77,727,261 of OZ010594.1, read as the reverse complement.
GCAACTGGTCTACTGCAAATAGAATGGCAACCTACTGTAGGAAAAAAAATGCCTCGTCAGCCATGTATCGAAACATACATTATCGCCTAAGCGTGTATTACGCATGGCACATAACTGACTGATATATATATATATATATATATATATATATATATATATATATATATATATATAACTGAAATAAATCATAAAGAGCCAGGAAAACTTATCTAGGATTCACCTAAAGGATCTGCAGTGTAAGCCGGCACTGGTCTATTTATTTCGCGCTGTTCGTATGTTTTTAGTTCTTTCTTTTTTTTATTTCCAATTTTTTCCTCGGTTACCGATTTGTTTTGACATATCTAAAAGTTATGCTATCTGAGTTTTTTTTACCAAACGAGTATTACAATATATATATATATATATATATATATATATATATATATATATATAGATAGATAGATAGATAGATAGATAGATACACCTAGTGAGCCAGACAAACCTACCTAGGTTTCACCTAAACGGATCGTCAGGGAAAGCCGAACTTTCCCTGACGATCCGTTTAGGTGAAACCTAGGTAGGTTTGTCTGGATGACTAGGTGTATCTAGGTCTGCTCTACGGTTGTATTGAGCTCTTTTCTTAGTTGTTTACTCGTATCGGGTTTTTTTCTTTGGGCTTCAGACCTGCATCTGTGCGATTTTTTTCGGCAGTAGTTCATGTTTGTAGCTCTTTCTTTTTTAAAAACCTTTTTTCCCTCGAGATTGATTTGATTATTGGCGAATCAAAAATTCGATTGTTTTTTCGAAACGAGTCTAGTTATATATATATATATATATATATATATATATATATATATATATATATATATATGTATGTATGTATACGATGTAACAGCAAAATTGTCCAAAACGTGTAACAGCATGGGATATCTGCCCATCCCGTAATTTTTTTGTTTTTTTACTATCTAAAATAACACTAAACTAATTGAGTTTCTTTTGTCCAGATTTTCAGATAAATCGTTTAACCATCTTGATAACTTTTGGCGTAAGAATCAGTGAAAAATTATTTCAGTTATTCAGCTAGAGAGAGAACTGGTTAAAGTCGTGTTGTGTCAGATGAGCAATGGTGAGAGGAAAAATCATTCAGACCTTCAGTAATTGTACCAACATTCATACTTTGTCTTCCATCTTCAAAGTCCATTCAAGGACCATGAAGAGAACGGTGAATAAGTTTAAAAAAGAGGGGACAATATGGACGAAAAAAGGATCAGGAGGTCACAATAGGAAGAGGGATCATTATTTCAATTAAAAGCTACAGACTATTAGAACGATCGAACTCAATCCATAAGACGTTTGGTACGTGAAAAAGGAGCTTCATCTATAACAGACTAAAGAGCACTGAAAGGAAACTTGAAAATGAAATCGTACATAAAACTTGTGAAATAAATTTGTTATTCCAGGGCAGAAATTTAGAAGGTTAGAGAGGGCGAGGATCATTTTGAATAAGTTATTAAATCATCCTGGAATTATATATATATATATATAATATATATATATATATATATATATATATATATATATATATATATATATATATATATATAAGTGCGCATTTATGCAGAAAATAGAAAAGAACACGTTGAATGCATAATTCGGAGTTACTTAGTATTTTTGTTTTTATTTTTAAGAAGTCTGTGCTCCATACAGAAGTAGAGCTTATATTATAATATTTTTTTGTTAAAAATATGATTCCCTCG
>OZ010594.1:77625525-77720525 GCA_963932145.1 Acanthosepion lycidas | reverse complement strand
GTAAACGAAGCGATCGCTCAAGGGTCAGTCCACGAAACTCTGGACACACACACACGCACACACACATACACACACATATATATATATATATATAATATGATGTATGGTTATGAGTTTTTGACAAATTATGTTAGCTCTATCACTGATATTGAGTGCTTTCCACTAAGTAGCACACATATAATATATATATATATATATATATATATATATATATATATATATATATATATATATATGATAACCATATATATTTTTATATATGAACATTATTGGGAAATTGTATGAGAAAGTGTACAAAGTTTACATGCTACGTGTATCGTCCTTCAGGACAGATGACTCCGTTGAACATGAACCGACTGTCGACTTTGGGTGTTAACTTGAACTTCCCATAGTTTAGTTTGTCCCAATTAGATGTCTAGTCACACTGATGAGCTGTGATAAATCAAAACAGGCTTGTATATGGATGAAAAAAAAATATATATATATATGTGTGTGTGTGTGTGTGTGTGAAAAACATGTTTTCTCTATTCCACGGCGTTTCATTCAATGTACAGGTTACTAAAGGTGTGCTTGCACTCCGCAGAAGGAAAAACACGGTTTTCTCTATAAAATCTCATAAAGAAATGTCCATCGTATAAATTAAGCCCTCCTATTTTTTAACTCCTGTATTTTTATGTTTCGATCCTCATTTTGTTATACTCACACACACAAACGCACAAACACACCCAAGCGAACACACACAGACATACTCACACACACTCACTCAAGTAAACACAGACATACTTTCACACACACAAACATATATATATATAAGTGTGTGTTTGTGTGTACATGTATTACATTGATATATATGATATATCTTGATATGAAATTATCGTTATCTCGCACACACACATATATATATGTGTGTGTGCGTGTGTGTGTGTGTGTGTGTGTTTGTTTTAGTAAGACAACAGACAAGCTACTACGATTCGGCTTTTCCTTTTCTGTAATTTCGTGTGATTTCGGTTGTACTTTTAGCCATTATCGATATTATTTTTGCATTTTACCTGGCTCTAAGGATTGTGTTTTTGTTTCTCGAGCTATACGGATGTTTTATTTTCAGGGCACAGCACATTATGGCCGTGTTCTTATTTAATATTATTGTGTGTTGTGTTTTCTTTTTATTATTAAGGTTTCCATTATTTTTACTCGTTTTTTTAGAGCATTATGTCTTTTTTTTTCTACTAGAATGTTTCGCATGATGTCTGGTAAGTTTGTTTGTGTGTTTCAATGGCGTCTAATGGAGCTGTGATCAGATAGTTGCAATGTAAGACGTCTGGATAAGCATGCAGTAGTGTGATTCGATGTAATTATTTATGTATTCGCTTTGATCAGGAACGCACTTCCTTAACGTCCATTTGAACTCATAAATAATGTTTGTTCGTTGTTATTTTTATTTTTGCTTGTGTGCTCTTCTTTTTGAGGATAAGGTTAGTTTGAATTTTTGTTTGTGTCAATAGGTGTAGCATATTTATATATGATATTTCTAAGTGAAAATTCTTGTTTGTAGTTGACGTGCGTTTAGATTTTGTAGAATATATGGTATGTTATTTTGGACTGTGTGTTCACTATCATTGATATTGAGTTTTGGGAAGAAACACTCTTGTTTGGTGGCCAGGAAATCCATTGCTGACTCGTGACTGTTTAGCATTGTTAAGTTCTCTAAGGACAAGTAGACGAGATGGAGAATTCTGATATGCTCTTTCTTAGAAATTTTTTTTTATCACTGCAATTTTGTTTCTGAGTGGGCATTTACTCTTAAAGTTAAAGTGGGTGTATGTCGCCTTTAATGAAACATGTATAAATCAAGGATTGCTGCCTAATACACAATATATACATGTATATATATATATTTATGTGTGTGTGTGTAGTTTGGCATGTATATATATGTGTCTGTATATATGATTCGTTAATACGATAGAAAAGTTGATTTAAAGAAACTTGTATAAAATAGGGAATGTTGCCAAAACACACACATATATATATATATATATGAGAGAGAGAGAGAGAGAGAGAGACCAGTCGTCTGAGACACATAAGTGTTCAAAATCATGTTGTGCCTTTGATGCACTACTTGTGTTTCTATCTTCGATGGCTAGCCGTAGGCCCTTATAAAATTACATATGTAGAACAAACAAATGCACCTTCTATGAAAGCTCCAGCAATGTTAAAACGGTATTAAGGGCGCTACTTTTTAATAAGTTTTTGTTCATTTCCTACATTTGGCAGTACTATGTTCGGTGTCCTTTCATCCCTCATGCACATTAGATATATACATACGTCCATTTTAATATATATATATATATATATATATATATATATATATATATATATATATATATATATATAGAGAGAGAGAGAGAGAGAGAGAGAGAGAGAGAGAGAGAGAGAGAGAGAGAGAGAGAGAGAGAGGCACGGTGGAGTAATGAATAGCAGCTTGGATTGAGGAATCAGAGCAGAGTTCGAATTCCAGTCGAATTCACTACATTCACTTATGTGCTAATACCCATGGAAAATGTGTGAATCCCCTTCTTCTCTCTCCAGCAGGACAGACTGGGTTCTATAGCCTTGGATGGCAACTGGGCTAGGAGAAGGACAATCTAAATTCAAAACCTGCGTAGAGTCGTTTGGGGACCTTGTGGAACTTAGTGCACCAGGTCTCTGAATTCGGCCCTTCGAAAAGTGTGGCTGGTCTTGCATGAAATCTTCACCACTATAATCAAATCTCATGTGCTGTTGTCAGGCTGTCGGTTTCCTGGGAACTGATCTGCTTGACCCTCATACGTCGAATTCGACGGGAGAGTCGACGACTCATACATATTTGAAAATTCAGAATCTCCTCATACTCAATAGCTATTTCAGACTGAAAGATTTTACTTGTGAGTCTTGTCAACTATATGTTTGTGGAAATGAAACAGGAGCTTAAAATTTAAACATTTAGTGAATAAAAGAGTAGGAGGAAGAGAAAAAAAGAAAAAGACAAAAGAAAAAAAGAAAGAGAGAGAAAAGAGGCGAGCAGCAGATGTAGATCTAGACATAAAATTTACGTAAACATCCAATATTATAATGAGAATGTAGACATTAAAGGAAGAAAAGACGCGAAAGCGGAAGAGAGAAGAGGAAAAAGTAAAAGAAAAAAGAAAGAGAGACATGAGAGTAAAGAGAAAGCAACAGATATAAATTTAAAACCTCAATCACACGGTAGTAGAAGTAGAAGTTACTGGCTCAATTAGTTAAATAAGCTTGACCTATATTTTAAAATATTAAACCCCCAATTTAGTTTGCCACAGAATGACAAAATTCCAGTAAAAAATAAACACAAATATATGCTATTAAAAATCATCAATAGAAAAACTTCCTTAAAAAAAAAAATACTTAAAATTGCGTCTTTCCTTTCCCCCTAACTGATTCATTGAAGATCATTAGTTGTGTCAACAAGAATATACATGTAATAAAACTTTGGGAATGTAGCAAATCTTTATAGTAATTCATCGAATCTAGAAGAATCTTCAAAAGAATGCAGAAAGCAGTGTAGGACTGTTTCGTATTATTTTGGGCCTCATCAGCAGTGAGCATCCACTACCAAGATTCGAACTATATCGATACAACGCCAGCGTCATACCAACTGTACCAACGGACCTCGGTGACAAAGAATAAACGGAATATACTCGATATAGCGCCGCTACTCACAAATTCCGTAGTGATACTCATCAAGGTATTCATAACCCAAAGGATTGTGCCCAAAGTGTTACATCTTTTCTTTTCTTCGAAGCGTTCCATTGCAGAACGTTAGCTGTGTCAAGCAAGAATATACATGTAATAGAATTTTGGGAATGTAGGCAAAGCTTTATAGTAATTCATCGAATCTAGAAGAATCTTCAACAGAATGCAGAAAGCACTGAACGACACTTTTGAACTATTCTGGGATTTATCACCAATTCCATTACATTAACGAAATTCGAACTTGGACCGAACGATACAACGCAAGCGTCATACCAACTGGTCTTGTGACAAAAAAGAAACTGAATATATATATATATATATATATATATATATATATATATATACATATATATATATATACATATATATATATATATATATATATATATATACATATATATATATATATATATATAACAGAAATTTCTATTTATGAATGTCCCATTATAAATTCAGATATTCACTAAAATTGTAAAGGCATTGTACTGGCTGTTTCATTATAAGAATTAGCAATAACTACCTTACATCTACTTTTGCCTAATAATAAAAATGTAACATTTATTTGAATATATTTAAGTTTGCTTGGGTAATATCAATTCAGATATGAAACTAATTACCTATAAGATATTGATAATTATCTATTCTCAGGTATCAAAATCTAGCCGTTATCTGTATAAATACATTTTTCGTCACATTTTATGAAGGGCTAAATATTTTTTTATCCAACATTCCATTCATTTTCATTGTTTTATATACAGAGGGCTGCGAAAGTAGGTATACAGTAAGTGTTACCAGTACTATATAAGTGTTTATGTATTCAATACAATAAAATCATTTTTGTGCGCATGTTGTTTTCATTGCTATATAACGATTTGTAGCACCTTCTATATCATTTCATGTGGTATACAAGCGCTTACACTTATACCATTGTGTACAAATACATGTCTTTATATAAACGCGCGATTTATATAAATATATATATTGTGATTATACATATATCATTAAATAGACGCGTTTCTCTCTCTCTTTCTATGTATATATACATATACATATATATATATATATATATATATATATATATATATATATATATATGTATATATATATATATATATGTATATATATACGTGTGTGTTGCTTATCCAATATAGAAAGAGAGGAAGTACGCGCAACATCAAAAATACGCATTTATATATTCACACGCATCACCCAGACACATAATATGGACTCGCATCTATGTATAGGCGCGCAAACACACATATATATCGGAGATCCCACGTTAAAAAGGCCTTGTGCCACATGACGCCCTCGTGGGGTGGTGACAGAATATCGTCAGTCCTTCAATTGCTGATCGGCTGTTCCGTTGAACTCTTTCCCTTTTCGCGGGGAGGAACCCGAAGAAGGCTACGCCGAAGGACGGATTCTCTTTCGGGGAGTTAAACTGACCCTGAACCCGTTTTACGTGTTCATTGGGCATATTTTTGGCCGAGCACACGGGCTTGGAGATCCCACGTTGAAAAGGCCTTGTACCACATGACGCCCTCGTGGTGGGGTGACAATATCGTCAGTCGCTCAAGTCTTGAACAACAGATCGGTTGATCTCTCTGCCTTCGGGCAGGGAGGAACCCGAAAGAGGCTACGCCGAAGTGCGGATTCTCTTTCTTTCGGAGCTCCCACGTTAAACCGCCCTCGTGGGGAGTGACTTAATATAATCAGAAGTTCAAGTCGAGTCAAGAGTCGAGTCAGAGGCAGTCCGAAACTGAGTTGAGTTCAGACAATTTCTGCAAATTGGAATAGTGATACTGGTCGAGACTACATTGTTCACTCTACTAAACCTGATTGTTCATACATATATATATGGTGTGGGTGTGTGAATTTGGGTCGCAACGGTTGTTCAAGAAATTTCGCAATGGTAACGAGAGCCTCGAAGATGAAGATGGTCGCGGCCGGCCGGCCGACTGCGGTTGATAACGAACACTTGAAAGCCTTAATTAAATACGATCCTCGCAAAACCACACGAGAAGTTGCTGTTGAACTCGAGGTCGACCACTCAACAGTCGTTCGCCATTTAAAGCAAATAGGGAAGTAAAAAAAGTTGGATAAATGGGTGCCGCATGAATTGAACGATAAGCAAAAAAATCGTCGTTTTGAGGTGTCTTCTACGCTCCTTCTGCGCAACAAAAACGAACCATTTCTCAGGCGGATTGTGATGTGTGATGAGAAGTGGATCCTCTACGACAACCGGCGAGTTTCGGCACAGTGGTTGGATGCCGGAGAAGCTCCACAACACTTCCCGAAGCCGAAATTGCACCAAAAAAAGTTTATGGTGCCTGTTTGGTGGTCTGCAGCCGGTCTCATCCATCACAGCTTCTTGAATCCGGGCGAAACGATTACGGCGGAGAAGTACTGCCGACAAATTGACGAAATGCACCAGAAGCTCCAACGTATGTGCTCGAGATTGGTCAATATGAAGTGACCAATTCTCCTCCATGACAACGCTCGCCCGCATGCTGCTCCACTGACCCTGCAGGAGCTGAACGAATTGGGCTACGAGACTCTGCCTCATCCGCCATATTCACCGGACCTCTCGCCCACCGATTATCACTTTTTCAAGCATCTCGACAATTTCCTGCGCCAAAAATGCTTCAAAAGCCGCGATGATGCCGAATCGGCCTTCAATGACTTAATCGCTTCCAGAACTCCGGATTTCTATGCTAATGAGATAAATAAACTTGTTTCTCGTTGGCAAAAATGTGTCGATTCTAATGGTTCTTATTTCGATTAATAAAGTTTATTATGAAAGGAGTTATGATCTTTTGAAGTTGAACGTCAAAACACGACATTATTTTTGCACCAACCTAATATATATATATATATAAAGAGAGCGAGAGGCATATAAGAAAAAAGGCGTATCAAACGGAAAAAAAGTTTCAAAAATTATATTCGTTTATGAAATCTTAGAAAACTGATTTATCTAAATGCATGATTTTCTCTAAATTTTTTTTCAATCAAATTTGGAATATCCTTTTCACTATAATTTACAAAAGATGTAATTGAGATTATTTTCCTTGTTTAACTTATAAAATTGTTTTTATTTTTCAGGAAAATAAATAGATATTTAATCAAATCTTTCTCAAATTTATCTTGAGGCTAAACAAAAAGAACTTTTGAAGCACGATCGAACTTTTTCCTTTATTATATTTATAAAGGAAGAAACAATTTCGACGAAGGCTATCAAATTTATAGTTGATTAATTGATATATTTTGTGCAAATCCCGTTTGGGAAATTTAGTATGTCAAGAAATATGAATAAAATTGCGAAAAGTAAAGTTTAAACTTAACAAAATCTAATCATCATCATTGCTGCGCAGCTGATCACCTGACCAATTCACGTCATATGTCTGGGTTGAAAGTGACGGAATGACCTTTCATGCGTATAACTAGCGGAGTGCATCCCACTGTTGTTGAAATCACATATATAAAATGAGTCATCGCTCAAAAAATAAATTTAGCTCCTTGAATCGTTTCAATTTGATTTTAACTTTAAGTTCTCTATTCTTTCATCATGTAATAAATCTTGTTTATCCACAGTTTCTTCCTCTTTTAATTTATGTAAAAATGTTTACTTCAAAACTGTAAACTTCCGAACAACAAAGTGGACCAACTTTTCTTGCTTTGTAACAGTCTTCATTTTATGTGGATAACAGAAAATAATACAATGTTCTTATATAATTATAATGTATTGTAAAGTTATTCATTTTGTTATTAATTTTATACGAATTGTTTTTCTTTAAAAAAAAAAAAAAAAAAAAAAACGAATCCCACACGACGTAGAAAATGCCCTAATATTATTTTATTTTTATTTCGATGAAGGCAAAATAACCATTGAATCACAGACATTAATGTTTCTCTCTGTTCAGCCACTATCAATAAACTGTAATAAAACGGATTTCTTGATATCGAAAATTATAGCTTAACGTGCCGTTACGGAGTTAATGAAATTGATAACAATTTTCATCTTTTATATTCCTTTTCCATTCTGTAGGTGATTATTTCCATCCTATTATTTTAAGATGATCTTGTTTGAGCCTAGATTCTTCAAAGTAATTCGCTCAAGAGAATCTAGTCGCCAATAGTGGGCATTACCCTCTTAGAACCATCACGGCATATGCTGGCACTTGACCAAGGATTGAAACATTTATTTTTACATATTTTTTTTTCCTTTTTATATATGGTGGGTAGTTTAGGACAGTGATTTGCCCATGGGCTCCCTATTCTATTCTGTTCGCAATCAAACGTCGTAACACGCCATTGGCTAGAGAGTTTTCAAAAGAACAGTTGATAGAATATTTCCATGTTGAGTGAATACTGACTGAACGTTTCTCTATTTAATTGTCCCTGTCGATATTTGCCGCATCACCTTAAAAGATAAGGGCATTTATGATGCATAATGTATTTTGAGTGTACCCGCTCTGTCTAGTTTCATTTTTCTGATTAACATATTTTATTAGTGCCTCATATGCGCAAATAAATATCTTTAAAAGCAAAGTTTAAATGTTTTTAAATACATCGCTTTATAGTAAATCATACAAGTTGCAGCATATGTTGTTTCTTGTTATTATAAACACAATATCTTTACAGTTCGATTTCTTTTAGAATCAAAAAGTAGATATACTTTATTTTTCTTCCCTTAGGTTTACCAATCAGATGATTTTCTTTTATTTGTTGAATGATTTGTTTTTTATGGGTTATCAACCTTTTGTATATTATTTATAAACAAAAATATATTTCGACTGTAAGAATTACTTTGAGATAATAATAATTTTACTGATAGAATTCCTACTAATAAAACGAAAGCTAGGAGAAGAGGCAAATTCATAACTTTCTTAAAGGAAGTTGCACGTACATAAATATAACGAAACCGAATGGAATTGGAACTCGGTTCTGCAATTTTAAATTCGATATCAATTACACTGCCCCCACGTCCAAACTTACAGCACCTGGTATAACTGACGATTCAATGTTGCTTATCTTCTATAATCGTGCGAAAACTGGTGTTTCAAAGTGATATAGCCCCTGATAATTTTCCTTATTAAATTGGGCTTTGACAAATGTTATTAATATATTTTGGAACACAGACAAGTGCAAATAAAATATAAAAAGTAAATCCTCTTAAAGACTAGAAACTCCGGAATATAAATTATTCAGTGAAAATGTATATGTTATTATATTCAATGATGCTTCAAATTCAGAAAGCAGCTAAGATGTTTTTTTCTCCCGTTTTCATTTTTAGTATCACAGATTTTAAATATATGCGTCTACTTAATCATATTAAAAGTAAAATATGCAGACAAGAATATGAGAAAATATGAGAAAATCATAAGAAATATATCCTTATTAAGCTTATTGGATGATTTTATTTCTTTATATTGTAAGAACGTGGTAAGTGTAGTTATACAGCAGAAGTTGATTGCTATTCTATTTTAGAATTTTATTCAAGTTTGCGTTGTGATTGATTGGAGAGAAAAATGTGCAATATTTTTTACGCTATTAATTTGCCCGTATGCTATATTTACATAGTGGTTATTAAAAAAATGATTTCAAATCTCCATCTCTTTTAATGATCACCATGTCTAAACATAATATGAAAACTCAAAAATCAAATATAAATAAGAGTTAGGTCACTGTTACATTGATTAAATTTGCCGATATGTTCATAACCAACTTTCAGGAATATCGTTTTTGTATGCCTGTTCATAATATTTGGTTTTTAGTAACTACTAGCAGCCATACCCAGCTGGGTGATCAGAAAAAAACGTTCAATTAGAATGGAGCAAAAACAGCATCATGATTACATGAGTCTATCTTCTTCGATTACTTTAAAGTACTTTCATTAGAAAATATTATGAATTAATGCAGTCACTGTTATAACAGAAGTAGTCTGTATTTATTCCGTCAATGTTAGCCGAAGACAGGGAATATGAATACCCAGTTCAGACGACAATTATTTTAGAGTTTTTAAAATTCAATTTGTCAGTGTGTTACCAGAGATTTAAAAGAGGATACATTTATAACGAAATTGTTAGATTTGATGAAAATTAGTTGAAAGTAAAAAAAAAAACAAACAAAAAAAACGCCATCTTCTTTAGTTAAATGGCTGTTAATCAATATATTGTTGGCTACAATTAAGTGAAGTTTGTATTAGATTGGTTGAAAATTGTGGGAGTTTATAGTTTAAAAGTTGCGTTGAAATCGATTTGTGTTCAATTGATTTTTCGTTTTTTGCATTTTTTCAATAAACGCAGTGGCGTAGAAATAAAAATATCGTTGAGCTCGTCATAATGTAAGTAACCTACATAGCGAGTTTGGACAAAATGGGAGAAAAAAAGCTGAATTTATGGATTTTGATCGGCTTTATTGATTTTTTTTTAAATTATTGAGATTTTACGCTAAGAAACCTCTCTTACATTGAACAATGTATTGTCAAGTTTGGTCAAAATCGGAAGGATGGATCTCTAGTGAAAAGGTATCACACAGACAGACAGACTGACAGACACAGACATCCTCTTTTTTATACAGAGAAATTATATATATTTACAAAATATATTCAGAACGAAGCAAGCCTTATAACGACGAATGAATGAAATACTTTTTATTTTCTCGTTAGTCAGATTGAGATCGCACATCAGATCTCATTATACAAGTTAATATTTTAATTTAATCTTTAATAAAAAGGTTTAACTATTCAACCACGTACTTTCAAGTGTTATTCAGGACTGTAACTCAAACTGTAGCTTTAGCAGAGACTCGGTATGAGCAGAGGTACGTGACAGATGAGATATTTGCAGTTTATCAACCCTTTTGTAGGTTATTTAAAGCCGGAATCTATTTTGAATTGTAAGAATAATACTTTCGAGTAAACATTGCATTAACAACTTTTTGAGAATGATAATGATTTTCCAGATATGATTTAACCGAGATCTGGGCCAAGAGATGGATTCATACCAATCCAACTGTATTTGTAAAAGCTTTGCGTCTTTAGAGGATATATAATAACTACCTTTATAGACGCAAGAATCATTGGAACATGCAAACTTCTTCAACACGTCAAGGTGTAGAGCCAAGAAGATGACCCACAAAACAAGACACTTATGTGTTCTTTTTTTAACGTGTACTTGAAGAAAGGAGACCTGTCTGTCTGCGGAAATTACTATGGAACCTCTCTACTCCTAAAATATGAAAAAAAAAAATCACGCACATCATGAAGAAGCGATGAGATAAGAATGTTTGATAACTACAAGTTTGTTCAGCATATTGATTGCTACAGTGATTGACACCATAAAAGATGATCTGACGCCAAGTATTCAAACTGTTTACAGGACAAACAGTAGATTAGTATAGTGAATAGAGTAGAGGATGGCTGTTCGTATGGTAATAGAGGATAGAGTAGAAATCGAGATTCGAATAGTAATAGAGGTTAGACTAGAAATAGCGACCGTTTGCGCTTGTCGTCAGCTACTTCAAACATATATAGCGTTCCGTCTATGGTCACGTGGTCTACTTGATCCAAAAATGGGATCATCTGTGCTTGCTCACTGGTGATCTTCAAATTCCAGCAGAGAAACTTTATTCATATGTATATATATATATATATATATATATATATATATATATATATATATATATATATATACACACACACACACATATATATATATATATATATATATATATATATATATATATATATATACACACATACACACACACACACACATATATATATATATATATATATATATATATATATATATATATATATATATATATATATAAAGTTGAACACACACGGAAAGCTTCTAAATTCTATCCGCAACATATTTGTAGAAAATACAAGTATCATAATCTCATCCACATTCATAAAAAGACTCAACATAATGGATAAAGCAACAATAAAAAAAGAAAGTACAACACTCAAACGCGTCAAGTATAAACACGGCCACAATATGCTGACCGTTTTTCGAAAATAAAATATTCCTATATCTCTAGACACATTCACTTAGAAATAAGCATCATCGTAGATAACATGGAAATGCATAGCCAAAAGCGCTTGGATATGCAGTGAATTTGGGAAACATTTACACATCAAGTCTAGAAAAGAAAACACATGCACAAAGACATAAAAAAATAAATTAAATCTTAATTGCAGTACTTTGTAAATCGTCTTTAATGAAACTGGCATAAAACAAGGATTTCTCCCGAAATTTCAATTATACAATTATATATGTATGTAAGAAAGCATATATTTTTATATATAGTGATCGATATTAAAAATATTAAAATAATATTAAAAATAGAGCGTTAGGGATATTATATGAAAACATTACTTTAGTTTTAAATATCAATTATATCCCGGTATCGATGTTTCTTGGAAAATGTCCAGCCTTCAGAGATTTACAACTATGTCATAGATTAAACCCTGAAGACTGGAACTGGAACAAAGTAACATCGATGCCAGGCTAAAATTTCTATTTAAAACCTAAGTAATCGTTTCATATAATATATATATATATATATATATATATATATATATATATATATATATATATATATATACACATACACATACATACATTATATATATATATATATATATATATATATATATATATATATATATATATATACACACACACATACACATACATACATTATATATATATATATATATATATATATATATATATATATATATATATATATATATATATATACTCTCCAAATATATCCACCAGAATATTTAATGAAGCTCTGAATGACGTCAGATACTAATAATGTAAGTATATTGTCGAATATTGATTACGTTAGGGAAAATTAAGCAAACTGATTTTTTTTTTACATAGATGGCTCGTTTCCTTCATTCCCAACTCTCCGTATATTAATATATATGGCAATATTTATTTTGTAATTTCATATATACAACGACTAGCGTGTGTTACAAGAAATATATAACCTCAAAAAGGAAAAAAAATCTTTGTATATCATAGATTAACTGGACAACAATTCTGGAAATTAGAGATATGCTGCACAGAGGTCACGGAGCATTAACAAATAATAAGGAAAACGAAGGCATGAGCAAAATCAGAAGAAAAAAGCTGTCTTCATCACAAAAGAGATTTGCGAAAAAAGATAATAAGCAAAACATTGTATCGAAGAATAAAAACGTTTTTGTAGAATCTTGTGCTTCAAATGCAGAGTAAAAGATGAGTATTAAGAACACTGTCTATAGACATGAATGTAGACACACCGTGACCTTTAAATAAATACCAGAAATGAAAATGAGTAAGCTGGTTGTAATGGTAGATGGAAAAGGATTTCTCATCAATTATTTTCAGTGAGGAATATTGTGCTATCTTAGAAGACTTGCCTATAATTTATATCATTCATTTAATGGAGATTTCCTATGCATAGCTTAAAAGTGGCACAATGCGGCCAGTAGGGAGCACTCAGTGAGGATCGAACTTACTGTTCCGTAATATTTGATCTACCGAGACAATCTTGCTAACAATTACACCACGTTAAAGTGACGCCATATTTCTCTGAGATGTGGTAAAAGGCCAAATGTTTGGAGTACCCAATGAATATTAAAATCACTATCTCAGTTGTAATTGATCTAGCGAGAGAAACTTGCTATTACACCATGTTAAAGTGGCACGGTACTCCTCCAAAAAGAGCTTAGATGTGGCACAAGGCCAAAGGTGTGGAGCACCCGCTGAATATTGATCCCACTGCTAAGCCGTAATTGATGTAATGAGATAAGCTAGCTAACTACTGTACCACGTCGAGGTGCCAAGCAAACAATTCTAATGATCTGCGACTCTATTGTTGGCACTTAAATAATATACCTTTTCGAATTTGATGGCTAGATTGAAATAAAAAAGCTCTGACTTATTATATGTGTGTATCTCTGAGATGAGGTATTGTGATTACTTTTATAATTTATATTATTTGGACTGATATCACCATCTTCATTGACATATTCGCAACGTTTCCGTCGTTGTAAGTTCTGGCCTTCTTCAGTTGATTCGAATATCGAATAGAACCTTTTATTTCGTCCACCGGAGATGATTGCTCTAGTTCCAGGTGCCATGCCTCTTCCGGATGCCTCAGTTATTTCCCTTTAACTCAAAACTCCAAGTTTTGGTATGCTACATTTGTGGCTTTGTATTGAACACACAACTTTTTGTGTCTAGTCACTGGATCTAGCCAACATCTTTATCAACTGGGCCATGTGTTCTTGAGGACATCCAGAAGAGACATGGCACGATGAACTAGAAAAATCTACCCCGGTAGAAGAAATAAATGTTTCGGTTCGAAATTCCAATCACCCGGGCAAGTTTTTTTTTTTTAATAATCTACTCAAATGGACCTGATTCTAGATATTCTACAAATAAGTTTGTTAAACACCCGCTAAAAATGCTACACGTATGGCATTAAAATTTTTGTTTATAATTTTTTTTTTTCAATTTAATATAGCATGATATCTATCTATCTATCTATATATATATATATATATATATATATATATATATATATATATATGTATGTGTGTGTGTGTTTGTGTGTGTGTATTACCTGTATTAAAAATGAAAGAAACGTAATTCTTTTGTAACTAGTGATGTGACCTAATGAACCATGAAAAATATATTTTCTGAGAGAATATATTATTGTCAAGAACCTTGTTTCTTCCTTACTTATTTAATTAATATTTGATCTGGTATTCCACTGAGCTCTCTGGATCACATCCTCTTTGGAATTATCTACACGGATTACGAAACCCTTCATTAACTTACTATATATATATATATATATATATATATATATATATATATATATATATATATATATATATATACACACACAAAAACTTACACTAACCATGAATTTTTATTTCAATTTTCGTCTCATTTCATTTTTGGAAGTGCTATCTGATGATCCGGTGTCCTGTAAAAGGGCTCTGTTGAAATAAATTATAATAATGATACCTTAAATTGGTGTGTTTTTCTTTTAAATATTACCTCTGGATTTACATTGAACTCCCATGTTTTCATCCTTCTTGGGATTACCAATACGGATTACCAATTTCCTCATAACTTAAATAATTATACATATATATATATATATGGCCTGACGATTGCATATAGCATGAAACAGACTGTCGACTCTAAGTGTTGACTTCTATGTTCACTTTTATATTTACACACGCTCTATCTCTGATATTGAGCACTTTATCCCATAAATATAGCACACCTTAAGACTATATTTCTTCATATATATATATATATATATATATATATATATATATATATATATATATATATATATATATGAGTGTTTATGGGCGTGTCTTTGTGTCTGTGTCTGTGTGTGTGCGCAAGTATTGTACAAAGAATTTTGAATACAATCACTTGTCTTGGATCTAGGTTGACAGAGTTTAATTTAAAATTGTTTAATTTTCTGCAACTTACTGAGCATCTTCTGGTAGATTGCATTCTGTTAAAATTACAATGTCTTAGGAATTCGCTTAGAATTTCATAATTTTTTTAATAATCTTTTCACTTGGCCTTCATGACACTAAACACGGCCAATGACCATAGAGTAAAGAAAAAAATGAAATAGTTAAACAACACATAAAGTCCATTCGATAATATTTAAATTTACGTTTTCTAGACGATACCGTCTGCGAAGCGTCTGTATCTCTAATTCTGTAGACTTAACTGTTTGCATCTCTATTTTTTATTTACTACTCCTTCATCTTCTTTGACATATGTATAGTCTTGTTTTATTCATTCACGTTATTTGTGTGATAGATATTTTAAATTTACTTTGTAAGAGATTAAATCGTCACATCACACATTATTTATAGAATATTATTAAGAGTAAAAAAAATCATACATCACCTGACTTTTATACATTGGATCCAATGTAAAAGGTAGGTTTCATTAGAAACCAACAAAAGTGTGCTGAATTTCTATGTAATATCAAACCTCCTGCATAGCAGAGAATGGTGGAAAATTTCCTCACAGATGAAGACTAGATTTAAAGCAAACCTTATCTCGTTTTAAAGATAGATACTAAGGAAATACCACTGACGGAGCATATGAGAAACAAGGCAGTTTAAAGAAAGAACGAGTAGGACACTTATACTTAGAATCAGAAAGAGACAGTTGAATTTTTTCCGACACGAGACGAGAAAAGTGGACTTGGAGAATTCGATACTCTTAGTAAGGCAAGAATGTTAGAGTTTGATATGCTTTCTTACGATTATTCAACGGTTTGCAGCGTATTTAAAGCCATAAAATATTTTTAAATTGTAATATTTGGGAGAACTAATACAAAATTGTCATATAATAATGATTTATTTTTCATAATATATGATTTTTTTATTAGTTCTACTAATTTTTTATTACTTCTACTATTTTTATTAGTACTACTAAATTTTTATTTGTTGTAATATTTTTTATTAATTCTAATATTTTTATTAGTTCCAGTATTTTTTGTTAGTTATACTAATTTTTATTAGTTCTACTGATTTTTTATTAGTTCTACTATTTTTTATTAGGTCTACTATTTTTTATTGCTTCCACTAAATTTTTTATTAGTCCTATTATTTTTATTAATTCTACTTTTGTTTTACTAGTTCTACTATTTTTATTAGTTCTACTAATTTTTTAATTAGTTTTACTTTTTTATTAGTTCTACTATTTTTTATTAGTTATAATATTTTTTTATTAGTTCTAATATTTTATTAGTTCTACGAATATTATTAATTACTTCTACTAATTATTTTTATTAGTTCTACTATTTTTATTAGTTCTACTATTTTTACTAGTTCTACTATTTTTTATTAGTTCTACTAATTTTTTATTACTTCTAATAAATTTGATTAGTTCTACTTTTTTTTACTATTTCTACTATTTTTTTATTAGTTCTACTAATTTTTTTATTACTTCTAATAAATTTGATTAGTTCTGCTATTTTTTATTAGTTCTACTATTTTTTATTAGTTCTGCTATTTTTTTATTAGTTCTAGTAATTAACATATACCTGGAGGACTAACGGTGGATTAATTGAAATTCAGCTCTCAGATTTCAAATTCCGAGCTGTTACCGATTACTCAACGCATACATCAATGATTGCAGCACATGGTATTTCTCAGTGGTCAACCATCATGCTATTAACTAGGGCCGACGTTGATTAACTTTGGTGATCGTACGAGACACTGTGTTTGACCGTGATATAGCCGTATGCTGAAGGATAGAGAGAAACACGAACCCCTCACCTAAGGAGTAAATAGAAAAAAGACTGACATATATTATTTTGAGTTAAGGAGGATGAGAAGTCTAAGAGAGCCATGAAACTTGAACGATTTAATGAACATCAAAGAATATTTGTCTTGAATGTAATAAAACAGTTTATTTGTTGAAATCCGATTTTAGGATGCCCGCTAATTGCAAATGGACCCAAAAAACTTATGCATCGTTACAGTGTCTTGATGAAAACTTAACCATAGAAAAGCGATAATAACAACCAAAATTGCAATATGAACTCTGGTAAAAACATGTAATGATAACTGCAAAAATTATAATATGGGCACTGGTAAAAAAATGTGTGCTTAAGAAAATCATAAACAGATGTCCTCGAGGACACATGGCAGAGTGGATAAAGGCGTTAGTTAGATCCAGTGAGAGGATCCAGTGAGTTCAATACCTGGCTAAGTGGGCGGAGAACTTAGAGAGGGGAATTAACAGGAGATAACCGATAACTGACATCCATTAGACATGGTACGTAGAACTAGAACAGTTTACCCCAGTGAGCGAAATAAAGGGTTCAAATCATCATTACAACCACCTGAAGAAGGCAGGAGCGTAAAACGGCAGAAACTTGTGATAAATATGGCAACAAAGATGAGGACAATAGACCGAGTAATGTAAATAGTGTAAATTATATTATATTAGAATATGGTGTTAAATCAGTAAACAAATTTGAACTTAAGAAAAAGTGGATAGGCAGATGTTTGGTTATAAACACGTGATCTTTAACAGTTTTAAATAATAACTTTAATAGTTTTAAATAATTATACATCACAAAAATCTATTTCAAACATCGAGTTTCATTCAGTAAATTAATGGAATAAATATTAAAATTCGTTGCTTTTTGAATTTGTAGATATAGATCGTTATTTACATTATATACAGATAGAAAATCGACTGATCTCAGTGTTTTGCTTGTGTGTTCTCCGGCTTTCTTCCGTTGTTTGAGCATTTGTGTAACTTTCCGGGAATTACGAGAAAAACCCTACTGCATTATCTTGAGAAATTGGTTGTACTGTGCGCAGTACGACTTCAGATACAGTGGGAGCAAGGTTAGCAATAACAGAGTTGTACTAACGAAAAGACGAGACGACATGTCACTTGGGATAGACAGAACAAGAACAATATCTGCCCGTAAATGAAACAAGGAATTCATTTCGAAATTTACTGAAGGTTATCTCCATTGGCAGATACGTGATGAAGGCCGGAAGACACAGCTAGTGAAATGTTGCAATAATAACTGCAAAGATAAGGACATCAGTCCGAATGTAAGTAATGTAAATCAAAAATATTTTCTTCTGTACAAAAACAAGTGATGCATTTCTTAACATTTACGAAGGTTGCGTGTATATATCTGTAAATGAATGTCTTGTATATGCATGTGTGAGAATTACATCGCCTTTCTGTATAAAACACAGATCCATATATAAGAGTATGTTCATTGAGAATATTTTTGTTATCGCAACTTGCGCGTGGATGTTCAAATTGTCAGAATCAACTTGTCGGTTTGCTGTCAAATGCGAGAGAAAATAATTGATTTTAGTCAGTTTGTAATCTATTTCCTGTGGGAGGAAATGGGTTGATAAACTGTTAAATATCTTGACGGTTCATTGCAGGAGAATGTCAGGCGTGACTGACGTAGACTTGGTTAGCTACTAAATTATAGATTGCATTATCTTTAGCATTGTTGAAGGATCAAAAGCTGTGATTTTCAATATCTGATTTCTTGTTCCCTATTGGTTGTAAAATATATCTTAGCTTCCCTGAGCAGAATAATCACGTAACATGCGATGTAATCTGAAGCGCAATATCTCTTTACAAATAAAAATAAAAATAAACAGTTGCGTGAGATTAACAATTCACAAAATAAATCGGCCTATGCGCCTTTCTTTATTATGCATGTGCGTGCAGTTTTTTGAATGGCGAAATAAGAGGTTAAGGAGTTTACACGAAGGTCTTACCCAAAATAATTTACGTTATGTAAAGCAATCTATTTATACTTTTTGGAAGATAAATGCAGCAGAGGATGTTATATACTCAATGATCTACTGTTAATCCCCAGCAGGACGAATCCACTACCCATTAAACAATTCCGCCTCTTTCGCTGATAATTAAAAAGCATTGTTTTCATTTATGCTATATTACAAATAACTGTCAAAACATTTAATCATTAAATGAAAAGAGTGACCTGTCTGATACACTGGGAGTCGCGCTTGAGTTAAAAACCAACGGAACTTCTGTGTTAAGGATGTTTCTATATTTTAAACTATTTTAGTCTTTATACGACGATATTTTTTTTTCAAATTTCTTGGTTGCTGTGTTGCAGTCCACTGGGCAAGCCATATCAATTACTAGGCATTTTTTTTCTTATCAGTTTTTGACAATTATGTCCAGCCTATTTGCTTCAATTTTTCTGTCTATAAAGATTGTTTAATCTCATAAAATTGTGATGACTTCTATTCCTGTAACCGATGCTCGGTGATGTCCATACTAATGTTTGTTAATATCTTTTCCAAAGTATTTGCACATTGTCCAATATAAGTATTGCCCACTCTATAGTTACGATTTTATATTCATTTGACGCAAGTATAGAGCTTCCTGACATTAGATTTCCTATGGTTTACTGATATTTTTCACAGAAACTGAATTTTGGATCCATACTATTATGTATGGTATTTGCCTGTTAAGTTTCCAGTCAAATAACTCTGATCTTGCTCTGCTATTATAAAGCCTCCCGTTTCAGCCTTTAATCCAGATCCTCTTAACCATCGGTGAGTGTTAACATTTGTCTTACCAGCGTTGTTTTATCAGTTTAAGAGCTTTAAACTTGGCTTTCTTTTTCATACTTCTTGCTGCAACAGTTGGGTCGTTGTTTCTGTTTTGATTTTCTACAGAATCCAGTAGATATAAATCTCGTTTGTATTTACAATTTGCTTTTATGTTTGAATAGATATTCATGTTTTCGTATTGTTTGACTAATTGTATCATCCAGTCATTTGTTGTTTAAATGTATGTTGGTAATCTAGTTCTTGTCTTGTGTGAGAATTCTAGCTGAATAACACTTTTGTCAACTTCTTAATGGTGCATGTATAGAAATTCTATATCAAACTTTGGATGATGCATGTTATGCTTAGAAAGAAGCTTTCTTTTCTTAGAATACACCGGTCTGATGTCATTTAGAGTCCAGTTCAAGATGATGAAACAATATTGGATCACTGCGATTCATGATCATAATTATTTTCTGAAAATTCAATCCGGGTTCTTAATATCAGTTACACCCTTCCATAGTACTCTTTTCGTACTATTTCTTTCATTTTTATGATGAATTCCTTCTCTCTCGTTTAACCTGACGTACTTATAAGCTTTTACTTGTTCTAAATCTTTGATTGTTACCTCAGGGTCTAAGCTAATAGAGGAGGATTGTTGTAGTGATCTACATAAAATTCCGGCTTTAGCATATTTATCTAAACTGAATTTCATTCTCTTAGGTTGGTGCAAAAATAATTTCGTTTTCTCACATAGTAACATATCTTAGAAAACGAAATTATTTTTGCACCAACCTAATAATATCTTCCAATTTGTGATATAGCAATATTCCATCTTGTTACATTCGCTGGTTACTGATATTCGGAATATACAATATAGTAAGGAAGACAAAGAGTTACCTTGATACATTCCTCTGTTGATGTTTATTTCACCAACCTTGTGGACTCCATTTATATGATAGAGTTGAAGTGGTGTTTTCCGTATCAACATACTTTGATGAAATTCATGACAATTGATGTATATACTTAAAGATTTAAGGTCCAGGAATTGGGTATACTACTGAATGCCTAACGGTAATATAACCAGGCAGTACTGACAGTTTTCTTTGTATTGAAGCAATTTTCAACGATCAGTCTACTAATTAATACGTCTTTACATCACTAGGGCCACGTTTGCACCTTTTCTGTTCTGGAGGTAGCATGTCATTTTTTCTAAGAAGGAATATATCTGTTTTCTCAGAAGAGGTGTCAACAGATTGTAAGCAGTAGGAAGACATGTAATTGGTCTGTAGTTTTGGGGACATGAGTGTCACCATTCTTGGGTAGAATGAAGGTAATTCCTTTGGTATGCCATGGCGAAATATTAGTATAATCATTGACAATTTCTTGAAGTTCTTTGGCTATATTTCGTGTTCTGTATTTTAATAATAGAATCAAATTTTCCTAGAGATTTCTAGTTGTGTGATTTCCAGTGCGCATTCAACATCCTCTTCTGTCATACCCGCCCACGCTTGTTATGGTTTATGTTTTTATTCGTTCTACCTTTTGCGTAATCCAATATGTTTCTTTGTTATATTCTTTAGGTCAAACCCATATGTTTCCCTAGAGCTGTATAACCTACTTCATTTGTTTGTTTTTTGTTCGATTTTTCGTTTTCCTATTTTTCTGTAAAATTTCTTCACATTGGTCTGAAATATTTTTTGCCTGTACAATATTTATCTTTTTTTTCAGAACGTCTGATTCTTTGAGGCTTCTGTTTTATTGTTTGCTTTATTATTTCTTTAGCTTATATGAGTTTAATTTTCTGCTTTGCTACTCCTGATATTTGAACCTCTTGCCAGTTCATCGAGTACTGATAATTCACTTCTAATTTGTTCAATTTCTTTCTATATTTTGCTTTTCCATGGTGGATCTTTAAGTTTGCGAGACTGCCTTTTTGACTTTGATATTTAATTTTTTTAGTTGCTGCTATTGCTGTACAGAGATTGCTTACTTGTGACTTAATAGGCTTCTACTTCTTTCACAATTATTTTTGTGCTTCATTGTAGAGTTTAATAGTTTTGAGGCTCTGCTTTGCTGCTTTTAATTTTGGGAGTTGTGCACTTTCCTCCATTTCAATATTTTGTGTCTAACTTGAATGTTTCACAATTTATTCCTGAACGTCTTATATACTATTCTTGTTTTCCGTAAAATAATCTGGTTTAATGTTTTTTGAACTTGTTTTATCGCAGACTTGTGAGCGACTAAGATTCTACTTTTTCAACTATCATAAGTTTCAACATTATCTTCACAGTGATTTATGTGTTTCTCAGTTTCTTCTTTATGATTTGCGGTTTATGGAATGTTGTAGTTTTTATGTCCATTTCTGTTTCCTTTTCATGTTCTGTGCATTCACCAATTCTGGTTGCAGTTCCTTTTATTTCTATAATTTCAGTTAAATCGTTATTTTTTCTTATGATTTACATTCTTACATTGGCTAGTTTATTTTCGTCAATGTACTTTCTAATTGCTTGTCCAGACTTTTCTCTCCAAATGTAATATTTTGGGTGACTGATGCTTTTCTGGGGTTCGTACAACGCTTCATAGAATACAGCGTGAAATCCTCACGAAACCAATTAACATTTTCTTTCATTAAATGAATGCTTGTGGGTCTAGTTGGAAAATCTGCATGGCTATCATTGTGATTATCCTGGTTTTAGTGACCTGAGGACTCAATATTTGTGTTGAAGTTTCTTCCCTATAACATATTTTTCGACCTCAAGTAGGTACCTAAGGCACGGTCTACCTGTTTATCCACGGGAAAAGCAATACTGAAACTTTTGGTTTGACTTTTCGTCCTCATAATGACCCCTCGAGTTACGCACGGGTCCATAAATTCACCCAACCTTGCCCGACACATTGGTAATTGTCGTTTGCAGATAAGGTTCCGATTAACACTTTGAGTTGCAGGTTGTTGATCTGACTTTTTCCTCCCTTTTTCGTTCTTTAAAAAAATGACCATACTTGTAGGTAAATCATACAATTTAGATGTATCAAGAGGGGTCTTAAGTGATGCCCTGTTCTCATCGCCGATATCGTGTTTCGCATCATATCGACACCAACAGCAACTGTGACCTGATTCTAGGCGAGTCAGGCCGTCTGTTTGAAAGCGTTGTGCGACGCAACGCGACATTGACAAATAGTAATTTTTTTAACTAGCAAGGCCGGACTTCGGTGTTCTTATTGAAATATGTATGTCAGCGTCAGCCAATTAAAACAGGGTTTTTCACGCTCCTCTACTATGTAGTGTTGTCTTTTTACTTCATCCGGTTTAGGTATGATCTACTTCCGGTGAGCTGGTATTTTTATTGTATAGTTTAAGACCATGTTTTACATATTAAATACTAATCCCTAGCGATAATAAATCTTTAACTTAACCTACAAGCGTACCCAACTTAAATCTATCCTATACTAACACTTTCTAAAAAGGAATTCTCTATTCTAACTGGCAGGTTAATTTTAACGCTTACCATATACTCTTACACAAACAAAATCACACACGCACAAAATCACTTCCATGTAGGTTCCCGCAACCACACATAAATGTAAATACGCACATACACATGTAATGACACACGTACATAACTTCTAACCAACCATTTAATTTAATTTACGAAACCATTCACTACAAATTAACTCTTACTATTTTGTCTAGATTTCCTTTCCCTTTTTGTCATTTACCGAGTAAAATAATACTAAGATTTAACTTAGCACAGTCGCACAAACAAACAAACAAATGAAATATATATATATATATATACATGAGCACATCGACAGATATAGGGTGGTCCGAAATCATGTCACCCCTACATAATATTTCCTATTTCAGTTTGCTGACACGAAAATTATGGCATTATACAGATCTTCTCGATGTGTGACAGTGTCAATGAAAGTGAATAAACTGAATCCAGTACATGTGCTTTGAGTTACTGTATTAGCCGTTCTCATTAATTTTTGGTAGATGGTGACAAGACTTTCAGACCACATTATGCGTTATGCCGAGTTAAAAAGTACAGAACAAAATTAATTTTTACATTTAGGGTAATTTCTCAAACCTCCTAATTATATAGGACCCTAAAAAGTAAAATCCTCACTCAAACAAAAAAAGAATCGTCAAAAATAAGAAGATGGTCGGATTAGTCCACCAATATCCCTCCGTTCAATGTTTAGCCATTCTTGAACGGGGATAAAGAAAAAAAAAAGGTAATCAGCCAATTCGATTTTTACCCGATATATATATATATATATGTATGTATGTATGTATGTATACTAGACTACCCCTGACCCGTTCAGGTTATGAAATATTTGAAGAAAGTTGAAAATAATACTTCATGTAT
This sequence comes from Acanthosepion lycidas, assembly GCA_963932145.1. NCBI lineage: Eukaryota > Metazoa > Mollusca > Cephalopoda > Sepiida > Sepiidae > Acanthosepion > Acanthosepion lycidas. The sequence goes on along the minus strand of OZ010594.1, from coordinate 77,696,246 downwards.
AAACAACTCGTATCTATTTAAATCTTATATATTTAAAATATTTATAAAATCAGATTAATTTAAAAATGTTGCTATATAATAAAATATTTTTACATCATAAGGCGTTGCTAGGTATATGAATCATAGCGATGCTTATAAGAAGTGGCAGTTGAAGACGGAAATCTAGAAAGTGTTTGTTCACGGACAGTGTAAAACTAAAATAGTTGTAGCTCTGAAAAGTGTTTGACAGCGTTCTCTCAGAGTGTATCCATCAAATTATGGTAGCCCTAAAAAAAGGCTGGAATACGTTTCCTGAGAGCATAATAATGAAATAGTGGTAACCCTAGAAATGGCTGGAATACATTACCTTAGAGTGTCACAGAATTAGATGTGGAAGCCCTAAAATGGGCGATTTTCCTTTATACATAGTAAGAGATGTTAGTATACCGTCTACAGGCAACGCCTTCTAGGGAAATAGACGCGAAATTTAATGACGGCAAAAGGGAAATAGACACAGTCAGTAAGAGCTAAACAGAAGGAAAAATACGTAAAGTGTATTATTCAACTAAATTATGAGTGGAAACCGGGGCAGACCGGAAGGACTGAAGTGTTATAGAATTTGTGACTACGGGCGGACATATGAAGAGCTCACAACACCTCTATGTAGATAACATTTTTATTTTGTCTGTTTGAATTGAAAGCGAATTAATTTGCTTTGCTTCCCACTCTATAACAGCCAATACGTATCAGTCTATGGGAAAAGCATGGCTCACTTAAATATAGACCAGCTTTAGATAAACTTTGTCCTTGGGACTTGTTGATTGACATCATGAAGCAAAATGTTAGTGGAAATTGAAATTTCTGCAGAGCAAATGGGGTTTCCACACCTGATGGAATGAACAGTAACCTAGGTATGAATAAATCGAATCCCATACCATATCCCGTGAGAATAGTCGCATCAAAACATAAGACAGTAAATCCATAACCGCAAGTCGGGTTCCATTGCAGGGACATGCAGGTTCGGGTTTCTCAGCTACATTACAGGTGCTCTTATTCTGAGGCGCATTACACGGGGAGGTAGCTGTTCAAAGAATTTAGAAACTCTACTGGATAATCAAACACGTCTAGTGGATCAGAATCGGTGTCAATTGACTTGTAGGCTTGAAGGCTTCCTGGTAAGCATGTCAGCAGTTCTTCATTCATTCTGGCAATAGAGTTGTGTTTAGGAGCCAATATTTCCCTGTTGCACAATCAACTGGGGTTTTCAAAATTGTCAGCCAGATCTGCAAAGACAGTAGCTTTGAGGTCGTTAACAGTATTTTCAACGGAGTATATTTATGAAACTGATAACTCTCCACCTTCATTCAATGACATGTTGCTGTCACCGACTGCTAGGACGTCCTTTGAAAATTTCAACGACGTTTGATTTCAGAATAGTTCAGCACTCATGTTGGATTTAAGAGGTCACATTTTGACCTGATGCCACAGAATTGAGGAAAATCGCATGCTTTCACAGCGTCCGCACTTGTACCTTTGGGGACAACGAGGAGAGTTAACCTGAAGTCACATGATAGAAGGACATGCACTTCTTCCATTGTATGTTGACAAGCCCTTATGTTTCGCAAAGCCCTATCCATATCCACGAGAGTTCCTTTGTAGGCCATCGTGAACTCATCGCACACAAAGAAATTACACCTTTTCAGGATATCAGCTTTATCCGAACTCTTGCCGACGTTGCAGTTGGCTGAATCGGACGAAGCTTAATTGACAGCTTAAAGGCGGAGTGCGCTGTCCTATCACCGGGCAGAAGGGTTGCAGCAATTCCAGAGGATGCCACAGCAAAAGTGATTCCCTTATTTTGCCGTACGTTTGTGAGGAGTACATTCGTGACGAATGTTTTAACTTTCCCTCCAGGTGCATCCAAGAACAAACCAACTTTTCGAAGGCGAGCGAAATCAAAAATGGTAAGGTAAGCCAACAAGCATAGCTTGTTTTCGCTGACATACAGTTGGAGAGCTTGGACGTCGTAGAAAGTTTCCTGAATTATGCCCGGTGGAAGAGTATTTGAAATCGTTTGGTGTAGGCCGTAAGTTTTCAATGAATTTCCGCCCATAGAAACGATCCTACCTTCGATGTCAATAAGCGTTCTGTTTATAACTTCGTCACTGAATCCTGCGTCAAATATTAGTTGCCCATGATGTATGAAGTTTTCAGAAAGGTCCTCTTTTTATTTCTTCCATAAATGCACTAGATCACAGGACCCACACGTGTGCAATAACAAAGTAAATAGTTGCTAGATACTTCTTGCTGTTAGCAATGCAGCAGCCACCGCGAGAGTTGTATCACACTGAGCACTATCTTCCAGTGACCCATGTTTGAAGCAGGCCTCGCGGTAGGTGTAACACCCACACTCAGTTCGCAGTAAAAATGTCCAAAATACTTACATTTATATGTAATTGTACATGTTTCATTTGAATCTGGCTTGATAGATTTCATAAAATCTACTGTTTTGGTGTTATCGACAGTGAATTTTGGATTCATTCGCGTCACGGGCAGCCATTACGGGCGTTGTTTGTATAAGTGTGTGTATAAGTAATGTTCGTGCAAAATACGGAGCGAAACGGATGGAAACTGCGGAAGTTAAATGCAAAACACGAATTTTACGCAGTTATTCGTGGATTTTTTGAGATTTACACGAATGACCTTAAAATAAAATTAATCAAAAGAATTGTTTCGTCATAAGCAATGATCGTGTCAAATTTGAAAAAAATCGCTTGAAAAAATCAGGGAATTATATGAAAACCTGGTTTTTGAAACAGTTTTTCACGGTTTTTCGTTATACTCAGGGGTTCCAAAAAATAACGCTGGACTTGCCCACTGTTGCAGTATAAGATACTAGTTTGTCAAATTTGAGAGAGATCGGTTGAAAAATGTGGAAATGTATAACGAACACACAAACACATACATACATAATCTGTTTGTTTGTTTATATATATATATATATATATATATATATATATATATATATATATATATATATATATATATATATATATATATATATATAGAAGGCAACATTTAAGTTCTATATTAAAACGAACAGTTAATCTACTTACACTTCCCACATATACATATCCAGTAGCTCATTTTTTTGCCTCTTTGACAAAACTCTTCCTATTTCAGTCAATACCGATAGTTTGGTTGTTTTGAGATATCACATTCTGTCAATTTCTGAGGAAATTTTTTCATCTGAGACTATGACATCTATCAAGAGGTACGTCTTATCAACATGATTTTTTAACGATAATCACAGGTCCATTGGCCTGTATTTCCCTGTTGTTTTTTTTCCATTCTGATGTTCCAAATGGATGTGGCATTTCCATTTTATTTTCCAAATTGCGATAATTTTTATTCCCACCTTGAGAGAGATCAAGCGCGCTATGTCACCTTGTCTCTATACTAGGATGCCCTATCGTCTCGTTGTAAATAGGCTGTTGATGCTAATCGACCTTATCTCGGGATTATATGGTCGATTGTTTTCTGGTGTGCTCCATGGACGAAGTAATTGTCGAATATTATTTTTTCGGTTAGAAGACACTGAATTTGAGTAGCAACTGTTTATTTCATTTTTTTTTTTTTTGACAAAAATATTCACCCTGACTTAAGGCAAGTACATTCCAGTGACAGATGGATAAAAACTTGGTCAGCCTGAAGATTGCTAGCTATTGACGATGCACAGGCTTTTGCGATCATTTTCCCTAGTCTGTTGGAGGTCAGTGTTCCTAGCCTTATTTCTTTTTTACTGGTTTCATTATTTCACATGCCGATGCATTTTCATCGTTTAACACTATTTCGTCTAATTATTAGGTTGGTGCAAAAATAATGACGTAATAATGTCGTTTTTTGACGTCAAAAACGACATTATTACGTCATTATTTTTGGACCAACCTAATACAACCTAATAACCTAATACATTGCGTAGAAGTAATTTTGTTTGCGACTTTCGTTTTGGAATGTAACTTTGCCGTCTATTCGTGAATTAAAAACAATCTTGCCAACCTGTACTTGGTCTGCTGTTAGTAGGCAATAATTCGCAATCTCTTTCTTTTATGTGGAGTTTGAAATAGTCTACAACATTTTTTGTGGGGTGGGGGGGTCATACATGCGACGCAATGTAATTTTAACAAGAATATAGGTAATTTCTGCTGTTTAACATCGACAGTATTAAAAAATTAGGTGACTAAGATTATGGTTAGTGTGTTTATTTCATGATGATGATGATGATAATAATAATAATAATAAAAATAATAATGCCTTAAAGAAATACAAAAAATTGTTCCCACGAGTACAGCCCACACCTTATGAAAGGTTTTATCTATGTAATATATATATATATATATATATATATATATATATATATATATATATATATATATATATATATATATATATATATTTTAGTCAGGGGAAAATGTGTTACTTGGCGGGACCCGGAAAGAAATGTTTGCATACCAGAAATCGAAGGAATAATAATAATAATAATAATAATAATAATAATAATAATAATAATAATACGAAGAAGAAGAAGAATTATTATTATTATTATTTTTATCATCATCATTATTATTATTATTATTATTATTATTGTTATTATTATTATTGTTATTATTATTATTGCCAGGGCCGGTGTAAAGTACAGATTGAATATTATTTTTAATATTTCACTCTATACTCTTTTCAACCCATGACATAGGACATAGTCCCTTTTACAATTACTGAAATATGGTGTGGCACACAACTTCCTTAATGATCTGAAACCATTTTCCATGAAATGATTTAATGTTCACTCTGTTGTTTCAACCCGTGAACATGTCCATTCTTTTTACATAAATGTACCTTTTATTTCTATTTTCCTAAAAATCTTACTCATGTGTAAATTACCTGGGTTTATTAATAAACTTTTTAATGTCGCATTCTGTGCTTCTCAAGTCATGATCATTCCCAGATACTAATAAGAAAAGTGACATAGTCTTTTTTTTTACAAATAATTGAAGTTTAGGATGACACAAAGTTTCGTTAATAATCTGAAACCATTTTCCGTCAAATGTTCGTATGTTTCACTTTGTACTTTTCAACTCAAGACTATTCCAATCTAGTTATAAGGAAAGTGACATAATCTATCATTAAAATAATAACGTCGTCAACAGAACCTTAAGTCACAAAACCTGATTTCACCCCTCACTAAGAATAGCTGCCTTCATCTAAGATGAACCACGAAATCTCTCTCTGTGTCGCAATCTTATTTAGTCCCTCTGTGCCCCGATTTCTCTCTCTTTCTGTTTAAACTCGACGTCTCTAATTCTTTCTGTTTCTCTCTCTTTAACTTTTTACTCATTTCACCGAAATCAAGGCAATACAGCCACTAAGACGCAAGGAGTTAATGAGTATGTAAAAATATGAGAAAAAGAAAACATTAAATAGACAGAACAAAGAAAAACAGGAATTAAGATAACAGAGTATAAAGATTTACATTGCATTTACATTTTTGGAGAATTGGGAAACTAAGCGGAACACATAAAATCCTTTAGGTACAAACATTAAAATATATAGATATTTTTAAAAATCATCCTTTTTTAGAATTCATTCATTAATTTGTGTCAGTGTTTATTTTAAGAAATATTTAAAAAAAAAAAAAAAAAAAAAAAAATTGGAAAACCTAAAATATTGGTGTATTTTTCCTACCTTTTTTTTGAAGCTAATAAGTGCATGTTTGAATTTATAAATATGTTCGTTTACTGGGCCCGTATTTTGTCATCGGTATGTACCACTCAAATTTTTCTACTATTATTTGATATTCCTTTGTCTTAAGTACTTTTTTTTATTTTATTTTTAAATAATCAACTCGTTACATGGTAGGCGGCATTTAGAATATTACTTAACTCAGTCTGTAAAAAATTCGCAAAGATTAAAAAAAAATAAAATAAATATTTTCTTTTCAAAAGGTCACTAAGATTTCAAGGAAAAATTTGTCCTGACGATATCACGAAACATGATTTAACCCCTCACTGCAAACAACTACCATTATTCGAGACAACACCGCCCCTTCCGTTTCTGTCGCTCTCTTCTTCTGTCTCTCTACGTCTGCATCTCTTTTCTTTTTCTTTTTGATTTACTCTCTGTGTTCCTCTCACGTTGTTTGTGTTTCGAATTCCTCTCTGTGTCGGACCGTCTTTTTGTCTCGCTATGTATCCTCTATCACTCTCTTTGTTTTAACATATATGTCCCTCTCTCTTTCTGTTTGCCTCACAACAAGTTGTAACAAACGGCCATGTACGAAAAATTAGATTAAAACGTTGAAAAATATGAATTGTAAAAAGAACCTGTGGGAAAGGAATGTGTCAGTTGTCTCCATCATCTTTAGTATACTTAGAAAATTCTCGAAGATCAATAAAAATAGCTGATGAAAACAATGATACGTTATGAATAATCAGGACGTAACAATTATTAAAATCAAATAAAATACTGACTTTTGTTTTACTGAGGAAACTAACTCTGACGTTAGAGTAGCAAATCGAACGGCCAATTGAACGAAAACTCTTTTCCAAAATTTTATAATCGTACTTATTATAAATCCCAGGTTGTGTGTGTGTGTGTGTCTGTTCGTTTATATATTGTATCGGATTTACTATATTTTTCAACTGATTTCAACAAAACTTCACAGGACTACGTAAAATTACCTTGTGGTGGTTCTGACAGCGCCAAAAATTGGAAAAACACAATTGTTTTTGCACAAAATCAATTTGGAAACACCATTAAGAGGCATCGCGAGAATGAAAGGTGGACAACTCATATCGAGTTATACTTATTATAAAACTCAGGTTGTTTGTGTGTGTGTGTTCGTTTATATATGGGATCGGATTTCCTACATTTTTCAACCGATTTCAACAAAACTTCACTTTTTTGGGCGGGTAGTGTTTCTTATTGTCTTGCACACCTTTTTCTTTATTTTTACATTCAGAATGCTCTAAAAATTTCATTTACAAGACAATTGTTTATAATAAAATTCTATTCAATCGGTACACTCATAAATATTGAAAACAATGTTTTTGTTTGAGTTTGGGTTTTACCAATTCGTATAAAGAAAAAAAAACAACTAATTAAGACATGCAATAACCTTTGTCAATTTTATTTTTCAGTCTTTATGATGGTCGATACTTGATGATCTATCTCTTACTGTTACATCCCCGGGCAACGCCGGGCTCTACTGCTGGTCTCTATATAAAATTCTTTGATTTCCGTTAGTCTGTTCGTCACACCATCTAAAATAACCATGAATTGACTGATTGAAAGAAAATCTTCTGGAGAAGTGCAAACAGGTAAGCGGGCGCAAAGTACTTTTGGGTTTAGTAAGATCTGTAGGTTGGTACAATACATTTTCATTAAGTTTTCAAAAAAAAAATAATAATAAAAAGTTTAAAACTAAAAAACAATTGGTTTGCGAAATTGAACGAAACGTAATTTTAAATCTCAGAAATTTTTTTGTTGAGATTTGCAAACTCTTTAGCAACTTCTACAATACTAAATACTGTGAGAATTTCAACACGGGTCAGCGTGTTGCAAAAAATCTAATCTAATATTATAATAAAAAATAAAATAGTTTAATAAAAACTCAATTTGACTTTATATATCTATCTGCCACGAAACATGATCTCTTTTATTCGTCGTGATGTGTTATTTTGTTTTGTTAATAAACGGTATACGTCAATAGTAAAATGTGGCATGTTTTGCCAGTCAATATGGGGAAACATATTTTTTTTGTGATATCTTTTACATTTTATGAATATTTGTAATGACTTACGTCTTACACGCGACAATAGAATTATTTATACAAATGAATGAATAAAATACTCATGTAGAAATATAACTAATAAACCTACACAATTGCTTCACTATCTACGCCAATATTTGCTCGTACATTGTAAGTAACAGTACAGGTAAAAATGTCACGGTTTTCAGATGTAAATTTTTTTGATGAATCCTAATCCTTAATCTCATAACTGATTAAGCACCTTGCAAGTTTCGCCACCATGAAATATCCGTGAAATTTGTCCTGTTGCATATCTGAACTTAACAGCTTTAACAAAATATTGCACTAACGACCATGAGTAGAATGCTGGGCATTATTTAATGAAATAAGAGTGTACCAATAGAAAGATTGAATATTAACAATTTACATTTCACTGAATATTAATGACGTTCCATCATCACTGAATATTAGTGACGTTCCATCATCATTGAATTTTCACTCATCGCTAAGATTTGGCGGCTTCACTCAGGGAGGGCATCTTGGTTGTTTGGCGGTTTTGTTTTATGGCATATCAACCTCAGTGGGTCATTTAATGCCAACAAATTTTTTGAAATATATTCTTAGCGATAATTTGGTAAAAAAGCTGTGTATGTATACATATATATTTGAACCATTTTTCAATTATTCATATTTTTTTAGCACAATCCAACTCTTTTTACGATATTTAAAACCTTAGATGGTTTTATTTTTGTAAAGTTGTTTTTTTTTAGTTTTTTTTAAAGAATATATTACTGGTATTTTTTAAAAAAATAATTGCTGATAAAAATGTTTCCTTCAAAGATTATTGATGGTAAAATCTTTTTTAAAACAAAGTATTTCTGGTATTAAAACCTATTTTTACACGAATTTGCGTGTTAACTATTTGCCCATAGCTGGGACCCTAACAGGTGCTGCCACCCCGGTTCAGGGTGAACCTGGGAACACCAGCAGTTAAGAGATGGTTCCACGCCCCTCAAAACCTTCTGATCAGAAGCCTTGCTGTTGGGCGTAGTTTATCGTCTTTCCCAGGACGCTGATGTAGTTTGTCGTGTTACTCAGGACAGGGACGTAGATTATCGTCTTACCCAGGATGGACTATTGGGACTTAAACTCAACGCATACCTCGTAGAACATGTGCATCGTTAAACATGCTGATGATAATCTTCGTTCCCTACAAGTGACTGAGCCCTCCCGCTATCCTACACCTTTAAAATACGAGATCAGGTCGAAAACGGAGTACTGCTGCCATATATGGACTGGAGCTACAAAGTCTTCACTTTCAAATCTCTATCGCTATTTCAAAGGAAAGTGTTCAAAAGAACTACATTCCTTAGTTTCACCAGTTTTGACCTTCAGGACTAAGACCCGTCATATTAGGAACCGCCCTCATTCTGTTGATATTCCATTTGTCAGATGTAATTTCCACTCAAGAAGGATGCATTCCCTAATCACTACAATCTCGGTTTGCTCATGTGTAGTGTCAAACGTTATCATCCCACGAACTATGCCTATTACACAGTAACTCTCTACTGCGAGTGGTTCTTGTGCCTTGCACAGGGTGAACATCATTGCAAAAAGAAAAAAAATATTATACTCATGAGAATATTATTTGATCTTTTATCTTCGTTTTTCTTTCTTATTCTTATTATCATACATACCTTTTTTTTCACTAAAACCAAACAGCGTTTCTAATTATTTTACCTTCGGCTTTTCTTGCATTCAACACGGAATTTATCTGATGGCCGAATATAATGCTCGAGTTAACTAAGTACATAACTAACGGGGAACGAGCAGAAATATAATAATGCCGTATTAATAACGCCTATTCGTACGTTACTGTGTTCCTTAGGCCCACTCAAATATATTTCATTTGCTGTCATTAAGCAATATTAAGTCTCAGTTGGTCTCGTAATTTCAAATCTGTAAGTTGGGAGTATTGTAATTTCGCTACTCTCTGCAAAGAATCTTCTGAAACGAAATATCAAAATATATAACATAACTAATCAAAACCCAAGTAAATTATAACTGTTAAAATATACGATACTACACAGAGATCGTATAATAAATCTTTTAGGAGCAATGCATTATTATCTACTCTAATTAGGCAATAAAAATATTCCCAAGTTGAATATTCGACAGTCTAGGTATATATATTAAGTAATCAATAACGAGGAGTTGTGAAATGTTTGCCTGTTCGAATGGTATTGAGACAATTTAAAACTTCCAATATTATTCGCGAACACAGACTTCAAAGATATATATATATATATATATATATATATATATATATATATATATATATGTATATATATATATATATATATATATATATATATATATATATATATATATTTGTGTGTGTATGTATGTGTGTGTGTTTGCAAGGAATTGTTTCTTATGCTTCCCATCAGATCCTAATCACATTATCATATTTTTTTTTTGTATTTCACTTCATAACCGGGAAATGTTACAAGATTTTGTACATTTGTATTTTTGTCTGATAAAAGTATCCCTTCAGTATAAAATAACGAATCCCTTTTGGCTGTAATCCCCAAATTTTAATTTTCAGCTATTATAAGAATATTTTCTGCATTTTATTATTTCCTTTAAAACTTTTTCGTTATTGACTTTAGATTAGATCCTTTAGAATATAAGCCTCCTATAGAACCGTATCTTTTTCTTTACGAGTCTCCTTTACCTTCTCTAATGAGAATGTCTACCATTCATTACCCTATAGGAAAATTGATATTACAAAGCAGTTCAGCATTTTTCTGTGCTTCTAACCAAACATTACTGTCTCTTTATACCTCGCTTAACTTTTGGAGAGAGTTTTTCCTATTGCGCCTTTTTATAGTTTTGCTTGAATATAAAATCAATTTCATCTGATGGTCTGATGTATTACAGTAGTTTTCAGCCAAGAAATATATGTATATATATATATATTTACCCTTAAAATATCATTATATTTCATTACACAGTTAATTTTGGCTGGTCACATTCTAAATTCAGACTTTAACGAATACAATTTTAGATATCAATCAGCATTAAGAATAAAGCCATTCTATCGATACATTTTAACTTTTAATGGAAAATATTTCTCCCAATGTTAATTTGCGGTGAAAAAAATGTTAGAAAGGAAAAAATCGCGATAATGAAAAAAAAAATGTTTATTTTAAGTCGATTAGTTGAAAGGAAATTTGCCGTCACTTGGAAGTTGCTTGGATCATCGGATGTCAAACATTTAGTTTATTCGGAAGTGAACAGTTTGACTTATTTCACTTGAGTTTGTATTAAATATTAAATATTCAAGATCCTAAAGAGGCCTAATTAGGCATTTTCTTTGCTGTTCGGAAATTTCTTCTTTGACAGAAAATAATAAATATTATTTCCGAATATCATTCTATGCTTTAATATTATTGTGATTGCCTTATATCTACTTAAGGTAGGCAGGACTGAAATTAGGAGACATTCGCACGCTCGTGAAATTACTGCTTACGATTTTGTGTGAAAAACGAATCATGTTTTATTCATGACCCTATTTTCGCTATTTTGAAAGCGATTCTAAAGTGTTCGCGAATATATCCGATATTAACATCATGAACAGGGAATAACAGTAAAACATTCTAATAATATTGTCTTAGTTTGAAAATAAAGGCTACAATTTATGAGAAAGGTCTCGTGTGTCCAAAATATTGTTGAAACAACTAAAAATCTCATCAATGAATAATCTACATGTTTTATATTTTATCAGTGATACCTACACTATTTACATTAGTCGGACTATTGTCCTCATCTTTGTCGCCATATTTGTCACAACGTTTCGGCCGTTGTTCGCTCCGGCCTTCTTCAGGTGGTTGGAATTTCGAACTGAACACTTTATTTCGATCACCACCTGAAGAAGACCGGAGCGTACAACGGCCGAAACGTTGTGACAAATATGGCGACAAAGATGAGGACAATAGTCCGACTAATGTAAATACTGTACATAATACCTCATCTCAGAAATATAGACAGACTTCAGTGATACCTAATAAAAATCTTTGACAAGATGTAAATGGCTCTTGTGAATTTAAGCTTTCAGCAACCTGATTAGTAAGCGCCATGGATTAAACATAACTTTCTATCTGTAGTGTACAGTGTGGATATCTGTAAATTTTAATCATATTTGTATTTTTTCTCGGTGAAGTTTTATCATACCCAGAGATTCGGAACCTATTTTAGAATGGATATACGTATTTGTAGTTTCTGATTATTTGATGCACATTATAAAATATGTTTTATATTTCTGAACTGATTACAGGGCATGTATTTCAAATGTTATTTAGAAGGCTATAAAACAATTCGACAATAACGTATTTTATATTCTGTATTCATAGATTTTGATTTTTCTCTTTCTCATTGGTTTATATGATTATATTCTGAACCGCAAGTTGAAATCCGTTCGTGACGGAAATCTACATCAACATAGCGCCACTTTAAATCCAGTAGATATTAATCTTTGGGCTATCTGATGAGGGATTTATTTACCTTTCAATTCTCAATGCATCCCAAAATGCTATTACTGAAAAATGTAGTTTCAAACAAATCCCTGACTAGCTATTTTCATTGGTGCCCCGATTGCACGAATTTAAGCGTGCTACTAGGTTGGCATCTCGGTCCCATCCAAATGCTGTTGAAACAGTTAAATGTAACCACATTTTCTACTCTAACGGCTTCTCTCGCACTTCCTGACAGTGGAACTTCCTTCCTCTTCTTCGCTTCCCTGATAACTCTAAACTAAAAAAATTTAAATGTAATGTCAACTGAGATCATCTGATGGCTTGATCCCCGTTCTTTTCTATAAGCTTCTCTATTTTTTATCCTTTCCTCAACCCCACCTATACCAAGTCTGTTCACGTACTCCCACTTTCTGTTGCCCCTTGCTTACTAGTGACACTTCCACTTTGCTTGGGGTGAAATGCTTAGAAAAAAAAAACTGTACTTTTTACACTATGACATAAAAGATTAGATCAAAGTATACAACCATTTTTAAAAGATTTTCAAATAAAGATAATTGCTCTACGCTCATTCCCACTGGGTGATATAGTTTATATGACATTTATTTGATACAGTAAATTTAAATACAAACTTATATTTCCTCCGGATTATTTGATACGATAAATTATATTTTCCATTTTCATACGTGGTGTTTTTTCTCTTTCTCATTATTTTTTTTTCTTGTTTATTCAGTCCCGCAAGTTAATATTTGTTTGAATCCGAAAACTGTTCTAAATCAGATATGCATCACTGGTTACGCAGACTAAAATAAAGTTAACTTTACCTTCAATAGTCAGTCTATCCCAGGATGAATATCTGACGTCGAAAACAAGTTAATCGCTTTAACTATTTAATTTCTGTCTTCTGCTATTAGATCAAATGTTTGCAACTTTTCAAAAGGTGTCTCGTTTCTCAATAAACGTCATTTTAAATTTTGATTAAGCTTACTCGCTCTTGGCTACACAGCCTAGACGACAATTATCTGAGCCAGTAACTTTTAAAATAAACTTGCACTTCATTCTGATAAGCCACTTATAAAAATATCTCCAAGCAAATCTAAGTTTTTGTGCCAAGCACAAACATCTTAGTAGGAATAGCAAGTCATAATAGGCAAAAAATCACAATCACTGCATTAAATTTTAAAGGAAAAATATTTATTAAACAAATATGAAAAAGGTACAAATTTTATACCAATTAAAGCAGGATAACAAATTTTTGATAAAAAAAATGAATGACTTTTCGGTTGTCAGTCACGCTGTCAACGTGCTAACACTTTAAATAAACACCCAACAATGGGCTAACAAATGCATTTCTGCAATCTTTTAAACTAAAAGTAAAGTTTTGAATCTGATAAAAATTTAAATCAGCTAAAATTCCTCAGATAAAGTTTCTGAAAGTATATTCTATTTTGGAAATATTTTAATAAAAAGAATTACATTATGCTGACAAATGGTTAAAATTGCGCTAAAATCAGCAATATTCAGCTAATTAAAACGAAAACTCCTTCCAGTCAATATAAATTAGTCTTCAAATACAGCAACGCATTTTGCTTATAGGAAATATTAATTTTCATCTATTAGCGGGAAATTAAAGCTAAAATAAAAGCTTCATGAAATATTTTTCATTTCTAAAAATTCACATTTAAAATTAGTTATTCTTACTTTGGTCACACACACAAATACATACATACATACATACATATATATATATATATATATATATATATATATATATATATATATATATATATATATAAATATATATATATATAAATATATATATATATATATATATATATATATATATATAAATATATATATATATATATATATATGCATGTATGTATGTATGTATATATATATATATATATATATATATATATATATATATATATATATATATATATATATATATATATACAAGTATATGATTGGTGTATATGGAATGGATTCCAATAACCAACAATTACTATTCTTAAAAGAGTGCTCAATACAAAGTAGAGCAGATATAATTATTTATTTTTAAAGAAAAAAAATTTATAACATAAATATGTTATAAAATCACTACAAAAATAGCCATTTTGTTTCAACACCCTCGGTGTCTTATCAAGTGATGACGTTGAATGTAAAATAAATGGTTTTAAAAGTTTCAAATTAATTAATAATCCAACGCAAGGGGAAAACGTTGTTACAAAGGCTAGATGGACCAATCAAAATACAAGTACAGGAAAATTCAAAAAGCTCGATAACGAAGTCATGTTATAATATCTATTCAGATGTTTAGTATTAAAAAATAATTTATTCCAACGAATAATTACTAAATTATATGATAAAATTTAATATTAAAATTTAAAACTGCTAATTACAAAATCAAAATTTAACATTTATTCGCTATCAAGTTTACAACTATAAAATTACTGAGGAGAAAAGAAGAAATATATATGTTATTCAATTTATTTTTTCATTGAAGTTACTTTAGCTATATTTAATATCCGGTCTTTTTACAATGTATACATTTTAATCCTCATGGTGTGTAAATGGGGTCCTAAACTCACGCGTAAAACAAACGCAGTCAGATTCTAATACATAAGCACCAAGACATATACACACAAAAAAAAGGGACAAGACAGAGAACATCTCCACGGTCTGTCATGAAAAAAAAAGGGGGGGGGGAAATGGGAGAAGGGAAACCAACACACACGTACATACATACATAATTAAAAGTGGATGCACTTTCCATACACATAGATACATATAAATACATGCACACACATCCACAGACATTGACCCAGACAGTTGGATACCCCAACCGATAAATATTTAAGACAGAAAATGTCATTGCATGAATGTTAACAACCTATTGAAATCTAACTTAAGCGAGTAAATATACAAAGATAAAAATGATTAAAATTAATATTATTTAATATATAAAAATAGTGTATGTAAAAAAAAACAAACAAAAAAAACGGACATTAAAGTCAACACCCATCGGTAACTACGATGTCCACCTCATATACATAAGTATATACACAACCACACATACATACACACACATATATACGCATACAAATATATATATATATATATATATATATATATATATATATATATATATATATATATATATACACATATATACATACATATACACACATATATACATATATATACATATACACATACACATACACATACATATACATATATACATGCACATACACACATACTCACACATATACATAAATATACATACATACATATACACCGAAATATCTACACATAGATACATAAACATATACATACGTATACATTTCCATGGTGTCAAGTACACACACATACATACACATATACATATATGTACCCACAAATATACACACAAATATGTGTACACATACTTACAAATAAATACATATATACACAGCAATACACAAATATAAACATATATACACACATATATACTAACCCATGTGGCCGTAATGACATACCCAAGTCTCACTACCTACACGTACACATAAACAATTTCATATACAGTAGGTGTCAACATACATATATACAACTGCAAACCTACATAAGTAAACACACACACACACACATATATACATATATATACATACACATATATACATACATATACACACAAATATATATACACATATATATATACATATATATATACACATACATACATGCACACACACATACAGAAATATACATTCACATAAATATCTACATAAAAATACTTATCTATAGTAATAAATACACATATATACGTACAAACACATAAAAGCAACGACATTTGACCAAAAACATATATAAATATACAGACATACATACACATACATAGGCATAGACATACTTTGATATACATGCAAACACAAAAATACACGTATCCTAACATACATATATAAAAAAAAAAAAAATAACATCCATACCAACAAAAATATACGTAAATAAAATTAGGTACACAATATAACAATACACATAGAAACATATACACACACACACACACATATATATATATATATATATATATATATATATATATATATATATATATATATATATATATATATATATACATACACATACATCTACATATATTCACATATGTATATATATATACGTACATATACATATATACAAATATATACCTACACATACATGCACACATACACATACATGCACACACACACATATATATATATATATACAAACATACACATACATACACATACACCTACACACACATATATATATACACATACACACATACATATATATACACAACTACATAAACATGCAGGCACTTACATATATACACACATAAAAAATATATATGCATGCATATAAGGATACATACTCACATATCTATACACACACATACCCACACCTACAAATACACATACATACACATATACACCAACATTTTAATCTCTTTTCTTCTTCCCCTCCTTTTCACCTTCTTACTTTATATATATATATATATATATATATATATATATACACACATACACATACATATATATATACATACATACACGCACATACACACATATCTATAAACACACAAACAAATACACACACATACATATATACATATATATATATATACAAAACTTAGCAACATATTAATACATTAAAATACAAACATACACATTTCGCAGTACAAACACACATAACTACACATAAATATATACATATATATATACATACACATACAGAAAAATGAATAACATTATGTAGTTATACCATACACATTCATATCGTCAGATTGGCCATCAGGCAATAAAAGTTATAATCTATTAAACTTACAGTTACGTATCATTATCATTTAAAATATACGACCCCTATAATAAGTTAAATTTAAAACGGTGTTTACAATTAACCGTTACTTCATATCTTTGATTTAAGAGATCAGCCTTGTTTTTAAATCTAATAATTTCAAACTTTATTTATTTATTTTACATTCAACGTCATCACTTTATAAGACACCGAGGGTGTTGAAACAAAATGGCTATTTTTGTAGTAATTTTATAACATATTTATGTTATAAATTTTTTTTCTTTAAAAATAAATAATTATATATATATATATATATATATTATATATATATATATATATATCGTGGTTGCCAAATCGTGTCCGAGTATGGCCATTACTACATATCTTTTTTGAAAATATCTACTGATGTGCTGAACGAATGTGGCTCTTTAGCCCAGCAAGGGAACTACATACTCTAGCACAAACAGGGAACTTAAGAGGGGTGTTACATTATCATGAAATTTAAAATGTCGCATGAAACCGCTTCTGGACCCGAAAGTCTTACCGCAAATATCATTGCTGGACGTTTACGGCTTTATACACATCTGTCACCCTCCGTCGGTGCGCTCTCAACTCACTCCTTAGACCAGCCATCGGCATACAAACACTATCACAATCTATACACGTCAGATCGAGCTACTTGTAGGCGTCTTCAGGAAGTTCAACTGTGAGGCCTTTACGCACATCTCTTTTAAGCATTGCGTGCCTCCTCCTCTTCCCAAAGTGGCAGCTTCCACTCTGAGAAGCCATATTTCAATTACTGCGATCAGATTCACACTATTCCCAGTGATCACAAGGAATGTTGCATTGCTTCAGAGCATCCTTTATGCAGCGCATTTTAGGTTTGTCGGCATTTCTATTCGATTTGGAATATGGCTGTTATCCATTCTGACGAGGTGGCCCACCCACCGAAGTTGATGTTTTAGTATCAAGGACACAATACTATCACATCCTCACCTCTCTAACACGCCTACGTCACGAACAAACATTTGCAAACTAATGCCAAGATTACGACGTCAGCAGTACTGGTGGAAACTCTCAATCCTTTTCATGTGTCTGCGGTAAACCACCCACGTCTCGCAATCATAAAGAAGTGCTTTAAGCAAACATGCGCGATAGAACTTTACTTTTCTACTCACTGAAATTCGGTGATGAGACCACAGACGTTTAGTCAGTTTTCCAAATGCGGCGCTAGCTTTTTGTATGCGGTTTAAAATTTCTACATCAAATTAGAGAACATGCTCAACGTGCTCCCAAGATAAACAAAGGCGCAAACTGCATTGAAAGTTTTACCATATACAAAGATGCTTGGTTTAGGATATGACTTCCTTGGAGCTGGTTGGTACATGACTATTGCCTTTTTCAAACTAATAATCAATCCGAGTTCAGTGCATGCATTTGAGAAGCATCCATGAGATGTTGCATATCTCCTTCCGAATGAGCCAAAATATCGCAGTCATCAGCATATAGGAAATCCCTGATCAACGACAAAGAAATCTTCGACTTTGCATTAAAGCTCCTGATGTTAAATAGCCTTCCTGCTCAACGATAGGGAATGTAAATTCCAAGGTTGCAGTTATGAACGGCCTATTCAAAAGACGATAAAGAAGTACAGAGCAAATAGGGTTGGAGCCGGAATGTCGCGCTGCTTAAATACATTTTCAACTGTCACTGGCTCAGTGAGCTTTCGACCACAATTAATCCATGCCTTCATAACATCATGAAACAAGCGAAGAATGGAAACAACATTTCCGGGTCATCCCAGCTTCCCTAAAATATGCCACAAAGCCTTTCTCTTTACGGTGTCAATGCATTTGTCAAATCAAGAAATACCTGGCAGAGATCCATATTTGTTCGACAGACATTTTTTTGTAATTGTCTCGCTATGAAGATCATATCTACAGTGCCCGTCCTGCCGTAAAGCTCAACTGTCACCCCGGAAGAGGTCAATGCAGTGCAACAAGCAATTCAACAGAACTCCACAAATAAACTTGCCGATAACAGACAACAGGCAACAGCGATATGCCACGATAATTTCCACAGTTATCACTGTCCCCCTTTGCCCTTGTACAAAACAACCATGACAGCATCTTTCCAGTCATCCAGGACACTGTTATTACTCCAGGCTTCCAGCAACAACGAATGAAGCCGATGCAAAATACTTTCTCCTTTGTACTTAAAAGTCTCGGCATGCAGCCTATCCATTCAAACTGGCTCCCACCCATCAAGCTTTCTGCAGCACTTTCAACCTCCTCAAATGTTGGAGGCTCAGCGAGAAATTCCTTACCAGGTTTTTCAGGTAAAGATCTGATAAACTCTTCGTCAGCTTCTGAGAGCCTATTGAGGAGCTAGTCAAAATGTTCACGTCATCTCAACAGAATATAATCGGGATCTCGAAGACGTTTTTTGCCACCCTTAGTCCTTAGAGGAAAATCAGGTGTATAAGAAGCCCTGTAAAATGAACGAAGTATATTATAAATGACCTTAATATCTGTCATATCCTGCGTAAGCTGTATTTCATCAGCTTTGTCACTCCACCTTTTGTTCTTCATTGTGAGCAGATTTCGCTACATATCAGCTTTTACTGTCTTTAACTTGTGCTCAATTTCCTTCTTCTGATCACTAAGTAAATCACTATCAAATAATACAGAGTGGAGTTTATTTTTCTCTTTCAATAGATTTTCTATGTTCTTGTCATTCTGATCAAATCATTTCTAAATCTCCTTATCAGGAAATCCACCAAAACCAGCACATGCCTCTTCAACTCCCTCCTTTAAAGAAGTCCAGTTATTTTATCGACTAGAAACTACCTACCTTCAGAAACTTGCAGACGGCTAACATTCAGCCTCTTTGGAAGTGATACCCCTCCTCGCCTTTCCTTTGTTTGGAAGACGCACTTGACTCTTACTCCTACCAGACGACGGTCAGACCAACGTTCAGCCCCACCTATTTCATTCACAGTACATTGATTCTTTTACTTCAGAACGCCTCACAACAACATAGTCAATCATGTACCACTGTTTTGATCCACGATGTTTCCATGCTGTCTGATATTTTTTCCTTTGTTGAAACATTGATCTATCAATGAACAGATCCAGTTCTGTGCAAATTTGCAACAACAACAGACAATTTCTGTTGCACTTTCCCCCTACCCCATGTTTACCATTAACTTACCAGGTCTCACACTCACGAACCAAAATCTTCAAGAATGAATCTTTTGCTTGCTAGAATTACTTTCCTAACAAAAGACATTTTTTCGTTATAAAAAGCTTCCATTACTTCAGTTTTGCAAACCATTTTGGTGCATAAACACTAATGAAGGTTCCATATTTAACACACTGCATGAACTCTCATAGTGATCATTCTATTATTGACACCTGTCGGAAACTCTTCAAACTTACTAGTTATTTATGTCCTAATGGCAAAAGTAACACACGATTTTCTCTTTTCCTTATTCCTTCCGAGCCAGAAAAAAAAAGTATGGTCAGCAGATTTCTCCATAAACTAACTCCTCAAGAAATCTAGTTAACGAAAGGGCCACAACTTCCATATCATATCTTTGGACCTCCTTAGCAACCAGTATAAATCCTCTCTCAGGTCGTGGTATATTTACTTCAATATCAAGTAAAGAACGCACATTCCAGCACCCACATTTTAGGGGTTTAAACACAGTAGCATGCTGACGACCGGGCCCAAGCTGCGGCTCCCTGGAATACCTACCAGGCCAGACCTTTTCCCATCCGTTTTCGGATATATTTGTAAGCACGGTGGAGGAGTAATGGGTAGCGGCTTCGATTGAGGAATCAGAGAGCCGAGTTCGAATTCCCGTCGAATCCATTACATTCACTAACGTGCTAATACCTATGGCAAAGGGGTGAATTCTCTTCTCCGTCTAGCTATCGATAAATAGCAGGGCAGACTGGGTTCTATGACCTTGGATGGTAACTGGTCTAGGAGAAGGAGAACTCTGAATTCAAAACCTGCGGTGGGTCCTTTTGGGATTCTGTGGCACGTAGTTAAACAGGTTGCTGCATTTGGGTCTTCAAAAATTGTCGATGGTTCTGAACAAACCTTCAGCATTATAATCAAATCTCATGTGCTGGTGTCGTAATGTCGGTTCCTAGGTTTCGACGGGAGATTCGAGTAGTATATATATATATATATATATATATATATATATATACGTACACACACATATATGTGTTTTTGTGTTTTATAAAATTTTGATACCATACGAAATCTAAGTTCTTGCACCGAAAACCAACATCTTAGTAAGAATAACAAATCATGCGCATTTGACAAGTTAATACTGAACCACTGAGTTAAATTTTAATGGAAAAAGTTTGGATAAACAAGTATAAAAAGGTACAAATTTTGCGCTTTTTAAGGCAGGATATCAAATTTCTGATAAAAAGCATGACCAGGAAAAATATGGAAAAATTTACTGTTTTGGAAAAAAACTAGGATTCAATGATAAAAAGAGAAAACAATTCTCGGAGGCAGAGAAACAAAAGTGCAACCACCTTCCTGGAAAAAAATAGAAACATCTACTTTTATTTGCCTCACGAGCGTCTTTGGGACATATAATAATTTTAGAAAAGTCTCTTTAAAATTCACAGTTCGTGCTTGGGAAATTTTTTTTCTTAGATCTCTTTTTGTTCTTTGTTGTGAAACCACAGGAGAATTTTCACTTGAACTACAAAATGCTTCAGTCTGTCTGCAACTGGCGGATAACCTTGTGTTTCCTTGATGCTCTTTTCTTGATGCCAAATGGTTCCTGCTTCTTGATGTTGATTTGATTTGACATCTTGTTGTCAAAATGCATTCTCCCTTCGTCTACTGATCTGATCTATATAAATTCCGAAAATTAAGCTCGCAAGGCCCCTGTTTTGATTATTATACGAGTATGAATCCACGTCCCTCATTGGTCACTATGTACAAAAAATAATTTACCATACCAATAATAATTTTACCAGGCTTTAACCGTTATATACAATTGTGACCATTTTTACAGAAACCTTCTGGCTTTCATAAAAATACACTTCTCTAAAATACACTTATTCAAGACTAACATTATTAAAATAATAAAAATAAAATTTTATACATTTTTCATTTTCATAGATGATATATATATATATATATATATATATATATATATATATATATATATATATATATATATATAATCATTTGAAGCTATTTACTTGGCACTAATATAATGCAGTTGACCTAGGGAGAAATGATTTATCATCCCATTTTTATATCCCCCGTTATTATCCATGATATAATAACACTATATTTCACGAACAGAACGGAATGGCTGAAAGAAAAAAGAAACACAAACACCCTTTGTTCTCAGAGAGGCCTTTATAATGCTAAAACATACACACACTTATATATACATATACACACGTATCCCACGTGGAGAATAATATGTCACATATATCAACACTGCAAATTAGAGGGTAAAGAGAAAAAGAGAAGCTTCTTATATATGTATATGGAGATACACCTGACCTGGAGGAGCCATATTTAGGACTCAAGATTCGAACGGGCCTGATTCCTTTATGTCCCAGGCGATGGCATATTCATCAAACAGGAAAAAGCTAATCTTGGGTTTTCCCAAATTGAGCACTGTGAGCTGGACATTCATTCTATATCCGGGAATATATATATCTGTAAAGGTAAACGGTCTAATGCACTTGTAATCTACTGTAGAGGCTGATTTATCCCTTGCTAACAGAAAGCAGGTTCACGTAGTGGCTACTGTAAACAAACTGAAAATGATCGGTTATTTTGTCACTGTATGGATTAAATTCATTAACTTATCGTCACGTGACACTCGTTATTTTCTCCACAAAAAGGAGATAAGCGCCTTCAGTATTCTTAAACCAATTTCAAATGTTATTGAAATATAGACAAAAGGCTATGAGCAAGTTGACAATAATATATTTTCGTATTGGCACTTTGTTTTTCTTTCTTTCTCATTGGTTTATGTTTACATTTGATTCCACATATTGATATTTATTCCAATCCGAGAAGTATTCGTAAATTCAAATAGACATAAAGGAAGAGACACGCTAACTTTGCCGAATTTTCCCTTTATTAAACAATGTATCCTGAGAAGAACTACAATAGACTCCCTGACAACCAGACTAAGGTGTTCTGGATATCAGGAATTAAAAAGTCCGGATATGAAAGGTTTTGCTTAGAGTAAAATGAAAGAAGTTAAATCAAGTTTAACATTTATTTTCAATGTTTTATAGTAAAAAAAATAAGCTAATGGTGAGTGAAATATATAGGAAATGATTTTTAAGAAAAATAAATTATGTAATTTTAATGAAAATTCATTAAATTAAGTATGCCACGTATGCAAAACAAATAATATAATGAGGATTTTTTAATCGCTGTTGCAATGATGATTCTTTCTCTTCTAATATCATTCTCAGCTGTTTACGTATTTCGTTTTGCTTTTGAAATTTTTTTTAAATGAAAAACAATTTTAACTCTGTGTGCGTGATTGCGATCGTTATAGCTAAATGTTGGCTTTATTTCCATAAAACAGACAATCTTTTGAATAGCTTTTCAATTTCAGTCCAGATTTCATCAAAATCATTTTTTTTTTATTTTCTTGTTCATTGTAAAAGTTTGAACGCTGGAGAATAGTTTCTTTGGAAGATTTTATATCATACAATTTGGACCTTTCTATGTTGAACATTAGTTACAATTAATTTTCTTCAGCGTCTAATTTGTTTAGCATTTCCACCTTTTGCTCCAAAGTTGTACTTTTCCTCTTATTCCCGTCATCTTTTGCACCAATACAAGCCTTTAGGGTGAAATAATTATAATCCAACTATTATCCAAAGTAAATTTCCTGAAAAATCGAAATTCAAATCAATTACATATGACCCAAATAGTTTTCGACGTAATTCTAGAAACCCTGTATAGAGGAAAGATGGCGAAGCGTTCAAACAAAAGAACATGGTCCCAACAGTGAAATTTGGTGGTGGCAGCATCATAGTTTGGGGATGTTTTTCTGCAAGAGATACTGGTAACATATCAGTAATAGATGGTAGACCGAATGATGCAGCATACCAAAATATTTTGGAAGCAAATTTAATTATTTTGGTTGAAAATCTTGAAATTCCTCCTGATTGGATCTTCCAACAAGATAATAACCCTAAGCACACTATTGCTTGCTGAAAATGATGTAAATATACACATCAAAATCATGTCTGGATATATGGGATTCCGGATATGAGGCAATCTTGTTATGACAGATTCCGGATATGAGGGATTCTACTCTTATGTAAACAATTTTTTAAAAAAATTTAAGCTCTTTTATCTTCTAATTGATCAGAAATTTTTAACAAATTACAACAATATTTCTCGTTTGTTAATAAACATCATTGAACATTTTGTTTACGATCATTCACTTTTTCCCTCACTATTTGAAAAATTATTAGATAGAATAAATTTAAATATAAACATACACTTTATTCAGATACTTCACATTCTAACTTACAAACATCACCGTTATTACCCGTTTTTCTCTTCATTCTATTCACAATACGCCCCCGCCACTGTTCTTAGTAGTAATCTTTAGTAACAATTCTTAGTAGTAATCTTACTGTAACAACTCTTACTTTTATATCCTTATGGATATTATATCCCATCGTGATGAAAATAGACTCATAGCTAAATTGCTATAAAACATATCGACCCGTTGCCACATTCTGTTATTTTTCTTAGCTAATGAAGACCATTAGCGTTCGACCGAGGTGAAGTTTTACATTGTTGTGATGGCAACATCCCCGTGAATCATTTTCCTACTTGACACCCGTTCAAAGAGAACAGTTACTTAGCAGATTGCTCGAATTCATGATTGCTTATACTGAATTCAACCATGAAGCTCAACAAAGAGATTTTCAGATAATGAATACCGTTAATGTGTAAATTTACGGGAGATTAAAATAAGAATGAAAATCGGTTACTACATTTCACCTAACGAAAAACTGACATTTTTATTTTAGGTATTATCGATTTTGGATTAGACACCACTTTAAATTGAATTCTGTTTCATAGTAACATTGAAAGTTGTTTTCAAAAAAAAAAAAAAAAAAAAAAGAAAAGAAATGTGATTCTTTTTTTTAACGAGCCGGGAATTACACTCCCTAAACTTTTACAGTTTCAAAAATTTGAAATTTAACAAAGTGGTATGAAAGGCTGTCGTCAATATATTGTATTTGTTTTATTATAAACGCTAAAGAAATAACGAAAACTAATTTTGACTAAAATTAATGTTGACCCTTTTTTTTCAGAATGGCACAAAATATCTCTTTTACCTACTAAGAAAAAATAAATTAGACGGGAAATCTAAAAAAACAATAAAATAAAATAAATGAAAATAAACAAAATTAAAATCATCTGGTAATAGTCAATATTTCTTATTTGCGGACAAAAACTTACCGGAATGCTTAAGAAATGCGAAACGCTGCCGTGTTCAGTGGAAGAATCGAGCATAATATAGCCCAAAACAGAATGAATATTTTTACATCACTAACAGATATTCACATACATATATAATTACATATACTGGATTCTGCCGTCGTTTTTCCGACGTATGAGCGCCAAGCAATTCAATTCCTAGGAACCCGACAGCCAGACGCCTTCACATAAGATTTGATTATAGTGGTGAAGGATTTGTGCAGAACCAACTACACTCTTTGAAAACCCAACTGGTGCACAACGTGCCACAAGGTCCCTAAACGAACCTCTGCAGACCAGTTACCATCCGAGATCTACAGAACCCAGTTTGCCCTGCTATTTTCCCATAGCTAGGGAGGAGAGAAGAATATTATTCATACAATTACTAAGATTATTAGCACGTAAGGGAATGTAATGGATCCGACGAATTCGAAATCGGCTCTCCGATTCCTCAAAACCGAGCAGAACTATCTATTATTCCACCGTACATACATTCGCACAGGTATCCATGTTTGTTAATACAACAACAGGCATTGCAATAATTTTATCATATTCGTGTTTTTGATGAAATAAATATTTCCTTTTTTATTAACTAAATCCTTGAAGAATAGTCAATTGATTTGTTAAAGGTTTTATTTTACATGATGCTGCATAAACATATAAGGAAGTATAAAGAAATTATCTCAGTGTAAAAGAAATTACATGATGGAAATATTTCTATGTTAGTGTTCAACATATGACTGTTTGAATATATTCATTTGGAAATTTTAAAAATTCACTTAACCTTAAAAATTAAATAAAATACTCAATATGTAATTAGCTTTCTCGTGTACACTTTTAGGCCTAATGTGAGGCAGTTAGTGTAGGAAAATTGTACGAAGCCAATCTTCCAAGACGAGATGATCCCCCAGTTAAAATGTATCAACAATTGTAATATGATATATATATATATATATATATATATATATATATATATATATATATATATATATATATATAATACTAGTAGTATGTGCTACTATTACTACTATTACTGCTACTACTACAAGAAGAAGAAGAGGAAGAAGAAGAAGAAGAAGAGAAGGAAAAAAAGAAGAAGAAAACCAGTTACCATCCAAGAACCCACTCTACTCTGCTATTTTCCCATTGGTGGGGAGAAAAAAGAGGACTCATACATTTACCAAGGGTATTAGCATGTAACGGATCCGGAGAAGAAGAATTCGAAGAAGAAGCAGGAGGAGGAGCAGAAGGAACAGAAGAAGAAGAAGAAGAAGAAGAAGAAGAAGAAGAAGAAGAAGAAGAAGAAGAAGAAGAAGAAGAAGAAGAAGAAGAATGGAAGGGAAGATGTCATAATCTAAAACACGGGATTATAAATTTGTCGAGGTTTATGAAATTAATAGTTGTTTCTGTCGCCGAGAGACGCCTTGAGAAGCCTTGAGACAGTGACTAGCAATATTTAAAATACATTGACTAGGTAAAATTGAGACTGCCATTAGAGATGGCCTGCTTCACACGACAACCAGGCAGAGAAAGGTTTCTTTGGCGTACATATGCGAATTAATGACAGGGTATATGTTCATTCGTTATGACAGGCGCGTCTAGTTGCTAAATTACAGAATAAGATCTGCTTGAGAAAAAAATTAATAATAATAATAATAATATTAATAATAATAATAATAATAATAATAATAATAATAATAATGAAATAAAAAATGGAGTTTCAAATGGGTGGCGAAATGCAAGTAATGTATAATACACTGATTGCAGCTGCAAAATAATTAATAAAAAGAAACGCTGAGCCAAATGCAATGGACTAGAAACATTGACGATGGCAACAGAAACAGCTTCACGGTCAATACTCGGCCCATACCAAAAAAAGCTGATGTAGACAAACCCAGTACCCATCTGTGGCTACGTAGTGCAGGGTTAAAAGCTGAAATCGAAAGTATTATTCTTCTTGCACAGGACCAATGCCTCAACACGAAAATGCAGATCAAGCGGATATATAAATACAATCACTAAATGAAATTCCAGATAGCAATGAAATGCTAAAACAGAAACTGCAGTTAAATACACAGAAAACAAGCCGATACGAAAATCGTTGTAAGGTCTATCACTAAAATAACATATTCCAAATGGAGCTTAGGAAATTTTACGGGGGAATTGGAAAAGCAGTTACTCATTTCAAATAGCTACCATCTACTGAAAAAGTGCAGAAATTTGGGGGGAATATTTGGAGCAGCCCAAAGTAATATAACTCCAATACAGAATGGATCCAACGAGAAAAAGATCGAATGTTGGATCGTTTGATGAATATTGTTGGATTCTGTAAGAATGGGAACATATAAAGATGAATAGTGTTAGGCAAGCTCTAACGAAATGCCAGAAATGGAAATCCCTAGGAAATGACAAAGCACCCAATTTTTAACTCTATCATCTGTCATCAATCCATAAAACCCTTGCACAAACCCTATCAAAGCTTATTAATAATCCCAACGGCGTCCCAAAATGGATCACTGAAGGTATTACATATCCCATGCCAAAAACAAGTGAAGCAGATGATCGAAAAAAATTATATGCCAATAACATGTCTGTCTACCAGGTATAAATTGATCACGTCTATCCTGACGAACTGTACTTACTCTTTTCTCGAAGCAAACAAAATTCTTCCTCTGGAACTGAAGGGATGCCGGAGAGGTACATATGGTTGCAAAGATCAACTACTGATATTCAAAAGAATTCTGAATAATTGCAGGAAAGGAGGTAGGAAACTGAGCACAACGTGGATGAAATACCATTGAGCAAAAGTTGCCGAAACCCCCTTCAACAAAGTTAAGCTGATTAGGAGTAGATTTTTACACCATAGCATCGACCCTGTGGTAAAGGTGAGGAATTTATCCTACGTATAAAATTACTTCGTAGTGAACGAAGTAATGTCATGAAACACTGAAATTGGAAGTGGAAAACCTGGAGGAATATTTCAGGAGAAATACTGAATAATTTTCGCAGTGTAACGAACATATTTTAAACTCTCAGCGTCCATCTGTAAATGTTACTCAGCTTAAAAATTATCGCCTAGAAATTTAAATCCTCCAACGACTGAACATGAAGATGATACATTTCTCGAATGCAAATGTCGACAGGATAGACCGATTAAAATCATCATGGGAAGGCGAACTAGTCCAACTAAAAATGGGAAGATTACACGCTACTCCAAAATGTAAAACAACGGATGCACATCGTCGGAATGGATTTGCTTTGGAAGAAATATAATGATATACTTGAGGCCCCAACAAAAGACATTGGGGCGATTATAATCTTCGCCACATTCATGAATCAGAAGGAACCATCATCAGCATCATTTACCGAAAGTCTGGTTGCATATGATAAAGGATATTTCTAAAATAAACAAGGAAATACAAACGTGGACCAACGTTCCAAGCGTTATGAACATTCGCCAGACATGCAATCAACTGTCAATGCCAATGATGATATCAAAATAATCTGATACATACCCGTCAACATTGACAGATGAAAGAATTCCAATAACTCTGAAATAGGCTATTTACATTATTCGGACAATTATCCTCCTCTTTGTCCCCATGTTTATCACAATGTTTTTCGGCCGTTGTACGCTCCAGCCTTCGTCAGTTGGTTGGAATGTCGAACTGAACATTTTATTTCATTCAATGGCGACAAAAAAGAGGACAATAGTCCGAATAATGTAAATAGTGTACATAATACCGCATATCAGAAATATAGACTCATACTGAAAGGCCGAAACGTTGTAATAAATATGGCGACAAAGATGAGGACAATAGTTCGAATAATGTAAATAGTGTACATAATACATCATCTCAGAAATATAGACAGATACTGAAGGGCCGAAACGTTTTAATAAATATAGCGCAAACATTAGGACAATAGTCCGAATAATGTAAATAGTGTGCATAATACATCATCTCAGAAATATAGACAGATACTGAAAGGCCGAAACATTGTAATAAATATGACGACAAAGATGAGGACAATAATCCGAATAATGTAAATAGTGTACATAATACTTTATCTCAGAAATATAGACAGATACTGAAGGGACAAAGGGTTCTGAGAAATATGGCGACAAAGATGAGGACAATAGTCCTAATAATGTAAATAGTGTACATAATACCTTATCTTAGAAATATAGACAGATACTGAAGGGCCGAAGTTTTCTGGGAAATATGGCGACAAAGATGAGGACAACAGTCCGAATAATATAAATAGTTTGCATAATACTTAATCTCAGAAATATAGATAGATACTGAAGGGCCGAAACGTTGTAATAAATATGGCAACAAAGATGAGGACAATAGTCGGAATAATGTAAATAGTGTACATAATTCCTCATCTCAGAAACATAGGCATATACTGAAGGGCCGAAACGTTGTAATAAATATGGCGACAAAGATGAGGACACTAGTCCGAATAGTGTAAATCTTGTACATAATGCCTCATCTCAGAAATATAGACAGATACTGATGTCTGAAATAAATGTTAACGACAGAAAAGAGATGAAGCGACATATAATACTATCGAAACAAACAGAAGTATAATATTTAGAGATAAGATCTGTTAGTACAAAACATCGAGACAAACATACAGCAACCGTTACTTAGGCAATATCAACGCATATACTGTCCAGAATATCAGTTGCATAATCTCGATATAAAACCAAATCAAATAGTATAGCCACTATAGCACTTCATGATCAATACATAAACCTGCATCTACAGGATTGAAGGAAAGAATTATGAATAACAATTCTTCTTTTTCAGAACTATCACACTGGTTTTCCGAGTCGTTTCTGGTCAGCACTGGGTGACCACTTAGGATTATCAGGTGTTGTGTGTTTAGATGTACGGGTGGTGCAGTGCATAGCGTCTCAGATTGAGAAATTGGATAGTCGAGTTCAAATTTCAGCTGGGTTCGTTATATTCAGTTAGCTGTCGTTAGAATTTTAAGTATAGATCTACTTCTAGGCCCAGCTATTAGTTAATAATGAGACTTGTATCTGAAATTCAGTATTATTTCGGAAAAAAAATATTACAATCTGGAACTATGTCAGCAAAAGTTCAATAAGCAGCAAACACAAATAAATGAATCTACAGACACGTGTATCTTCCGGACGTGTGTGATCCCTACAGCTTCCTACAGCTCCCTA
Organism: Acanthosepion lycidas; assembly: GCA_963932145.1. NCBI lineage: Eukaryota > Metazoa > Mollusca > Cephalopoda > Sepiida > Sepiidae > Acanthosepion > Acanthosepion lycidas. The sequence continues at coordinate 77,665,375 of OZ010594.1, read as the reverse complement.
CAACCTCCTGGTTTTACAGCTCTTACGAATATTTAGCATTTTACTATCACCCACTTCTTGTTTTTCTTGCCCTCCATTTGAAAATCTCTTTCAGTAGGTTACTCGCTGATACTCCTGTCACATTTGCTTTCGTTTAGTCCTGTGATATCAAATTCTCCATGTCCGATTTCTTATCCAACAATGTCCAACTGTCTCTTGCTGATTGTAAGTACAGACGTCTTTTATTTTATCTCCATATTCTTTAAAACTTACACACATGCTCTGTTCAATGGTCTTCTCAGCATTCCTCTTCACAATTATGTTGTCTTAAGTATCTTTTTCCTGTCCATACAAATTGTCCATCACCCTCACTACCATTCTTATAATCCTTCTTAATGAAACACCCTTTATTTTGCTAAGGACTATTGCACATCATTTCAATAAGTTTATAAGACATTAATTTAGCTTAAATATCAAGTAAAATACTTGATAAAACATTGGCTTAAACAACAAATCAAACGAGATATACCATACAACAAGAACAACAGTAATAATAGTTTATCTTAAGTAATATTTAGATTAGACATTACAAGTTACCATGAAATCTTAATTTACATAAGTAGTATAGGCGGAAGTAAACCCCAGGAAGAGATCTATTATTGATGGCAACTCATTTATTGATCACAACTAGCAAGCTTAAAATTATTTTATTACATATCCCATTTGGCTCAAAGCCATCTCTTCTTTCTTATATGAAACGTTAGGCGTACACAATTTACCACCTCGGTTTTGATTTCCACTAGGACTTGGCGTCTAAACACTGTGTTTGTATACTCTTTTAGATGTGCCTGATGCTCAGCAAAGGCTTGTCTATCATCTCAACTGTTATGCGGCTTTCAACAGTACATGCATCATCACAGTTGATTGCTTTCTGAGAGAAGTCGCCTTCGGCAATGATAAGCGACCACGTTTCTGTTTAAATGTCTTAATCTAATGAATAAAGTTGACCGAACATGTTCAGTAAATAGCTTTGAACTGACAAGTGATATCTGCTCAACTTCACTTCGGTAAATGATTCGACAAGTGTGGAAATGATCCTAGACACATGAATGTTTCCACAAGCTAACTGCTAACTCATATCACGTTTTTCCATTATTTATATATGCCATAAGTACAAAAGGTGCAACATTGGGTTGTTGACAGATTTTTCGTGACAATACGATGCCAGCAGGAAAACACACTTATGTGAATATATTTTAAAAAGCAAAGTCGAAAGACTGAAACATATCTGAAAGAAGAAATGATTATAGCAGAAAGTATTAGAATGGATAAAACAAATTATTTTAAAACGAAAGTTAGCTTACTATCCATTGATGGGAAACCAATGGATGGGATATTTTCGTTACATTATTAACAGCATATGATTTTGACTGCAGCTAGAAAAATATATGTTTCTCAGATCTTCAGAAAATTTTCACATTATTCATGAGTATAATTCATTAAGTGATAGTTCTATCAGGTATCTTCTTTAAAGTGTAAACTTGTCAAACATGTCGCTGACGTTCGTTCAAATGCAGAAGTGCGAAAATATGGGTATTTACATATTATACATGTACATATTAGGTTGGTGCAAAAACAATGACGTAATAATGTCGTGTTTTGACGTTAAAAATACGAAAAAAACGACATTATTACGTCATTATTTTTGCACCAACCTAATATATTAAAACAGATAGCGGAACAACGTCGATAAGAACAAATCATTATTATTTTATAATCATTAACTAAATAATTTCTTTTTGAATACATTTTGATCCAGTAACTGCAAATTTGAGACAACAGCAGCGCTACAGGCGTCATGTTTTAAAGTATTGGGTTGGTGCAAAAATATTTTCGTTTTCTAACATATGTTACTATGTGAGAAAACGAAATTATTTTTGCACAAACCTAATACATTCTCTGTAAAGACAACGAATATAGAGCACCTTCCCTGCCTCCTAACAAAATAGCTGATTCCCAACTCTACGACAGCGTCTCTCTACGCCTGTTAGGTCTCACGCTTCTCACTGAGCTGAGGTGAAACAACTACATTGAATCAACAGCGTCATCTACCGTAAGGAAAGTTGATTCTCTGTGTCGCGCCATAAGGTTGTTTTTTTTTTTATCGCCTTAGTCCATCCTTCAATCTACAAATCTAACATTCTGCATTGCATTGAATACTGTTGCTATATATGGTCTGGTGCCCCCACTTTTCATCTCGAGGTCCTCAACAAAATCTAGAGGTGGTTATGCAATGGGATAGGTCCTTATCTGGCATCTCGTCTACAGTCATTTTCCCACAAACTTTTTATGAATATTTTCATTGCAATATCTTTACATATTTAACAAATTTACATATTTAATAAATTTGTAAGAATTTCAGTTTTCGTGCAGTGTAATAAAGACATCAGCTAATAAATGGCAAATTATTATAGTTCATTAAAATATTCATTTATATATATATATATATATATATTAAATTATAAGTCTATTAGTTAGTTACCTTGTAACATTTTATTTTTTTTTAATGTGAATGCATCAAATTCATTATTTTAGACATATACATTGATATCTGTAACTAAAAGAAATTTATTAGTGATATATAGCAAAGAATCTTTATTTCCATCACAATTACATAATCACATACAATATCATATTAAAAGTCCGACAATTATTTTAAGACATTTTTGTTTATACATTCTTTTTATAGATACAAACATATAAATAAATGTCAATTTCATAATATGAAACGTGATTTGTTTACATTTAGATATGCATCAAGCAGACAATGAATATACGAGAGGAAATCATGGAAGAGCGTAGTTTAAAAACAGCAAAATCGACTTTGGTAACCGAACGCTCTTCTGGGGCAAAATCGGTAAAAGCAAGTCAGTCTATAGGATACAGGTTCGATTCCTGCGGAGGAGGAATATTTTCTATGACAATTTCTCGGACATTCAAGCCGGTAAATGTTGTTAATACTGTTTATTATAAACAGAGCATTTACTTAAATATTTGTGTCTATAAAAATAATGTATAAACATGAAAATGTCTTAAAATAATTGCCGGACTTTGTCCATTTCATAATAAATAAATATATATATATATATATATATATATATATATATATATATATATATATATATATATATATATATATATTACGTTCGCACATATATAAAACCGCTACATAAATGCATTCGTGTTTCGATGCATATATTCATTGTATTGAGCCCTATATTTAAATTAATCTTATGAATGTTTGAATTTATATTTGATTCGTCCTCATTTCATTTATTTTTCTGTAACTTCAAAACTTATTTTGGAATACACATGAGTGAGTAGACGTCCCGCTTTTATAAACCGTATGAAATAAATCTACAGCCGATGTCCTTTGTCGTTTAGCTTAATAAAGAAAAATATTCTCCCTGCCCGGGTATGAACCTGCGCCCCACAATATCCTACAATATAACACAATATCCTACTATTAATACTGTAATATCTAAGACACCACCAAATCATGTGAGAAAGTGAAATGATAGTGAAGGGAATCCATATATGGCTATGTGTACTATGATAGAAAATAAACCTAGAACTAATCGAAAAATATAAACGGCCAATTGCTGATGCCCCCCCACTCCCTGCCCACACCTGACAAAGAGAGGAAGTGCTTCTTGGAGGCTCTGTCTACAAATATCTGAAATCGAAATGCTGAAGTAACTTAATATCAGCTATATGACAAAAAATGTAATTATATTAACTCTCTCTCTCTCTCTCTCTATATATATATATATATATATATATATATATAGTGCGAGAGAAGTAGAAAGGGACAAGAATGATTTAGAGATGAAGATAAATAAAAGCACTATAACAAATCGAATCGAAATAAGTAAAATGCTTAATTTTGTTTAGTTATCACGCAATTTTCAAGTGCACAAATCATAGTGAGTCGCCTCGTCATGTAACGAATGTTGTCGCCGTTTAGGGTCACAGCAAGTTTTGGCCGGTAGAGGCGCGTATAATCAAGAACACATCCTTGTTTATACTAGATCTGCATTCAGAGATTTCCTTCTCCAAGATTGGTTGTCACAAAAAGACCCAGAAAGCAGAGCTGTCCCTGTCATTTACCCAATAATTAGAAGAGATAGTTTTATAAGTTTTCCAAGGGTAATTTTGCAGTTGCGAAAGTAACTGATTCGGTTTGTTTATTTCTCTTACGAACAACTAATCTTTCCACTACCCTCCCATAGTATCAATGTGTATAAATGTCAATTTTATTCCTTCACATCCTTTGATGTTTTACTAAGATCCAGATATTTTCCAACGTTTTACTCTCAGTTCTATGGAATAACGATATTCAACATGTTATGTACAATGGATTTTTGATTGTGTTTGAATTCTAAGGTCCATAAAGGTTTTATGTATGTATGGTGTTAAATTTGAACAACTACCAATGACTTGCATCATTAATCTCCAGTTCTTTCGAATCTGTTTTAAAAAAGAAAAAGAAAATCACAGAACAAAAAAAAAAAAAAAAAAAAAAAAAACAGGACAAAGTTATTTCATATGCGGACAACGGCGCAGCGCATAAAGTTAAAAAAATTCCGTAAATAAATTGAAAATTCAAGGAACATTTAAGTAAAAATTTTAATGTCAAGTTGAGTTTTTTTCACATGAAGTCAGACCTCATGGGGTACTAAGATTCCTTAACTATGAAATAAATCGAATGTGTCACCATAGCATTGTTAGAAAACATTCTACGGAGGATGAGTTGATTTACTATGAATTTCTATGACAAACATCACGGACACATAACTAGTTATACACCCGAAACTATTAATGGCCACCATACATTAATTGTGTCTTTTTATCATAGCAAGTATTGTGAATTTTTCTTTGACATTTTTTGGGTGACTTTATCACCGACTACTTTTTACACAATTCTTGGTGCATCAATTTTCTCAACCGTTCATCTCTATTTCTGTACGGATTTTGAGCAAAGATGCTCAATTCTATTATTATCATCATTAATAATAATAATATACCAATGATGATATCATCTCCATGGATATTAGAGTGCTGATAAGTTCCCTGAATAAATATATATAAATTCAAATATATGGAAAATAACCAAACAATTATTTATTATTTTTGAAGGTCTTCTCCGTACAGCCGAGAAATTTACAACCCTTTATCGTTATTTATATCTTATATAGGCACTATGAGATTAATAATAATCATGCGAGTCAATAGAACCCTTTCGGACTAAGCTCAGTATTATCGCAGATTTCAGTAGTCGTACTGTAATCTGTATTATTGGAACTTTTCCAGCTTCAATCAAATTACAACTCTACCCTGCCTGCCAGTGATTATTAGAATGGCTTTCTTCAATAATGTAATAACGGTTGGAACCACTCTTTAGCATCGTTTTTTTTCCTGTGCTTACTATAATTATCTCCAGCCTCCTGGCTGTGATTAAGCGATCTATTTGAAAGTGACAAATTATTTTGATAAGAGTTTCTGCTTTGTACACATACCATTTTTGTAGGCTCAAAACCAATTGCAAAATTGTAGTCTAACCCTTTTTTTCACCGACAGTTGGATGCATATATTTATTATACCATTAAATATTTATATTCTCTAACGCCACATACAACAATTACTACTTTCTCTTTCATGGACTTTACCATTACATACATTTCTCTAATGTTTTCGTTCTGGATTACTTCAAACGTTAATCTTTAGTGGATGCCCGTCTTTAAATAGAACGCCCCGTTTCTTAAAGATTGTTTATTTCGTCAACCAACTTGCACTTTCGAGAAATATTTGAACAGGTGTTCCACGTTGTATGAGGAACAACTGTCAGAAGGCGTGACAGTTCTTTGTAAGATTGTTTTCGCCCAAGGACCAAAAATTCAAATGGACTACGCGTACTGTTACTTGTAGGTTGTTCAATTTTCACACGGAAACATTCATACATACATAGGTTTTGTGTCTATATATACGAAGACAAACATGATAAACAATTCTCTGTAATTCCTCAGTTTTTCCTTTTTAGCAGTTGAAAAAATGGTAAAAATTATACTTTATTTCTATAAATTAGAAATATTAAATTTATTATCAAACAATATTGTGCAATGATCTATTAACATAGGAATATTTTTATATGAATAAAAAATTATATATATATATATATATATATATATATATATATATATATATATATATATAATAAAAAAAAATAAATATATCACTGCATAAGGACTACGTAATTTCGAAATTTCAAATATAATGGACATGTGTGTAATTAAAAAAATATATTTTTTAATTCTTCAAAATATGAATAATTTAGATTCATTTTTGTGAAAGGGCTACAATTTTTTTATGGCTAGGGATTTTGTGTTGACCCCTAGAAATGCTATGTGGACCAACGGTGGCCCACCTGCACCACGTGGAGAAACACTACTTTAGACCACTCAGCGATGGAGACCTTCACAGACGAGCAAAACTCGTTAGTTTTATAGACATATCGTTCAGATTTTTCTCGAAAACCCATATCTGCTCAGTTTTATATCCGAAATGTAAACAAAGCATATTATAAGGAATTTATAGATTTTGTATTTGACACGATATGCTTTGATTACTTCAAACGTGTTGCATTTTTTTTTTGTATATATATATATATATATATATATATATATATATATATACATATATATGTGTGTGTGTGTGTGTGTGTGTGTGTGTGTGTGTGTACTAGTGAGTTAGTCGAAATGCCTTGACTCACTTTATAGTCCACCAATAGAAGGTTAACCAATCAAAAGACGTAGAACATCCAATCCGTCGTGTATAAAGGCGGCAATTTTTTTCACTCTACCCGAATGTCCAGTCCAGTTTGTCAGGCGAAGAGAAACAGAAGGACGAACTATGCTCTGCTAACTTTTACCAAAATATCCACTGCTAACGTGAACAACGCTTTCCTACTGTCTTCAAGATATTCACTGCTAACCTCTGGATTCTCTACTCAAGACGACTGTCATTATGAATAACAAAACGTTATTTTTAGTGGAACCCCCATCTTTGAGTAGAAGTTCTCGTTTTCAAAACAGTTTTTCTTTTGTAGAACGGACTACGCAAAATCGGGTATCCAGAGGACTGCTATTTGAATGCTCATATTTTTCCATCCTAACGATTATATTTTAAAGTTTATTTTAGTATTTATTCTCTAAAATCGCTTTCTATTACTCGACATTCGCACTGTTCTTTTTAAGCAGAATAACAATAATAACCATAATACTCTTCATCAGCATGTTTAACGTCCGTACGTTTACAATTATGTCCAGTGTTTAAAAAGTGCATTTGCCGTGGGCCGATAGTAGCAGACGCCCATAACCTACGAGTAAAATCTGTAGAATCAGATTCCTACATTTTTTTTTAAATCTTAAATTTTGTGCAAGTTAAACACATAGAGGCTCCCAACCAAATATAACAACTGGTGTATTTTGATTGGTTGTAAAATATTAATTAGGTGTCGTCAACAACGTCCGAAGGTACAGACCCAAATTTTGACCTCTAGTTGACGCCATAAAATGTAAACATGTTCACGAGCCTCACCACGTGACCAAGAGAACTAATAAAAACGGAACTTCGACGCGACTTGGTCAGTGGGCACTTAAAATATTGAACCAATTCACTTGACTTGATTGGAAATCAACACAGCAAAGGAGCCGAACGTTATCTTCAATATAACAACAAACCTTGTCAACCATTTCCAGGCTTAACACTCACTCACTCCCACAAAATATTCTATTCCACAAAAAGAATCTCTGGTTAATGAACGATAATTCTATAACAATCAGTGAGTCAAAAACAATACTTTTTTCTATTTAATACAAAAACAACTGTTTAATTTTCCTATAAAAACAATTATAGCTAACTACACCTTCTCATTTTCACACATACAGTACAGTAACTCAAATTCCTTCAGTAACACACACCAAAGAATTCTGTTGTGTTTATCAACTTTTGCACTATATATTATGTATTTGTTGTGTTTATAAAAAATATTTATTGTTGAACAAATTCATAATTTCTTCTACTTGACTATTTCTCTTGTTGTTCTACTTGATTATTTCTCTTGTCTTTGTTACATTTGATATTGTTAAAATTGTAGAGGGTCAGTTTTTATTTCTATTTATAACTAATACAAATTGGTTGACCCACTATAAGTCCCTGACTAATGTCCAATCGGTCGAATTCCTATCCCAGCTTGAAGCAATCGGATGTCTAGACACACTGAGGAGCTGTGATAAAATGAAACAGTGTGCCTGTGTTTATATATATATATATATATATATATATATATATATATATATATATATATATATATGTATATATATATATATATATATATATATATATATATATATATATATATATATATATATACACACATGTATATACATTTTAATATACATTTTAATGCATATACACCGGCGGTGTGAAAAACAATTCGTAAATAAAAATATATATGAACAAACCGATATCAGGAAACAAAGAATTCAGTAAGAAAATAGAATGACTAAAGATATCAGTGTTGGTAGAAAATAATCAGTCAGCACAGCAATGTCTATTAGAAAAAAACACAAAAAAAAACAAAAAAAAAAACAAAAAAACACCGGACGAATAAATTACATAAACACGTAAATTACTCAATACTCTTGGTAGAGCGAAATCTAAAAAAAAAAAAAAAGTACTGTGCTAGAACATACCTATTAACTTTTCACCTAACGGATCTTCAGTGTACTACTGTAGATCCGTTAGATGATACCTTGTTTGGTAGGTTGTGGCTCACTATATATATATATATATATATATATATATATATATATATATATATATATATGTGTGTGTGTGTGTGTGTGTGTGTGTGTGTGTGGATGGCCTGATAATTGCGTCTAGCATGAAACAGTCTTTCGCCTCTAAATGTTGACGCTCTATCTCTGATATTCAGCACTTTATTCCATAAATCTACCACACCTTAAAACTATATTTCTTCACATATATATTTCATTAAAACATATATAAAACCTAAATATGTCATAAGCGATGAGAAAATTTAGTAAGTAATGCTCATGTTGGCGTTTATCACATTATTGGAGATTTTCAAAAAGAGCATAAATACATAAAAAAAAACGAATGTGAACGCATTCTCCAAGGCGAGGCTTATCTATAAAGTAAAAGAAAAAGTGTTTTATTGTGATGAAAGGCTTAAAAACATCTTTAACGATCACGAAAACCGATCAGATCTTATGGACTATCTTAGGGCTCTTGATCCCTATATTTCATCATTGTTTATTCATATATAATGGTTTTACGTCTTTTTATGAATTTGGAATGTTTCAAATGGATAAACACTTTTTAAACACTATTTGTTTAGAAATAAATGTATTCCCAAATTTTTGTTTTTTAATTTATCCCAAAGACTCTTTTATTTTTATTTTTTTTTAGGATTTTGATCTTTCAGGATTTCAAATTTCGAGTTTTTAATCTGTCGTGATTTTGATACATTCAAAATTTCAGTTTTGGGATTACAAATCTCAGGATGTCGACATATTGGATTTTAAAATTTGGCTTTATAAGCTAAACCTGAGGAGTTAATATACTGATCGGGTGTTTGTTGCACACATTTTGGAATGCATTTCTTATCAAAGGAATACATAAGGAATAAATACGATTCAATCCTGTGGAGATAGCAAGGCGGGTCTTGCGTAAAAAGATTAGAGTTGGTGGCGTTACCGAATGGAACTCGACTGACCATTTGCCCTGAAAGTAATGATAGATTAGCGATAAGCTTTTTGGTGAAAAATGGATTGTTGGATACTAAATAAGCCAGTTCCCACAAGGCCGCATAAGCAGTTATGAATTCTCTAATGGTTGGAATGTGTAGATAGTGAACTGCAGCAGAGGCGGAAGAGTAATACTTCATTTTTGTTTTCATTTGTCTCTTGCAAAAAGCAAAGTGAGACAAAATAGGTTAGATAATGGCTAGGGTTGTTTAAGTAGCTGACCAAACTTCCAGTATCTCTATCAATGGATTGTATATTTGAGATCCACTTGAATCTCTAGTGATGTCGAGCCTCAATAGGCGGATCATGGAGAGATAGCAAACCATTCGCCATAATTAGAGCAAATTTGCTCGATGTTAATAAACATCACTTGCTTTGTTTTACTTCCATTTGTCATTGTTCAGTTAACGCAGGTACCTCAAGGGAGCAAGTCACTCCTTTCTTTTTAATTTATGTAGAGACTTTACATTTCTTGATTAGGGAGACCACCATTTGTCGGAGGTACTTATTCACTGATTATTTTATTAGCTTCAGAATGGCCCTGAAAAAAATCAAAACATTTAATGTTCACATGAGCCGACTCTTCAATTCCGTCTTCAAAATAGTACTTTAAATACGACAATGTATTTTTTGAAATATCATTTAACATTTGATATCATTCTTATTTGTATATAATCGTACCGTTTTCTTTAAAAAAATTCCTCATTGCTCACATGTAGACATCATGATATTCTCAGCGGTTCTTGGTCGATCTACATCTCTGTCGTTTCAATTTATTTTTTCTGCATCAGTATAAATGACTACGAATAATCAAATCAATTTTAATGAAATAGAATGTAACCAAATAAAATAATAGATAACATCAACGCAAATGAGCAAAGAAAATATTTATAATATCAAAAATCAACTCCAAGACGACATTTGGAATGTGAAACCTCAATTCTAAGACGATATTTGCATGTCAGAGCTCAACTATAAGACAATATCTGGAATGCCAAAGCTCAAACCTGACGAAAATCCTAGTAAACACTGCCGGTGTCTATGGCAATTTATTTTTAAAAAAATCTATAAAACTCATGGGAAGCTGAATTCTTCTTAACAAAATCCCAGAACAATAATAAATAATAAAACAAAACATTTACTGTTCACATGTCTCGATTCTTTGATTCAGTATTTAAAACCATACTTTATATGTTTTTAATATCAGTTAACGTTTGATATCATCCTTATTTGTGAGTATGAGAGAGGAATAAAGATTTGATAATATATTGTTATAGTGGAACACACCTATTCTATAGTTAATAGACTCTCCCACCTATAATAAGTAGGAGTAGTAGGAGTCGCACAGTGGGTCGGTCTGAGTTCAGTCTGAAGTCGGACGACCGGCTGACCGGTTGAACTCTCTGCATTCGGGCGGTAGGAACCCGAACGAGGCTACGCCGAAGTGCGGAGTCTCTTTCGGAGAGGTAAACCCACCCTGAACCCGTTTATACGGGTTCAAACGGCATATTTTTGGCCGAGACCACGCGCTCGGAGATCCCACGTTAAACCGGCCTTGTGCGACATGATGCCCTCGTGGGGGAGTGACTAAATACAGTGGCTCAGTCAGTCAATGCCGGACGCACTGTTAGTGGGATACTAAAGTATCAGCGACCACAACTAGATTTCTCTGCGTCATTACCTATTATATCAAGTTCCTAACGTTTTGTACGTCGAACCTATTTTAGGACCGACTTAGTACAAATAAAAGCCTCCACTGTGAAACCACACCATATCATATATCAAGCAGATTTCTTTTTTCACATTACTTTTAATAACAGCAGTGGTAATGCTTCCATTCATTTTGCCAGATTCTAAAACATTTCTTAACCAATAGCTTTATAAATTCAATAATTTAATATAAAAACGTGTGAAAATGTTGAGGACATTTTCTTTTTATTAAAACTGTTTTAAAGTATAAATCCAGTCTCCAGTTTTCAAAGCAGAGTTTTCCTGGAAATTTAGTGCCTATTTAATATAAGGAAGACTTTCAAGAATAACAATTAATTGGAACCTTTGTTACAAATATTTAAATTCTTCAGCAAGGATAGAATCGATAATCATATTGGATATACCAAACAGGACAAGCAAAATGATTTTCACTTCGTGACAATTTATTTATTAGGATTTCTTCTTTTATTTACTCTGTCCTTTCAAGGCAAAGAAGATCGTGATTCTCTACAATTTGCTATGCGAAACATTTGAATTTTCTTCATATTTCCTTATATTTGATTTCCATCCATTCAAATACGCTCTTTAATTAGGTTACTGGTTGTTTTCCTATGATTCACTTGTCCTCACCATTGTGTTAAATCCTCAATGCCTACTTTCGTCATTATATAACCAAAACAAAATTGATTAATTTCCGTTTGCAAATATAAGAGTACAGTTTTCTTTAAAACTTCCTAGTTGCTCACATGTAGAATCCATGATATTTCCAGAGGCTCTTGGTAGAACTACATCTCTGTCGTTTCAATTTCCTTTTTTTGTATCAATATAAATTCCTAAGAATAGTAAAATGAAATTTAATGAAACAAAATGTAACTAGATAAAGTAATAGAAAAAAAAAACCCATCAAAATCAAAATTGCAAAGAAAATATTTGTAATATCAAGGGTCATCTCCAACTAAGACGACATTTGGAATGTCAAAGCTCAACTCTAACACTCTATTTGCAATGTCAAAGCTCAACTATAAAACACTATTTGGAATGCAAAAGCTCAAATCTGACGGAAATATCCAGTAAACATTGTTTTGAGTCTGGTAAGGTATTGAAAAATGTCTATAAAATTCATAAAACGTGGGAAACTGAATTCCCTTTTTAACAAAATCTCTGGACAATTTGTTCACTAGAAACTCTAAGTTGAACATAAACAATAACATTTAAATAGTGAAATGTGTATTAAATGTAAATTTTGCAAAGTCAATGATGATATTCTCAATTATAGTTGCTGCAAATGCAGCAAATTAGTACAAAATAGTTATAATTATATGGAAACATTCATTCACACAAACTTTTGGAAATGTCCAGGATTTTGTTATCTGTTCAAAATTTAAAGTCTCAAATATAATAAGTTATATGCGTAGTGTATATATCATTGGCTATATATGATATATACACTACGCATATAACTTATTATATTTGAGACTTTAAATTTTGAACAGATTACACACACAGACTAATTAAATTCCCTGTAATTAAGCAGCAGCTAATCAGTCAGATAGCGTATACCGTTGGTAGCACAAATCATAATTTAAAAAATAATGGATAATGAAAATGTGGAAAAACTATCAAAATGGTAGTGGAAGAACTAATGATTCAAGAACCTGATATTAACAGTTGTATCCGATATTATTAGAACTCTTGACACATCCATGTCAATCCCTGCGAAGAGGAAGGTAAAGCTGAAATTTTTCAGACAGAAGACGTTTTGAAAGACATTGAACACAGTTCTGTAATTAAGGGAAGACATAATGCCACTTGATCTTCGTTGAAATTCACCTATTACTTGTGGTGAATGAACCCATGTAATATATATATATATATATATATATATATATATATATATATATATATATATATATATAGAAATATATATTAAATTATTTATTTAAAAAATTTATAACATAAATATGCTATAAAATCACTACAAAAATAGCCATTTTGCTTCAACACCTCCGGTGTCTTATCAAGTGATGATGTTGTATGTAAAATAAACGGTTTTAAAAGTTTCAAATTAATTAACGATCCTTCGCAAGGGGAAAACGTTGTTCCAAAAGCTAGAATGACCAATCACAATACAAGTATAGGAAAATTCAAAAAGCTTGACAACGAAGTCTTGTTATAAAAGCTATTCAGATCTTTAAATACGGGTAATATTAAAAATTGATTTATTCTAACCAATAATTATTAAATTATATGATACAATTTTATATTAAAATTAAAAACTGCCAATTTCAAAATCCAAATTTAATCACTATTAAGTTTAAAATTATAAAATTACTGAGGAGAAAAGGAGAAATACATATGTTATTCAATTTATTTCTTTGTTGAAATTATGTTAGAATAGATGCTACGTCATCCGGTCCTCTGACAATATATATATGTATACATTTTAATCCCAAGTGTGTGAATGGGGTCGTAAAATCACGCATAAAACAACACAAACACAATCAGATTATAATACATAAGCATCCAGACATATTTTTATATATATATATATATATGTACACACGAAAAAAGTGACGAGACAGGGAACATCACCACGGTCCTTTATGAAAAAAAAGTGGGGAACCAGCACATACATACATACACAATTAAAAGTGAATGCACTTTCCATACACATAGACACCGATAAACACATGCACACACATCCACAGACATTGACCTAGACAATCTGATACCACAACCAATAAATATTTAAGACTGAAAGTGTCATTAAACAAATGCTAGCTACTTATTAAAATATAACTTAAGCGAGCAAATATACAAATATAAAAATGGTTAAAAATAACATTAATTAATATATTAAAAAACGAAAAAACCAAACCCACAAATAACAATAAAAACCTATATTTTAAGCATAAAAGTTGATATTAGTTTTATTATATATTATTAGGTTGGTGCAAAAATAATGACGTACTACAGAAGAACTACCTACAGAAATAAGTATATAGTCATACATACTTACATACATACATACTTATATATATATATATATATATATATATATATATATATATATATATATATATATATATATATATATATAAGTAGCTTGATCGATTTAATTAATAAGCTACTTTTACCATTCGAAGGCGATTTGATCGATTTAATTAAAAAGATTAAGTTCAATAATTATATATATATATATATATATATATATATATATATATATATATATATATATATATATAATTACCACCATTTAATTAATTTTAACTATATAAGAATGTAACTATAACAAATTATATTGCAACGAATAGTAGCACTAGGATGGCGGAGGCTGAAAACATATATATATATGAATCCCATAAACTTTCACCTGGGAATTCAATAGACTTTGTACAGTGATCCTTTCGCTAAACTTCCAGGTATTGTTCTTTTATATACTGTTCTCGTTTTGTTATCACCTTGGATTCAATCGTAAATTTCTGCTCTCACTAACACTTTGGAAATGAGAAATAGTAAGATTTTTGTTAGTATGGTGGATCGCCTATGCAATAAAAGATTTGATACTACAAAATATCGACATTCTTAGGAATTCTTTAAGCAGGTGCACAGTCCTGCAAAACATCTGTTGCACAGCTTTTCTTATCATTTATCTTTTAACGGTGCTTTCAGTCGACAGAACTGGAAGAGAATTCTACATTAACTGTTGCCTCTGCTGAAAACAGTTATAAAAATATATACTTGATTTCCTTAAGAACTAGTCATGAAACTTTCCATTGGTTTTTGGGTTTTGGATATCTTCAACCATGGAGAATACGAGTACTGTATTGGATGTGCTCTTGTTTGATAACGGAACCATCGTGCTTTTATTATATTTCATCAGAATGGAAAGGTCGTTCCGAAACATTATCACGGGATAAGAGAAATGAGTTTAAAATCAACTTCTCGGGGCCCATTCGACATCATTTCTGCTTAGCATTCAAATGTTTTCGTTTATAAATTCTACATTCTCACCAGGTACTGAATTATAAATACATTATCCTCCGAGCCAGGATTCCTAATTCTTCTGAAATTATGTCATGAATATGGTCACTAATTTCAAGAGTTGACACTCATTTTGATGAACTTTCGGACTATGATGCATATTTTGTTCTCCAGTTGTTTACAGTGGAATTTGATGGACATTTGTCTGCATCATACATAGATTAACTTCAGATTTTGCTTCTGTATTGACCGGCCACAATCCAACAATTGAATACTTCAAGTTTTAATTATTTGTCTGCAGCAAATTTTATATATATATATATATATATATATATATATATATATATATATATATATATATATATATATATATATATATATGTATGTGTGTGTGTGTGTGTGTGTGTGTGTACACTTACTTTAATTACAAGCGAATAACGAATGCCGGAGAGATAAATTTTCAGCACTTCATGTTGAAGTTGATATTCACTATTATTACTAACATTAAACCATGAAAAAACTGCATTGTACACTGTATACTGCAATGACTTCTAGCAGTACTGTGCAATATTTTCTCCTCAAACGCAGTCTTGTTATTAATATTAGTATCAAATATGACGAAACTAATAAAGCCTTATCAGATATTTTCATCAAATTTGCAAATGAAGTAAATTTTTAGACTTGAATATGACAAAAACAACAAAATAATTAAATATTAAAATAATAACAAACCAAACTAACAAAAGTTTTCAAAGTAGCGCTGGTAGATTGTTAGTGCAGGTTTATCAAAACGTATTCAATGAAACAGACGGTAAAAATCAATAAGACTTGAAAGCACGGCCATCATTGCTTCCTTTTTGTTATGAGGAAATGTTTTTTTTTTCTTCTCTCTCATCAGCTATGTTAATCCAACCGCAATTGATGAACGGAGATTAGAAAATGGAATTATCCAATCAAAAATCGATAAACCATTCCCAAAGATATGAATAATCAGGCTAAACTCCGCGCCTAATAAACTGATGATCAAATAATTGAAAACATAGAGAAGATAGAAAATTTGAGAGGCAATGTTGAAGAAAGTGGAATCAGCTTTCTGATGTACATTTATGATTAAATTTTGGCTTTCTTTGCCGGGCGTACAGTTACTTTCCAAATGTCATCCACTGCAGATTCAAGTAATCCTCGCTAATCTATTTTTTTATTTTTGTTTTTGGTAATAGAGGATATTTTATTCGATTAAATTAACACTTGAAAATAATTCGCAGTGGATTTGAAGAAACAAATATCTGCTAATAACATTTAAACTTTTCTATTATTATTTTCTCTCTGTAGTTGTTGGGGAGAAGAGATTGTCGGGGACTTCACCACATTAATTTAACTTTGATAAGAAAACAGGACTCACGCAAGAAGGATAACCACAAGATATTGATGCTCATAAAATATATGTATTAGGCTGGTGCAAAAATAATGACGTTTTATCACATATGTTACTATGTGAGAAAACGACATTATTTTTGCACCAACCTAAAAAATTAACAAGATGTACAATATCAAACAACGATGGGAATGAAAACATGAATTTAAGTAAGTAAGGTTGAATTAATCAAGAGTTGCCTCTCTTTGATTGCAATTAAAAGTTCAATAAGAGAAGATTATTTCTTCATTGGATAAATGTTCATGAGTGTTTAATTATATGATTGTTCTTGTGATCTTACTGTTGAAAAGTATTGTTGTGTCAAAAGAAGTTTTTAATGAAGGTGTACAAATTATTATCAGCATGTGGGTGTGCATGTGAGTGAAAATGTTTGCGAGGGGTTAGAGTTGGAGTTCCAACAGTCGTAGATTCATTTAGCTGTTGAGGTTTTACTAATACAGATGAGAAAAATCTTGGCTTAAATAAGCGACTATAGGCTCCGATTCTTTGCGCGGTAAAAATTATTCTTCACGTGCAAACGATCTGATTGGTTGGCATCAATCAATCAGTGAACGAGGTTTTTGGAGTCTTAAGAAAGCTTCTGTGAGCCACTTCTTCCAAAAGTGCACAAATTTGACTACTTCCAAAATAAAGTGATTCCAAAGTTGTCACATTACTGCGATTTATAAATTGCCTGTAGAAAATGTAATAGTGATTTATTAGCCAATGATCGTTTGGCATTGACATGTGATTTTGTGAATTTAGGTATATGTTCGTGTGTCGGTAGTTTCGCACAAGTTATTTGCATTCGGACTAATATCCTCTTTTTTGTTGTAATAGACGCAGTGTTTCGGACATTGCAAATGACAACATTCTTCAAGTGTCTGTCCATTCAGGTAATGATCTGGGAATTTCGAAATGAAGCCTTTATAGTATATGCAGTGGATAATTATTCTCGTTCCGTCTACAAAGTCTAGGGATACCATGCCTTATTTAGTAGGTCTCAGTTATTGTTTGCACAATCATTAGTACCCGGCGCAGGGGTTGAACTCACAATCACTATAGCACAAATTTCGCTTCAATCCACTAGCGTATTGACATCTGGCACTACTCTGAACCTAGAAAATGTAACAAAATTTAGCACATTTTTTATTATAAACAATATATATATATATATATATATATATATATATATATATATATATATATATATATATATATATATATGTGTGTGTGTGTGTGTGTGCGTGTGTGTGTGTGCGTGTATATATATATATATATATATATATATATACACACACTATATTATAATTATAATTATTTTTAAAGAAATATGATTCCTTCATTACATATCAGTTCTCATGTTTCAAAAACATGAGCCAAAACACTCAATTTAATTATTGAAAGTAAATTGAATTAATGTATCAAGCCCGGTTTAATCCTCAAGCGAAAATTTAGGAATAACCAATCTTGAAATTTACGCGTCTTTATAGGCATGTTCATTCGCAAAATTAATTAATATGAAAACGGTCATTTTGATAAGGGGCATGCGAGTTAATTTGTTTCAAGATATTAGTCACCTTCAGAAAGATAATAATAGAAAGAAAGAGGGCCGGAGTTTCCAATTAAAAGCAAATGATGGCATTGATGTACGATTATCGTCTGCTCAGTCACAGCGACAGATAGCTGTTGGCACCATGCTACGTCTTTAACTCTCTTGAGAATTTTATTTTATTTATTTATTTGTATTTATTTATTTATTTTGATTTATAATGCGCTGTTTCGTAGATAAACGAGCCACACTGAACTACAATTTGTTTTTTGACGACTTCATAAAGGGTTTTTCTATCTTATGACTGGGTTAATCTTTTAAACCTTTCCTTAGACTATGATATATATATATATATATATATATATATATATATATATATATATATATATATATATATATATATACTATTTACATTATACGGTCTATTGTCCTCATCTTTGTTGCCACATTTATTACAACGTTTCGGCCGTTGTACGCTCTGGCCTTCTTCAGGTGTTTACAATGTCAAACTGAACCGTTTATTTGGCTCACTGGGGTAGACTATTCCACGTGGAATTCTAATGAATGTCAGTTATCAGTTATCTCCTGTTAATTCTCATCTCAAAGTTCTTCATCGCCTTAACCAGATATTGAACACGCAAACTTTGGGTCCTGTCACTGGATCTAACTAACGCCTTTATCTTCTGTGCCATGTGAGTTTAATGCCTGGTTATTGCTGTAGAGAAATTGGAGAGGGTATTAACGGTAGGTAACTGACATCCATTAAACATGGCACGTGGAACTAGAAGTGTCTACCCCAGTGAGCGAAATAAAGGGTTCAGTTTGACATTCCAACGACCTGAAGAAGTCTGGAGCGTACAACGGCCGAAACGTTTTATAAATATGTCGACAAAGATGAGGACAATAGTCTGAATAATGTAAATAGTGTACATAATACCTCATTTCAGATATATATATATATATATATATATATATATATATATATATATATATATATATATATATACAGTGAAATATTGTTGAAAAATGTAAATATGTGTAAAATATACATACTATATATTATGTGTAAATATAAGTCAGCCAGTTAGTCTTTCAAGTATCTTTAGGTTGCCATTCTTTCTGCTGTAGACCTGTTGCCATCCAAGGCTATATACCCCGGTATGTCCTGCTATTTACTCATAGCTGGCGGGGAGAAGATGAGGATTCATACCTTTCCGAAAGGTAATATCACGTAAGTGAATGTAATGGATTCGACTGGAATTCCAACTCGGCTCTCCGATTCCTCAATCCTAGCCGCTATCCATTACTCCACTGTGTGTAAACCTACATAATATATAATCTCTGAAATTAACAATGCATAATAGTTGATGTGAAGACCGCTTGATGTTGGAAGCTGAGAGCCATCATGCATTCCTAATCTAACAATTATGTTTATATCAAGCTTTGGTTGAAGTAATCCCCTGACTTTAGCCAAAGTGTTATGAGTTAAGTACCTGGTTACAGGAGAGGTGAGTAAAACTTGGTGAGCTCAGTTAAATAGAAATAGGTGATACTGCGATACCCCATGGCAAGGGAAATTGTAGCATCTACTCAAGTGTACGAAATAAAGTGTTCGGTTCAAAATTCCAATTCTGTCTGAACATTTTAAATAGTGTAAATAATATATATCTATACAATAAATGCGACTGTCATTGTGTCACTGCGTCATCATTTTTCAACTTTAACCTTACCGTCCAACATATATGATTTTTGGAATCAAGCCAAATACGTGATCAAATTTAAGACATTCTGGTCCGGATTCGGACCCGCAATTCTGAAATTTTGGGTTCCCAACTTTTCATTACTGTGATTGTTTTCAGCGATTTTTTACGTAAATTTTGAGACAAATTTTTGTACGATAACATTTTTTTAAACTTGTAAATCGAACTGGGGATCATCGAAATAAATTGCGAAATCCAGCGCAAGACATCCATGAAATAAAAATAATTGTTTTACTGAATGTAAGGAACTACGAACATTAAATTGTCTTTAAAGCAACTGGAACCAGAATTGTAGTAGAACTTTTAAAAGGCAAGCTTTAATATTAGGTTGGTGCAAAAATAATGACGTAATCATGTCGTTTTTTTTATGTATTTTTCAGGTCAAAAAACGACATTATTACGTCATTATTTTGCACCAACCTAATCTTAATGCAAGACTTTGATGCAGCGATCATTTTTTTTAGTTCTGTAGTTTATTGCTGCCTATCGCATACGGCAACCGTATGTCATGCAAAAAGAAATCTCCACCAACAGAGGACTAGGTTGAAATGAAAAGAGCTAATGTTGCAACGAGGAAAAGAAAGTTCCGTGAAAATGAGAACCCGATAAAACGGCAGACAGGAGAGAGAATATGCAAATACTTAAGTACTGTCAAATTCCTGAAGAAGCCGAAGGCCTATTTAATAGCCCACCACAGGGGCTAGTTTAATAACTTCCCGATAGGGCGACTTTTAAACGAGTTTCTTAAATTTAGGATGGCTTCATTTACTATTCCATTCTACATTTAAATTTCTATATCCCATTTTTCAACGCAGATATCTAAGCTTCTGTACTTGTTTCATATTGACATCTCGGTATTCGGAGTTTGCATCGTACATTTTCAATCTTACTGTGTAACATAATCCATGTTTTCTTAAAAATGTATATGTCTTTCTTTCTTGTCACTTTCCTTTTCCTACGTTTTCGAAGAGATCCTGTAATTTTCTCCCGTCAACAACTCGACTTTTAAAATTGTTAAATTCTAATACTTCTACCTGTTTTGCTAGTGTATATATTTAAAGATATTTTTGTAGGTACAAAATTTAATGATCGAAATAAAAGTATAAAACTTAATATTACGAGACATATTAACAACAGGCGAAGCAACCGGTTTCGCTCCCGCTCTTCAGGCTTCAACCCGAGATTTAATTTAAAATTAACACAGAAAAATGTACAATAAAAGGAAGTTGTGAGAGGAAAATAAAATAAAATAACAAAATGAACTAGAGACAAATGACAGCGAGCCCCAACAAACACTCACGTTGTTTACACAAAGAAGGCTTAAGGGACCCGCTTTCAAGTGCCTCCAGAACCTTTAGATGAAATAGAGAGTGTGACCGGGACAACACGGTGAACCAGTCAGCACTAGTATTTAGTCACCCCCCCCGAGGGTATCATGTAGCACAAGGCCGGTTTAACGTGGGATCTCCGAGCGCGTGGTCTCGGCCAAAAATATGCCCTTTGAACCGTATAAACGGGTTCAGGGTCGGTTTACCTCCCCGAAAGAGTCTCTGACCTTCGGCTTAGATTCGTTCGGGTTCCTCCTCGCCCGAAGGCAGAGAGTTTAACCGATCAACCGATCAGCCGGTCGTCCAACTTCAGACTGAAACAGTAAGCACTAGTATTTAGTCACCCCCAACGCCGCCCACAAGGGCAGCATGTGGAACAAGGCCGGTTTAAAGTGGAATCTCGGAGCCCGTGGGCTCGGCCAAAAATAAGCCCTTTGAACCGCATAAACGGGTTCAAGGTCGGTTTACCTCCCCGAAAGAGACTCCGCTCTTCGTCGTAGACTCGTTCGGGTTCCTCCCCGCCCGAAGCCAGAGAGTTCAACCGATCTGCCGGTCAGCCGGTCGTCCGACTTCAGACTGAACCAGTCAGCTCTAAATTTAGCTGCACAATCTCTGTTCTTTAATTAGTGTTCGCATATGGCGGAACCATAGGTGTTCAGGACGAGTCCATTCAATGGCAAGGTGTGATTTATAATTTTTATAGGAACGTGTTGTTTTATTCTCATGTCTAAGCGTTGAGTTGTTCTCCCTATGTAGTCGGCTCCGCAACTACAAACGTATTTATAAATAATTGAATTAATTTGATGGGGAGGGAGAACGACTTTACACACAGTACGAGACATAGGCCGAGTTTGAAAAATAATCCGAATTTCGGCAGAGAAAAAACAACGATGAACATTGGATGAAATTTGTTTAGCTATTTTTTCCCATTTGGTACCACTCCAGGGTAATCTGAGGTAAACTGGACATTTTTTAACTGTGTATAGCTCGGCCCTTCTGAACTCTTCAACTTTACTACGGATAACCGAATTAACAGTATCAAGAGGATAACCCAAACTACATAGGGTATCCCTAATAAAGTTTATTTCGTCGTTCAAGAAGGGCTCAGAGCAGATCTTTAATGCTCTATGTAGGAGGGTTTTATTAATGTTAATCTTGCGCTTAGTGGGACAGAGTCCCAACGCGTATACAACCCTGCGAAAGTAGGTTTTGCTATAAACAGAAGTGAGAAAACCTGTTAATGTACGATGTACTAATACATCCAAAAAGGCCAATTGAAGATTGGATTCCTTCTTTATACGGTTCAAATGGCATATTTTTGGCCGAGCCCACGTGCTCGGAGATCCCACGGGCTCTGAGATCCCACTTAAAATCGGCTTTGTGCCACATGATTCCCACGTGGGGAGTGCTGACTAAACACTAGTGCTGACTGGTTCACCGTGTTCTCCCGGTCACACTCTCTATTTCATCTAAAGTTTCTGGAGACACTTTAAAGCGGGTCCCTTCAGCCTTCTTTGTGTAAACAACGTGAGTATTTGTTGGGGCTCGCTGTAATTTGTCTCTAGTTCATTTTCCTATTTTATTTTATTTTCCTCTCACAACTTCCTTTTATTGTACATTTTTCTGTGTTAATTTTAAATTAAATCTCGCGATGAAGCCTGAAGAGCGGGAGCGAAACCGGTTGTTTCGCCCGTTTTTAATATGTCTCGTAATATTAAGTGTTATACTTTTATTTCGATCATATATATATATTATAAAATGGACAAAGTCCGACGATTATTTTAAGGCATTTCATGTTTATACATTCTTTTTATAGAGACAAATATTTAAGTAAATGCCCTGTTTTATAATAAACAGTATTAACAAAATTTAGACCGGTAAATATTATTAATACTGTTTATTATAAAACAGAGCATTTACTTAAATATTTGTCTCTATAAAAAGAATGTATAAACATAAACATATCTTGAAAATTCCGGAATTGGGTAGACGGAACATTTGGAGGCCGTCGATATATGTGCTTGCACGAGTCACAAGTCGTCGTGGCCGAGGGTTTGAGTGTGCTGGCCTTGATCAAATTGTTGATCATGCTAGATAATACGCTCTGCCCTAGAAACTGTCACTAAGGTCAGCTCGGCATAATTGTGGTCTCTGTGGGTTTTGAACAAACACAAATATGCCTGAGAGAGCGCCTGCAATAGTAATTGACTAGTAGACGAGCAGACGTCTATCTTCGATTACGAGTGGATAGGTTTTATATATATATATATATATATATATATGAATACGCAGAGATCAATAGGATCTTATATTTCCATACAAGCTTGAAGTCTTCCATGTTATAAATTAAATCAAAGAGGATTTCAAAATTTAATTCAAATTTACTTTATAACATGGAAGACTTCAAGCTTGTATGAAAATATAGGTACCTATTGATCTCTGCGTATTCCTTTAAGAACGGAAATGATTTCTTAACGAACTATATATATATATATATATATATATATATATATATATATATATATATATGCATACGCATATATTCATGTATAGGCGATAGCTAAATATCATTTTTTTAGAATATCAATACATTCGTTTTGAGAAATTTTGAGTACCCCTAGATAGATACAAATAGTCTTGGTTGAAATACATGGTGTTAATTCCTTTACGTAAAATAAAATTTTATTTCCTCTATTTAATGTTAAAATTCTCGCAATTACGTTTTCCATTTATGTAGGGACAATTACAAATTTCGGTGGATATATATATATATATATATATATATATATATATATATATATATATGTACAAGAATATTATATATCTACAATATATCATGGCTCTCAACAAACTCTTTTTTTTTTCTTTTTAGATCTTAAGAATATTTGTTCGCTATTTGTCCTAATCTCTGTTGCCAACCATTTTCACAAGCCCGTTATGTAGGTTACTCTCGGCTGTCACCTGTCGCTCTTGCCTTCATTATGTCCTGTGAATTTGAAATACTGCAAGCCTTCTTTACTTGTTATGTTTCCTGTAGAATTTCAAAAGATTATGTCTGATTCAAACTATAAGCTTTCGTTTTGTTTCCATTTTCCTTAAGCCTTCCGTCTCACACTTTTAGTCCAAGGTTTATTCAGCATCCATATGTAGAACGGCATTTCTGGTGCCTGAAGTCTTATCTTCATCTATTAGGAGATTTTGCAGTGTTCACTCCTATATACAATGACCGGATTATATAAGAGTTCGACATTCGGCTTTTCTGGTTCTTAATAGTAAGACTTAATACCATTTCAATGCACCTTCAGATTTCTGTGTAACCTTATCTGTCCTATGTTAAAAAAAAACAAAAAAAAAAAAACAAACACTTCCTATTAGGTTGGTGCAAAAGTAATGTCGTTTTCTCACATAGTATCATATGTGAGAAAACGACATTACTTTTGCACCAACCTAATAGATATTTTCATTTTCTGTACTTATTTGAATTTGGTGTCTTCAGTTCGTAGGTCGCATCAGTTTTTGTATTAGGCTGGTGCAAAAATAATGTCGGTTTTTGACGTATTTTCTAACGTTAAAAACCGTCATTATTTTTGCACCAAACTAATATAACCAGATATTCTGTCTTACAATTGAAGGTTATTCTTTTTTTCTCACTTTTCTTTACTAACCTCTGTATGAATTCCTGCAGTCAACCTTCTCTGTCTCTCATAAACACTGTTGTATTTGCATATATAATATTGTTTTGATTAAGACGACCAATAATGAATACTGGTAGGACATCTAATTCTCTCAGGTATTTCTGTAAAGGTTAAATAAGTTCGGTGAGTGGATGTAACTGGGTCTGACGCGCCTTTTCTGTACTTACTACACGTAGGCATATGGTTCTGTATTATTCTACACTATATTCCAAAAGTCGCATTACTATTGATAACCTTGTACAATTTATATTTATTTACCAAATGTTTGTGTTCGTGACAATATATTATTATGAAATTTTATTGGTCGAATTATGTAAGATGATGCCATGCAAATTTTCCCTGATTGCTTTTTCACAAATGTATGTTTTCCGCCAACTGTCGCCTGACTTTTAGAACAACCTTTAGTATCTTCCTGAATAAATCTTGTTTAACCAGCAATTCAAAGAGATATATTTCGTACCCTTGCAAGAATTATTTTTTCTGGTATCATTCTTAGCATAAGAATCGCACACTTGTTCCAATGTCTTTCATGAAATCGCATTGTTTTATCCTCTTCGCTCTATACATCATAATCCGGATGATAAATTTAATTATGTGGCACATTATGCTGATAGCACAATGGAGCTCGCTTATATTTGCACATCCCTTCTTAAGCAATGCATTGAAAATAGACCTACGAAGATATTCAGTTGTATCACAATTGTCGTATATTTCATTAATTATTTCTGTAATATTTTTCTATGCCAAAATCCTTTAATGCTGACAACATCTATGTTACAATCCAATTCTGGTCCTGCTGCATTAAAAACCAATACAATAGAAATCTATTTGCATGTCGGATCATTCAGGAGATTTTCGAATTGCAAATTGATTATATCATTATCTTTCTTTCTGCAGATTTTTTCCAAGATTATATATCACTGGAAGGTGGTTGCTCCCGCAGACAGCACTTGGAAGAGTTTTACAGTGTAAAATTGATTTCTTTAACGTCTTTTGCATTGTTAAGCAGCCTGTCTGATGTTTTCTTTCTCCTCCAACGCTCCACAATGATCCCAGAAGTCTTAGGTGTTATTGATGTCTTAAATATCACTGGAATGGGGTTGAACCTGCAGACGGCACTTGGAAATGTTTTACAGTGTAAAATTGATTTCTTTAATTTCTTATTTATTGTTAAGACGCCTAACTGATGTTTCATTCTCCAACGTTTAACAAGGACCCCAAAAGTATCACTGGAATGTGGTTGCTCCTGCAAATACCACTTGGAAATGTTTTGTGTAAAATTGCTTTATTTAATGTCTTAATTATTTTTAAGCGGCCTAGCTGATGTTTCCTTTCTCTTCCTGCCGTTCATAGTGAACCTAAATGTTTTAGGTCTTCTTGATGTTGGCTCATAATTGATCATTTGCCGTACACAATTTTGACCGATTTTTCTTCATGTTCATTACTGAATTTTAATCCGAATGTCGCAATTATTTCACCATCTCCTCTGTTCCGTACTTTGATTTTCTAGTCTTCCATCACTGTTGCAAATGTTTCAATTTGCAAAAAAAAAAAAAAAAAAAAAAAACTGGAAGGTGGTCGCTTCTGTTTTACAGTATAAATTTGATATCTTTAATGTCTTATTCATTGTTAAGCAGCCTATCTGATTTTTCTCTTCTCCTCCAACGGTCCACAATCACCCCAAAAGTATTAAGTGTTCTTGATGTCCTAAATATCACTGGAAGGTGTACGCCCCTTCAGACCGCACTTGGAAGTGTTTTACAGTGTAAATTTATTTCTTTAATGTCTTATTGCTTGTTAAGCATCCTATCTGGTGTTTCCCTTCTCCAACGGTCCCCAATGACCCTAAAATTCTTAGGTGTTCTTCATGTTTTAAATATCACTAGAAGGATGTCGCTCCTGCAAACAGCACTTGGAAATGTTTTATAGTGTAAAATTGATATCTTTAATCTCTTATTGATTGTTAAGCAGCCTATCTGATGTTTTCTTTCTCCTCCTACCATTCAGAATGACCCCAAATGTTTTAGGTCTTCTTGTTGTTGGCTCATAATTGATCATTTGCCATACACAATTTTGAACGATTTTACTTCATGTTCATTACTGAATTGTAATCCGAATGTCCCAACTATTTCACCATCGTGTCTGTTCTGTACTTTGATTTTCTAGTCTTCCATCACTGTTGCAATTTTTTCAATTTGCATTGAACCTTGGCATTCTCTAGTGTGCATTAAAAAAATAATCAGTTCCTTCCTCCATATTTTGTTTTTTCGGTCTACATCCAGAGATAATGGATATATTAAACGGCTTCTCTTTCTTTTTAACTCGAAAAATTCTATCAGGTAACTGACAGAATGCCAAATGACATTTTTTCTGCCTTGGACTAGCATTATTACTAATCATCTCTGATTTTCTTTGCGTCTGTATATATGATCCTGTGTCTGTCACTGAAGAAATCTATTATTTATCCATCTACTTTTGCATAGACCTGAAATATTATCATTTAACCGATTCAAATTTTTCTTTATATTTTCTAACTGAAAATAGTGTTCTGACGTTACTAAATCTGTTTTTTGTTTGATTCGAACTGTCGCTGACAAATGCCCGAAAACGAATGTCTGTGACAGCATCTGTCACTGGGGTGGGGGTGGTCAATTCATGTGGTTTGGACCTACTACATTCTGTTATTTTTTAAATTAATTTTGCTAACAATAACTGGAAGACTGTATTATGGTCTTCTACCTGTGTTCATCCTTAACAGACAAGCAGGTATTCTCAATTAACTTAGCCGCCTTCACTCCAATATCTCTGGTAATAATATTGTCGATTTTCATAAATGATATTGATGTAAATAAGGAATAGCTTCCTGTTGCCTTCTTCAACATCTTTCGAGAGCTCTCCCACCCGTTAATCGGTATTACTTTTGCTAATTACTCCCCCAGCAGCAATAAATTAGAGTGGGGTTAGGCGTTTTAATCGACGGCCATATTGCAAATGATTTCTTCATACGTAAGTTTCTAAACGTTTTGAAATTTCAATTCTTTTCTAGGTAAATTTGATAGAAGAATGAAATAAACTCTATTCAGATTCAATTTACTAAATTCCAGTGGCGGGTTTGAGAAACTTGAACTTCTTTTAAAATACTTCTTTTATTAACATGAATTTATTTCCTGAAAAAATCTTGTTCGGTGATTGCAATCAAGCTACGAATATTCATGTCATGTCGTATAGAATTTTTTTTGTCAGTAGAAACTGAACCCCTAATTAAGATGGTTAAGCTTTGATTTGAATTTGAATTATTTCAGCAAATTTGAATCAACAATTGGCATCCAAGCAGCAAAAAGAAGGAATTGCTAAATTTTATTTTCCTTGGCAATTCTAGTTTTTTTTTTGTTTTTTTTTTTTTTAATTTTCAGTGCGCAGCCGAATCATTGGATAAAAGTGAGGACATTTGATCATAATTTAGAAAATAACACAGAAATTGTTGGGGCCGATAAATCAGGCAATGCGTATAATCCCATCCTCTCAAGGCATGTTTTGTTCGAAAGATAATTCTACATTTTAAAGGAGAATATTCCTTTTTAAAAATAGCAAAAACATTAAAGCATCTAGCGGTGGGTAAATATTTCTTAAATTAATCAAAAATAAAACAGAACTACATAATTACTAATGTAACGCGCACATTTGAATAAATAATAATAATATAATAATGATAATAAGATTTATATACTATTGAAAGGGGGAAAATGAGTAAAAGAAAAACGGCAAACATGTACAAAATGGCGGATTTAACGTGATCAAAAGCAAAAAGCATACCACTTTAAAGGATGCAAGTTATTCTTAGTGCAGATTGTAGTTTGTGAGACGATTCATGTTTTTTTGCTAATTTAACTTTCCAAGAGTGACATAAATGGGTGGGGTTTTAAGTAGTTTATGCTCGCCATATTGTTTTAAATGCATGGAATAAAACATCCTTATTCTTGACTAATGTGGGGGGGATATAAAGTCTCTGTTGTTATCAACTTACATTTAGAAACCTCTTCTTTTGGCCATGCGCCTCTCTCTCTTTCCTCTCTCTATCTCTATCTTTCTCCCTCTGTCCACGCCTCTTTCACAGATTAGTCGAAAATCAGGAGTGATCAGTAACTTTGCAAATTCCAAAACGTTAACCAGCTAGCGGTGAGTAATTATTACAAAGTCTTTGCTGCATTGAATAAAACGGATGCAATCTGGAAACGGAACGTACCAGACAACCTCAAATGGAGATTCTTTTCGAGCCATTTTAGAGGCGGTTTTAATGTATGGTACCACAGACTGGGAATTATCTAAAACCCTATAGTCTAAGCTTGATGGAACCTACACTCGTATGCTGAGATCAATACATAACATAACTTGGAGAAAACATCCAACTAAATCTCAGCAATTTGGACCCATCCCTAATATTTATATAATCTTATACCAACGCGGAATGACCTTTGCAGGACAGTACTGACGATCAAACCAAAAACTCCTAGCCATGGTGCATGACGGGCTGATCACCTAGCAATCACTTACATTGACCAGCTAATTATGACGCAGAATGCTACCATAATGACGTTTCTACCTTGATGCAGGACCGTGGTGTTTGGCGTGACAGATATAAATGTCCGAAATAGCCCGAACAAATAAACAGAAATATCTGAGCGTAGCAGGAAGAAGAAATTGTTGCTTACAGCAGATGCTAATCTTCTAATCACTGTTGAATATAACCGAAGTATTACAACCAGGAATTTCAGGATTAATTTGGAAACCACTGGGATGAAAGGATGAAGAAATACAATTACTACAGCCAGTTTCGAAAGGCTATTCATTTGTAATCTTCTTCAGAATTTCCAAATGAAAATATAGATAAATCTATCGTTCTCTAGAGAATATATTCTGGCCAGAGAGGACTAAAATAGAAAGGGTGAGTCAGTCAAACTAAAGAACACTGGTCCTACAAATAAAGATATAGTTTAGAGTAACATACACAGTGGGAAGAAGCAACAGAAATCATAGCCTAGAGAAGAATTTCTCTGTCTCTATGTGTCGCGTTCCTTCAGGGCAAAGACGATCATGGTTCTCCATAGCGTTCTTTCTTGGGTGACTCTTCCCTGTTATTTTCCTTTTGCTAAGTCACCCGCTTTCGCTCCGCCATATATTCACATAAGATCGTCAGGTTATTGACTCGCTGTATTCTCGTATCTATCTTGCCATCCCTATGAACCCTAACAACAGATCGGCGGGTATGTACATGTGTGTTTATTTATTATTTATGTATTTACACAAGTACGCATTTCTTTCTTCTTTCTTTTTGATATGATAAACCTAGAATGACGTAACGCGCAATCAGACTATTTTCAATGATATATATATATATATATATATATATATATATATTCTATATATATATATATATATATATTCTATATATATATATATATATATATATATATATATTCTGTATATATATATATATATATATTCTATATATATATATATATATATATTCTGTATATATATATATATATATATATATATATATATATATATATATATATATATGGTAAGGCTTATGAAAGATTTCAGGATATTTTACAGTTAGGCAAAACTAATCGAATTCAGCTGGAGTAAGATAAGCTGTAATAAAATCATCATAACTATAGCAATTTTGCATAAACATTGTAAAGTATGTATGAATTATTATATAGATATAGATTATTATTTATTATTCTATTATTGTCCTTAGGAGCATCAGTTTGTCAAAACATTATTCTATGAATCCATGACTACAAATTAATACATCAAACACACACACGTTTTGATTCTCATTCTCTCATTCTCATTATCTCATCCTTTCTTTCTCTTATTCTCTCTCTTTTTCTGTCTTTCTCATTCTTTCTCTCTCTCTCTCTCTCACTCACACCCACGCACACTCACACACACATACACACTGGTAATTGGCTCTCTTTACTCTCTTATCTAACATACCATCAATATGCACCCTAATTTTTTCCAAGCCCTCTTTCCTCATTATAATTTTTTTTTCTTTGTTTTGAGTATTTTTTTTGTTTTGAGTATTTTTTTTTTGTTTTGAGTATTTTTTTGTTTTGAGTATTTTTTTTTGTTTTGAGTATTTTTTTTTGTTTTGAGTATTTTTTTTGTTTTGAGTGTTCTTTCCACTGATTCTTTCTTTAAAGCTTCCACATTGATTATTTCGTCCATAGAATCCCGAATATC
Organism: Acanthosepion lycidas; assembly: GCA_963932145.1. NCBI lineage: Eukaryota > Metazoa > Mollusca > Cephalopoda > Sepiida > Sepiidae > Acanthosepion > Acanthosepion lycidas. The sequence continues at coordinate 77,633,808 of OZ010594.1, read as the reverse complement.
CTTCTATAAAACCAAACTTCTTCCGCTTCTATATTTTTTTCGTCCCTGGGAAAATTGTCCAAAATTCACTGACATATATGAAAACTGATACCACATCACATTTCCAGCACGTTTTTCTTTATTTCTAATGAGATTCTTCCGTTTCTTTATTAGCTTTTGGAATCCTTCTTTCAATAATCCAAGCTGTTTTTTGATTTCGGTGTCGAATTTTCCATCTTCTATTAAAACCCTTCCTAGGTATTTGAAATTGTTGTTTATATGTCCAATTTTTCACTCGCATCTATAGATTTTTTTCTCTTGTTGATGGCCAGACTTTCTGTTTACTCATGTTTTCTTTCATTAACCCGTCTAGGAGGGCCTGAAGTTAATACTTAATGGTATGATACAAATTAAGAAAATATTGGGAAATATCAAACTGAAGTGTGCTCAGGAGTTGATCTATCATAATGATCCCAAATATACTCTAAATTAGTTGAAAATAACCTCAAATTAATACTATAAAAAGTTTTTTTACCATGTTCTTCATACTGGGTTCGACCTTTACATTTACTCATTATTGATTATATCATATAATCAATAGTCATACGTTTTGGTTAATGAAAGCTTATAGGTTAATTGTTTGGTTTATTTTATGGCATATCAGCCTCAAAGGGTTATTTAATACCGAAAAGATTTTTATTGCTGGTAATATTATCTATCTATCTATCTATCTATCTATCTATCTATCTATCTATCTATCTATCTATCTATCTATCTATCTATCTATCTATCTATTGGTTTGTTTTACGGCATATCAGCCTCAATGGGTTATTTAATGCCGATAAAATTTTTATTGCTGGTAATATTTTCCCCCCAAAATCTATTGCTGGTAATTTTTGTTTTTGGTATTTTTTGTTCAAAAAGTATTACTGGTAACAATTTATTACTGGTAATATATTTTTTGCAAAAAAGTATCGCCGGTGGTAAACAATATTTTTACACTTTCATAGTGTTTTGACCCCAATCTAGGAGTTAACTATCTAGGACCCTAACAGGTGGTACCACCCCGGGTCAGGGTGGAACTGAGAAACCACAGCTATTAAGAGGTGGTGCCACGCTTCTCAAAACCTCCTGATGAGAGACCTTGCTGTCGGACATCGTTTCTCTACTTACCCAGGACGCGGATGTAGATTATCGTCATACCCAGGAGATCAGGTTGATTGTTATATTTATTGGCAATATTCTGCGTATATGTACAGTTCAAAATGTACATACTTTGCTTTCATCATAGCCCCTAAAGCTCATCTAAACTGAATTAGATGACATTTTCACCACCTGTGTCGGTCAAATTGTACCACGACGTCACAGTATCACCTTTCAGCTCTGAGTATGAGAAACATGTCCATTCAATAGAAGCCATAGGATTAATATAAGGACTTGATAAATGTCGAACTGACTTGCCATAAACTGCATGAGAAAGTCACTTGCAACAATTCTGCCTCAAATAGATCGTATGTGCAGGGCTTCCGTCTTAGATGAAGTTATAGCAACTTCCAAATAAGGATGGCAATCAAAACATCTCGTCTGTCGAAGTGGTGAAAAGACTATGGTTTTCATAGTGCCATATACTGTATTTATCAAACCTAATGGGTATTTACCAATCATCAGAAATTAATTGGTGAATATTGTAAGTTGGAATAATATGCTAAGTAGTTCATCATTAGCAGTGGTTCACCTACTTCACGGTGCTGGCGAATATTGAATTTTGCTGATGTTATAAAGATTACCATTTAATTTGTAACCTCCGTTTTGGTAGTTTCTCATCTATTACCCTCCGTTGGTAAAAGAAGAAAAACAAAGAATGAATGAAAGAAAGGAAGAGGGATAAAAAAAGAAAGAAAGAAAGAATGTGTTATATACCGTAATTTTGTAAGTGGGGGGGGGGGTAATATGCTGTCTATGTAGTCCACCACTAGCAGTGGTTTACCTACTTCACGCCGCTGGCGAGTATTGTATTTTGTTGATGTTATAAAGATTATCATTTCATTTCCAACTTCCATTTTGGTTATTCCTCATTCATTTGCCCTCTCTAAGTTGCAACAGATAGTTGACAACAGCTACCACAGTGAAATGATTCTCGTTTGCGATAGACTTCACCTCCAATGTTTAGTACCGTCTGCTTCCAGGTGCATGTCATAAACATTTCCTCGTTGAATATAATAAAGGCTTAGTCTTGAATCATCTTTTAAAATCCTCCTTAACGACCTACCGGACATGTTCCACTATTTTCCCCTCATCCTTATATGGATTACTTTCACTCTCTTCTTGGCCCGGTTTCAGTTACTCACCTAATTCGAATTGAGTGGTTTCGTCCTGGTACTGGAATTTGTGGGGTGGTCTCATCCTCTCAAAAAATGATTCCACACATAAAAACCGTTTTTCTTTTGTAAACATTCAACTGTTTTATCACGTCAGACTTCTTGATACCAACCGTTTCCAATGCAACAATTTTATAATGTTTTGTTTCAGTTACTTTGTTTAATTTAAAGTATAAAGCAAAAGAATATTAGAAACTTTATGTAAAATCGGAAACTATTTAACCTTTTAAGCCACGATTTACCGGTGGAAGAGTAAATGACGTAATGCCTAGCCACCGGTTGAACGGTGGTAGAGAAAAATGTCTTAATTGTCAGCCACCGATTGAACGGTGGGTAAACACTTGTAACTAGTTTTATATCTAGCGTGAAAAATTGCATACCAATTATTTGCGAATTTTGACACAATAACTTAGGCAGAAGTCCTAAAATTGTACAGAAACGCATGGCTCAAAGGGTTAGGTTATAGTTTATATTTAAATAATGGGGACATTATTGTGTTTAAATAATTGGATAATATTTATGCTGCATCTGGGGAATCATGGGAAACTCGGTACATCCACAGACGAGTGAATTTACGATCCCAAATGTCAGAAATAAATATAACGAAAAATAAATGTATTTTGATGACGATCTTCAGAATGAACAAACAATTGATTTAGAAAACTATTTTATTCCAATTCAATGGATAGAATCAAATAGCAATGAGATAGATTGAGCATGATAAGCAAATCAGCTGTATCAACTGGAATATTAGCTTCATGGAAATATATCACCGGAGATTTTACGAGCGTTGACTGGAAAGTTCAAAGTCTGACAAGGGTACTCTCATGGAATGTAACTAAATGTGGTTTGTCTATATTTCTGAGATGAGGTATTATGTACAGTACAGAATTTCGAACTGAACCCTTTATTTCGCTGACTGGGGTAGACTGTTCTAGTTCCATGTGCCATGTTTGATGGATGTCAGTTATCAGTTATCTCCTGTTAATTTTCCTCTGAAAGTTCTCCACTGCCTTAACCGGGTATTGAGCTCTCACTCTTTGGGTCCTGTCACTGGATCTAACCGACGCCTTTATCCACTGTGCCATCTGTCCTTGGGGAAAAGGGTTCAGTTCGAAATTCCAACCACCTGAAGAAGGCCGGAGCGTACAACGGCCGAAACGTTGTGACAAATATGGCGACAAAGATGAGGACAATAGTCCGACTAATGTAAATACTGTAAATGTGGTTTATTTTTCAACATAGCCAGCGGCATTTACTGTCCATGCACTTCTTCCATCTTCTTTGATGCAGGTGAGTAGGTTGTGTTCTCACTGCATGAGTTTTGCTCTGGCTCAACGTGATCAACCCGACTGTCATCCGTGATAAGAAAACTGTTATATCGAATTAAATCTCAGCTCTTTGAACTCTTCCTTAATATTCTTGGTGCAAAAATAATGTCGTTTTCTCACATATGTTACTATGTGAGAAAACGATATTATTTTTGCACCAAGCTAATATTTATATAATCTTACGCACACTACTGTGTATGTCCCATTCCACATAAATACGTTGGACACTATTGTAAGTAGAGTAATATGCAGTGGTTTACCTACTTAACGCAGCTGGCGAGTATTGATTGTATTTAGCTGATGTTATAAAGATTACTATTTCAATTCCAACCTCTGTTTTGGTTATTCCTCATTCAGTAACCCTTTCTAGGTTGCAACATAAACGTTCAAGTAAACCATCTGGATCGCCTAAAACACTTTCAGATTTTCCAGTGATGATAATGTGTTAGGAGACGTGGCATCCACTGAACAGAAACCTTCGTCATGCCAAGTTCATTGTGCAGAATATTCTCAACTCTTTCACGCGATATGCTAATAACACTGGCTATTTGATTCATAGTCCATTATCATCCATCATTATGTAATTAAAGATGATCAATGATTTTCTCGGTAGTGACAGCTTCAAGACGTCCAAAGATTCAAGACTCTCCCTTCCCCTCCTAAATTCAGATACCCACTTTGGTATCGTTGATAAAGCTATAGCTTTATCCACTAATGTAACTATTAAGTTGGTGCAAAATAATGACGGTTTTTGACGTATTTTTAACGTTAAAAACTGTCATTATTTTTGCACCAACCTAATACCATGTCAACATGAATGTCATTTGGAGCTAAACACTTTCTCTGCCGGTATTTGATGACACCACGATGCCAAATTCTGTCTATTTTCAAGAGAACTCATTTTTTTTAAATTTTGATGTCATTTTTGCACAGTCGTATGTGAGTTTACCTGAAACGAAACAATGCATTTATCAATAAGAACAATTTGAAATTAATACATGCAAGAATTCACAGCATTGCTGCTTCATAGTCGGTCTATGAACTTTTCAGCCAAAGCTCTTAGTTTGGTAAAAATTTAGAGAGAAAACAATTCTAAAAATAATAGCTCTCAAAGAATGTACAATTGAATGTTAATTTTCTCATGTTATTAATTACAAATATTTATTCTATCTTTTGTACCCATGGAATATTAATTAGTTTAATATCCTCCTTTAAATCATATTCGTAGTTTATTTAATAAAATCATCATTTCATCTGTTAGCCTTTTTAATAGCGTGAGAGAGGACATTTTTCTTGACGCTATAACTGGGGCAAATTGTGTGGTTAGTGCTAGTAGAGAACTGCGCCTTACAAGTTAACACCAATACGATTCGCAATTGCCATCATCCCTGGCAGATATACTGACGGATGACCAGTTATTAAGTTTGTCAAATTCAGTTTCTCCAATTGCTCTAGCTTCGTCCTCATTTACGCTGGAATTACCTAGTCTGACATTTATTCATATTTCTGGTACTATATGCTGAGTCTGGTAATTTGGTAACATCTTCAGGTGATAATGCACGGGTTACAGTATAAAAGTTTGCTTTCTCTGATGGGACGCGTTTTAAATGAAACTGTTCAGCTGAGTCTCAAAGACTTAAGGTGACTTAATACTAACTTGTTAAATCTGTGCTTACATAGAGATTTTTCTAACTACACTAAGAAAGAAAATGAGCTTCTAAAAGTATCAACAAAGGGAAATTGTAAGGAGAGTAGTAAAAATTAATATGTATGCATAAACAAAAATTTATGTAGAAAACTTAATCGACGAATAGATATTCGTATTTTTTATTCGCGAGGTTTATAATTTTGTTACGTTTTGAAAGTTCGTACATTTTACCATATTTTGAGGATGAAAATGATTAAAATTAGAGAGCATGTGTCTCAACTGTTTCTCGTGAGCCTGTACTTTATAATGCTCCATAAGTTTTCTATAGGGTTGAGGTCAGGAGATTGGGACGGCCATATCATAATACTCACCTGTGTTAAGTAGCCAAAAAACATTAAAGGATAAAATGTCCATGAGTAATTCATCATTTCTCTTGAACCAATTGTTTTATGACCCTTCACGCATAACTCTTCAGAAATATACCTCCGTGTTAAAGACACTCACTGAAAAGGGCAATTGCGCATAATTAGTAAATTTTAAATATCCAATCTGAATGTATTGATGCAGGAACCATTAACAGATTCAGAGTAAGAGAATACATTACTTTCTTTAATACACGCAAGTACTCACACACACACACAGACACACATATATATAGCGCTTTCTAATAAGTACCGCGCATATATATATATATATATATATATATATATATATATATATATATATATATATATAAATTCATGAATCATTCATACAAAAAACAAATATAGAGGTTAATGATTTAAATGCCGAGAATACCTCGTCGCAGCAATATAAATAAGCAATTCATATACAAGTTCGGGGATGGTGTATCTTATTTATATTGTTTGCGACGATGTATTCTCACCATTTAAATCATTAACCTCTATATTTGTTATTTGTATGAATGATTCATGAATTTATAAATTATAATTGCACCTTTTAATTGAAATATATATATATATATATATATATATATATATATATATATATATATATATATATATATATATTCACGCATATATATATATCTATCTCTCTCTCTCTATATATATATACATATATATATTCACGCATATATATATATATATATATATTCACGCATAAGTGTTGTCTATTTATTTCATGTAATTTTTTTTTTGTAACAGCTGATAAGTGTAATAACATTATCGTTGAACGAAGAAATAAATTCACAATATTGATCCATATTTTTTTTAATACAATCTAAGCTTTCGGCTTACTTAAGCCATTATCAAAGATGTCAATTACAACATATTAAGCAATATACGGACACGACAGTGATGATAGTCTGTCATTGTTTACATAGATAATTTCTAAGCAACGATAGACACGCGCATATAAGACGCTAGAAGCAAAAATCGCACCGCATCTCATGACGTCACACATGACCACACGAGAGTGAATTGTAGAAGTATGAAATATGGAAAGCTGTTGGTATAAACCAATGGCTTCTGTTGCCAATTATAGATATTTAAGAATATAGATATGCCATAATTGATTTGGTTAGGTTGGGTTTCAACTGTTTGATGTATAATGCTTCAAGGATTTTTAGTTTTTGTCTATTGTTTTCATGTCGAAGTATAATTGTGTTTTCGACAAATATTTTACGGAATTGTGTGTGCGAGCACGCATATTGATTTAAATGCCTAAAAATGTTAGACTTTTCATTCAAATGTAGTGTCAAACGTCGTGAAAGCGCATTTGTTGTTTGACCAACATAAATATTATTTAATTCGTTGGAGATACACTCTCCCAAAGGACACTTGAATTTATAAATTATGTTGGTTTTTTGCAAATCGCTAACCGGGGAAGAAGAATTATTGCGAAGAATTAAGTTGGATATACTAGATTTAGTGTAGTATATGATTTATTTAATTTTTTTGCTACGAATTGTAGTTGATATATTAGAATATACTAAATATACCTAGTACAATGAACTTATTAAATTCAATATTCCACGTCTGTAAACGCGTAGCAAAGTTGTTTGTGTTCAGTATATACTTATGGCTTTTAGATAATGCTACCACTTTTCGTAATGATTACTATACTGAGATTTTCTTTAGTCTCTTTTTCTCTTTGCTGTTTTCCCTTTTGAGTTGTTCTTGTTTCTAATCTAAAAGATCTGCTTGATAATTTCTGTATCGCTTAGCTTTATTCGTTGCATAATTATAGTTCCTGTTTTCCTTTCTTCTGTTACAAGAGACACTGACACTCCTCACTTATGGCAATGGTACCAGATTGTCGTCTTCTAATTGAATTATGTTCACGGCCACAAACTATCATTTCGTTTTTCGTTTCTCTTCACATTCTCCCAGATGATTACAGCAAGTAGCTTTCACAATATTTCACATACTACACAGATGTAATTCAACAAAAGACATTTTCTCACATCACCCACTGACCTTCTAATCCAGTAAATTTGTTGGCCTATGAGCGGCTAGCAATAATTGTAATTACTGTATATATTTAACACAGATTTTCTATATATTTTGTATATATGATATATTTAATATAATGTTTTTCGAATTTTTTCACATTGACTGTTGTATATATTTATTACATATATATATATATATATATATATATATATATATATATATATATATATATATATATATATATATATATATATATTACAGTGTAATAAATATACCCAGCAGTCAATGTAGAAATATACGCAACACATTATATATATATATATATATATATATATATATATATATATATATATATATATATATATATACATATATATATATATATATATATATATTTATTTATTTATTTAAAAAAAAAAATTATAACATAAATATGTTATAAATCACTACAAAAATAGCCATTTTATTTCAACACCCTCGGTGTCTTATCAAGTGATGACGTTGAATGTAAAATAAATGGTTTTAAAAGT